>OV651816.1:84880142-86087642 GCA_927349885.1 Psylliodes chrysocephalus | reverse complement strand
TTTGTATAGTATTATTTATCCTCCCGTTTCCCCCCTTAATATTTAAAAATTCATAACCCTGAAACCTGTCTATTTATTATAGTACTCAACTACCATATGAAACTGCCGCTTTAGAACTGTTTAGCTGTTAGTATCTACTGCCTTGCCAGTACCTTCCTCCTTGTGAATAATTTGTGCTTTTTTCATTTAATTTTTTTTATTGTTTTCTTCATTTTTATTGTATTTTGAGTTACATAGTATATACCAATAATTAAGAACAAAATACTTTGGTTTGATAATTATTATCTACGTAAGTTTTTTTTTTTTTTTTTTCATTTTTAAAATAAACATCTTGCTAAATTGGGGAGAAAGAAATTGGAAAAATAGTAAGTGCTTGGTAATTGAATTGTGCAATTACTTTGCTCGGTAATTGGTCATTCCAAAGTGTTTGGTGCTTGATGCTGAGCAATTACTTTTCTAAAGAGCTTGGTGCTCGAAGCACTTTTTCGAGTGCTTTGTCCAGCTCTGACTACAAAAAACCTAGAGCTTCAGCTTCAGATATATAGATATAGGTATTCCATTATTTTATATAGGTAAATAAATTAAATGCAGGTAACTCAAATTATTATGAATTTTGTGATAAAGTTACCAAGAGAAATATTAATTAATTTGGTATTATTCAAACCAAAGATATTATATACACCCCACAAAAATTATCGCATCACTAAAATGTTTGCAATGTATGTTTATAAAAACAGACAGTGCTAAAAAACTGTATTTCTCCTCTAATAACAGAGAGAATAAAACAATCAAAAAAATAAAATTTGCGAAAAATGAGGCTAAAGTAGGCTATTAATTATAACATGCTATTATTGCTGGTACACTCCACAGGGTGTTACGAATTTTCCAACCAAAAACCTATATTATTGTAACATCCGGTATACACTCTAAATTAAATTTTATTTGAAGAATCAAAGAGATTACTATTTCTGAAGAATCAACTTATCTTCCAAAAAAAGAATATCCAAATCAATGAAACGGTTCAAAAAAAAACTCCAAATTTTTGAAAACTATTAGTGATGCGATAATTTTTGTGGGGTGTGTATTTATAAATTATTTAATAATATATAATATTGTCACACTTTAAAATGTTACATTATTGTAAGTACTTCCAATTAATTTACCTTTTAAAATTTGTAACAGGAAGCAATATTTTCTAAAATCATTTTTTTAATTACAAGTAATAAAAATTCGTCAATTAAACGAGCAACAAAACAAATTATTTTAACTCTTGTTTTTGATGCATTTAATTAAACTTGAAAAAACTTCCATTGCTAAGTCAAAAATAAACAGTAAATAAATAACAGTTCATATTAACAGTTTTTAATAAATGATAGGTACTGTAAGAGCATTTAATTACCTAGTGTGAAATTATTACGCAAAGTATACAAAGTAAATTTCCCATTAAATTATTATTGATTTGATCAATATTATTATGTTTGTCATTCATTTACGTTTGGGATTTCAGAACAGCATCAACTTGAGGTATTTACCTTCCGGGAAGTAAACTTTAGCACGTTAATAAATAATGTTTGTTTAGTTTTCACCAAACGAATAACGAATACCTGGAATAAGACATTAAAAATTAAGCATACGATATATAATGCACGTTAAATTTTTCCGCTAACCGCATCGTAAGTAGGACTTTTAAGCTTCGAACATACCGGATGGCCACTTTTTCATTTCAACTCGCAACATTGGTTAAAGAGGAAAAAGTTGTATATTTCGAAGCCCAATCTATGTTTTGAAAACCAACATATCAGAGACGGTAGCCGAGATATTCGAAAAAAAAAATTTTTTCCGTTTCTTTATTTTACTTTAGTACGTTTATTTTCAAAATAGACAGAAGCTCATTAAAGGTTGTTAATTTTATATTATGTTATGCATATGATAGCATTTTATTTTTTTATACGACCTTTCGTAAATGCAGGAGCATCATCAACTTGTTTAGTTGGATATAAACTAGTATTATTGCGACAGATCATTTTAATGTCAGTCCAAAGCTTGTTCAAAAATGACAAGCATTTTTTAACAGATACTTCAGTTACTCTCTTTATGCTCCACCTCGTATAAATAATGTATAGTAAACATAAAAACAATATATTTTATTATTCAATCTCTACATTGCATTACCGAATTTAAAAACCTCACACAAATCAAAGCCAAGCCTGGCAAACCAAGAATTCAGTTTAACTGATTTCGAGTAGTATAAGTATACAGGGTGTACCAATAAAAACTCCCAGGCCGGATATTTTGGTAAGTAATAGAGATATTTTAATTCTGTAAAAGCCAGTTTATAGAGCGCTAAGAGATCTTCAGTTTTAGATATAAATTGATTTTAAATAGGTCAATATGTAGATGGCGCTGCGCTCAATAATTATTTTTCGATGGGAGGATCTTTCTTATGTAGCGCATCTTGTAAAAAATGCATTTTTAAGTTAATTTTGTTCTATGAACTAATTCGATAAATCTAGCCATTTTTGATATACAGAGTGCGTCATTCAAAACAGTTTCATCCTGTTTTTCGGAATTATTCATTGTATTTTTGCAAAATGCTAAAACAGGTCGATTTTTATTCTAAATTAAACACATTTTTGCAATACAGACATCTGTCATGTGTCAACCTCCTCCCTTCCACTTCTCCAACCCCTTAATTTTAAATAAGGAATGTACCATGTACGGCACATCATTAAAAAGGTAATTTTATGGGGAAGTCATAAATATGACAGTTTATTGCGAAACTTTTAATTTTAGCGCCCTCTATCGGGATAAAAAATCTGTAACGTATTTTAAAGTGTGACACTTCATTTGAAAGCTAATTTAAATACTAATTCAATGCGCCACATAACATTAATATAAATATTTCCATATTGCACTTGCAACAAAATAAAGTTAGCAATAATGTTTAAAATAATGCATGACTAATTTTTAAACTATTGCAAGTGCAATGTGGATATTTATAATAATATTGTTATTAATTAATGTTATGTGGTACATTGAATTAGTAATTAAATTTGCTTTCAAAAAAGGTGTCACACTTTAAAATACGTAGTTTTTTTCCCGCTAGAGGGCAGTACAATTAAAAGTATCACAATGGACAGTCATATTTCTAAATTCCCCATAAAATTACCTTTTTAATGATGTACTACACATTGTAGTATCACACTCTACAATACGTAGTAGTTTTTTATCCCGCTAGAGGGCGATAAAATTTAAGTAACGTAATTTACAGAAATATTTCTGAATCCCCCATTAAATTACCTTTTCAATGATGAGCCATACATGGTACATTACCTATTTAAAATTAAGGTGTGGAGAAGTATAAGGGAGGGGGTTGACACATGACATATGTCTATATTGTATAAATGTCTTTAATTTAGAATAAAAATCGACCTGTTTTAGCATTTTGCAAAAATACAATGAATAATTCCGAAAAACAGGATGAAACTGTTTTGAATGACCCACTCTGTATATCAAAAATGGCTAGATTTATCGAATTAGTTCATAGAACAAAATTAACTTAAAAATGCATTTTTTACAAGATGCGCTACATAAGAAAGATCCTCCCATCGAAAAATAATTATTGAGCGCAGCGCCATCTACATATTGACCTATTTAAAATCAATTTATATCTAAAACTGAAGCTATCTTAGTGCCCTGTGAACTGGCTTTTACAGAATTAAAATATCTCTATTACTTACCAAAATATCCGGCCTGGGAGTTTTTATTGGTACACCCTGTAGTTAAAATAAATCGTTAAAAACAAATATATATTTTTATTTAATAGCTACAATTTTCATTCTATCTCTGTCCGCTCTAATCTGACAAACTCTCTCACCGCGTTCTTAATAACCAATCACAAGACAGTGTCCAAATATATGATCCGTTCCCTAGACCAGTCTTTCTCAAAGTGTGCTCCGCGGAGCCCTGGGGAAGTTCGCCACAAAAGGGAGGACCTGGTTTAAGGACTTTTTATTGGTTTAGAAGAAGAAATACCCCGGGTGTTACGTGAAATTAATTTTAAATTAATTTCAATAACTTCTCCATAACTCCTCGTAACACAACTTAAACAACCACCGCTCGCTTCCTTCTCGAAATCTAATACGGTTTGCGCACGGTCTTTGAACAATTACGTCGTTATAAAACCGACTCGTTTGGATTCAACCGGTCTTTTATGTTGTATCGAATTCAACGTGCTAGCTTGTGCCGATAAATTATTTGTTAGTAATTCTCTTGTCTTTTTGTGTTTATTGTGTATTAATGTTGGGATAATTGTCAGGTAATGTTTCTTTCGCCTTATAATATTCACATTTTGCAGGATTTCGTTGGAAAACCGAAAAGAATGGCCATTTGCTTTTTTTATTACCATCATGCCGGTTATTATCTATGTTTTATTTTATTTTATACTAATAATATTTTTAAGCTTTCTTTGATACTTTGATATATACGCGGGGAGGCAACTAAATAATTGAATTACAAGTCAGTCTGGAAATACAATTTAAACGGAAATCTATGGCTCTTAACTTATTTTGGCCTTATAAATAGCTTATATTTTGTTCACATGATGTAAAACTTATAGTTATAACTTATTTTGGCCTTATAAATATTTTATATTCTGTGCAGACGATGTAACTTTAATATTTGTCCCGTTTATGCATAAGTCCGTTAGATTTCCAAACTGGCATGTATATAATATGTACTTTTACACACGGTACTGAGGTTCTTTTTATTTCTAAACCTGTAGTAGCTCCTAGAAGCTCCAAGTAGCTCCAATAAGCTCCAAGTAGCTCCAATAAGCTCCAAGTAACTCTAAGATCTAAGCTCCAAGAAGTTTCAAGTTACGTAGTTGCTCCTAGAAGCTCTAAGAAACAAGAAGTTCCGAGTTACGTAGTTGCTCCTAGAAGTTCTAAGAAACAAGAAGTCCCTAGTTACGTAGTTGCTCCTCAAAGCTCTAAGAAACAAGAAGTCCGAGTCACGTAGTTTCTCCAAGTTCCGAGCTCCAAGACCCAACTATCTAAGTACCTAAAGGCAGATTGTCCAAGACACGACATACAAAAGGGAAGTACCGTACTTACCGTACTAGAATGCCACATGGTCGGGACAATTAATAATTATCTAATTATCTAACAGTAAATTTTATTCATTCATATAAACTATCAGTCAATTTCAATTCATTTTCTATTCAGATTTAATCACTAATTATTAATTTATATTATGTAAAATTTTATTTTTTTACTTTTCCTATTAAATGTATTAAATTTTCTCACTTTCTTTTATTTGCCAGAACTCATACAGATAACTTTAAGTACCAGAGACTGACTCAATTAATCAGGACATATCAAATCAGATAAGTTTTCCAAGTTTCTCAAAAACATTTTTGTCGTTATCGTATTATATCTTTCTTTTTATCGTAAAGTAGACTTTGGCCCACGAACCGGTCAAGCTAATCTGATTTAATTTGTCCTGGTCAATTTATGAATCCACGCAATATCAGCAATTTGAGCTAAGTCACCTCTTAAGTACAATTTACATCGTAGAAATCAAAAAAAGAAGGTAACACGGGGTTGCAAAGTAAAATAAAACCTATCTAAACCAATACAACATTTAAACAATCTAATTTTATTATTTTAGAGCTCCGTTAAATATTTCACTTTTCAAAAAGGTTCCGTCAACAAAAAATTTTGAGACACACTGCCCTAGACCAATCACAACACTAGCACAAAAATACTAACCTTTCCACACGACACTCAACTAAGAGACCTCTGTTTCAACCTCCAACAAAGCAACACCTTCTGTTTTATTTTGTTACGTACACGTCTTCTATTTGAAACAAATAAAAGAGATGTTTCAAATCTACATGTTCGTTATAAAATTTTAAACACTCTTAAAAATTATGTAAAATTGTTGTGTGATACAATTCAAAGTTTATAGTGTTAAATAAACAAGTTAGCAGAAGTAATTACTTTAATTTCAACATTCCAAAGAAAATTATCAAGCAGTTCACCACTAAAATCACACATTCTATAAGTTGTTACAAATATACAGTCCATCTCGCCTCCCTGCAAAAGGAAGAAGCCCTTAAGTGGGTGACGAAGATCAAAAATAAAAAGAAATCAACGTCAAATCACGACAATGCTGGATACAATATAACATGATATAGTGACAGAGATAATAGAGATATAACCATTCATTGATAAAATATAATATTCACGATGCCAAGATTAATTCGACAATCGATACACTTTATTTATAGGGACGGAATGAGGAGACGAACGGTGAGAAGTAAGAGAAGGGATAAATAGAAGAATTTTACGCAGATACAACTTATTTTTGGCAATGAATAAATGTGTAAGCCGCTGTGCGCTTATAATAAACAACGTAAATATCCATGCCAGTGTAAGCCCTGTTTGCCACTTCCAACCTAACATTACTAGATTTTGGAATTTATTGAAAATTATTACATCTAATTAAGTGAAATTATATCTAATTTAGTTAAATTTAATATAACTAATGATTCAAAATTTTTTGGTTTTTGGGTTCAGTTGCAATAAAATAGGTTGAATTATTTTAGCTTTTTTAATATATGTAAATAATTTTGTAATCAAAACCAGAATAATGAAATAGGCATATGACAACAGCGGATATTATACCCTCCTGTATCCCTTAGAATGTGTCTTATTCAGAATGATGTTCGAATCTTCCGAAATATAGACTAGTCACAATATTTATTCAGCATTGAACATGCATTAAAATAATATATCGGAATGTATTTAATATATTTAAGTATGGTCCTGCATTTACGAAACGCCGGATAAAGAAAGTAAATACGCCATCATTTGCGCAACTGACATAAAACAGAAAAGCCTTGAACGAGTGTTTGTCAATTTTTGAAAATAAACATTCTGTAGTGGAATAAAGAAATGGAACTTAACAAAAAATAATTACCTAAATGAAACTTGTACTTAAATAATTGAAAAACCTTGGAGAGCTCTAACGTTAAGAAATAAAAACTTTAATCTTAATCAACCAAAATAAAAAATTTATACTATAGCATTTTCTAATCCATTCTATTTGAACTGTATTGTCTTTTGGGAATGTAAAAAATATGACATTCTCTCCAGCTTCTTTTAATTTTTTGGAATTATTTTTGCAGATAGCACCACTGCACACTATTCCACCAGCCATCTGAATTTCAAAGAAATCATTACTTTGATAATTTGTATTGCTAGGTAGGTACTTGTGTCTCAATTAAAATTTTACCTTCAAGAAATAATATTAAATCAATTTCACTGCCACAATAATAATTAGTGTCCTACCGAAACAAGGTTTTACAACCAAAACCGTATTACGGCTCGGCCGAAACCAAAACAGAAGCCGAAACTTTTTTACGGCAATTTCTTATTGAAATTTCTAATGTTATTTTAATCCTAGTTTTAGACTATTTTTTTTTTTGTAAATTTTAGCTACAGTTACTTATTACCTACTTATTTATGTGATTAAAAAAGCTATAGGTAACTAATTTGAAATAGTTTTATTGTGTATTACTTTTTGAAATTAAAAAAGTTGCTACCTGGGTAGTTGACTTTTTCAACAAAAAAAATAGTATTATAATTACGAAGTTATGGAATTGCCAACAAAAACTATCAAAAACAAAAAATTAAGTTTATATGAGAAAAAAAAACGAATAATAGTAGTTTGTGCAAGAGTGGATATAGACAATCCACTTGAGTTGTACAGTATATTTTTTCTACGACTCATTAATGAAAATGTACAAATGTAAAAAATTATTTTAGGTTATTAAGACAAAATAATTCATTTTAAAATAATTTATGAATTTTACTAATTTATAAAATGAAATAACCATGAAAAAAAATTTCGTCTCGAGCCCAGATTCGAACCCAGAATATTCGCGTGGAATGCAGATGCTCTGTCCACAGCTCCATAGACTCTTTTTTGATTTTAGTTTTAATACTCGTAATTAAATTAGTTTCATATAGTTTAATTAAAATTTAATTTTTTTTTTTTCAAAATGTGGAGCAAATAAAATTAAAAATGCTACTATTTATCGATTCTACACAAAAATGACTCATTTTAATGTATATTAATCTCAATAACTAAAAATTATACTTATATTTTAGGTTATTAAGATGGAGGAGGACGTTATCAACTACATTAAATCTGTATGCTGGCTCACGAGCTAGGATGTGCCTCTCAATAATTTAGGAGGATACACAATGGGCCTGTGGCCTAAATGCTCTGAATTAACTCACTTTCCACACGTTACAGATACAGAGAACTACTTGTGTTCACTCAAATAAATCAAATTATATAAAATGCCACATTTTTTTCTACAATTTTCCAAATATTATTTTTTACCAAACACAATTTTATAATTTACATAAAATTGGAAAAAATCTTGTATATAACACGTTACGAAATGTCTTTTTGTGTAACTCGGTATGTTGCGGGACCTCGCTTTTGGCTCGTCCCGCAAATATTCACTCGTTACATAAAATAAGGCATTTCGTAACTGGTTGCATAAATAGCTATTTTATATTAACAGATTTTAAAATAAAATTTTCAGTTGATAACATATTTTTTATTAAATATTGTGTTTTGTTTTTCAATAAAAAAAAAATGGACTTATTGTCAAATATGTTAAGTTTTCTTTGTATATTTATTATTGTATTCAAATATTTTGACTTGTCCTGTACATAAAGGATCAATAAAATATTATTGTTTTCAATTTCTGATACTTGTATTTTTTTCGTATATATGTAGGTGTTTCATTGGGAATTTAATAAAGATATGATTGATTTTTAAATATGTGTGCTATTAGAAATGTTCTCAAAAATATTGTGCCATCACCGCCCACAATTGCTTGTATTGTAACGTGGTTGTTGAAAGCAAATATACCTATGTATTGTTATGTGAATTCCAATAATAAAGATTTTTCTTATCGTGTCCTATTTATTTCGAAATAGGTACCTCAAACGGTTTATATTAAAAAAAGCGTTTATTACATGACATTCACTATTTCTATTCTTATTTTACACGAAATATAAGCCAGAGCAGTTTATAATCGTGTTCATTTTTAATTTCGCGCATTCGATGGTCCGGTAACTACGTCATTTTCCCGTATACTTCCGATGACACACGATACATTAAACAATCCTATGGAAAGTCAAGTATCATTGGATAAAAACTTTAGAACATATATAGTCAGGAAGGAGCATGCCATGTCCGCGTTAATCTAATCGATCTGACGGAAGTGGTAGCCATGTTGTACTATGGATGACTCATTAATCTCGTCATCATATGATAAATGGTTTCTAAAATTGGTTTATAATTTTAGTGATTAAAATTTGTTAATAATTTGAATGTTTTCTATGTTAATTTAAACTTTTACTAAGCGTATGTTTTGTAGACATTTTTAAAAAGTGTTTTAGTATGTATTTAATATTACTGTTAATTTTAAATTTTTCGCGTTAAAAGACAAATAAGACAATATAGTCAGTTGTTAGTCTTGTGGATATAGCAACACAGCTAAAAGTAGCAAGGAATAATCTACATTTCATAAGCAAGTATTTTGTTCTCTCAATTTTCAACCACATTAAAGATTTTTAAATTTTTTAATGTTTTAAATTTGTAAACAAACATGGTAAATGCGTCTGCGATCAACTGTGCTCATAGGCGTAGTCTCATGGTTTATAGGGTATACATACTTTTATTTAAACAATTCTTTTATGCAATTTTAAGATATTTATGTGGTTGTTAAAATGAATAAATTATTGTTCAATTTAGATTTATAAATTGATTGCAAGTAAACAATTTTCAGATTTCTTAAAGGTTCTAGATTTACAAATTATATCAATTAATCCCAGGTAGACAATTTTTAGATTTCCTAAAGATTCTCACCCAGACAGCACACCAAATCCTTTGGATCTCTACTGGACATCCCAATATCCACTGAATGTCCAGTCCATGGTGGATATCTATTTTATATCCATGAAATGTAATTTATAGACATGCAAATGTCCATAAATAATAGTAATTATATAGCAAATTATTAAAAAATTACGTCATTGTGCTCGCCATTGTGGCTAATAGTACCGTTCAGATATTTAAAATTAATTTTTTTAAGGTGTATTCAATATCTCATGGATATCCACTAAATATATCAAAGTCTAGGCGCGAACGCAAACCATAGTGGATATCCACTAGATGTTATTTTTGATTTTGCTTACTAAGTATAGATGGCGATACCACTTTCGCTCGTTGTCATGCTCAACCCGGCGTAATTGAGTTCGATCGAAATTGGTATCCCAATCAGACTCCATTAGAGACTGGAGTCGAGAATTTACATTTATTGCTGAAGAGTCCTAATAAGGATGACTTTCTCCTTAGTGGGCAAAATCAAAGGCAGAGTGTTGAAAATATTTTGAGTGTTGAAAATATTTTTTATCTCTGCTATTTTCTTTCGACGTTATTCAATAATCATTGGTTACTTATGAACCTCTACTAAAGATACCCATAAAATATTTTACTGAATATCCGAATATCTTCTATATCCTGGGATATAGACGGACATTTGGATATCCATATTAGATCCACGGGATATTTCTGATATCCTATGGATATATTGGATATCCACAAAAGATATTCTGTGGATATCTCTGGGATTTGGTGTGTTGTCTGGCCAAAAAACAAAAAGTTATGGCTTGAGTTCATGCAACAAACAAATTGTGAGCCAAAATATCTTAATTTTTTGTGTTCACGCCATTTTAAAGCAGATTGTTTTGATCGAACCTCAAAACCAAGAACAAGACTTCTACCAACAGCTATATACAGTATATAAGTAAATAAATTATTTACTACCTAACTATATCATGTGCCGTTTTTTTTTCGTATAATAGAAGTTTATTGTATGAATGTGATGCACGCTATATATAATTTATTACAAAGTTATTTACAAAAACGAACACAAATAAAATTAATAATATCTCAAGTAAGGAAATAAGTAGCATATCGCATGCCTCAAGATACTGTCTTAGGCCCTATCTTGTTTAATTTTATTTTAAATAATTTGTCGTTTAAATACAGATGGACATATTGTAAGTTTTTCAGACGACACAGTTATTCTGTAAAATGCAGAGAACTGGAATTGATTAAAATTATTAATAGAAACAGATCTTATAAAAATGTTCGAATGGTTTAATTATAAAAACTTACAAACCTTTGATAAAACTTACGTTGTTCCATTATTTAATTACAAAAAGATGGCCTTTTCCTATAGAAACAATAAAAGGTAACGTTCAATAGTTTCATATAAGTATTACAAATGATATCAAATACCTTAAAGTACAAAATTGACTCTCATCATAACTGAACCACTAATCTGTGACTGAACTAAGCATACAAATAATGCGTTGAATGTACATTTAAAAATAATCTATTTTGCACTCATAGAATCATTATTACTTTATAGGATCATTTCTTGGAAAGGTGTTTTACCTGCTTATGTAAAAGTGTCCTGAAAAAAATATTACTAATAATATTATGTAATAAAATGATCAGAAATTCTCTTCGATATTAGAAAGTTTTATATGTACTCCAACAAAAACATCTAAGAAAGAAATATCACAGCGGTGTTTGACCTAAATATAAGTATATAGGATATTTAATTTTTTTAACGCATATCTACAAAACATTTATTTTTTAAATCTTAATAATTTGTAAAATGTAGATTAATAAAGACATTGTCATAATAAAGACGTAAAAAAGTTAATATATATTTTTAATACATTATTGCTTTGATTTTTCAAATGAAATTCCTCTATAAATTATCCCAAAAATATTTTCCTATATTTATCCCACCCAACATGCAATTTTAAAGTAAAATTTATTCACATAATGAAGGTTAATAAAAAAAAAATGCAAACTTCTCACAAGAAAATAGCAATTTGTTAAAACGAAAGAAATCGGTAAATTAGGATAATATGCAAATGAGAATTTATTATTTTCTTTTCTACGCCTCTTTATGAATGAATGAATGAATCCGTTTATTTAGCCATTGCTATTATATACAATTATTTATTTTTTTATTTACATATTTTTTTTTGCTATCTTACATAATATACACAATTGTTTAATTTGATTCTCTAAGATATTTACATAATTTTTTGTTAAACAAATTCAAATTGCTAGAGTCTTTTATTTCTTTTGGCAGATTATTAAAAAGATGTATTCCATTAATTAGCAACGATCCCATTAAGAAAGTTTTATTTGAAAAATTTATGTTGAAATTTTCATCGGATCTTAAATGTCGAGAATGTAAGTGTTGCCGCGTAACTAGTAACTCACTTAGATATTTCGGTGTTAATTGATGCATCATTTTATAGATTACAACGAGGGTTGCCTTTTTAATATTCTGTTCAATAGAAAGCCAATTTAGGGTTTGTAGCATATTTTTGATTGGAGTGTAAATATTACATTTTAGAACAACTCTCATACATTTGTTTTGGAGTACCTGAAGTCTGCTTACTTGTTCTTTATTACATGAAAGTAAAAGTGACATACAAAAGTTAAAGTGTGGATATACAATTGTGTTATAAACAAGATTTCTACTCCATTGAGACAAATTTGAAGCTATTCTTCTAAAGAACCCTATTTTCTTCCCTAATTTCCTACATAAGTAGTCTGCATGACTGTTGAAAGTCAATTGAGGATCTAAAATAACTCCTAGGTATTTAATCGTATATGACAACAGTACGTCACTGGTAGACCGGAAACACTTATCGCCATATTCGTCTAGTTCACTGTCAAAATTAGATACCATCGCGATTCCAAGGTCGTTTAGGATTACTCCTTCCTGACTATATATATTCTAAGGATAAAACACAGATAAAAAAAGAAGAAAAGTTTGGTTAGTTTAAATGTCAAGTTCCATAACCAACCATAATTTTCCATAAGTTTATTTTTATTATGGATATGAATTAAAAAGTGAATAAACCATTTTAAAAATCAACAATAAATAAAAAATGACAATGTATAAACAATCATTTTCACTATTTGGTCGTTGTATTTCACAGTACAATAATTATTTTCGAATTGCTGGTAAATAATGAGTTTTCTCTCATTTTCAATTCTATTAAAAGTAATATATATTTTAAGATTCCCGTAACATAAAAAGGTGGGTATCGCCAACTTTAAAGGAGCTTTATAAGCGCAGAGAAAAAGTAGGACCTGAACCAGAAAGACCTAGATCTAGCTACCTTGAATGGAATTATGAAGCTGAATTATATGCCTTTGGACAACGGCTTGGTGAAGAACTTGATAGAGATTTGTTGAAACAAGCTCTTGTTCAAAGGGAGTATGCTAATTTACAAGAAATACAATCACACGAAAAAGGTAATTGTGTACATTTTAGGTAGAAATAATCTTTATAAATCTTTCATTTCGTTAAACAGAATAATCTGTCTGATAAACCCATGTTGCTCATCATAATAAATGTCTTTTCAGGTAGTAGTTTACAAACAATTATACATAACCATGAGCAGATTCAAGATGGAGAACAAATAATTAGTAATTATTTAAAAAAAGAATTTGATAAGGTATACCCAGAAGATATAGCTAATTCAGTTATAAAATATTTAACTACAGAAGAAATGCTATCACATATAGGCAGCCATATTGGCTTAAAAGATATCATTTTAACAAATGTAAGTTATTTTACTATTCTATTCTCAATATCTAACTTCAAAAAGATTGTTCATTCATAAAATAAAATCACTAAAATCATAGAATTAACTTACATATAACAATCCTTCACAATAAATACTTATATTCTGAATGCTTCACTGAAAGAATCATTTTTTTTTTAGGAATTTCCTGTGTCCAAAAAAACTATAAGTGACACATTCAAAGCAGTAGTATCGGCCTTAAAACAATCTCAGGACTTGCAACGTGCTGAAAATTTTGTCAAAGATTTTGTTTTGAGTCAGCTAAATGGTAAAGATGTAATAGACATTTGGAATCCCAAAGAACCCTATGAATATCTTACAAAATTATTGAAAGAAAGAGGAATTACTTCAGTTGAACCACGGTTATGTAACCAATCTGCTTCTAATACAATATTGGGTTGTTTCCAAGTTGGATTGTATACTGATAAGAAACTTGTTGGAATTGGTAAGTGTAGAACAAAATTAAATACTTTTTCCTTGCCATAAATAACACTTTCTTTATAAAACGGTATGAAAATAAAATATTAAAAAAAATAATTGGGTTCAATTGACTCTTAGGAATGGTTTCTAGGGGGTGGTTTGACTTCGCTATATAAAAAAAGGTTTTCATCCCATATATACCAATTATTTTTTTTTTTTATTTTCTTGTCAATTAATTATTATATTAGCTGCACTGAAACCTATAGGACACTGGAGATCGACCGATTTATGAATATTTCACCATAAAACTTAGGAACAATTGACTGATTAATGGCCCTTTAGCAAAAATTGCTAAGAAATTAAATCAGGTAAACCAAGAGGTTAAGGACAATGTCCCTGACTCGATTTCTGAACAGTCATATTGCTAAATTTTCCATAAAATTACATTTTTGGTAAATTGAGGGAGAGGAGAGGAATGGCATATTATGACAGTTGAGGTTACTATACTGCTGTCATAAGCCAAACCTCCGTAACTGACAAATTACAAATATTTGATTATTTTACCATTCTGATACTGAAGCTTTTTTCTTCTTAAAGAGTAAGCAATTTTCCTGGTAATATTTATTCTATATCTTTTAACCCACAAGACAACACAAAAAATTAAATCAAACTTATTTTTAACTAGTTAAAAGCATTATCCAAAAATTGTCTTTGATTCAACAAATGCAGCTTATATTGGTACTACCCATGAAAATGCTGGCACTAATTTCTTTTATTGCAAATATTTCCATTCTATAGTTTGCGTAGTTATTGTGGTTTAAAAGCATTTAAAAGCACCCTAAAAAAATCTGATGTGTCCAACACATGACTTTCCTATCTAGTTATTATAGGCTTTTTCCAGTTATTTTGTACAACCTATTGCAGCATTTCTATAAATGTTTAGAGGATAAACTAAATATATACATTGTCCACATACATCTACCTCGAAACATTCTTCTATAGATATTCATGGAAAACGAAAATACTGAAAAATTAAAATTTCCTACAATTTTTTCATTACGGTCCATTTTAGAAAAATCATGTATAAACAAAAATTATAGAGATCGATATCGCAAACAACTTTTATTTCAAAAACTTTCATAAAATTCAGAATTTTGCACATTTTGTCAAATTTCTCGAATACGGACCATTTCAAGAAATTTTTACATAAAACAAAAATTATAGATAATAATATTAGAAGTAACTTTTATTTGAACAATTTTTTTCTCCAAACATTAATAACAGATATATTCCATAAAATATAAAAATGGCCTCCCATAAAGTACCCCCCAGATGTTCCGACTATGTCTAAAAACTAATCATTTCACGTCAGGCCGAAATAAACCTTAAGTTTAAAATTTAATGTTTTTTTCTTTATCCGTTTTTGAGTTTTCTTCAAAATTCGAAATTTACACATTTTCTCAAATATCTCGAATACGGTCCATTTTAGAGAAATTATGTATAGAATAAAAATTATAGAGAATTATATTACAAACAACTTGTATTTGAACAATTTTTATAAAAAATTATTTTTTTTACATTTTGTCAAATTTCTCGAATACGGACCATTTTAGGAAAATTTTGCATAGAACAAAAATTATAGATAATTATATTAAAAGTAACTTTTATTTGAAGAATTTTCTTCTCCAAACGTAAATAACAGATATATTCCATGACATATAAAAATGACCACCTATAAAGTACTCCCCCAGATGTTCCGACTCTGCCCAAAATCTAATCAGCTCATTAGACGCTGGAACAAAGCCTAAGTTTGAAATTTGGTGTTTTTCCGTGTATCGGTTCATGAGTTATGCGTTATACACACACAGACAGACATCATCGCGAAAATAGTCAAAACGGATTCAGGAGACCTCAAAACGTAAAAATCCGTCGAAAACTCGAGGTCGAAAAAAATCATGATTCCTATACTTTCCTTATATCTGTATACAGATAGGAAAGTAAAAATTTCTCTCCTGTCCCATTCCAGCCCATGGTCAAACTGAACGCTATTAGAGATGAACTATCTTTTATATCGTTTGGTAGGTTATTATACATAATGAAAACACAAGAAATCGTTAACATACCAAAACTTGACTTTAAATATTAAAAAATATGTCTTTTTTTTAACTTAATTTTTTCCTAGATTTTAAATGCTTTTTCTTAAATTCTTAATAAAAATATAATTTAAATTGTGTTTTTATTTAATATTTGTGTTTTAATTACTTTAAAAAATTCTTAGCAATTGAAATATTTGATATTTTTATTAGTTCAATACCAATATAGGCCGATATGGCACTCTACATATTAGCTGATACTGATATCGGCCAAGAACGCCGATTAGTACATTAAAAATAGTATTTATATTCTTAAAATTTTTAGGTTGGGGTGAAAACATTAAAATTGCCAAAGAAACTGCAGCACTGGATGCATTACAAAAATTGTGTAAATTAAATAAAGTAATAAAAAGTTGAATGAATTAATTAAATTTTTTTTTATTAACCATAACCATCTTGACTTTTCCTTTAAGCAGAATCAGCCGTGTATATGTAATTTTCTCCTATAGTTTGCGTTTTATCCTCATATTATAGTCTGTTGCAATTTATAGTTGAAAATCGTCTCGCTTTACACATGAAGGATGGTTGTGTATTAGCCGGAACAGGGATGGTGCTCCCAAATGGAGGGGAAAAATCATGATAATATTATTTCCTAAGAATGTTTTAAATGAAAACCAACAGCTTTCCTGAAATTATTGAAACTGTCAATCAATTTTACTGGTTTGAATTCTATTAAATGAGGTTAATTTAATGTTTATAACAACAAATTACATGGGTCATCACTTACCAGATAATATTAAGTTACAACAGGGCACCATGATAATAAACAAAAATGTAAAGTTTCTGGGAATGCATCTTGAATGTTGAAACGTTTATGTCAATTCAGTAATAAAGCTTAACTCTGAATGTTACAAATTAAGAGTATTATCAAATTACTTAAATACCAATGAGTCCCATATTAGATATGGTATTATATTTTATGGTTACAGCAGGAGATTCAAATCGGGTGTTTATAGCCCAGAAAAGAGCTTATGGAATTGTAGCAGTTTAGGAGATTTAATTTACTCACCTTTTGTGGAATATTTATACAGGAATTCTTGTTATACTTCTTTAAAAATAGGAATAAATTTGAAATATTTGAATCCCAGAATAAATATACTACAAAAAAACTCTCCTACAACTACGCTATACATAGATTAACTGAAAAAAAGTGTAAGGTATATCTTAAGATTTTTTTAATAAATTGCCTTCTGAAATGAAGTTAATAGATAGTTTATCAGTATTAACAATCGAGACTTACTATAATGATTATATAGAATATCAAATGTAAATGTCAGATAGCAGTAATATTTTCTTCTTTTGGATGACGATTCAAGAATATATATATTGTAACTTTCGTGAAATAAAATCTATTTATTCTAATTATGGATGAATCTGTGTCTGGCTGAATGGCAATGTGCCTATGCAAAAAAAATCTATTAAGTACCATCAGTTCATAAAGAATATAATGGGGAAACGACATTAAACGAGAAAAAATTTCAGTAGTATACACGGGAGTCTAGAAATATAAAACAGATTTTTTCAAAAAGTCTGGCACTGATAAATGCACTATTGCCGCTTCTTACGAAGTAGCGTTAGAAATTGGCCCTTTAAAAAAAAATTGTACCTTGCTTCTCTGTGACACCCTGTATATTGGAAAATATTTTTACAATAGGCGCCCCTTCGAACCGCAAAACCTTTGTATTTGAAATTTTCTTGTAATTTTAAAAACAACCGAGATATTGGATTTCCACACATTAATGGGTCACCCTTTATATTTAACCAATCATATTTTATGTTTCTGAGTACCTAAATATTTATATTTTCCTCCATGAACATACATATACGTAATATTGTTCAGAGTTTTTTGGGAGAACAAATTTAAGCTGAACAAATTTTTTTCGTTGACACGAATACAATACTTCCTCTTAGGATTGGAACGTAGTTTTCCCTTATGGTTATCTAACATCAATATTTGATGACGAATTAAAATAGTAAACGGTAGGTACTGTTTTAAGGTTGGATATTTGCAAAATAATAAGAGGACTGATGTTTGGAACAATTCTATTCTATGGGAGAGATAAAAAGAATGCGCAAGCACGCTCCAACGAATAGCATGTTTTCCTACCTGACGGAGTGCCCCATGAATAGACACGGCCATAAGTAAATGCAAGCAATGGATTACATGGTGTTGGTAGCATAGTCCATTGCAAGATAATCTAGAAAGCGCAATGGTCTGGCAACCTCTTGAAACGTTCGCCAACATGCTGATCAGAGCCGGCTTAGGTTGAGTGTTATTTGTTCAAATGTTAAAGATAATTTTTAAAATGTGATTTCTACAAAGATCCTTTTGCGGTCTAAATTGCTTGTATTAAGATAACGGTATTATTACCAAACACAACTAAAATTATTAAGTATTAATTTAAAAAGAATATGTTTCACTAGATTTATTTTGTGGAAACGTAGGTAAATGAATTTAAAAACGTCTATATTACTAAATCACTTTCACAGTCACTAATTTCATGTTCTGAAATAATATCACTATCATCCAAATTTATTTCAATTTTTTGAATTGAATTACTAAATTTTATATATTTCTCTTCGATTTTTTAACATGTTGAATAGCGTTTTTCCAGTTTTCAACAGTTAAATGCATTTCTTACTACATCAATTACAGAAGAAGTGGACTTAGGAGAAGAGTTATTTGCTCGAGAATAATTTTTTAACTGTGACCATAATAATTCTATGGGGTTCAAAATACAGTGGTAGGGTGGTAAAAAACTTTAATTCGTGTTTTATTGCTACTCTGTCGATAACATATTCAGGTTGAAAATTAACCAAGTGTAAAAGTTCTATTAACTGTTTTTTTTGTGTAGTTTTCTTCAAAAAATATATCATTCTCCATCAGAAAGTCCTGAATCACTGATTTCGTAGAATTGGTATTTGGTTTTTTCGTACCAACCGAGAATAGTACGTTATTTTCATTTAGTTTTGGTAGTAATGTACTCTCAAACCATTTTTCAAAAAGAATACTTTCTATGTCCTGGTGGTAGTCCAAACTACTATCCCGTACATCATTTGCAGACAGCAAGAGAGCTCCTTCTACCCAAACTCCACCACAATGTAAGATACATATTCTTTTACCTCGAGATGGAGGAGTGTCTACATCACACTTTAAACTTCCATCAGTCCAACATTTTTTTATGATGTGAGTGTCGAACCCAGCTTTAGTTGGGTATATCGTGAATACTACCGGTTTCCTTAATCCGCTAGTTAAAATTCACTCCCTTAAATTGAATGTTTTAATCCTACAGGTACCTTACACTTTTATTAGGTACTTTCACTTTAATTACAATGTTATTGAGACAATCTATTTTTCCGAATACGAAAATAGACTTGTCTCAGCGTTTTTTTGAAAAATTATTAATACAATAATTGTTTATCAAACCTTTAGTATTAATGAGAGATTTCAAATACTAAATTTCGATTCAGCAATAATTTTTTCCGATACCTCATAGTCATTAACCTTTTTCATTGCACAATAACTGACAAACATTCTTACGAAATAATATCATGTTTATTCCCCAAACAGAAAACATAAATTTTTAAAGTTCATTTGAGAGCACCGTCCCTGTTTCGGCTAATACACAACCTTCCTTCATGTGTAAAGCGAGACGATTTTCTACTATAAATTTCAACAGACTATAACAAAAATATCAGAATCGCGAAAATGGCTATAGACCGCCCCTATAACATTTACTTAAGTATCTATTCAGCAAAGTTGGTAAAGTCAATAAAGTGAAAACAACTAGCGCGGTTGTTATCCAATACGGATGCACGAATTTGAAATCAATAATAATGATTGGACAAAGAAAATCTGTAGGTAATATGTTTGCGCGAAATGATTACGCGAGCCATAACGGTTTGGAACTACGTTGAGAACGGCAAAGTGTCCTTCAGACCATGATAACAGACACATCGACAATTGGGTAAAAACCCACGCTCTAATGGCGACAAAATTATAAATGTTTTGAGTACGGAATATGTACATAGTGTAAATCATTAATAAATGTAGTGTTCTTCATATAAAATAAACAGTGTTAAATGCAAGTGTGCTTGTTTTTCTCTATCATCGATCGTTAACCCAAAGCCGGCAGCTGGTAAAAACATGGAATACAATTCGCTTCAGAATTATAGCACAATGGAGTCTCTCAAGGGAAGATTCTTACAGGCCTCATCAACAGACATATCCCTTCGATAAGGCTAGAAAAATACCCATAGCCGGTTTATTACTTTCAAATGCATCTAAGTTGAAAAAGTGCAGTTTGCGTTGATTTTCCCCTCCGATACCCATGTTGATTAAAAATTATATTCATTTTTTCTTAACCAGTCCATTAATCTGTTACCTGCATATAAACAACGCACTGCAGTTTATTACTGTTTGTGATTAAATAGTGTTTATAAACTATGTTCGTTTGTTATTTTTCTTTTCGGGGAAGACATTTCACTCAAAAAAGCTTAAATTGAGTTGCTGCGTACCACACACCAAAACAAAATAACTAAAATTATAAACAATTACACACTTCGAGTACTATTCAACGTTTTTCTGTCTACGAGTCTGTATTCTATACTATTAACTCTACCCGTTCTGCTTGATTCTAACCTTTTTTTTTTCTCAGCTCCGTGGACAGACCTGTTGAAGTTAATTGCGTAGTTTTATTGTTTCAACGATTCATTAAATATGTCCGCCATCAGGTTTAAATAAAACAAAACGACGGAGGCTGTTTTATGAATTACATACACACTGTTCATAAAGTACCTACTAATATTATATACTGTTCGCGCTGTAATCTTAAATCCGGACCTGCTTATTCCCTGCTACCGTGCCGGGTATTACGTCACCCGACACCGGTTTGGTGGCGCGGCATTTTTTACTTGTAGGGACAAGATTTATCATTGTTTTAAAAACAGTCGAAAGGTCAACTTACCGTGCGTAGGGATGTTGCGATACCAGTAAAGTATCGGAACCAAAGTATCGATACCGGTATCGGAACGAAAGTACCGATACCGGTATCGGGAAGAGTACAGAACAACTAAAAAAAAGTCATAGGGTACATATCATATCATAAAGTGATCCTACAATATACTTTTTGTTCGTATTGTAAAGTCAAAACTAGTAAAATATTGAAACGAAAGTAGTAGTATCGAAACAAAAGTAGTACCCATATGAGTAAAGCTTAATTTATAACCGCCGTAACGTAACTTAAGAACTTAACGTAAGAAGTTGAAATATTGAATTTACGTATACTTATTTATAATGTTCGTAACGTAACTTAAGAACTTAACGTACCGTAGAAAGTTCACCAACTTTTAACTTAACAACATAACTTAACTTAAGACCTTACGGTTAGCCAATGAGATAATTCTGCGTTCAGCATGTGATAACTGTCAATTATTCTTTTTATTTTTTTTTTATAAATAAATAGAAAAATACCATTTGTAAACTATCATTCTCCTTTTTGATGGACATACATTATCATGAATGATTTGTGTTTATGTTATTGGGGATAAACTATCTATGAGATATGAGTGTAGCTGCATATACCTATAAACATCAAGTCTAGAACTGAAATAAGACAAAACTTTTTTGCTAGGAAAGATTAAATTCTCATTATTGCTCAAAAACAATCAACATCTTCGGTAAACTATTTTGTTTTATTATATTTTTATATTATTGCTTTTAAAGTAGTTAATATATTCTTTCTATATAGCAAAATCATAATTTATAAGTTTTATTTAGAGGTTAAGTACATAGTTTACACTTGTTTATTTCATAAGGTTGTCAATAATTTGATAATCTCTGAAATCAACACGCATGCTCTACTCTTACGTTACGGACATTTATAAATAGACTTTATTTTTATATCTTAGGTTAAGTTAAGTTACGTTACGGTGGTTATAAATTATACTTAAAGCATCGAAAGCAAAGTATCGGGTACTAAAATCCGGGTATCGAAAGAAAAGTATCGATACCAGTATCATATCAGTAGTATCGCAACATCCCTAGGTCAACACAGTTTCTCAAATGTATCATTATATGTTATATCATTTTATATAAAATATACTGTCCTTTATTAGTGATCAATAGTTTTGATAATTTAACATCTACAGTCCACAAATTACATAAACAATAGAAAACTCATATATAAACATATACTGAAGTAGAATAGTTGAAAATTGGATCCTTTGAATAAATACTACACTTAAAATGTATATCAAATTGAGATCTGTTGTTCAGTTTATGTGAAATAATATTTTTATAAATTTAATTTAAATTATTATACAATTTTTTAATTAATAGTTATTTATCTACAAAGGCCCTAAAGTTGATTTTTTTTGGCCGAAACTGGTTAGTTCAAAAAAGATCATACATCCGAGGGACACATATTTTTAGGGGACTGTCTCATCAAGTAGAATCAATATTTTTTTCACATTCTTGTTTTTGAAAAGAGGCTTAAATGCAAAAATTGTTTCAAATTGGTGCCATTTGACTTACAGGTGAGGAAAACCCGGAAAACCTCACCCACCATGATCGAGACGGTAATGCATGGCGATTTTATAATCTGCATGTCATATCAACAGAAATTGAATTTCTATCAATACAGCACACATCAAATCCTAAACCGAACCATGCAATTTAATTGAAAATCCACATGGTCTGGTCTGGGATTCGAAGCGCAGCAGTCTCGGACTCATAAACTTGCCTATAAATGAATATAAGCGCGTTAGACCGCTACACCACCGACCCGATAAATAATTAGACAAATAGAAATAATAAGCAGGTACGTTTAAAAAAATCTATTTTTCAAAAATATCACTTTGGTAAAAAACATTAAAATACAATAAAAAAATAGAAACTGTTGAGTTGTATATATTTCAGAATAAATTAATTTCAATCTCAGTTCTCAGTTATTGATTTCAAAGTCATAAAAAATAATGTGTAACATTAATAATGGAACACAGAACAACTGAAGATTCTCTGATTAAAAATAAACTTTGCCAGTTGTGTACGGCATGGGTAAGTAACACCCTTATCCCTTCTAAATTTTACGCCACTCTCCAAAAACTTTTTGGACAGTGGTGTAAAAGTTAAAGGTGTTTATTATCAATGCCGTACGCCACTGGCAAAGTTTATTTAACTGATTTTTTGCTGATATGTGTATCTTATGACACCAAAAATGTTTGCCGAATTTAGTAAAGTTATACTGAGAAATAAAAAATTATTATAGCCAATAATAATTTTTGAATTTTCAACACCCCTATTTCGGAAACGAGTAACAATTTATTTAATCGTCTAATTTTTATTCAGAGAATCTGCAGTTGCTCTGTGTTCCATTCTTAATGAGACACCCTATATGTTCAATTAGAAATAAATGCCTCTAGTAAATCAAGAACTTTTTAAATAGAGGAGAGGTCACAACATGGGATTCTAATAACTATTGATAATATAAAAATAACAATTAAAATCAAGCGATATAACATGATAATCTATAAAATTTCACTTGGATATTAATTTTCCTAAGGTACGATTTATGTTTCAGTCTGTTGTGAGTCTAGAATTAGTTTACCATCAGGATCTTTAAGGCGAACTCTTCCGTTAGCATATCTAGATTCTTGAGTACCATCAGAGTACACAATTTTTATAGTTCCATCAGGATATTCTCTTTTCTGAAACATAGTTATTAAATCTTAGCTTATGTAAACAATAAAAAACTTGACTTTCATGCAAGTTATTCAAATAATAATCACAAAGCGCTTTTTGAAACTGGTTTTTGACTCAACTTTGACTCCAAATGCGAACCAATTTAATTAGAAGGATAATTTGAGTAAGGCAAAGTACCTAAGACCAATAAGTGTAATGTCTTTCGTGCTCAAGACTTTAAGAGAAACTGCTAGATAGCATTAGAGACGCGATATTGGTACAAAGACCAATACGCCTATAGTGCAGAAAAATCAACAGAAACAACTCTCTATCAATTAGTAAAAAGGGTAGAGAACACACTGGAATACAAGGAGGTAATGTTAGGAGCTTTCTTTCATCAGAACTCTGAAACATAGAGGAATCGAGGACACATGCAACCATCATGGAAGAGACGATAGCAGGTCGGGTTGCGAGAGGATGCCCACAGGGAGAAGTACTGTCTCCACTCCTGTGGAACCTGGTCATGGATGGGCTGCTTAGAACTCTCAAAAATAATGTACATAGAACCCTGGGATATGCCGATGATCTAGTGATCCTGGCGTAGGATAAATACAACACTATAGTTAGAGACCTATGCAAGAGGCTTTAAACATAGTAACAATATAGAAAAGGAAGGACTAAAAATTAGTACCAACAAATGTAGCATAATCGCATTCACGCACAGGAGAAAGTTAGAGGGACTAGAACCACCAAATGAGGTGAAAACGACCAATTAAAGGGGGAGATAAAGTATCTAGACTCAACATTTGGAAAGAATAACAAAAAGCGGAAATATTATTAGTAATGGCAAGACGCTCCGTTGGGGAAAAAAATGAGGACTGAATCCAAGTATGGTATACTGGGCATACAATATGGTGGAAAGCCAATATTAACATACACAGCTTTGGTGTGGTGGCCAAAGACAAAACAAAGAGCGTCAATAACGAGACTAAACAAGATACAAAGACTCGCCTGTCTTGGAATAACGGGGACAATGAGAACATCCTCACAGCAGCAATGGAAGCACTAATAGGCTTGCCACCACTTCACTTTGTGATACAAGGGGAGGCAAGATTAGGTGCTTACAGATTAGGGAACACCTTAGGAAATCTAAACATTAGCCAAGGTCACATAAGTATCACAAGGTTAGTCATAGGGGACGTGCTAAACATGAGAACAGATCACATAACCAAACGTTACACCTTCAATACTCCAGTCGAGGTTTTATTACCAAACTACACTATAAGGAAATCCAGTGCCCAACGACAGGAACATACCTGGTATACATACAAAGACTGCGAAAGGTACTGGGGCTGAGTATTATCAAAAAATCCCAACACCAACTTTAACTATGCAATAGAAGACACGCTTCAGCATTTCAGGCTGAGGTTTACACAATTATTCAATGTACAAGAAAAACAATAAAAGACCTACCTCAAATAAATAGATTCAAATAATGTCAGACAGCCAGAAGGCCCTTAATGCCATATCAAATCAGAAAGTGACGTCGAAACTGGTATGAGATTGCATTGAAGAACTGAGGACACTGGCAGACCTAAATAGAGTAAAACTAGTTTCGGTGCCAGATCATCAAGGGATCGAGATTAATGAAAAGGCTGATGAAATCGTAAAGAGATGGTCAGAAGAAATACCGAAACCAAATATAAACCTTGGAGTACCAAAACGTACAGTTCGAGGTTTCATAAAAGACTTGAGTTCTGAGAAAACAAAATCTATTGGGAGAATATCCCAAAACAAGCACATAGGAAATACTTTATAGGAAGACCATGTTCAAAAAGAACAGGAGAACTACTCTCCATGAGTAAGAATCAGTTGAAAACAATAACAAGACTCATGACTGGACATGCCCCAATAAAGGGACACCTGAACAAAGTAGGCGTATATAATGGATACCTATTGTGTCAACTCTGTCACAAGGAACCCGAAACAGCCAAACACATAATGTACAACTGCGAGGAACTGGATCGCAAAAGACAGGCACTTTTTGGGCCACTTCAGGTTGATCCAAGAACCTATAGAAGACACTAGAGGTGGAGAACTATCGACAGTTTTTAGCGCCATCGAAAACTATCGATAAATCCAAATTTTAAAATTACATAACGGACAAATATCTATTTCATTTTTATGATTTCACCATTCTTTATCGAAAATTTAAAAAGAAAGGTTTTAAATCCGAGGAAAATTCCAAGGCATCTTTGTTTAAAAAAAAACACATGAATAATTTTCATACGACAATCTCTGGAATCTCAGGATAAACCTCAACCAGCAATTCCTTTTTTTACCAAAAAAGAAAACTGATTTTATTTTAGTAAAAAATAAAGTCGAGGAAAAGTAAAAAAGCATATTTGGAACGAAGAAACTCGTCTGTGGATATATATCCACTCTTATTTTAGAACACAAAATTAGTATGATAGTTTTAAATATTACTTATTATGTATTAGGTAAATCAAGAATTGATACCAGATACCCCTGCCAGAACTTTTCAAAAATTAATTGTTTATACCTGCATGTTCTGCAGAATCGCAAAGAATATTTAGTACCTCAGAAGATATCATTTTAGACAAGTATTTAAAAATTAAGGCAAAAAACGTCAATTAGTGATCTTTCAAAATAAATTTTTACTTAATATTTATTTTAAAACTGTTTTTAATAAAACTCAATAACATTTTTATTGTGAAGAAACTATCGATAGTGATTCTATCAACAATTATCAATGGTGGCGGCTATCGATAGTTCTCCACCTCTAGAACTTATACAAGGAGCTAAGGTGACAGAGTGGGTACTATAAATTAATATGGGTCAAATACATTAGGCCATTAGGCTTCAGTGTTGTCAAAGACTAAGTCAGACGAGGCCAGAGAAAACTTATTCAATAATAATCACAAATAACTTTTTGAAACTGGCCTCCTGGACTCCAAATGCGAACCAATTTAATTATAAAGATAATTTGAGTATGGCAATGTATGCCCTATATAAAATTGATATTTTATACAAACCTTAAATTTTTCATTGTGTGTCTCTATCTGACCATTACACAAATATATAATTTTTTCGTCACTTGTAGTAACCATTTTGGATCCATCTGGATAGTTTACCTCTTCAGTTCCCCCAGGAAATCTGTTCAACCGTGTCCCATCTGAAGTGATAACTTCTATTGTACCATCAGGAAACTTTTTTTCTTTTTGACCACTAAAAAAATGTTTACCTTGGTTTACTCCATAAATATAAAAATTGCATACATTAATTTAACAATGTAACATTTACTAAAATGTGAATTGTAATTTTTACTTGCTTTGAAAACTCTACTAATTCTACTCCGTCTCCAAATTTAGTAAGCCACACGTCTTTCGACATGAAATAATATTTTTTAATATTTTTAATTAAATTCGTTTCCTTAATATCTCCATTAGAATATCGAATATAAATGTATTTTCCATCGGGAGAAATTATTTTACTACTTCCATTGGCGTATTTAATCTCCTGTGATCCATCTGGGAAATCTTTTTCTGATAAAACTATTGTATCTGAAATGATAGATTCAACTGAACCACCAAATAACTATAAATTCCTGTATTGTAACTATTTTAAATGTTTATAGTACAGGATGAAAGTTTAGATGTATTGGTGATATACTCGTAGGGTGGCCCAATTAAAACAGTCCATCTGAAATATTTTTCTAGAACTTTTTTTGAAAAATCCCCGAGAGTAGTAAATTTTAATTTCAAGGGGGGCTTTTTTTGATCTTTAATTCATGGATGAAGATTCATCCCCCTAAACGGGGTGGTAACCCCTTCAAGAATACTAAATGGCACGAGGGGTCAAGTGACACATCATGTTAAAGGTATTTCAATTCTTTTTTCAAACATGCTGACATATTTTTTTCTGTGTTAAAATTGTCACTGAAATAAATCGAAACAGTTTCCAAAGGTTTAATTAATCAAATGTTTAAATTGCGACCCATATACTTCCATGCAGTAATAAAGTCTTTGTTCAACATGTTCCCGAACATTTCGAAGCATTTCAGGGGTTATTTCTCCACATCCTTACACTATTCGGTGGCGAAGATCTTCTAAAGATGTAGAGTTCGTCTTATAAAACAACACTTTTTAAATAAACCCACAAGAAAAAGTCCAATGGTGATAGATCTGGCAATCTTGGGGTCTATTCAATGAAACCTCTTCTACCAATCCAGTGTTGGGGAAAATGTTAATTTAAAAAGTCACGTACAGTAGCTGCATAGTGTGGCAGGGCGCCATCCTGTTGAAAAAATCACATCACTTTCTGCGATATGATCGTCGTTTTCGATAGATAGAGATAGATAGAGATAGATATAGATAGATAGAGATAGATAGAGATAGATAGAGATAGATAGATAGAGATAGAGAGAGAGAGGGAATATGCGTTTATTGTCTAAGATAAAATCTTGTTGACAAACAAATAAGTATACAATACATTAGAAGTCTAAGAACTCTAATACACATATACATTTAAAATACAGATATAAACATTACATAATAAAAATATAGTTTTTCAGGTATCGCTTTGATTAAACATATGTGAAAGAAATTATCAAGGTGAGTCATCGTTAAAATATTCTGTTAAGTCATAGTATGCTTTGCAAGCTAGTCGTTCCTGAAGTTTTTTCCTAAAAGATTTAGAACAACTTTAATTTTTTATGGCAATAGGGAGTTTATTATACATTTTGATGCCATTATAGATAAGCGAGTCCCTAACTGGGGTAGATTTAGGAGTAAGCAGGTATAAATTGATTGCATTTCGCCCTGTAAGCAGATCTGTTCTCATATATTAAGCAAATAGTCTTTAACAGATATAAAGAAGTTAAAGTTAATATTTTGTATTTGAGAAAAAGTGGTTTGGAAGAACAAAGGCTTTGTACCTGACACATATACCGTACGCATATTTACACATCCTCCTATATGACGGCACCGGAGTGCTGAAACCCGTTCGCCTTTGTAGCCTACAAGTACGCTACAAAAGCTCATTGATTTAGACACCTATACAAATTTTATGTTATGCGAGACTTTACTTTTCAATTTTAGCTGTGTCCAGGCCGTTGGCGGCCGCCACCCTACGAGAAGTCGTTGCTTCGTTTTCTTCTTGTATATTTTCTTTTGTTTTAATCCCAAAACACTTCAAATGCGTCATTTGAATGACATCATGTCTATTAACGGCATTTTAGTACACGACCGTTTAACGGCAGTTTAAGTACAGCCATTGTTTCATAGAATACAGATAAGCTTGCTTACTGATTCCAGCAATAAGAGAGGCCTCATGGAAAGGCGAACAGATTTCAGCACTCCGGTGCCGTCATATAGGAGGATGTGTAAATATGCATACCGTACAGCACGTTTTTAAAGTAAAAATACACTATGGAAGCGCTTTGCTGCAGGAGCCCCAAAACTGAATTCCATATATTAGATTCTATCAGTGCAAAATAAACATTCCTTGCTGAAGTGAATTCTAGCACTTTGCATGTAGATCTGAGAGCAAAACAGCCAGATGATACCGTTTTATTTAAAATTTCAATACGGTTCTTAAATTTCAAGTCGGTATCTATATTCAGCCCTAGAAATTTAATTCTATTATCACTTGTAGTAAATCGCTTCCTAAATGTAGCTCTGGAAGTAAACATTTAAAGGTTAACAATTTAGATTTGGAGAGATTTATACTGGAAGAGCGACTAGTTCTGACTAGTTGATTCCTTCCTTCAAGGCAAGATTCAATTCACTTCAGAGCCCCATCTCCAACTCCATAACAGGAAAGTTTTTGCAGCACTACCCTGTGATTTACAAAATCGAATGCCTTAGGTAGATCACAGAATATTACTGCCACCTTCTCACCTATATTAATATTATTGTAGATTATCTCTAGGCAATTAAATATGTCATCTGAAGTATTAGTTTTACTCTTAAAGCCAAACTGTTTATTGCTTATTATGTTGTTGAAACTAAAAAAACTTGTTAGATGAAACTATTATTTTACCTAATGTGGGAATAAGAGAAATGGGTCTAAAGTTGGAAGGATCTTTCTTATTATCGCTTTTATGGATGGGTATTACAACGCTGGTTTTTAAGAAATTTGGAAATATTTCGTCATGAAAGCTATTATTAATTAATGAAGTTAGTGTGGACAGTGCAGAATCAGGTATATTTTCAAAAAATTTTGTTGATAACTCATCATAACCTGCAGCGTTTTGATTTTTTATTGAATGTAATGCTACTTTTAACTCTTTTAAGGTGGTGTTATAAAAGACACAGAGGGTGGTAACATCAATTTCCTTGAGAAAATAGGATCTTGTTTAGAGTTCACTTTTTGCGTTAAATTGTGAGCAATATTACAATAAAATGAGTTGAAACAATCGGGATCTACAGAGGACTGCAATGTTTTGGTTTGGTGTTTCCCCCTTAATTCGTTGACAATGGTCCATATCTCCTTTGCTATGTTTGCTGAATTTTCTAAACTAGAATGGTAATACATATCTTTTGCTCTCTTTATAACTGCTCGATAAATCTTTCTGTAATTATTAAAGTAGTAAATTTATTTATTTATTTATTATACGGAATAACCCCATTAAAGAAATTTATACAATTTACAATATAAAAAGGCAGGCAGAAAAATACTATTACTATAACATTACTAAAACAAAGTACAAAAGTGAGTTTTTACAGTAATTAATTAAGGTGAATTTAAATATACGTTAAATATAAGTTAAGGAACATGTATCACATTTTTACAATTGGTTTTACAATTTGGCTAATCTCATATTAAAAATATCTAAATTAAGATTATTCAACATAGACAAATATCTGTCAATAGGACTGTTGACGCCATAGCTCGTTCTATGAAACGGTATATTAAATGTTAATGGATATCTCAGTCCAAGGTAATAAGGAACATTTAGGCTAATCCCGCTCAAAAGAGAAGGACAGTCTATAATTCCATTTAAAATTTTGAATAAAAATACTAAGCCAAAATATGTCTCATCTTTCCCTTAAAGGAGGCAAATTTAATTGACTTTCTATAGCACTATAATCAGCACTATAATAGCACTTTTAACTGCACATACTCTCAAACATTTGTGTTGTACCCTTTCCAAAGTATCAGAATGAATTTGAAAAAATGGTGATCACACAATTGAGCCATACTCAAGCACGGATCTAACTAACGAGCAGTAGACCATTCTGGTGACATCAGTGGAAAAGTACTTACAATTTCTTAAAACAAATCCTAACATTTTTGATCCTTTAATGGAGATTGAGTTTATATGTTCAACAAATGCTAGTTTTTCATCAAAAATGACACCCAGATCTTTTACTGTTGATTTGTATTCAAGTTGGTGATCATTAATAAAATAGTTTGTTGCTATCCTAACAGCGTTACGGGAAAAACCTATATAGCAACATTTATTTTCGTTTAAGTACAGTTTGTTTTTATTTGCACCACTCTACTAAGCGATTCAAATCCTCCTGAAGGAGTTCTTGATCACAAATGTTTTCTACTGTTCTCCAAAACTTGAGATCGTCAGCAAACTTAGCACATTGGCTGTACACAAAACAACCAACAATATCATTCACAAAAATGTTAAAAAGAAGAGGTGAGCTATGGCCCCCTTGAGGTAACATTAATTGTATCCGAGTAGTAAAAACCTATTTTTACCCTTTGAATACGATCAGTCAATGAGCTTTCCCACCACAAAACAAAGCCTAAGTTGAAGCTAACTGAAAGCAACTTACTTAACAAAATATTGTGATCTACTCGATCGAAGGCTTTTGAAAAGTCTGTGTAGATCGAGTCGGTTTGTTTTTTGTATTCCATGTCTTGAAGAACATTTAATTAATAGGTTGTTAAGTTTGAAACAGTTGATCTGTTCTGGGACCATGTTGTTCCTGATAGATTAAGCCTTTACATTGCCAAGTCAGTTGTTTACTAACTAGCCAATCAAATAATTTTGGTATAGCAGATTGTATACAGACACTTTTGAAAATAGGAACAATATTGCTTACTTTCCAGATCTCAGGAAAAATAGAACATTCCAACGATTTGTTAAATAGCAAAAATAAGGTTACAACAATTATGCAAACACATTTCTTTAATAAAAAGTTAGGAATACCATCTGGACCTGATGTTAACTTATTTGGAATATTTAAAATTTCATTGAAGATGTCAGATTTTGATATTACATTACTCCTTATATTGTTGCTTAAGCTCTCGTCTCTAGTTACATCATCAGTATTATCACTAATAGTGTATACAGTTTGAAAGAAGTCCCTAAATAGATTTGCAATATCTTGACCACATACAGCCTCTTAATAATAATAATAATAATAATATTTATTTACCAAATAATTACATATTATGTAAGGTTAACAATGTAAAATATAAGCCATATTAGGAAAAATAAATATGATGCCATAGAACATGAAACTGGCCAAATTGTGGTTAGAGCGTTTGTCGTTTATAAACGTCCAGACAGATTTAGGATCTTCTATCAATTTCGCATCTAGACCCCTAATATAATTATTAAAACAAATGTCAGAAAGCCTCTTATATTCTGATAAATATAAATAAAAGAACCAGATCAGGCTTTAAGTAAATTGAGGTAAGACTCACCCATCAAGTTACCAGGTAGAATAAAGAAACCAACAATATTAGTGCCCAATATCCCAGCCCATACATTCAACTTTTCGGGATATGGTGAATGCTGTTCTCTCATAATTCGTGGATTCAAATCACTCCAGTATTTTCAATTATGTCTGTTGACGTTACCATTAAGAAAGAACGTGCATTCGTCAGAAAAGCATGTAGAATATAAAAAATAAAGATTGTTTAAAATTCTTTCAATCATCTCCTCACAAAATTGTATACGGCGATCTGGATCATCTTCATTGAGTTTTTGCACGAGATGAATCTTATAGGGATGGAATCGATACTTTTTTAAATTATCTAAAGACTACTACGTGGAATTCTTGAAGTTGCTGCTACTTTTCTGGTGCTTGAAGTAGGATCTAGTTCAACATGACCCAAAATTGCAACCTGTGCAGCCTCCTTATACTAACATATAGTGTGTTGCCTTTTGCAGACAGCACAAATACGTCCATTGGACGTCCATTCGATATACAATTTTGGATGTCTGGGCGTCATTCCTTGCACGCCTTGTTAGTACCATTGTGTTTCCTTTCATGTTTTTTGTTTGCAACGAATCCAGTCTCCATGAAATTAGTTATTACATTTACTACATAGGGATGGCCCGAGATTCTTACTAGGGGGTCGATTCTTTTTGACATTTTCCTACATATTAAAAAGCGTCACCAAATTCCTATAGGAAAAGGTTCCTACAAGTCGAGAATCGGCACCCAGGATGCTTTTCATTAAAAATTCTTGCAGTTTCCCGGGCCCTTTTATTGTTGCTAAAATAGAGTGCGACAATTTCAATTCGTTCTGCTGTGGTGTAAACCATGATTTGGATCGTTTGCTTCAAGATAGCCGATAATAACAAATAAGCAACAATACTAAACAATATTTGTGATTAGTGTAAAATCAGAATGCAACTACCTGTAAAACCGTAAATATAAATCAGTCACATTATCAAGACTTCGATGATAAAAACTTAATGTTTTGCAGTTGAGTTATTCGATTTTATTTCTTTTTTATCTGTTTATTTCACCGACACTCCCAACAGGTGTTTTAATTTTAAAACAACAAAAAAAAAAATTCAGCGTGTTTGAAAGGAGAATTAACATACCTTTAAAATTATGTACCACTTGACCCCTCATGTCATTAACAGCCGTATGCATAGTCGATCGCCAGCGACTCGCCAGAGATTCATTTCGGCGTTTCGCCAGCGATTCGCTGGCGATCCGCCGGCGAAAGCCCAAAAAGGTGGCGTCTCGCCGGAGATTGTCACCGGAATGTCATTTCACGCAAGTTTTAATTTTCTTTTATAGGGATTATCACCGGTATCTCTCGCATTTTATTCAAGATTTATTTCTTGCGTGAAATGACATTCCGGTGACAATCTCCGGCGAGTCGCCAGCTTTTTGGGCTTTCGCCGGCGGATCGCCAGCGAATCGCTGGCGATACGCCGAAATGAATCTCTGGCGAGTCGCTGGCAATCGACTATGCATACGGCTGTTAGTATTCTTAAAGGGATTGTCTCACCGTTCAATGGGATGAACCTACATCCGTGAATTAAAGATCAAAAGAAGTCCCCCTTGAAATCAAAATCGACCAGTCTAGGGATTTCCAAAAAAAAAAAAAACTTCTGGTAGGAATATATTTGAGGTGAACTGTTTTAATTGGGCCACTCTTTATGATAAATAGTTCACTTATATTGAAAATTTTCAATACAGCAATTACCTTTCCTCGATTCATTTGCACTTCTCATACAATTTTCGCTTTCGGTGCTTAATCCAAAAGCAGATTCATACCGTTTTTCCAAATCAGAGAGTAGATGTTTATTATTACTATAAATTACTTCAATTTCCTTCTCATTTTCTGTTAAACTATTTTTATTCTCTTCTATACTTGGAATATTCGCCGTTTTATTTAACTAAAAAAAAAATACATATCAGTAATTATTTTTTAATTAATTCACAATATCTATAATAATTTATATTTTGGATTAATAAATAAATAAAACTTCTAAGTCACTTAAGTGTACATAAAAAAAAAATGATTCACGGTTACACAGCCTTATCCAAAACTGAATAGGCTTTCATTTAATATCCTTTACCTATCTAACGTTTTATTTTCATATTTTAAATATTCATTAAAATTAAATTTTACCTGAACATCCAATTCTTTTTCTATTCTTTCTTTTACATCTCCCATACTTTTTCGCCTACATTTCTTTTGTTGTTTAAGTTTTCCAATTTCTGAATTTTGAGATATTTCAGGATTTTTCATTAATTTGGTTTCTTCTGTTAGTCTGACAAAATATAACCTGTGTCATCTTAGCTCCTAGCCAGCCAGCTCCAAAACCAGCCAGAGCTCAAAGCGCCAGCGGTCGAAAAATATTTTTTACGACAATAATAATTATTCGTTCTAAATTTTAGTTTACACCTTCAGAATAATGTTAATTATTTTCATTAACCCTTATAGAATTATATTAAGGAATTAAAGGGATGAAATTTCAATATTTTTGGTGCTGAAAAATTTTTTTTTCTTAAATTTTATCAAGCCAATCGATAGATAATACAAATACAAACAACTTTCCATTATTCCATTTTGAATTCTATACATGAAATAAGGATTTTAGAGAGGGGTTGATATTTCATTATTTTTGAAGCTGGGAAAAATTTTGTGCTTTTCTTTAATTTTATTACGCCAATCGATAGATAATACAAATACAAACAACTTTTCTTAATTCCATTTTGAATGCTATATATGAAATAAGGATTTTAGAGAGGGGTTGATTCATTATTTTTGGAGCTGGAAAAAATTTTGTTATTTCTTTAATTTTATTACGCCAATTACAAATAAATATTATTATCTATCGATTGGCGTAATAAGATTAAAGAAAAAACAAAATTTGTTCCAGCTCCAAAAATAATGAAATAGCAACCCTCTCTAAAATCCTTATATCATATATAGCATTCAAAATGGAATAAAGAAAAGTTGTTTATATTTATATTATCTATCGATTAGCGTAATAAAATTAAAGAAAAAATTAAATTTTTTCCAGCTCCAAAAATAATGAAATATCAACCCCTTTCTAAAATTCTTATTTCATAAATAGCATTCAAAATGGAATAAGGAAAAGTTATTTTTATTTGTAGTATCTACCGATTGGCGTAATAAAACAAGTGTAAATTAAAAATTTAAAAAAACCGACTTCAAAAACGTGCGGATGCCATCACCACATCTTAACAAAATTTATATGGGATCACCCCTGAGGTACCCCCTTACTGACAAAAAAAGAATCATATAATTCGGACAAGGTGGTAAAGCATTATCGCTAAACATACATAAAAAATGAAGAGTTTGAGGATTTTCTCATGGACCCAATTTTTAGATTTTGACCAAATTCATATGGGACCACCCCTGAAGTATCCCCTTTCTAACAAAAAAAGAATCATATAAATCGGACAAGGTGGTAAAGCATTATCGCTAAACATACATCAAAAATGAAGAGTTTGAGGATTTTCTCATGGACCCAATTATTAGATTTTGACTAAATTTATATGGGACCACCCCTGAAGTACCCCCTTTCTAACAAAAAAAAGAATCATTGAAATCGGACACCGTGTTAAAGAATAATCGCTGAACATACATCAAAAATGAAGAGTTTGAGGATTTTCTCATGGACCCAATTATTAGATTTTGACTAAATTTATATGGGACCACCCCTGAAGTACCCCCTTTCTAACAAAAAAAGAATAATTGAAATCGGACACCGTGTTAAAGAATAATCGCTGTACATAAAAAAAAAAAAATATCGCGACGAATTGAATAACCTCCTCCTTTTTTGAAGTCGGTTAATTAAAGAAAAAAGAAAAATTTTTCCAGCTCCAAAAATAATGAAATATCAACACCTCTCTAAAATCCTTATTTCATATATAGCATTCAAAATGGAATAAAGAAAAGTTGTTTGTATTTGTATTATCTATCGAATGGCGTAATAAAATTAAAGAAAAAAATTTTTCAGCACCAAAAATATTGAAATTTCATCCCTTTAATTCCTTAATATAATTCTATAAGGGTTAATGAAAATAATTAACATTATTCTGAAGGTGTAGTAATCTTTAAACTAAAATTTAGAACGAATAATTATAGTCGTAAAAAATATTTTTCGACCGCTGGCGCTTTGAGCTCCGGCTGGTTTTGGAGCTGGCTTGCTAGGAGCTAACATGACACAGGTCAAAATATATTAATTTAATATTAGCCTGCCAAAAATGATGTAATTTATGAATACAAGATGTGGCTAGAATAAACTGACTAATCGTTCTGCAGACACTGTGAGGGCGTCGAGGTCAAACATAACATGAGCGTGCCACGTGACGTCTCCACTTATTTGAGCTATGGCCTTCATTCGAAGTATTACTACTCCGAAAATATGTGCATGTGTTGAAGGAGAGCAACGCGTTGCTGTAAAATTCCTTGTAAATCTTGGAAAATCCGCCCCAGAAACGTATGATTTTTTGAAAAATTAATATGAAGATGAGTATTTATCACGCACTCATGTCTTTGAGTGATAACGACGGACGAGAAGTAATCTCAGATGATTCGTGGCCAGGACAATCTTGTACCTCAAAAACAGACAACATTTAAAATATCGATGAAAAGGTCGGTTAAATATTTGGGCTGTTGCTGAATCGGTAGGAATAAAAAAGAAAGTGTTAGACAGATTTTAACAAAACAAAGTCATGGTTTCTTCATGTGGACAATGCTGCAGTCCTCACAGCACTTTCTGTCAAGAGGCTATTGGCCAAGTATTTAGATCCCTGTATTAGAACATATACCCTAACTACCGGATCTCGCCTCATATGACGATTTTCATTACCAAAGGTCAAATCAGTACTAAAAGGAACGATATTTGGGACAGTAGAGCTGTTACAAGAAAAGTGGAAAAAATTAACATGTTTTCGAAAAATAATTAACAACACTGCTATGACCAATGGGAGTTTTCACATTTGCCGACACAACACTCATAGACGATATCTGCAGATTCGAAATTTTGTGTAAACAAATAATAATAATAAAACATTTATTGTCCAATTTTAACACAAAAAAGAAGAGAATATATACAGGTTGAATCCTAAGTTGATACTTTTTAGAAAAAAAACTCAATAATAACAAAGATGAAGAATTAATAAATTTAAATCCGGGACTGAACATGTGTACGAAAAATTAAACAAATTAATATGTCTGTTTATCTGTTTTTTACGAAATGAATCACGCATATTGTAATGCCTGTCCTCATTTCGTTTGGTATGTCAGTAATATAATTATCTCTTCAGTATGGTAAATTAAAAATTAAGTGTGTTTAAAAGAACACATTTTAAATAATATTTTTTGGGGAATTGTATATCAGGTGGGATAAATCAAAGTAAAGTGCGGACAAATGCGCGAAAAACAATTGTATTCCTTTCATGTTGAACTGGAACTTGAACATTTATCTCACAGAGTTAATTTTTGTGAATAGTTCTTACAACGCATAAAAGTTATAGTAATACAGGACCGTACTTGATACATTTTAGAATTAATTATAGCAAGTCTTTTTTTTAAGTCATTTAAAATATTTATGTACATTCAAGAGTACAAATGGCTAGAACTTGTTCAGTTGTGAATTGTTTCATACCTGATCTTCCATCAGTGCCAGAGTGATGAAATAGTATATAGTAAGATAACGGACAGAAAAGGGGAAGAAAACTATTTGAATATGTTTATGCGGTTAAGACAAAGAATGAGGAATGAGGTACACGAAAGTGAAAGAAAGAAGAAAAGAACAATATGGAAGCGAGAATGTATTGTTGGTGTAACAGAATAAACTTGTATTGTTTTTACTTTAAGTTGTATTAATGAATGATCAGTTCCATATAAATTATTGATGCAGATTGTTGCATTATAGGTAGATTATTTTTTGAAACCAGTTTTATAAAATGTTGGCAACCAATCTTAGACGTTAATTTATCGTGCAGATATCAGGACATGTTTGTATTAAAAAGTTTATGTTATAAACAGGCAAGATGTAGAAATCTTCTATTATACATATTTAACCATAGTCCACCGGAATTAGACACAAAATTACCCTGAAATGAAAATGTTTAGTACCTCATAGAGACGGCAAAAATATGAAGTTTGACAAAAAGTGTATAGATAGATAGATATTTATTGATGTAAAATAAAAATAAATATTTTACATGTGTCAATGTTAAACATACAGACTCCACCATGTTCACGAGAATTCCTTACATAACTTAAAACCCGGAAACACGGCAAACTCCAGTTCATCGTGTATAAGCCAAACCTCTACAAGAATAAGAATATCTACCTTAAGTTTTTGTACCAACAATTGCATTATATTAAATTTATTACGAATACTCCTTACATTAATATAGAAAATATTAAGAGTAGCCAAATTTTTGGAGCCAACCTCTTTATAATGTGATCCTTTAACGGCATAAAAGTTGCTACCCTGTACATGTGAGCTTACATCGACTGTTTCAGTAGCTAATCTTTTTGAAAATCTGAAATCCCCACATCTAAAAAATCAATATGGGTCTGATTAGGATTGGTCATGCCTAAACTAAAACTATTTTCTGTATGTGAATCATATGGACTAATAGGTACCGTGGGACTCTTTTCAACATCATATGTATCTATTTCATTTATTCTAAAAACTTCTGGTTCATTAGGTTTAATATAAATTAAATTTTGATGTTCAATAAATGGAAAGTCTATTGCACTCTTTATGAAAAGAGCTATCTTATATTTGTTCATTTTATAACCCCCTTGTTACAGATATCCAAGTAGAAGACATTTTGGCTCCAATACTGGTTGAAAGAATTAATATAACTGCACAGTTTTGAATTAAATTTAAATACACGGTTAATATTATTTTTATTTATTTTTGGCGTCGAAAGTAATATTAAATTGGTATATTGCTTTAATTTAAAATTTAAGAATCTCATACTTGGATATTTGTCAAGCAGGAAATCATTTGCGCCGCCCATGACAATAACATAATCCTTAAAACTAAATTCTTTTACCAACGTCTCAATATTTTCTATCACTTGGCCTAAAGTTGCTCCAGGTTTAGTAATTTACAAAATTTGGACATCTTTAAACTGTTTTCTTAGTGCCATGCCTCCGAAGGATGCACAATGAGGCTTCACAAGTGCTGTGGAGCAACCCACCCTACAGATACAGAGAAGCCTTATCCTGTTTTAGATGTACCCTTAGGTTGAAAATGAGTGGGATAACCTAATCGCCATCAACAGCAACCCAGATGGATATATAGATGTACCCTTAACTGCCACTGTATATTTCAAGGGAAGGTGGGATGAAACAAGAAGCTGAAGTTACCATGGAACTTTTAAGTTACCCTGACAACACCATAGCAAACAAATACTTGACTATGACTAGACAGAATCCTCGAACATGTCCTCTAAGATTGTCTGATGCTCAGCTTTATTAAAAGATTTTTAAAAAAAAAGCGCCTCTCGGTGAAGTTAACTACATCAAATATATAGGCTGGCTGACGAGCTAAAAGGATGCCTATCAATTTAGGACGATGCACAATGGACCTAGGAGGCGGCCGTGCCATGGGACAATCCACCCTCCACACGTTACATATACAGATTAGATGTACGCTTGACCGCCATTGTTTATTTCGTCTTTTGCGTCTCTAATATAACAATTACAATTTGTTAATTGCCGCCATGTCACTCGCTCGATCTGGTACTTATTAAAACATTTGATAGGAATAATAATAATAATAATAATAATAAATGTTAATAAACCTGTTTAGATTTTTGTTAATTTGTTGTAACATTTTAGATTCTGTGTTTCTATGGACTTTTTGACTGGCACTTAATTTGGCGTTTTCTTTTTGCAACTTTTCCACCGAAGATTTGAGTTCAGTTTTTTCCTTTTCAAGCAATTTTATTTGATTTCGCAATCTGGCTTGAGTAGTTCCATTTTTTGTTTCTTTTAATTTCATGAGCTCCTTGAGATCCGTAAGTTCCTTTTTTAAAGTTTCATTTTCGTCACGATCTTTTTTTGATGGACGTGATTCCTTGAGGTACCTAAATATAAATAAGTAAAACTTTTAAACAATACAAATCAAGGTATTTTTTCTCTAAACTCTTAACCCTTTAACCCCGGGGCTGGCAAAAATGCGTAAAATGCGTAAAATGACACATATGAAGGACTATTTAGAAACGACAAGTACACGAATGTCTATAAGGTGATCAACAAGCTATAATTTATTTGTTGAAGAAAATTGAAGTACAATGAAAAGTTTTTTTATTGACATTCGTTTCGGAAATGTGTGAAATAACGAATTCCTACTAAGTTTTTTAAAAGAAAATGGGTTTATATCAATAAAATGAACTGAAGCAGAAATTGATACTTTTGTTAGAATCTAATGACGAATCTCACATTCCAACACTCCGGAACGCAGTATAGAATACACTTAATCCCTGTTTGTGAGGCTTCTCCCGGTGCGAAGGGTTTAAAGTATCTAACGATCTCATTTATGCATAAAGGATTAAAAAAATGGTTTTTCGCGAATATCTAGTCTCCTCTCTAATGATTTTAAGATCTTAAAAGTGTACTGATAGAAAACATAAATTTCCAAAAAGGCTGCTCTATGATTTAATGACATAGTTCAAGTATTTTTACTACATGTTATGCTCTAGTCAGTCTAGAGTGAAAAAAAAATCATAAAATAGGTATTAAAAAAAAGATATGTAAAATGAAGATCACACAAGGTAATTGTTTTTTAGAGATAACGATTTTTCTTAAGCATCTTTAGATCATGATACTATTACTCGAGAAGATAAACCCACGCGCATGCGATCAGCCCATCTTTATCGCACGCCTGACGTTACTGGGAGACTACCCGACTCAGCAACAGCCAGTTCTATACGGCACAAAGCGGTTTTGCGTGTATTACTGATTATTTAATTTTGTTTTCTTGGTTTGTTGGGTTTTAGAAGTAAACGTGCGTAAAGCTTTTTATATGTTATATTTAAAAACATTGTTTTAAACATTTACTATGGTATACACTGTGCAGTAGTGGGTTGTTCAAACAATAACAACCAAAAACGTACTGCTGCAAATTGAATCAATACTTCCAAATTTCTGCTGCTATTTAACTTTTAAGACGATTTATTACTTGTTTATCCAAACATTTTTAATTTTTACCCCTCCTTTTTTACATTCATCCGTAATTTTTATAAAAATATTAAATTGATTGTAAAATGAAAATGATTTTTTTTTTCAAATATTTTGAATTTTTACCCCTTTCCCTTTATACCCCTACCTGTATTTTTTTTATTAAATCTCTAAATGAATTTTAAAATTAAAATAGTACGAGACTACTCGATTTTTTAAATATTTTAAATTTTTACCCCTCACCTTTTTACTCTTTTTCTAATTATCTATTAAAATATTAAACGGATTATAAAATCAAAATGTCCATAGCCAAAAACCTATAAAACGACATATTTCTCGATTTTTTACGAAAAATTGCAATTTTTTACCATTTTCCCCGAAATTTCACCCCCTTCCCCTTTACGAATTTTACTCAAAAATATTCCAATCCGACCCCTAATGGAATAACACCTATCTATAGCGCAATTGCTTTAAAAGTTATGGTGAATACCGATAGACAGAAATTTTCTTTTTTGCTCGTAATACTTTTTGTACACGTTTTGGGATATTTTAAGATGATTAGGCAAGCCAAAAAATATTTAGTTTAATAATATATTAATATTATAAAAATAATATATCAATATTGGGTTTAATAATAAATAAACATAAAATATTGATTAAAACCGCTCTAGCGTAATGCTTTTCCATGACCACCAGATGGACGTCATGCGCAAACGTGGTCGAAATTGGATCGTCAAGTGGGCTTATCTTCTCGAGTAATAGTATCATGTCTGTAGATCAATATTTAGCATTATTTGTCTTTAACCATATATTTGTCTACCAAACGTGGTTAGGTATCCAATCAAATCCTGATGGAATTAAGGATAGATGCTACCGAGGAGTCATCCACTAGTCGCATTACTGGTACAAATTCATTTGCATTACGCTGCAGTACTCTGTGTTACACTGTAGTACTCTGCATTATGCTGCATTACCCTGAATTACGCTGCAGTACTCTGGCAATACTCTGAATTACCCTGCAGTACTCTCGCATTACTCTGAATTACGCTGAATTACCTTGCATTAACTCATTTTTCTATTGAAGGGATGTAAAAACAAACTGGTACTAGAAGCTATCGCGTAAGTACATAAAGTTATAAAAACTGTGGCATTTTTTAAGGTCTTAAGACGCTGAATATAGACTGAGATAGAGATAATCTTTTATAACAGCTTTTATAACCATTCACCATTCGGTTATACAACACAATTTTTATCAGGGGTTAACAAAATGTAATTTTTATAAAATAACTTAATGCATCATCCAATAAATTTTAAGTACTCATATAGGGTTCTTGCGAAAGTTCTTGAAAACGACGTCAAAAGTTAAATCAGCTACTGTGCCAAAATTAATTTTTGTATAGTTTATTCTGGCGTGCTCAAACGATATCGATGTTTTAAGAGCCTAACACTGATCTGTGGCGGCTAATGCCGAGAGACACAGGGTCACGCGACCCCCCAATTATCAAAGAAAGAAAATAATGAAAAAGATTTAACAAAAACTTAAGTCTATTTAAGTTGAAATCATATGTAAAACTTTATAAAAAGTTTTGCATGGCCCAAAACTTAAAATGCAACCATAAGATATTAATTTTTTAAGCCCATATACGAGGTTTGTCAAAAAATATGAATTTTACTCAAGAGTAAAGTACCTTATTTTTTACAATACAGAAGAATGTTATAAAGTAATCAGTCATTTAACATAAAAATTCAGGTTAGATGATTATTTATGTTTTACATTATAAATTATTTGTGGTTATAAATTAAATTGGCTAGTTGCATATTTGAATATAACTTTTAATTCAAAATAACTTTATAACATTCTCCTGCATTGTAAAAATATAGGTACTTTACACATGAGTAAAATTCATATTTTTTGATAAACCTCGTATACGGATTAAAACATTTGATATTTGATGGTTGAATTTTAAGTTTTGCACCATGCAAAACTTTTTAACAAGAATAAATTTTTTTACAAAACCAATAATAAAAAAGTTTTCCACGAGTAGTTGTCAAGTTACCATAGGGACACTTGTCATTGTAACAACTAAACAAAAACTCAAAACACGAATTGAAAAAATGCATACTTGCCAAATTATAGATGGTATTGTAACGTTTAATTTATTTATAGTTTATTTAACACACACTATTTACAATTTATTTATTTATTTAAAACACACTATTTACAATGTATCTATTTAAAACACACTATTTCCAATTTATTTATGAAGTACTAATTAATTTAAATAATACTTGGGCACTATAATAACTCACAATTCTAATTTATTTATTACAATTTATCTTTTTTGTCCACTTAAATTCAGTCTACTCGTCCGTCGACAACTCGCGCTATTTATACAAAGCTCAGCTCTGTGCGAGTAGTTTCTAGACGATGTCGAATGTCCCAGAATACCACTTCTATGACTCAACGGTCACGTACCGCTTTTTCTGGTAGTTTCGAGAAGTGATGTTTGCCTCAGCGCCAGACTTCCGCGGGCAAGGTGTAAACAAAGCACAGGGTAGGCTTTTGTGCGACAGTATAATCTAACTTTCGTTTAGCTGAAAGACATTTTTTTTCATGCAAGCCACCTACTACCTTGCATGAGAATTGCCTTCTACCTACTACTTTCATTTCATATTGAAATTATATTGTACTAAGTAATTAAAACGGTTGTAATGTTTAATTTTTTTTAATAATAATACTTTTTAGATAGAAACTTGTAAGCACACTGTAAAGTCCAAAATATTTTTTTTAATTTAATATAAGCATTGGCCTATCGTGAAATTAGTTACATTTAAGATGATATAACTCGGATTGGACAATTGAGATGAGCCGTAATGAAGAGAAATGTTCTCCTTAAAAATATCTTTCAATTGGTATATAACTTATCCTTATTGGGGGTGGGGCAATTTTCCATACATTTCCGCCCATTGTTTTTTGCTTTTGCATTACGAAACATTACTCTGAATTACGTGGTATTACGCAGAATGCAGAGGAAATTTGCATTACTGGTACAAATTTCCAACTAGTGGATAACCCCTTGGATGCTACAAAATAATTTATCAGAACTAAAAAAACCTCTAAATCTCATATTGCCTTTTGAAAATGATCTGCAACAGTTCAAAAAAGTTGTTTTTTATCTTTTCTTAAGTAGTAGGCACTTGTGCACAGACCTGATCTTTGGGAACTTTTTACAATCTACTTCTAACACCAAGAAGAAGAGTTTAAAGAAAAAATACCTTGAGTTACCTATTGTGACATTGACTCATATATGGACTAGAAAAAAAATCTTACATATCAATTAATGCCTTTTCTCTAGCAGATTTTACTTTTGCTGTTTCCAACTCTTCTTGTAAATCTTCTATGTCTTTTTCATACTTCTCCTTTACATACTGCAATTCCTTATAGAGTTGATCACGTTTTGATTCTAATTCCTTTGCAAAATCACACAATTTCGCCTTTTCAGCCTATAATATATTATGAGGAATAGTTTTGAAATTTTTCTATTAAAATAATATAAAAATATTTTATTTGTTTCAAATTATTACTGCACCAACATAAAAAGGCTTAGTGTATGAATTAGAGAAACTTAACATTACAATATAATAGGAATCTTCATTGTTAAAAAATTACTACAGTAATAAGTATTAAGTTAAAATGAGGTAATAAAGGATAATAATTTTTTCCCAAACATTTGTGACCAATTAAGCGTAAAATACAAGAATCAGTTTGTATACTTACTGTAATATTAGGTAGGTCCTTTTCCAATTTTTCTATTTTATTTCTAAGTTGAACGCACCCAAAACATTCATCAAATTGTGTTTGGGTACCAGCTGATTTTTCTGCAAAGCTAGTATTGACCCCAGCATCTGTTTTATCCTGTCTCTCCAGTGTGTTTTCAAATTCAGTATAGAAACTGGAAGGAGATTGAGCCCCACTATTACAGTTAGACCATTTTTCACCATCATCTTCAGAAAAAGTAGTTTCAGGACTAGATTTCTTTATGGAACTATCTTTGATAATTTCAAGTTACAAACATGAAAATAAAAATGTTTGTAAATAAAGTTGGTATGTGGAAATCAGTTTAAAAAAAAATCAAAACTTTTTCTCTAAGTAGGTTTTTAAATCTTAAAGCACTCTTGTTGAACATAAAAAATTCTAGGTAAGGAGTAAAAAAATATCGATATAATATTAAATGTCATTCCTAGAAATCTAAGCAACCAATTTTAAAATATGGTATGAAAGGAATGTTTACAATTTTTTTTATAAAAAAGTCAAATTACACATAGAAAATAACAAATGTACTACCTGTGATACATATATTCTGATTTTTCTGAGAGATCAGTAGGTTTTGTAGAATTTTTGTTAGAACTTCTGAATTCTGTTGTTTTGATGAATCGTTTATCTGTTGGCCCTTTTTTTTATTAGGCGTACTGGATAGCAACTTCATAATACTAGAATTGTTCGATGAAAAACTACTGTGTGCAACTTTTTCTTCCAACATCTCAAATAAATGCAATTCTCTTTCTGATTGATTATGATCAAAATTTGTATAATCATTGCTAAAACAATTTTAATGCTTACAAATGCAATTTTTTTTTAAATAAACTTATAAATTAGTTTTAATTAAATACCTAAAATCATTAAGAAGGGCCAGCAATTTTAATTTTCTAAAAAATTACTGGTTAATACTGCATACTGGCAGTAGACCAGGTAGATCTAAACATATCTGTTTGTAGTTCACTTGTAAGGGGTTTTCTCGCCACAGAGAAAACGGTTCCTTACGAATGACGCTGGTTACGGGCGGTTCTCGAGCGCCAGATTTTTGATGATGGTTTACTCCACAAACTTTCGAAACGGCGTCGAAAGTACTCGGGTAGCTACAGATGGAGATGAAAAATTCCAGGGGTCAAAGGTCACTTAGACACAGGTAATAGTAGGCCACAAGTAACGGGCTTTAATCGTTGCTTGGGCTCATACAGAATTTATCACTAGCTGAAATATAAGGGGTAAATAAAGTAGGGAACTATTAACCAGTAATACGGCAAGTTAACATTGACACATATATTGTGAATAACTATTTACAACATAAAAATAATTTATCTATTTCAACGCCCACCCCAGTTGTGGTGATAGTCAATATAACCCTGAATAAAAAAAAAGAAACAAAACGGACGGTATTGAATCGCGACTAGTCTCAATCAGACGTCAAAATTGAATTAAAATAAAATGTATGTTTCGGTCGCAGAGAAAAAAAAATCATTGACTTGGCTATTTACTCGGTAATTAACTGTTTAACTGTGGTATCGGGAATTAAACTAAAATGTAGGTATTTCACTATTTAGGCAAGGAAAAATTAGCTAAACGGTCAAAGAGTGCGAGGAGACAGGGACGCGAAAGAATTACTTATAGTAAATATACGGAAAGAAAATAAAAATAAATTTATACCCGGGGTAGCCTATTATCCCAGAATGAGCTGATCGTCATCACGAGTCCGCTCAGACAGGGTAATGAAGCTTTCAGAAAAGGACAGGATGCTATTTAAGATTATTCAAATATACGGTAAAAGAATAAACAAACTATTAAAAGAGGGAAAACGTCTCCTCGAAAACTCCGTTTACAAATATTCCCAACATAATTACAACGCGGCACTTACTAAACAAAAGTATTTATCAATAAAATCAAATTTAATTCCCGATTTATCCTACCAAAAAGAAAAAAAAATAATTTCCTAATACAGACTAACGATCAAAAGTCTAAATCCCGGTTTTACAATATTACAGAATCAAATCCTATCATTTATTATTATTTAAATCAAATTCTATTCCTTTTAAAGAAAGGGTATTATATTTGCCAAGAAATAAATTCAAATATTAATGAAATCAAATTAAATCTTTTAACTAAACACTGAATGAAAATATTCCTATTCCTAGAAGCTAATTCGGTTTTTAAAATGAAATACGGTCTCAATATAAAAAGTAAAAAGCGGATCGAGGTTTTTTTACCTAACGGATTTGTAAATACCAGAAAAAAATTATCGGCGGTGATTTGATTTGTGCTGCGGCTTATTAGTCTCGACTGGTAGCAATCGAATATTTTCTCGAACAGATAATTTTAATAGCATCTCGGGTCTCGTTCAACTACTGAATCCCTTTCCTCATCAGAAACCCCACCTACGCTCAGACCCACCGCGCACGATACTCGATCGGCGTTGGCGCATGTAAATCAACTTAGAACCAACAGTTCAATCGTGTTTAATATTTATTAAAAATGAAAATAAACTGATTGAGGAAAAATTGACTTCATTACACACTTGATCAGAATAAAATTAAAATGTCCCAGGCAGAAATAACAGCAACACAGCAAAAGAAGAATTAAAGAAAAAAGTGATTATCTCATACTCTACCAGTTAAAGCAAGATAGCCAGGTTAAATTTACATGGAACTAGATCAGAGGTTCCCAATCTTTTCTGGACCGCCACCATCTTTAGAAGAAAAAAAATTTCCAACGCCCCTCCAAATCATAAAACATGTGACAAAAAATTACTTTTTACAGAAACTAAAGAAAAAACAAGTGGTAATATTATCGGTACCTTATTTATCTGCTTATTTACTTATTAAAAGTCAGAAAGCAGATATTAATAAAATGACAATCAAATGTACAATAGAATTGTTTATTAAAGTTTTAAAAACAAACATAAAATCAATAAGAAATAAAAAAAAAAAAAGAAATAGGATAAGCACAATTAATAGTAAATAAAAAAATGAGACAGTGGAGTTTTGACAAATTGTTGTCAGGTTTCAATGCTGACAATAAATAATACAATGTACAGGGTTTTTCATTATATTTTGAACACTACTTTTTTTTTTTTTAATTTGGTGTCATCGGCGTCGACTACTACGGCCATTAGCCTCGTGTTCTGTGACCACTACTTATTTTCATTATTCTTGTGAACACAAAAAAGTTTCAAGTAAAAGCTTTGTTGTTTTACCTTAACTTTTTCGGCCACAGTATAACCCATTACAAGCAATCAACTGACAACTTTTAATTAACAAACAACTGTTTTACTTGGAAACATCATTTTCATAGCCATCTATGTGTTACGCTTTCATAGTGCAATAAGTCACTAAATAATTAAAATATTATATATTTGTAATCAGGAAATGCAAGTCTACTTAAAATGAAAAAAATATATAGGATGTCCCATTAAAAGAATGAAATTATATTTTGTGTTGGAGGCGCGTTGTCTATACAATTGTGCCAGTTATTACATTTTTAGTTGGTACAAGTAAAACAACAAAGCTTTTACTTAAAACTTTTTTTTGTGTTTGCAATAATAATGAATATAAGTAGCGGTCAAAATATAATGAAAAACCCTGTACAGCAAGTACCTTTGGTACAGCTTGTTTCAAATTCACTATGAAACCCTTATGACCTCTTGTCATTGCTGGAGCACCAGGCAGTAGGTATTTTTTTTGTCATCGGCATCGACAACTAAGGCCATTAGCCTCATGTTCTGTGTAGGCTTTGTTACTGTTTCCCATCGCCACTTTAGAAACAGCACTGTTAATTAGAACCCAACAGTGAATGGTCGAGTGGGGAATCCTACCAAGGCATCATAATTAATTTTAAACAATTAAATTAAAAACAATAGGATTCGAACCTGGGACCCTTGGATCCACAGGCAGAGACTCTACCACTGAGCCACCCACCCCTTTTTTGCATGGTATTAATAGTATGAGAGCCCACTGCAAATTTCGACCGTCATCTGATAACGAAATGAAATATGCTCCAAAGGCATGTAAGAACATTGTACTTTACCAAATTACACCTGTGCCAATCCCTATCCTGAGCAAAGTGGTTAAAAAAATTATTTTATGTTCAAAAAATCACATAAGACATGACAGCGACAATTGTGTTTTCCCTGAAAATTACAATCATTGTGAATCTAGCTTTTAAACATGAATTACTAATATTTTTACCTACCTTTTAAACCGTGTTTATGTATGAAAGGAAGAAGGATGGCATTGTATAAACCATTTGCAGAGATGATCAATAATAATTATAAACTCTTGTTAGACAATTATTTTAGACCATAATCATAGTAGTTTTTTGTCGTTTCTATGGCAACCTGTAAAAATGAATCACAACAATAGGCATACAAATAAATTTTTAAATCGACAAACATTGATTTATATTTTTAATTATTTTTATCTACTAATTGTGGATAGATGTTTTTGTGCGATGTTAAGAGGAAGAAAATGTTTCCCTTTAACGATATATATCAAGATATATTTGAATGTTATTTTCTGGAAAACTTTAAGGGCAAACAAAATTAGCGCTGTCATGCCTTATGTGATTTTTTTAATATAAAATAATTTTTTTAAGCCACTTTGCTCAGGATTGGGATTGGCACAGGTGCCATTTGGTAAAGTAAAATGTTTTTCCATGCTTTTGGGGTATATTTCATTTCGTTATCAGATGACGGTAAAAATATGCAGTGGGCTCTTGGGCTATAAATATAGATTCTCCCTTTGTACCAATTTCCAAATTTTTAGCAAGTAATACCTCTTGATACATTTTTTCTTCTTTTATAAACCGAACGTATGATAAGAATAGAGCTTCGTTATTTAGCAGAGTTGATTCATTGAGTTGAATTGAAAATTTGCACATGTTTAAGTGTTCACATAATAATATTTCAACATATTTTGTCAAAGGTTTAATATAGTTGGCTGTTTTAAATATTGCTTTTCCAGTCCTTGAAAATAGCATAACTTTCTTTTTAAAAGTAGATTCAGACATTTTGAAATGCAAATTAATTTTTCAACAGAATTATAGATCTAGAAATAATATATCACCACTATTTATCAAGGCAAAGCACATTACAATAACAAAACATTTCTAGAGTTATCCCTTTTATAGATTTGACTTTATGCACATGTTTGCTCTAGTCATTTCAAGTTTCCACATTCTTGTTGGATGCATGAACTGCGTATTTGTGTGAATGTTTTAACAAATAGATAAAATATTTATTCATGGAAACAGGTATTGTATTGTATTTTATTATATTAATTTCCTAAATAGATACCCTCTAGGCACACAATATTTCAAAATATTTTAAAAACATTTTTTTTAAATATTCAAAAAGATTTATTTTAAATGTTTATTAACTGTATTTTATACATTTTTTTTTTATTTGAAAAATAAATATTTTTATATTTTGGTGGTGATAAGGTAGGCATTCGCCCCTCTTGATTGCCTAACACCTACCATTCGCCTCTGGATCTGCTACCACTCCCATAGAAAGTTCCAGGGCCCACTGGGAGGGCGGTATTGCTCCCCTTGGGAACCTATGAACTAGATGAACGCCCTAACAGAACCGGATACTAATCTGAGTTTAAGTTCAAGAGTATAGGTGATATGAAGCTGATAAGCTAGCTCAAAAAGAAGGCTATGCTATAAATAGCCCTGAATCATTATGTAATGTCACAAAGTAATTAAAAAAGTAGTGGATGTGAAGTTCATATAAGGAGTATAGTAAAAGTTAAGTGCATGAGAAATATTAGAGTAGGTGATGAAAGGATATTTAACAGTACATTGTAGGAAGTTTAGACAATCTTGATTCTGGTTGTAGGTTTTGAACCTCTATTTTAATGGTTTCACACTGTTTTAAATGTGAGATCTCTTGTCTTCAGCTGAAAACTGTTATCTGTAAGGTGTGAAGGTCTAGAATCAAGGAATTGTAGAATTAACAAGCATAATATATGAGCATCATAGGCAATATAGGAAAAAACAACTGTGGATATACTCTGATAGTAACTAGATTATAGCATGTGATAGAAAACACCAAACACAAGAATGTAAGGATAGCATTAATAAATTTACAAAGGTAAAAGTGGGAAAGGCTCTTAGTTAACAATCTAAACTAATACAGGGTCGTTGATTCTGCAATATCTGCTATGTGAAAAATATTATCATGTGAAAGCTATTACTGTCTATAGTTTGAATGTTGGCACATAACAGTGTTTTATTATTTAATTTATAAAATCAATGGATCAGATATTACCAACTGATACACGAACGTAAATATAGCTGTAATACAACCAAACCTAAAATAGGCCATAAACAGCACAGCAGATATTGCCCAATCAATGACAAATAATACATCTTTAAAAATACAAATAATGAAACTTCTCAATGTTTTCCAATTTTAAATGAATCTCAGACTTACACTTCTCTATCCAGCCTAGAATTACTTAATTCGCAGAACTGTTCAATGTTTTCTAAATTTTTAAATACAGGAAAACTAGGTGCATTTTCATTTACTTTACTCCAAGAAGCCTTACATTTAATAGTCACTTCAGGCACTTTTAAAGGTGTTAATTTATTTTGATTTTGTTCGGCTTCCTCTTTTTGTTTACTTATTTTCAGTTCATTTGAAACACTTTTTTCGGGCATAAAAAGTGCTTGCTTTTTAGTTTTTGAAGATACTCTTGGGCTTACATTAAATCTGGCCAAACCTGAGCCTTTTTTCAAGAATGGTTGTTTGGGTTTCACTGATAATTTATTGGGGTGATCTTCAGCAAGTTTTTCCTCTAACAATTCATTGAATGGTTTAACGGGTAAAATAGCTTTATTATCCCAATCAATTTGGTTGTCATTAGTAAGAGATATTTTTTCATTTAAATTTGAATCGCTCAATGGTGTGACTTCATCTAAGGAATCCAAATCGGTGGTGTTTGTTAAATTTAGACATTTTTTCTTCTGTAGTAGATTATCATAATTTCCTTGCCATAATTTCAGTTCTTGTAGTCTTACTAAATACGGTGAAGATATTAATGACATGATCACTATGACTTTCGCATGTTAACAGGTGAAATGGGTGAAATAAAATAATGAAAAAAATTTTGATTGAAAATTGATGGAAAATTGAAATTTCGAACTATTTTAGAATCTAGGCAACAAACTCTTGAGAGTCTCGGGCACGCCTCGGATTTACGATCTGTTACGAGTACGGATTTTTTAAACACAAAACATCAAAATGCGACAAACGGTCATGCTCTATGGTTCATGCGACTAGAGGTCATGCAGCGTACGTGCAACGTTGCCAATTGTTAAAATTTTATAATAATTTTCAACCAGAGTAATAATAGTTTACTCGACGATGAAGATTTTTTTTCCAAAATAACCTAAATGAAACGTATTGGTATTGTAAATTAATAAATATAATAAATGGAAATAAGGAATGACGCCCAGACATCCAAAATTGTATATCGAATGGACGTCCAATGGACGTATTTGTGCTGTCTGCAAAAGGCAACACACTAGGTATATGTTAGCATAAGGAGGCTGCACAGGTTGCAATTTTGGGTCATGTTGAACTGGATCCAGTGGATCCTGCTTCAAGCACCGGAAAAGTAGCAGCAACTTCAGAAATTCCACGCGTAGTAGTCTTTAGAGAATTTAAAAAAAAGCATCGATTCCACCCCTATAAAATTCATCTCGTGCAAGAACTCAACAAAGATGATCCAGATCGCCGTATACAATTTTGTGAGGAGATGGTTGAAACAATTTTAAACAATCCTAATTTTTTATATTCTACATGCTTTTTTAACGATTGCACATTCTTTCTTAATGGTTACGTCAACAGACATAACTGCAGAATAAAATGAGAAAAATCAAACATGTTTGTGAAAATCCACCATATTTGATTTTTCTCATTTTAACAATATATGGGTTTTCATTATAAGTAAAGGCCGAAACAATCGAAGATAATTGCAGATACTTGAGTGATTTGAATCCACGAATTATGAGAATAAACAGCATTCACAATATCCAGAAAAGTTGAATGTATGGGCTGGAATTTTGAACAATAATATTGTTGGTCCTTTTTTAATACTTGTTAACTTGACGGATGAGTCTTATACCTCAATTTGCTTGAAGAATGAGTCAATTTGAACATTTTGATTAATTAAAACTTGTTTGAAAATTTTTTTCTTTGATTTATTTCACCGAGACTTCCAACAGGTGTTTTACATTAATTTTAATACAGAACAAAAAATATGTCACCATGTTTGAAAAGAGAATTGAAAAACCTTTAAAATGATTTGTCACTTTGACCCTTCGTGTGTCATTTAGTGTTTTTGAAGTGGTTTCCACCCCGTTCGCGGGATGAACTTCATGATTTAAAGATCAAAAGTCCTTGGGTCCACCCTGTATGTAAATTTCTTAGAATTTCGTTTGCCTCCTACAAAATTAACCAATACAAAATCACCATTTTCATTTCGTTAATGTGCTTTAGAGGCTTCAATTTTTCTATATCTTGGTCTCCTTTATCTTCTTCACTATTCCAGGTTGAATCATTTGATTTTGCCTATTTCACATCATCATCTTCACTGGACTAGTCTAATTCTAGTTTCTTCAGATTTTTATTTTCTTGTAATTTATTTTTACTTTCCCTTTGAATTTTTCTGTTGAGCTTTTCCCTTATTTCCTTGCGATCCTTTTCTAGCATCTTTTTCTTTTGTATTCCTGCCATAGTTCTGAAGTTATAACTAGAGGTATTTTTTCCTTTTTCATCTTTTTAACATCTTCTGTTTTTTCTCATGCAATAAAACAAGGCTTTTTAAATATTGGCTTCTCTGAAGTTTTGCTAGCTGTGATGCTTGATTACTAAGAGGAATTTGTATTTTCTTTTCTAGAACTTTTTTTGTAGTGTTGAATGAACTACAATTTCATCCATTATATTGGCAGATGCTTCGTATAAGTTATGGAGTTAGAATTTACAGGATGTTGTTTTTCTGGAGTTACTATAATGTTTGAAATATTAGAAGCATTATCAGTCGCCCTGGTCATTATAATATTTCACTGTCATCTCTTTTTCTTTCATATTCTTCCTCGTCCCTATCACCTTAAGTTGTATATATAGATTCACATTTCAAATACATTTTTTGCCAAAATACAAATAATGCTATCTTTGTGTTTTTTAAATTTATCCAATATGTCATATCAGTGTAGTCAATCAATCCATTACCAGCTCCTGATATTATATTGCAAATGTTGTTTTGTAATGGTAAAAACGGATGTGGGAGCTGCTTGTAGACATCGGAAAAGTGGCTTATATTGTAGTGTAGCATGTTCACAGTGAATAGAATATAGTTGTTTCAATGCTCCCCTATTATATTCAAATAAATGAAGTCGAAGAAAATATTTAATATGTATAAAAATGTAAACTGTTTCAATAAAAAAAAAGATATTTTATTAATAATTGTCTTCTTTTATTTAATTTTCCATCATTTACAACTTTTACCGATTACTATATACTATTTGAATTATTGCAATTATCATTTATTTTATTTTTTAAATCAAAAGATCATAGTTTTAAATTGGTAAAACTTTTGTATATATATTAGTAGCAAAATATTACATTTTTAATTTTTAAATGTCATTCACTGCAGCTGAAGTTCTAGATTTTCATGTTTTTACCGCCCCAGGCTCTCCACTAAAGTATCTTAAAATAATTAGTTCAAAATTCTATTACAAATAAATTAGTAGGTGTGACAACACTGTAGCGTGTTTTTCTACTTACACAGCTCGGGAAAATTAATTTGAATCGTGAATATTCGCCACCTAAAGTTGTGTGTTCTGTGTTACTCGGCATCATCGATGCTCGGCTAAACAGTACGGTGTTTGTCACAATATATCCCCTATAGTAGTGCATCTCACTTGTTAAAGAGTTGGCACTAAGTTTGCAGCGCAAGAATGCGTCTGTGTCTGGCCGCTCAACTAACTCGATATGGCGGTAAATTCAAATATAATTTAAAGGCGAAATTTAAATTTCCCGCCAAAATTGTAAATTTTCAGCCGCGGAATGGCGGGAATTTTTAAATATATTCATTCTGCAATAATTATTGAGAAGTATATTGCATGTTCGATTAAACGAGCTGTAAATCCAGCTAAAAATAATACTAATTCTTTTATTATTAGCTATTACAATAAGAGCAGCATTTGGATTAACAACACATTTAAAAGAACATGTAATATACTTTTCAATTTTACCTAAATCACTTATTTTTTACCTATAGAGGTTAGATCTGAAAAAAAATTGGCTCTGGTAAAAAAACAAAAAATTGTATAAAGTATTTTATTTGAAAAATTATAAAACTTATTTAATATATTTTAAAGACGAAGATAACTCTAGCCATATCCATTTTACTGAAAAAAAAAAGAAACTATTAAATGAAATCATTTAGTTATTAAGAGATGTTTGTGATAATACAGTGGCAGCTATCGAATGTTGTACAATACGTTTTGCTAATGTCCAAGTAAAAACTACAAAGAGTTAGCATTAGTGGGAGAAGGAATAGAATACTATGAACGTAGCCAGCCGGCTACGTGGGGATGCATCACACCGTGTGCCTGTTCATATTACACAGCACACAAGGCAACATTCATATTATTCGTTTCCTGATCGAACTAATGTGCTAACTCTTTAGTTTTATTTTCGATTGTAGCCAAGCGTATTGGAAAGTGTTCATTAGCCGATACTGTATATAAATGCTAAAATCAATAAGTGAAATAAAAAAATTTAGTTTAAATGGACATCTACTTCGAAAAAAGTAAATTATTATACTTGAATTTTAAAGGCTGTTGCCACTGGAAAACTATTATCTAGGGCTTGGATGACAGCCATAGGACTCCCTCCTTGAATCGTGTCCATAGGAAAGCATAAGATCATAGTTAAATTATAATATTAAGAGGGTAGGTATTAACTGAAAAATTATTACAAACTTACCTCAAAATTGGCACCTACATTAAAAGAAGGGAAAACGGAAACATAAAATTGTTATACTTGAATTTTAAAGGCTTTTCCCACTGGAAAAGTATTATCTAGGGCGCAGACCCTTGGATGACAGCCATAGATAGCAATCCCTCCTCGATTCCTCTTTTTCTGAGTTTGTTGTACGTTTTGTTTCCCATATTAAATAAGAAAGCACTTAATACAACAACACAAATCACAATAAATATCGCTGAAACAAAATTAATATTAAATTTCGTAGAAGAAAAAATCAAAAAATTATCACTTGTCAACACTGACACTTCACGCTTCACTTATAAAAACTCAACGCTAAAGAATGAAAGATGATTCGAAATAGAAATTATTAACTGGTATCTCTTTCTTTTATAAGTATCTAAACAAAGAGAAGGAGTGGGAGTGAGTAACGCTCCGATCAGATTGTTTTGCATTCGTCGTCAACCAATGAACGTGCCGAAGTCAAAAATCAATAACGATACTAGCGCCATGAGACCTGTGTCTGGCCGCAGCGTAACTCAAAGCCATTTCTTGAATCCCAGTTACATTACTATAGGGGATATATTGTGGTGTTTGTCGCACGCTACATATTAGGCATTCCAACGACCTGTCAAACAATAGGTGCCAGTGGGAAATTCTTGTATATCTAAGGAGGTAGCGACATAGTCTTGCATCTTGGACGCTATTTTTATTCGAAATTGTAATCGCCAAGCCTGCTAATTTATGAATAAATATATAAGCGGGTTTTTTAAATATTATTTTTATTGTGTTTGGCATAAAATATTTAAATGTAATCCATTATTCATGATTTTACGTATAGTAGATAGAATACATCGTATGTCGCAACCCTTAGATATGTCAAACCTTCCCACTGGCAATTCATTTGTTTGGAATGCCTAATTCTTAACCAATAATCAATATGTACTCACCTATGCTGTCAAAAGTACATGTTGATGATTGGTTAAGGAAAGTGAGCGCGCGACAGACATCGTTCTGTGTTCTGTATATACCGCTTTAGTGCAGGCTAGGGGATCTTTAATAGGGAAATGCTTACTCGTGTTGTAGTACTGTGCACCACCCATAGATGGCGCTACTTACACAAAGTTTGCTCATTGCATTCGTCGAGCAGATTCAGAGTGTATTCAGAGCAGGTTCAGAGTAACGCAAGTGTACGCAAGTTGTTATTTAAAACTTTCAACAGCTAAAAAAACGCTATTAATGGTAATGGTTGATTTGTTTTATTAGGTTAGTTTTTCTAAGATAATTTTTAAAGCTTTAAACATATATAATTATGGTGCGAATTCGTCCTTGTGCTGATCCAGATTGTCAGGATAAAGTTAGTCGCAGGTAAGGAATACATTTACAATTTTATTTCTTTACAAGTAAAAACTTCTTTTTGTATTTTATTCTTAAATACTTTGCCAAATTTTAAGAGCATATATTATTACTTAAAATTACCCAATTTGTGAAATAAATTTCCAAAATAATGCGGGTAACCTAATGTTTTCTAGGAAAAATTAAAAATCTTAACCTAACTTTTATCATTTTCTATACAATTTCAGTAACTAGATAAAATATGTGAATATTAAGAAGATTGAAATAAATAGTGTTATTAGTATTTTTTTAGAATTATACAATATGTAATGGATACTTTATAGTAGATACCTATATACAATTTTTTTTCCGAATTCAAAATGAGCTACTTTTCAAACATACCAATAATTGTATATTTTATATTGTGCGACTCTTATTATTTTTTGCTCCATATACTGTGACCTACCTCACCTAGGTATCTTCACAATTTATTGATTCCAATTAATAAAAGTTGCATTCTTACTAAATTCAAATTCCTTCATTTTATTGAAAAATCTTCTATGATATATTTTTAAGAAATGCCGATTCATTCTCACTAGCTAATAAATTAATAGCTCAGCTGAATTGACTCAAAACAAAAATAATAAAATTGAACTTTATATTTTTTAACTGATACTCTTCTTCATTTTTTACATGAAAACGAATCAGCAAACACTGCAATAGGAAGTGACAAGTACACCCAACAGCAGCCAGAGCCAACTTTCCCCAGGAACTTTCGCTACAACTTCTACTGGATACAACCATGGGTGAACTTCGCAATAGTTTTATATTCATATTTCTTTATTATTGTGTACTGTAATAAGAATTCGTGCAATTTTAATTCTAATAATAAAAAATATATGGTTATAATCGTGTTTTACTTCATAATAAGATGTATTTTTTGTTCCATTAATCCAAAATTATAATTTTTCGTTTTCTTTTTAACTTAAAATATTTCAAATTTTATCTATCACAGAACATAACCCAATGGATTATATCCATCTAAGTATGTTGAGTGAAGAATAAAATGTTTGAATCATTTTAAGTAAAAAAGAACGAAAAATTATAATTTTGAAAATTTAGTAGTGGTTTATTAGAAAGGCCGAGTTTGAAAAACCCGCGTTCATTGACCCCTACCGCCATCTATATAATAAATCTTGAACAAATTTTCAATTATTAGTTATCTTCTTTTTTTTTAACTCAACTATTTGCAACCGCTACGGATGGCGCTGAAAGATGAGTAAAATTTTTCACTGTTGAGTGGCCCATCTTTAAAGGGTATGGTCTGTGCTTTAGTGTGCCAACCGCCGTTAACGGTTAAATAAGTGTTTTGATTTATTTTAAATTTTGAAAATAAAATATGGCCGCGAATAGTGAAAGAGTGAGACCTAAATTAAGCAAAAAATCTAAAATTAAAGTAGAAAACAAGCCGTTCTATGATAGCGATGAAGAAATAGGTTGGGGAAGAAAATTAACCTTAAAAGAGGTGAAAGCAAGGTTAAATAAACCTCAATTCCCCGTGCCTCAATTAGTATTAGATCCACATGCTAGGTATAGTACTCCTTCTTTCAAACAAACAAATTTTGTTTCTTCAGAATCTCATATAGAAAACGAAATGGAGCAGATTAATAAGGACGATTCAATTCCTGCGATATCCGAATATTTAACTGCTTCAGAAGAAGGTAATTCGGTATGTGCAACAAATTATTTATCAGTTGTGGAACCCAATGTCGAGAAAAGCTCTGTATATCTTTCTACAATCGATATTGAAGAATCGGATAATAATTTAGTTGATACCCGTTTAAATTTTGTCAAAAAAGCACTGAATACTACTGTGGATGATATAGAAAATGAGTATCATACTTTTGAAACTACAGTAAGTTCATCCATCGAAAGTACTGATAGTAGTATTTCTATATCGAAAAATGATTTGGTAATCCTAATATCAAGTGATGAAGATGAACTGGAATCTCAAGATTTTAGTTTTGAAATGAAAAGAGAACAGTTGAGTTGTGTTACAGAAGAAGGTGAAGACAAAAGCAATAGCTTTAGCAGCCAGAAAGACTTCACTACAGGAAATGATGCCTATAGCACAAAGAATTGTAGAACAGATGAAGGCAAGTATTTATTAAAATTATATAATTTGAGGGTACATAATGAAAACCTTTGGGTCTATGGTATACATTTTATTTACTTTATTTTAAACACCAATATAAAAATGTATATATAGAACTTTTCTCTCTCACTTTATGTGTGTGGTGTTAATACACTGTGACAAAAGATCAGCAGCGCCGGAAACGATGTGTTTCAAGAAAATTTGTTTCATAGGTTTGATAGCAAATTTTTCGCTCTACAATTTTGCACTTATCAAATTTTCCACCAAAGTGGGTGGTTTTTATGTCAAATGCATAAAACCAATAAAACCCCAAAATATATAAATTTGTTTTTTTTTGCTTGCTCTAGCGGCAATATATGAAATTTTACAAAAAAATGTATAGGGACATAATCCATAGAAAAATTGTATGTTCTTCAAAAAAAAGTCTAGTGAAATTGCATCATTTTTGAGTAAAAACGCCGAAAAATGTATATACTTACAGGGTTTTTCTAAATTCATGTGACAAAATTCAGAAGGTGATTGCTCCTATGAAATTAAGATGGGTCTTTCCTATAACAAAATTTCCTCAGTCCACTCCTTTCCGAGATATCACCCTTAAAAGGTGGTGACTAAAATTGAGTTTTTTTTTTTCTAAAATTTCAGTAAAGCTAGAAACTTGAAATTTTGTAATTTTTGTGCATTCACAAAGGACTAACCACGGGTATTTTTTCAATATTCCTGTTACATTATGGGGGGGGGGGGTGAAATTAACAACCCTTATGTTATGTTGGGAATGGGGTGTCAATTCAATGCCACCTAAAAGATCTATTGTGCCCCCTTCTGTCGCCAATGCACCAAGCAAATGTCTCAACGCCTATAACAACCCTTCCAATCCTATTTTCTCAAGGAAGTGTAGGATTTGAAATGGCTTCAAGTTAGGTAAATCTCCCTCTTCTATTTGATATCCTCCTAGATATAGTGCCCTTGGATTCTGGACTTTATTTACTTTATTTCAAATCAAAACTTTTTTTCGAGATGAAGTTTTATGAAATAAAATTATAACTTGAAATCCTTGTTTTATTTAAAAATTTTGTTTATTCCTAATTTTTTTCCCAAAACCAATAGCTGCAGAGAAAAAAAAATAAACACCATAATAATTTCATAAAACTTTATCTCGAAAAAAAGTTTTGATATGAAATATAAAGTAAGGGTTGCTAATTTGACCCCCTATAATGTAACAGGAATATTGAAAAAATACATATGGTTAGTCCTTTGCGAGTGCACAAAAATTACAGAATTTCAAGTTTCTAGCTTTACTGAAATTTTAGAAAAAAAAATAATAACTCAATTTTAGTCACCACCTCTTAAGGGTGATATCTCAGAAAGGGGTGGGCTGAGGAAATTTTGTTATAGGAAATACCCATCTTAATTTCATACGAGCAATCGCCTTCTGAATTTTGTCACATGAATTTAGAATATACATTTTTCGGCGTTTTTACTCAAAAATGATGCAACTTCGCCTTGACACCTAATTCTGGTGGACTCATTTAGCCTCATCTCATTACCCCGTTATATCCCTGAACCCAAGTTAAGTATTTTCCTCATTTAGCTCATTCAGTTTCAGTTTATCTTTTAATGATTTAGGGTTGGCAGGTACAGGTTTTTTTGCACCTAGGTTTTAATCCTAAAAGTTCTAAAAATTTTAGGTTTTTTTGAGATAAATATTAAGAATTTTTATCAATCAACTATCAGGAAAAAGTGTATATATAAAAACAAATACAAATATTTTAACTAACTTTGTTACCACTGGAACTTCTTGATATTGATATTAATGATAGTGACAATTAAAAAAAAACTATACCTAATATCATTTATTGATTTTTATATAATACTATCTGTTGCCATTGGCTTTGCTCGCGACTCTGCTCGCATGTAGTTGTGTTATTAATATAAAAAAAATATGACTTCCTTTTTTATTAATTTTTATTAGTTTTATTTTAGGGTGTTTTCTTGTTTGATGTCAATGGCATTGAATCAATTTTTGATATTGATGGCTGGACACTTATTACAATTTGGGGGAGGACTGCATATTTAATGTGGTATAAATTGCATTACTACCAATATCTGGGAGTGCTTTATTGTTTGTTGCTGAAATCCATCTTCCCATCTTTTGAAAACATGCTTAAAATTGGAAGGTGTTGAAAAATAAATCTAGATTCTAGATGAATCAAAATTCAATACACCTTCAAATACAATAGCCATTTTAATTTCTCTGAGTTTGAAGTTTTAACGAGCTGACAACTGACATGACATTTCGATAAGAACGCCATCCCGTTAATTGGAGTGGTACTAAATTACCAACCTCATGTTTTTCCATTTGAGTTACCAGCCCCTGATTATGACCATAAACTGATATCATAGTGAAATAATAATACTCTCCCTAATTTACCCCCATATGAGTGAATTTTAACCCCAAAAGGTAAGCTTGTCTGGGGAAGGGACGGCTATTATTATTTGCCATGGAGTAATGACTGGTGTCATTGTATATATAGAAATACTTGTAAGTCCTTTGTCGAAAGAATATCATATTTCAAGTGCATTTTCTTGCACCCTACAGAACATTTACTTCAGAAAAGAAGTACTTATCCATAATTATATTTCAGCAATGTATAGAGAGTGAAAAGTTTAACTGGAACAAATTCTGTAACTTAATAAATAATGGTTTGTCACAAATTCCTTAAGCATGTCAATTAGGCATACTGTTTATTTTTAACTGGGGGGTTGCAGCAACCCCCAATTTTTTTTTTTTTTAAATGGAAGGGATGTTTGATTGATTTATTATTTAATTTAATACTTTCTCAATTACAAATACTTTTTATTAGCAAAGGAAATGTTTACTGAAACTAAATACAGTATAACTTCGATAGTTTGGACAGTCGCTAGACCGGGCACTGCTGTGATTTGGGCATTTTGACAATTTTGCCTCTGAAACAGCGAAAACATCACAAAATGGGCTGTGGGAGAAGACGAGTTTGTTGTTGATTTAACTGAAGAACAGCTTATCCAGGATGCAGTAGGGAGCAATATTGAAAATACAAATGAATCTTCTGAATCAGAAGGTGAAACATGCAGATGCTGTAAAAGCGTTCTCACTAGCTCTCAGGTGGACTGAGGAGAATAATCTTCCCCTTGAAGATGTATTGCTTTTGAGAAGGCTCAAAAACAAAGCAACTAATGTAGATGCATCGAAAAAGGTCCAAACTACAATTAATAAGTTTTCAAAAAATTAGAAGATTTGCAAATTGCATATTTTACTTAGGAATTGTGTACACTTTTGTTTTAGGTATTTTTTGAGAAGTATTGTTTTTTTTTTGTTTTATTTTATGAGAATTGTAATTTTTTTGGTTGTGATTAATAAACCTTATTTTTGATCATTTTTAAGTTGTTTTATTAATTTATTAATTCAAATTACTCCAGTAATCCGGACGCCTCAATAGTCCGGGCATGCCCCGGAACGATATCTGCCCGGACTACTGAAGTTATATTGTACTCTCATCTGGAGTTACATAAGCCGCCCGGGTAACAAAAGCCATTTCGAAGGATAAATTTAAAATGCTTATATTGGCAACACTGTTTAGCGTTTGCAAGTTTTTTTGATGGTTTGATTTGGTAATTTAAAGAATTTTTCGCCATTCATCATTAAATCCTTTGAGTTTGTAAAGGTAAGTTTATGTAAATATTTTAATTTTGAGATTACTTTTAATAAAATTTCATAACCTTCATAACTTTAAGGAGATCCTTTCGCCACCAATGATAAATAAAAAATAATAGATTATGACTAAAATTAATTTTTTTCTAATAGTTGAAGTCCTTATTTATCTAATAGTGAATTTTTAACTGTACCTTACCGTGCAAATTTTTGAGAAAAGAAAATTAAAAAAATGTGAGTTTTTGTACAGTGTCTTACGAGAAAGTAAGACCTCAATAACAATTTTCGAATTATACTATTATTTATTGATTAGATGGAGTAGAAAAAAAACTAAAAATAAGGTTTTTGAAATATTAGTTTTTGTTTTTTACAATAAAATATATAGGTTACCGTGGAATTTATTGAGAAATTAATATTGAAGTTCGCGCGCTACGCAACGTTGCCAAATGTTTTGACTCAATTTTAAGCTAGGTTACTTGAAAATTTTTGTGATTTTTTAATATTAATTTCTCAATAAATTCCAAGGTAACCTATATATTTTATTGTAAAAAAAACCTAAATATTTTAAACACCTTATTTTTAGTTTTTTTCTACTCCAGCTAATCAATAAATAATAGTATAATTCGAGAATTGTTGTTGAGGTCTTACTTTCTCGTAAGACACGGTAAGGTATAGTTAAAAGTTCACTATTAGATAAATAAGGACTTCAACTATTAGAAAATTAATTTTAGTCATAATCTAATATTTTTTATTTAACATTGGTGGTGAAAGGACCTACTTGATCGAGCTAAAAAAGCAAAAAAAAACACGTTTCTAGTAGGGGAAGCCCCCTTTAATTTTTAATTTAGTTTTAATTTGTTGTTATAGCGGCAACAGAAATACACATTCTGTGAAAATTTCAACTATCTACCTATTACGGATCATAAAATACAGCCCGCTGACAGACAGGCGAACAGCGGAGGCTTAGTAATAGGACCCCGTTGGTTAGCATTCCGGTATGAAACCTTAAAAACGAGAGTATCACTTATTTTCTATAAATTAGTTAGTACTTACAATTAACGTGTAGGCCCAACTTTTCATTTTTATGTTAAAGTAAATTAATAAAGGTTTTAGGTAGGGGCAGGTGTACAGATAGAGAATACTTGAAAGAAGTCACACATTTTAAAACATATGTTGAAATGATTCCGTCATTTGACATATTCTTATCTTTTCCGTCCTGTATCGTTGGCGTTACTCGGAATTGCTTTAAAGTTGTGACGCCGATGGTAGTGGGATTTTGAAAATTAATGGAATTGGCAGATATATTTTGAGAAGATTGATTGAGGGTTGTAGAATTGTCAGTTGGGACTTTTCGAGAAGTTAATATTGTTTAACGCCGCACCGTTGTGCCGGTCGGAGTGGGGGTGTTAGGTTTTTTTTTTTTTTTTTCGTTACAGTGTTACGGAATTTCTTGATTCGGTCTCCGCGCTCAAAGCCCGCGATAAAAGCTATGCAACAGCTTCAAAAATTAACCTACCCCTCCATTATAAAAACAGTTGGGGGTTGCTGCAACCCTCCAGATAATTAAAAAAAATAAAGAAACTTCTTTGTAATATGCCCCATTGAAAGTAAAAATTGATGTATTTCATGAATTTTGTAATAAATTTTGATTTATTAAGTTTCAGAATTTGTTCCAGTTAAACTTTCCACTCTGTATAAATATTCACTAATTATGTTATGGTGTCAAAACGACTAAACTTTTTGTTAAAATATATATATTTTTGCAGGTACTGCTTGGGGCAAATCTAGTTTTTATGCAAGAAATTCTAAACCTGCTATAGACGAATTGGATATTTCATCTGCAAGTGCATTAAATACTACACTAGATAGAATGAATGCAATTTTAGGAGAAAATTTATCATTGAATGAAAATGCAAACAGTGAAGATGAAGAAGAAGTAAATAAGAATTCCTTAACTGTACCACAAACATGTAACCTAATATCAGGATCATTTTTGCATTTACCTACATCTCTTAAATTCAATACAGCTGATAAACATTGTTCTCCAGAAAGACCCTACAACACCCCTTCTAAAACAACTAAACCAATTAAATTGACTCCCAAAAATACACCTATAAGTAAAAGTAACATACCTATTTTTAAAAAATCTCCTGACTTTAGGATGCCAGATTTGCCTAATAAACCTAAAACTTTAAACAGATCCAAAGTAAATTACAAAGATATTGTAAGTCCTGTTCGGATGTACATAAAGTACAGTCCAAAACCTGTTTTACAACAAACTGTACATGCCAAAGATAAGCCTTATTCTAAATTTAACCATTCTCCTAGAGTATTAGAAGCAGGAAACCAAATGGATAGCTTAGCTATACCTAATGTTGTATACAAACCTTCCAAAAAACAAATATTTGCTTTAGATGAAACAACTAATTTTCCTTTTTCGTTAGATAAAATGATTAAAAAATCATCTGTAGTAAAACATGAAAGGCATCCATTAAGACCAAATTGTTATCAAGATGAAACGTTAGATCCCGAAGCAGAACTTACAAAAAGTTTTCTGTCTGATTGTAGTAATTTAAGTGGAATAGAGAATATTTCTATTTTGCATAAAAAAACGGCTTTGAGAAAATGAGTAGAGATTTTAAAAGGTTAACATTTTTTATAATAGACTGAAAATATGTAGTAATTTATTAAGAGCAAACCGGACCTGCAAAAAACAATTTTCACCTCTATCTGTCTATGTTTTGTTCCGCCCTGACCGCCCACAAGTTTAAATATTTCCTTTATAATAGTATACTGGCGCTATTGAAGTTAACAAATAGGCTTTGTAAGAGAATCATATTTTAAAACATGTCTATAGTATTATAATTATTATTCTTGCCACTTGATGGTGTAAAATTATATAGGCGTATTATATTTTCGAGGCGTTTTAACTATTTATTAAATATTTGTGTTTTACACTAAAATATCTTTAAAATAATTAGTTGGATGTTAAATATCTATTGGTTATTGATTCAAAATTCTATTACAAATAAATTAGTTGGTATAAAAACACTGTAGCGTGTTTGTCCTACTTACACAGCCCGGGAAAATTAATTTGAATCGCCAATATTCGCCACCTAAAGTTGTGTGTTCTGTGCGTTACTCGGCATCATCGATGCTCAGCATACCCAGAACGGTGTCTGTCGCATGCTGCACTTAACCAATAATCAACATGTACTCACCTATGCTGTCAAAAGTACATGTTGAGGATTGGTTAAGGAAAGTGAGTGCGCGACAGACACTGTTCTGTATATGCCGCTTTAGTGTGCTAACCGTTAAACGGTTAACCATTAAATGAGTAAATAGACCTCAATTCCCCATGCCTCGATTAGTATCAGATGCACGCGGTAGGTATAGAACTCCTTCATTGAAACAAACAAATTTTGTTTCTTCAGAAACTCAAAGTAGAGAAAACGAAATGGAGCAAATTAATAGGAACGATTCAATTCCTGTGATATCCGAATATTTAACTGCTTCAGAAGAAGGTAATTCTTCAGTATGTGCAACAAATTACCTATCGGTTGTGAACCCAATACCGAGAAAAGCTCTGTATATCTTTCTACTATCGATATTGAAGAATCAGAAAATAATTTAGTTGATACTTGTTTAAATTTTCTCCAAAAAGCACCGAATACTACTGTGGATGATATAGAAAATGAGTACCATACTTTTGAAACTACAGTAAGTTCATCCATAGAAAGTACTGATAGTAATATTTCTACATCGAAAAATGATTTGGTAATCCTAATATCAAGTAATGAAGATGAACTGGAATCTTAAGATTATAGTTTTGAAATGAAAAGAGAACTGTTGAGTTGTACAGGGTGCGGCAAAATGATAGGTACTATTTGGGATGTCAATAAAAAACAAACCACATAAAGCAACATTTTTTTTTTTAATATTATTGAAATCTACATTTCATGCCATTTAGGAACGTTATTTTTTAAAAATGATATTTTTTAAATAACGGCCATTATTGTCGATGCACTCTTGTACGTTTTCACGGAAGCACGTCATTACCCGATGGATCCTTGGGAATTGCGGCAATTTCTTGTCTTATGGCTGCCTTTAATTCTTCCAAAGTCCGAGGACGATGTGTAAAAACTCTCGATTTGAGGTAACCCCAAAGAAAAAAGTTGCAAGGCGACAAATCAGGCGAACGCGGCGGCCAGCAGAGATCACCTCGTAAAGACACCACTTTGGGAACATTTCTTGAAGAAGATTAAATGAACGACGCGTGGTGTGCAATTTAGCACCATCCTGCTGGAACCAAAGATTTTCTCGTTGATTAACGTTCAACTCGTTAACTTTTGGACGTCGGAAATTGTTAAGCATATCAAAATATTTATCTCTGTTGACTGTTACCGTTATTCCATCTTCTTCCAAAAAGTAAGGACCCCACACGCCGAACTCAGATATTGCACACCAGACAGTAACCTTAGGACTGTGAAGTGGTCGCTCGTGAAGTTCCTGTGGATTATTTGCCGACCAATAACGAAAATTTTGCTTATTTACAGAACCTGATGGGTGAAAGTGAGCTTCATCGCTAGACATAGATACAGCGCCTCAGGGAATGTTTTGAAGAATATCCCAACATGAATTTGTACGGTTTCAAAATCTCTTTCACTTAATTCCTGCAGTACCATCATTTTGTACGGATGCATTTGGAGTGAGTTGTGTAAAATTCTTCGAACATTTCTATCAGAAATTCCCAAAGCAGCTGCATGCTTACGAGCTGAACGTTTTGTTTACCTAACGCGACCGCGTGCACAGTGTTGCCGGTTTTACAAACGGAGCAACTACTATTTGAAATCCTGCCTACCTTTTTGCCGCACCCTGTATTACGGAAGAATGTGAAGAAAAAAGCAGTAACTTTAGCAATGAGAAAGAATCCACTACAGGAGGTGATGCGTATGATAGCATTGAAAACTATAGTAGAAGCACAAAGAATTGTAGAACAGATGAAGGCAGAGGTGTTTTTTTCCTTGGGATCTAAACAATGTACGATAAAGTCTCCTGTTAAGAGTAACTTAGTTAAAATTTTTATGTATGCTATTTGGAGAATATTGGACATTATGAGCATAAAATGATAATATCCTAGTGAAATAATAATCTCCCTAATTCACCCCTTATGAGTGGATTTTAACTCCATAAGGTGAGTTTGTGAGGGCAAGAGGCGGGTATTATTATTATTATTATTATTAGCCATGGCATAATGATTGGTGTCATTGTATAATATCTAGAAATACTTGTAAGTCCTTTGTCAAAAAAATATATTTCAAGTACAAGAACCTACAACACCCCTTTTAAAACAACTAAAACGATTAAATTGACTCCCAAAAATACATCTACAAGTAAAAGTAACATACCTATTATTAAAAAAATCTCCTGAATTTAGGATGCAAGATTTGCCAAATAAACCTAAAATTTTAACGAAATCAAAAGTAAATTATAAAGATATTGTAAGTCCTGTTCGAATGTACATAAAGTACAGTCCAAAACCTGTTTTACAACAAACTGTACATGCTAAAGATAAGCCTTATCTAAATTTAACCACTCTCCTAGAGTATTAGAAGCAGGAAATCAAATGGATAGCATAGCTATACCTAATGTTGTATACAAACCTTCTAAAAAACAAATGTTTGCTTTAGATGAAACTTTAATTTTCCTTTTTCTTTAGATAAAATTATTTGTACGTCGCAGCGTTGAGCGTTGCCTTGCGTCTTGGCGGAGTGAAAGGCATTTATTACGAAGGGTGTCGTTAGGGGTATTATGAAGGAAATATTTAGGTAGGTTTATGGGCGTCAGGCGTCGGGAAGTATAGCGGTGAGACGTTATAGACTTCGGGAGGTAGGTCGTCGGGACGTAGGGAAGTAGAGCAACGGGACGTTGAGCGTCGGAACATGAAAGCGTTCGGGAGATAGGACGTTGGGACGTCGATAGGAGGAAAGGTGGATAAAAAAGGATGGTAGATGTATATCGTGCCTTGAGAAATTCTTGGAATTTTGTGTCGAAATCGGTGTCTTAATATTCGAAACTGCCTTAAGATGACCGCGTTAACTGTTTTAGTGATTATTACTTATTGAAAGGAGTTGTTTTATAAAATTCATAACTTTTTACAGAGTTTTTTCCTTTGAAATTCTATCAGTTAACCAGGTTTCAGTTATCCCCAAAACATTAATTCATACTTACTTATAGTAGGATTAAATGATCGTCTATTAACTTGTCCTATTTTGATTTTTTTTGCAATTGCCATTAAAAATTGTCGAAAATTCAATTGGTCGAAAGTTCAAATGATCTAAAATTTAATTAGTCGAAAGTAAAATAGATCGAAAAGTACAAGAGAAAAGTAGAAAATTTTTACACAAATCGAAAAAAAAGAGAAAGACTAATTTATCTAACCTGTGCGCCCTGTAGCCTACGCGGGTTGCTTTGCCAACAAATTATACATAAAATGAGAAAAATAAAAAATTATTTTACCTAACCTGTACGGACTGGAGCAATTTTAACTTTTACTGGTTAGGTAACTTTTAAAATTATTTTATGTATAATGAAAGATTTTATGATATTAATGGAGGAAGTCGCTTTTCTAAGTTTGCATATTTTTTGCAAAATTAGATGCAGTTTATCGTAACTTTTTCCATCCATCTAGATGTTGTTTTACCATAATTGGTTTCAGTGGTCTTTTTCATTCAGTTTCAAATTTACTTAACTAAGTTAAACATTTCAATGCAAATGTTTATTGAAGTCAATTTCGTTTTTCCCTGATGGAAACCATGTCAATTATGAAACAAAATGGGGTATGTTGTTCGCCTTTTAAAATTTGTTAAAAAAACTTGTTAACTATTCTCGATCCAGAAATGGTGTCATTTTCAAAATAAAATTTAAATTAATAGTACCTTTAGTTAATCATCATTCTAGTGAAATAATTGCACTGTTTCAAATCATATTTCTTACCCGTTTTCTGTTATATACTCTAATGTAGTATTAAATGCCAGATCTGTAGTATTGCAGGTAATACTTTTTTTAGTGCTGTCGAATTCTGCATTAGTTTTTGAGTGGGCCTTCATTTTAACGGTAGTAGAAGTTCTATAAAAATGAATTTAGTTCAAAAATGTAAAAAGAATTGAACACGTTAACCATAAGTTCTGTTAAATGAAGAACATTAACCTGACATTTTTATGAGAATCTTAACTTTTGTAGAGAAAAAGGTGCGAAAACTTCTCATTTGATATTTAAAAAATCAAAATCTGTAAAATTTTGTAGGTTTAATTAACACAGTTTGAGCGAGAAAACTTTTCCCAAAATTCGGAGAAATAAAAACAAATAAATAGGTCTGTCCTTAAAATGATTAGTACAATTGGATTACTATCTTACATTTCACATAAATCAGAAATAATGGCTCTGGAAGTATCAGCAGTTTTATGGGTGTCCGGTTTGCTCTTAAAATGGTTATAATAGACTGAAAATATTTAACATTCTATTAAAATAACTCATTCTTTTTTTTGATTGATTGATTTTTATAATTTGAAATTTTCCTGTGATAAAAAGTCATAGAAATAAAGGTATAATTTGTAAATAGTATTTGTATGATAAAAAATGTATTAGTATGAATGTATTTTTCTTATCCATAGTAATTTTGGGATTTTATTTATTCAATTGACAATCTCAAAATATGATTATATGGATTAAACAATGATTTCTGCTTTAATATGGAAAACAGTTATAATGGAATAGCACAAATGAAAGAACTAAAAAAAAATGTAGGAAATGGGAAGTCTGCTAAACTGGAGATTTAATTTTTTTTAGTAATTTTTTGACATATAAATAGGTTTTATAGCTAACATTTAGATAATTTTACATTTACTTTGCAATTTTAAAATAATTTCTTGAAACTAAATGAATAATTGAGACGTTGACTTCAAAAACAGCATAAGTCCAAAAAATTCGTTTTGAGAGAATAGGAAACCAAACAGTTTACCTTGATTCACGTTCAACTTACTAGCCAAATAAGTATTTAGATACATTTTTAGGAGTCTAACGGTTTTCACTTGTTATTATCTGGTTTAACACTTTCGCTGCCCATGATGTTCATTAACGTCATGGTAGTTATTTCCCCTATGCCCATGACGTTTTGTAATGTCATTTGAAGATGTATGCTTCGATGAATGTAGACAAGCCACTATGCAATGAATTGTCTTTATAACCCCGTAGGCATGTGAAAACGTTCTTAAATTAGTGCATTATGAATTTGGTTTGGATATTATGTTTGTGAATTTAATATAGAAAGGCTTTAACAGGTTCTAATTAAATGATGTACATAATTGCTCGATATTTTAATTTGTTGCATAGACATGCAATTAAGTCTTTGAAAAACACATAATTTTGGATATACTGTGTGTTACGCTTTTGCTTGGTAAGTAAAAATATATATTAAATAGAACACTGTATTTTATCTCAGTTTTAAAATTCTTAGGGAATACTGTATTAAATCCTAGAATATATTTAAAAAATATTACAGGTTTGCCAAGCAATTAATTTTTTGTGATATAAAATGATACAGACCCCAAATACTATCAGAATTTAAGTAGCTTATCTTAAAGATACAAAGACATTTTTAAGTTGTACGATCTTATTTTAAAATTATTCCTAAGTATACAGGAAAGTTCATAAATAAGTGGTGGAAAAACTTATACTATTTTAAAATAAAACCCCCTTGTATAAATTTATTTGTTGTCACATCGTCAAACAATTTTAATAAGACTTAACGTTTCTAAAAATGTTTTCACTTTGCATTCATTTGCTATGTTGTATATAGGGTGTGTCAAAATGCAAGATTACGATTTTCCTTTTTTTTTTTTCAAATGAAATGCCACGTATGTTACACCACAAATTTAATTAACTAATAGTTTCTTTACTTTTTATTTTGTTTGGCATTCTTGAGCCTAAACTGATTTTTAAATGTTATTTACAATGGTTCATATTGTAATGTCGAAGGAATAGAAAACCATTCACTAATTCTGACAAATTGATTACCAAAAATTACATTAGCATTTTACCCTAAATTAGTCCATATTTTCAAAAACCAATTAGATAAATATGAAAAAATTATGTCAATTTTCATGGTAAAACCGTTTTTAAGAAAAAATTTGTTTGGGAATAGAATGCCAAACAAAATAAAAAAAAAATAAGGAAATTAACTTATAAATTGGTGATATAAAACACAGAATATATTTGAAAAAATTGAGAATATTGTAACCTTAAGTCTAGACAAATAAATGAAAATGTTAAACATTTTTAGAAGAGTTTAGTCTATTAAAATTATAAAACGATGTGAAAACAACCAAATCTGTAAGGCGTAACTACCTATAGGGTGTTTGGTTTAAAAGACGATCTGTTTGATTTTCCCCTCATTTATAGACCACCATGTATATTTAAAAATAATTGTAAACTATGGTCGTACAACTTTTATATTAAACATTTCTTCATATCTCCAATAATAAAATACCTATTGATGTATAATGTATATGTATAATTAAAACACTGTATAAACTGAACCAATTCTTTTATCACAGCTTGGTCCTTATACGTTGAAAAATATTCTAGTGATAAATACAGTATTACTGTGAAACTCTTAAACTGAAAAATACAGGGTGTTCCATTTAAAAACATGTTTTTACTTTCCTGACAAAAGCGTATATCCAAAAACGTTTTTAAATTATATTTTTTTAAACATTAGAAATTTGAAATTGAGATATGAAACCATAAAAAAAAACTTTGATTTTAAACGAGAATAGTACGGTGCCAAAGGTTAAAAATTTCTAGTACGCCAATTGATAGCATTGAAAATTTAAAGCAAAGGATTCGTTATGAGTAAAAATTTTATTTTTATTTATGTCATTGGAAAGGGTTTGGAACAAGCTTTCAATTGATGTATCACTTGCCATATGATTTCATTTAAAACTATCTTCCAAACGGCTCCCGTCCGCCATTTTTAATGATTAAGTCATCTAATATCATTAAAAAAGGTAGTATACATTCCTTAGTTCAGTTTCTCAAAATTTCAAATTTCTAACTTTCTAATAAAAGACCCGCGCTATATGTTGTTTTTACCAGAATTAGAGTGACATGTTATTTTTACCAGAAACAGACCTGTTGCACGTGCTGGAATTAACTTGTTTCTATGATTAATTAGTTATAAATCTGTTACTTTTGCATTCCATATTTCTGTATATTTTTCTTTTTCGACTTCCTGTTAGGCCAATTGGTTTGCCCCGTATCTTTATTTTTAACTATATTAATTTTTTATAATGTCGATGTGTCAACAACAACGAATCAACTAAATTAATTGAGAACGGAATACACAGTACAAGGTTATAACGTTTCAATAACATATGTAAATGCTGTTTTTAATATAAACAACTATAAATCAGCACAAGAACATTTTTGCAAGAACTGCTTAAACCATCAAATAGCTTCTAAAATAATCTACTTGATGCCACTAAGATCTCAGGTTTGATAATTTTGGACTTGTGCTGTTTTTGAAATCAACCCCTCAATTTTTTGGTGCCCGTATTCGTTTACCAATCGAGAATCAAGAACATGATGTCACTTGGGAACTAACCCAACCAGTATAGAAGTGTTTGCACCATGACTAATTAAGTCAACTATACCTAATACCTACCTCTTATGTATGTCATGAACATTGTTATAAAATTTTAAACCTTGTATCTAACATTCTGGGGTCTATTCTGTAACAATTCCTTTATATTTAACGGCCTTTAAAAATATTGGCGGCCTTATAAATATTTTCGTATTCGTTAATTTACTTTTGTCATTATTTAAACAGATTTCTTTTAGATAGTCCTCTAATGTATTTTAAAGATCCGTTTAAATAATGACATAAGTAAAGAAGAAAATATTTTTAAAGGTCGTTAAATATAAAGGAATTGTTACAGAATAGACCCCTCTAACGGATTAGAAATGCAACTAATTAAAATATTAATCCTGAATAATTTTCTATAGGTATCATTTTATTTGTAGATTGTGGGGAAAAAATATTTCAATAAACATCTTGCAATTGGTATTTACATCAATTTTTAATCCTAGATACAATAAAACGTATTTTCAGGTGCTTTTGCTGCTTAGGGATTAAAAGTACTATAAATTAATACCAAACAACCAAAAATACAGTACAAAGTACAATAACGTAAACACTAATAACCTTGCACTGACATCGTCATTGCTTTATTATTAGAGTACCCTTAAGTGGTTTTTATAATATTTAGTATTTTTTTTATTTTTCGTATAAACTACGGGACTGAAGTGTCTTTTTATCCATCGACGAATTGTAGCTCTGCCTCCGTTAGGGCTACAAACTTTTTGCTTCTGAATAAATAGTGCCACTTCAGTCCCTTACTGTATACTATTTTCATCACCCAGTCGTTAAAATACTTGATTTTTGTTCTTTTTTTACGTTGAAGAATGATTTATTACATATTAATTATAATTACATCTATTTTTAGAAGGTACTATATCATTGTGTCATAATTTTCCTTGAAAAGCATCATAATGATGTACGCCCGGTAGATACCCCTTTTTTGAGTCGAATTGAGACATATTGGGATTTTTTTAGAGCTTCTTCAAAAGGAAGCCAAATTTTTTGCTTCTCTTATGGTATCCCATTATAGCTGACTTATTGTTTAATGTATTTTTAATCATTTTAAGTTTGAACGTTTGTATATTTCTTGTAATTAAACTATTTTTTATATTATTGACGTTTTTATACTATTAGATTATATTTTTAGAAACCATTTTTATACTCTATATTATTTATTGTTAAATTAGTTTTTTATACTCTGTAAATTAAAGTACTTAAGAACTCATTTAATATTGTTTTTATTACTAGTATATTATGTCATTATAAGAATGAGTAGAAGGGGAACTTTTTCTAAACAAAAATTAAAAATGCAAAGTTCGTCCCGAGATATCGACCAAAAATTCTATATATGGGTATGATGGAAGTTCTGGAATTAGTATTGCAACAGAGGTGCATACAGTTAAAAAAGTTACATTGTATTCTTTCACATCATGTTTAACACTGAAAATGACTTTAATAAATGATACAAGAAATAATAGACTTTCGGAATGTTTTTCATTTTTAAAAATTTACTTAAAGCGTTTCCGAGATACAGTCTCCTACAAATGACGGCAACGCAAACAAAGCAAGCATTTTTGAAAAGTAAAAATAATTTACTTTATTACATTATTTAATCTCACAATTTTATTCAATTTGTAATGTGGGCAAATAATAATTATTAGCCTTAGGTGACAGTTTTCATAGATGTAGGTCATCAATTTCAGTGTCGTATATTTTACATAAATTTAATTACTCTTTCAATTATTGATATTTTTTTAAAATGCAGTTTTGTTATATTCTAGGACAGTCTAAATTATAATCTGTTTTAATATTAGTCGCGTCAAATTAGCATGAAAAAAGTGAAAATGGACAGCTTTTTGCGGAGAGGTCCGATTGAGATGCGGTTTTCTGCAAAATGTTCAGGAAACCGTCTGTAACAAAAGGAATATCTAACCTCTGTACGCTCGCAAATTCTTAATTGTTTATTTAACGAATGAGGCAAGAGTGTTGATGAATATGTGGCAAATGTCACACACGGTTCAACGAAAATGTTCTCTCGGGGGTTTCGAGGTCCCTCTTTATTACTTTGGTGTCAGATTTATTATTTATTGCTAAATTGTTATAACTTGGCTAATTAACAAATGAAAAACTCAACCCCCGAAATCACTAGAGAACCGGAATTTTTTCCAGCATTTCTGGCTTGTTAAGGCGAACCATCGGCACAATATTTTTGCAAACATAATTGTTTATTGTTCGATTGTTGCCACCTCGCTAATTAACAAATTAATAACTCGACTTCCGGAATCGTTAGAAAACCAGATTTTTTTGCAATAACTCTGTGATCATAGGAAGAACCATCGGCACAAGGTTGTTGCACGTAAATATTTATGTTTTAATTGTTGCAACCTGGCTAATTAACAAATTAATATCTCAACCCCCGAAATCACTAGAGAACCAGAATTACAAAAATCTTGTGCCGATGGTTCGCCATAACAAGCCAGAAATGCTGGAAAAAATTCCAGTTCTCTAGTGATTTCAGGGGTTGAGTTTTTCATTTGTTAATTAGCCAAGTTACAACAATTTAGCAATAAATAATCAATCTGACACCAAAGTGATAAAGAGGGACCTCGAAACCCCCCGAGTGAACAGTTTTCAGACATTTTCCTTGAACCGTGTGACATTTGCAACATATTCATCAACACTCTAACAAAAATACCTCATTTGTTAAATAAACTGGTTAAATTCTACAATTTCACCAGTAAAAACATCAACAGATAAAGATTTTCATATACCTTCAACCATAGATATCTTGCTCGGAGCAGATCTCTATTATAACTTAATTAAGCCAGGCATTCATAAACTAGGTCTAGGATTGCCTACCCTAGTCAATACTCATTTTGGGTGGATTATAGCAGGTAATTTTCCTGGTTCACCCCAACCACACAAATATTCTCATCATGTACAGTTCCCCAGGAAGGATCTAAAAATCAGAGTACAGTTCGTGCGGGCACAAAATTGTTGTCTGGTACTAATCACATTCATTTTGCAACCCCCACATTTGAAGTAAATTTAGAGGGTGGAAGCGGTTCATCAAATCAATCATCAACCTTTTCGGGTGGGTTTGACGACCCCTTGATCAGCCCTTCATCAAACACACGTTTTTCAAACAATCATTCACACACCCCTAACGCACAAAAGGTGCTTGGTGGTGATCAATCAAACTTCAGCCCCTATTCCTGATCAAGAGTCAGAGGATAGTAGCGGTTTTTCAAATCATCTTTTATATCAACAATCAACCTTTTCGGGTGGGTTTGACGACCCCTTGATCGGCCCTTCATCAAACATACTTATTTCAAACATCCCCAACGCACAAGAGGTGCTTGGTGGTGATCAATCAAACATTTCAACCCCTATTCCTGATCAAGAGTCAGAGGATAGTAGCGGTTTTTCAAATCATCTTTTATATCAACAATCAACCTTTTCGGGTGGGTTTGACGACCCCTTGATCGGCCCTTCATCAAACATACTTATTTCAAACATTAACTCAAACATCCCCAACGCACAAGAGGTGCTTGGTGGTGATCAATCAAACATTTCAACCCCTATTCCTGATCAAGAGTCAGAGGATAGTAGCGGTTTTTCAAATCAAACTTCACATCACTCATCAAACATTCATTCTAACAGTTCGGACACAGAAACCAAACTTGTGTATGATACCAGTCAACACCAAATTTCAAATCCCAGCTCAGCAAAAGAAGCTGAAATTAGCTTACATTTTTCACAACATGTTCCAAACGTTTCTTCTCATGATGTCAAATTGGATAATCCCTTCAACCTTCTATTTGACAACAACGTTGCTTTGCACATTGCAAATCAGGGTCAAATTGACAACCCTTTCAAACTTTTAATACAAAATAACGTAGAGAAATCACCTACTACCACGCCACTGTCCACTGACCAGCTTTTGGAGCGGTTCTGGATACAGGAGGAAGTGGAAAACAAAATGGTTTTATCTGAGGATGACCAACTAGCTGAACAAATTTTCAAAAATACAACCATCCAGTTACCAAATGGTAAATTTCAAGTCAACTTGCCGCTGAAGAATGAATTGGCTTATATTCAATTAGGAGATTCTTTTCAAATAGCAAAGCATCGTTTTTTGTCATTAGAACGTAAACTTCACAAAAACCCTCAACTTTTCGCAGAATATAAAAAATTCATCGATGAATACTTGCATCTCAATCATGGTCACATCATACCACTTCAATTAAAAACTATAAACAACGAACAGAAATATTTTGCACCACATCTTTGTGTCATTCGTGATCAAAGTGTTTCCACCAAGTTCAGAGTTGTGTTCGATTTCTCTTGTCAAACCACATCTAAACTGTCATTAAACGACATTTTGTTAACAGGGCCTCGGGTCCAACCTGAGCTGGTTGATATCCTACTTAGATTCCGCACATTTAACTATGTTTTGACAGCTGATATCCAGAAGATGTACAGGCAAATAGTAATGAACCCTGCACACAATTTTTTGCAAAATATATTATGGCGAAATTCACCAACCGAACCACTCCAATGCATTGAGTTAACATCTGTTAGTTTTGGGCAAAAGAGTGCTCCTTACGTTGCTTGTCGTGTTTTAAACGAAATTGCTTTTCAAAACCCACATCGGGCTCTGGCTCATCAAGCCCTCCTTGAACAAACTTATGTCGACGACATTTTAGCTGGTGCAAATACCATCGAGTTTTGGAACCGATGGAAAGTCGATTACCTTAACAGGTTACAGAACAGGCCCAAATGATTTAGTATTGTTAAGGGAAGATGACACCCCTCCATTAAAGTGGCCTTTGGCAAGGATATTGGAGTTAATCCCTGGAAAGGATGGCAAATCTCGCTCAGTGCGCATCAAAACCCAAGATGGAGTCTACGTGAGACCAATTGTTAAATTGTCCCTTGTGCCCAACACAGAGCTTTAGATTTTAAGTTAGGTACCTACTTTCGCATAAGGTTGTTAAATACGCAGTTGGATTAGGTCGAATCCAAATGCTCCACGAAAGGAAACGCTAGGATCTTGATCTGGGATAGATTCGCGAGTGACCTGGTCAATAACCTTGCGCCATTTTTCCTTTATTTTTTCTTACTTATTATTTATCAACTTGGTTTTCGTTTTATGAATCTGTCATATGTTTGAAATCATGCGTGGCTTGCGCAACAAACACCTGAGAAACTAAACTTTGTTGTTCATACATCGTGTCAGTGCGATAACACTGGCTGGTCCTTCGAGTTTTTCCAAGATATTTTTATCATTGTTATTCATTTAATTTGTCATCATTCAATGTTGTTTTCCTTTGTGTTGCTCGCGCCAGTATGGTTAAATTCTACAATTTCACCAGTAAAAACATCAACAAATTAATATTTTACACCTACTAAATAAATAAACAATTCTCAAATAGTTCGACTGCTTTTTACCCTAATATAATGTGAAGTCATAAAACTATAAATAGCATTTTTCTCAGAATAACGAACGTCGAACACCTGTGTTTTTAAGTGCACAGCTGTGCATTGAAACAAAATGAGTGTCCGGCGCATAGTGAACGAAGCACAAATGACGTATTTCATTATGTCATGATGTTTTCATTGGTTGAAACCGAATAGGTGCGTGAACTATGCCCCGGACACTCAGTTCGTCCCAACAGTATATATTAAGGTGCGCTCGACGCGAGCAGTTCAGTTGTATGTTTGCCATCATTCAGTAGTTGTCTTAGTGCCACAAACGAGTTCAGTTGTCTTATTGCCACCAAAGAGTTCAGTTGTTTTTTTGCCATCATCGCTCACAGTTGTCTTTGCCAGGTGCTTCTGCCGACGGCACGTTACTTTCTACATTTTTACAAGCATTTAATGCATTTTATTTTCTGGTGAAAGTTATATCTTCTACAATTATTATGGCATAAGAAATTCTATAAACAAATGTTTTCAAGTTGGTAACTAAAAAATCAACTGTATTAGTTAATCAAATTGTGATGAACTAAAATTGTAAATATTTAAAAGTGTTTAGTGAAGATAAGAAAATTATTATATCTAAATGGAATCAACCACTATGTATTTACTTCAGTGAAAATAGTAAATTAAAAACACTTCTTTTTCTACTACCTATGACTCGTTAGTTATTTCTACAAAAGAACCCAATTCTTCTAACACCAGCGACATATGCTACAGAACATTTTTACCAAAGAAATATTCGGAAGTAACACCGGTATTTTTTCATAACAATTAAGAATTTGCGAGCGTACAGATGTTAGATATACCTTTTGTTATAGATGTTTCCTGAACATTTTGCAGGAAACCGCATTTCAATCGAATCTCTCCGCAAAAAGTTGCAAGTAAAATGCTAATTTGACGCGACTATATCTACATGTAATTTAATAAAACCCTGTACGTTCAAAATGTGGACGCAAAATTGAGAGTAAAATTCATCACTTGTTAAAGCCAATGTATAGTGTCACATAGCTTTTGAATATTGCAGTTTTTTTTTTTTTTTGTAAAAACCCTATTTTTCATATTTTAGTAATTATCTCAATAACAAGTAGTGAGATACATTCAAACTTGCACTCTAGCGATAGATAGTGTACCAGTGGGTAACATTAAGGATTAATTTTGGGATTAAAAGATAAAACCAATGAATATTTGTTTTATTTTTTAAAATATAAAAATAATTCTATGTACAAAACGAAAGGCATTCCTAAAAAAAATAATAGAAATTATACTAGTAATACTAAAAAATCTTAAAGCCAGGGATGCCAAGCTGGATCCATTCGACAAAGATTATCATGACTATTTGCAGCAGCCACCAATGTGGCAACCTAGAAAACAAATATAATTATTACACAGTAATAATAAGACACAAATAATTGTTTTGTTCCTTTCTTTTTTAATATAATTGAACTTTTCTTATACCCTTAGTTTTGAAATGAATATGAATGATTTGTAAATGTCACTGAACGTCATAATAAAAAAATCTAATTTTCATTACAATTAATTTTCGCTATTACAAAAATCAGTGTCAGAAAAATCAAGGAGTAAAAAAATCTTCGTCTTTCTTTGTTAAACTTACTTTGCTTTCTGTACCCTCAAAGTGTGCCAAACTTGTAAGTCTATTGGAAATGGACGTCACAGCTTTGTTCACCATATTGATGATCTGTTCAGCAGCATCGTTCATTTTTTCTTGATTTGTCAAGTCCTCTGGCTTTTTAGCTCTTGATAACATCATTTCATCTCTAATTATAGGTTTGAGTATTGATAATACCTAGATACATTTCGAATGGATCAGAATAGAATACTAAGAACTACATCAAGTTGTTTAATCATTTATTAAACACTGTTGTGGGTTTTAATATTTTATAACAACCAAAGGATCTTGTACTTTTTACATTGATTTTAGGTACTGTCAGAATTTGTACAAACGTTATTTTTCAAGTCTTCAAAGGCAAATTTCTTATGGACCCCAAGTTTTCAGCTCTATAGAGGTGTTAGGAGTCAAAAGTAAGGAGTACAGAATTAATATTTTCATATAATCTTAATTTTTCTTGTTTTTTCCATAACACTTTTGTCTGTTACACTTGTATATAGTTTGTTTATGCACTTTTCAAAATAAATCGGAGTGTTCAAAATATTATGACTACTGAAATATGGTGCATTTTTCATGTGTATTATTTTAGTTGGAATATGACTTCTAATCATGTTTTTTTTCCTTCATACTAGATATAAGTAATACAGGGTGTGATAGAGCTACATAAACAACTAGTAATTACAAAAATCCATTTAATGAAAACCTTGGTATACCTAAAATACTGCATAAAAAGTCTTGAAACAAATGCAATTGGGCTCGTAATATAATCAGAGACCTCTATAACTAAGTAAATCCCGTTCTACGCCTACTTGAATTTATCAATAATTCTACTAACTCTGACTTGCGTGCGGTCCATGGAAGCGGGGGAAGCACCGCTTCCCTACACTTTGAGATTTAAAAATAAATATTTTTCAGTTTACAATGCATAGAAAATAATATTAAATTAGATACTATATTTTCTCTGAAACATTACGTAAACTTCGTAAATGTACTAACAATTCATTGGTGTAATGTGTAAACGCACGCACCACCCATGAGAAAATTAATTGTGTAAACGCACAGACAACCATATACTTCGAGTCCGTCGGCGGAAGCGCGTCTTGAAATAGCCGAATCATCTTGCAATTGATTTCGCTTCGTGCTATTGACCCTGCTTTGCAGCGACAGTAGTCACAGTCTGTTTGGACACGTGAAATACGCTCGAGAGGCAGCGATTTTTACGTCGCCTTACGCACATTGCAATTCGCACCGGGAATCGACGTGTGAGGAAAATCGTACACTTCAGGTAGATTTCGGATGGTTTTTCGTAGTTGTTTTTCTTTTTAAAATGGAGGAACTATGCAATGTGCCTGAGAACAATAATAATGTGGTAAATTGTGTCTGTATTGTGTGCTCTTTATTGAAAAAAAGGCTTTTTAAGTAGAAATTTTGAAGAGAAAACGGACATTATTAATTCTAGTAGACTAAAGGATCCTATCAATTTAGAGGCGAAAGTAGAAAAGTCAGCAAAGAAATTTACCAGGCATTTTCACGTAGGGTTCTATGAAAAGTATGAATGGTTAACCGGCTGCAAAACTTTGAAGAAATTGTTTTGCTGGCCTTGCCTACTTTTTAATATAGCCAAAAAAAAACACATTGGAACTCAGTCGGTATTACAGACAGAATAATTTTCACAAAAGTGGTAAACGACATGTAAATAGCAAATCTCATATAAATGCTATAATTAAAGAAAAAACATTCGGGACCTATCGCATTGAACATAGTTTGGACAGTCATTTAAAAATAAGCAACAAAATTCACAATGAAAGGGTAAAAAAAAATAGGGACGTCTTACAACGATTAATAGATGTAACTTGTTTCCTGGGAGAGCATTAACTAAGTTTTAGGGGTCACAATGAAGAAAGTGGATCCGCCAATCGAGGAAATTACATGGACCTTCTAAGTTTTTTGGCAAAATACGATGATACCCTAACAAATCATTTTATTGATTCGACGACTTTCCGAGGTACCTCAAACAGAATCCAAAATGAATTAATTAAATACACTGCCGACGTTGTGATGGATCACATCAAAAGTAAAATTAAAAAAGCACCTATTGTATCAATTGCGCTTGATGAAACCACAGATGTAGCAAACTTAAGTCAATTATCCATTGTTGTGCGATATGTATTGGATGGCATTTCTCAAGGGCGATTCTTAGGATTTTTGGACGTCACTAGCGAACGAACTGCAGATACATTGTTTAAAATTGTTTGTGACATTATTTCAAGTTTAGAATATGGTTCTAAGCTTGTTGCCCAGAGCTACGATGGTGCTGCTGTAATGGCTGGCCATTTAGGAGGCCTTCAAGCTAAAATGAAAGCAAAGTTTAAACATGCAATTTTCTTTCACTTTATAGCACGTAGACTTAATATGGTTTTATCGCGAAGCATGGATAATATTAAAGATTGCAAAATTTTCTTTTCGACGCTTAATGGTTTGGCTTCCTTCTTTTCAAAGTCATCGAAAAGAACTCGCGCTTTGGACATTCACGTTCAAAAAAAGGTTTCCAAAAGTTGCTCCGACGCGATGAAACTACAATGGACGTTTAGTGCAAACAGTGTTTCAATACCGTGATTCTTTGATATACTTTTTTCAAGACGTTTGGGATAATAAAGAAACATGGGATGCTGAAACTGTTACTGCCGCTAAAGGGTATTTGCATTGGCTCAAACAAAACCTTAATTTCAATTTTTTGCTCAACATTTTTGCAGAGATTTTTCCTTTTACTGACATTTTATTCGACATTTTACAGACAAAGTCAAATGACATTGGCTTTAGCATTAAACAAATTGATGATTTTAAAAATAAAAGGAATAGTTTGAACACTTTTGGAATAAGACTTAAAACATTGGCTTATAACCTGAAAGAAAGAGAATTAGAATTGATAATGTCGGCGACAGAGAGATCTCCTATCGTCGATTATACGTCGAAATTTTTGATAATATTTTACAACAAATGAACTCTCGATTTCAAAACTTTAACGAATTAAAATTTGTTGAATTGTGCAATTTTAGTAACTACGATTCATCAAAATTTCCATCGGAAGCTTTTAATTCACTAAAATTAAATTTTTTCAATATTCCAGCATTGAAGTCCCAGTTAAGTGTTGTTTATGAAACAACTGAAATTAGTGTTAAATTTTCTTATAACAACTGGTTTAAATAAGTCCTTTTGTGAAGTCGTCAAGTTGTGTGAATTAGTATTAACCATCCTAGCCACAAGTGCGTCAATTGAGCGAAGTTTTTCAGCTTGTTAAACAGTTATCAGAAAATCCAAAATTTTACGACGATGTTATAGACAAATTTGCAGCCATTGAGGATAGGCGAATAGATCTTAAGTATAAATAAATGTCAACTGTGCGAAAAATGCTGGAAAAAAAAATAATAAAAAAACTTAAAGCAAGATTTTGACAAGATGGTGAATGCACCGCGAAAAAATTTCGTCTGCGGCGCTGTGCTTACTGGCCTGCTGTATTTTTATACAATCGCTTCCCCTTCCAAAAAATGTCACCGCACGCCACTGCAACTAAATTGTTATGATAGGGTTAACAGCCAGTGATGTTACCTTTGCAATTTCAGACATTTTATTTTACATTATAGTTTCTTCTTCTTTTTGGGGCTATGTTATTAAGAACAATTTTAAAAGTTTGTTCTTAGGAATTTTTTGATAGTAGGCATTGTATTTTTGCAAGAAAACTTTCTATGGGTTACATGTCATTTTTAAGGTACAATGAAATTCAAATACTGGGTATTACTGTTCATGCAAGACTGTTTTAAGAACTATAGGCGTATGTATGCTCATATTTCAAGTGTTTTTTGGAACCTGGGATATACACGATTCGAAAGTAAAGTATCCTTCAAGTGTTTTATTAACGACTATTTTAGTTACTGCTGAAAGATTAGTCAGATTTTGATGGATTGTAAATAGTTAATGAATGCAATATAACAGTTTTTTTAAAATACAGTTGCTTTTATATTAATTTATAATTTAGAAGTATAAAAATCTATGTAAAGAAACTATTATTTTTGTATTAATAAATATTATTTATATATTTTTGCAACACCCTGTATTATTAACAAATATTATCGAGTATTTAACATAACAAATAAGTGATCAGAAGGTATATTCTAATTATGGTAATACATGAAAATGCATCTTATTTCAGTAATTAATATTTCTATTTTTTGAACACTCTGTATGATCTATTTTACAAAGTGTAAGAAAGCATTAACTTACTATATACAAGTATAACACATGCCATAAGTTTCATGGGAAAACATTTATAGTGGTAAAGATTAGAGATGTATGTGAAAATATTAATGCTGCAATCCTTAATTTTGACTCTTAACAACTCACCCTTCAGAGCTGCAAAATTGAGGTCCTTAAGAAAGTTACCCTTAATGACCTCGAAAATACGTATTAAAATTTGAACAAATTTACCCAAAATCAATATAAAAAGTGCAGGGTCCTTTAATACTAATTATAAATCAATAATAACGAAAGACATTATATTCTACATGACAGTTAACAAAAATATCGTATTAAAAATTAGCATATATGAAATGAAAATCTCACCTTAAAGTTAGGGTAAATAAAACATCGAGATGTAGCTATCATAGATGTTGTAAGAGGTCCACTAACACCAATAGTTGATAAATATTCAATGATATTTGGAGTTAATCGGAATGGGACAGGTCGAGTAGTATCAAGTTCTCCTAAAAATGTTTTAAATCGTGATTTCCAGATCGATATCAAATAGAATTTGTTAATAAATAGGGAATCAGCAATTCAAAATAGAAAAATCTTTTATTCATGGTTTCACAATATTTTGTAAAATTTCATAAAAACTACTACTACTAATACTATATTTTGACTCAGGAGGCTCCTTACCAAAACGGTAACAAAATAGATAAAAATTAAATTCTTACCTGTGCTATCATCCACGTCAAATTTGAAATATGCAACATTCATTAATCCAGAATCTTGATGTAAATACATCATGTCAGGGTTTAATCTTGTCAAATGAAAAACATATTCAGCAAAACATGCTAGGGCCAACTGCAATGTAAACTAAAAGAAAAATAATTTGACATACATATGTATTCATTATTAAATTGCCTATTTTGCTAGACAATCGGCATTTTGTTATTTATTCTTTCCGAATTATTTGATATATCTTTTGTTACTGTCTGATTTAGATCCCTTTCCCAAAGATATTTTTTGTCCAATATTTCCCTATTTATTTTGTTTAGAGTTCAGTAAGCAATATGTTTGTTAATTTTACCAGTTTGGCTTATAATTGCCTTTATTTAATAACGTATCGACCCTGTTTTACTCTTTTTAGTTTCCAATAATTCTTTGTCGATTAAAGCCCTTAGTGTTAACCTCTTCGAATCGTAGTCTGGAATTTCCGTATCTCCATCTGAGGCTACACGAGTCCTATTTAACACCGTATCAAAAAAATAATAAAATTGGCACCCGTGTCTAAGGCATCACTAATCCCCAGTAAGAATTGATTTCTCTGGGACGAGAAAACCTCTTAAAAGATATTCGGAAATTTCTTTTTCGTTAAAAAGTACCTTTCGATTTTACATATACTACAGCCTATTAATTTTACGACTTACTATTTTTCTAAACTGCCAATAATCCGTCGCAGACGGGAACGTTTGTATTGCCCACTGTTTTATAATGGTGCGTGGAACTTTAGTTTGTTGCACTCCTTTCAAAATGTCCCTGTATACTTGATGACTGGCTTTTATACCCCTACTTTGCACCTGAGCCAGCCTTTCGTAGTAATATTGTATCGGATCGTCGTGCTCAATACCTGCAAGTAAATTATTTTATTTTATTTGAAAATCAAAGTAAAGTAGAAGCTTTAAAAGGACCAAATCAATAAAATGAGAACAGGTAATGATTAAACGGTTAGAAAAAAAGGGAATGATAAATTAACAGTATCTAGAAGAGGAATCAGTCAAATCTAAAAATAATATAGAGACAAACCTAATGTAGTACAACTTTTCTTAAAGACGTCTAATAAAGATACTGATGCTGGATTGTCTTCTACAAGTCTTATTTGTTGAGACAGAGCAACTACCCTTGGTACAGTGAAATGTAAGAATCTCCTGGCGGTCTCCTAAAATCATAAAAAAATAAAAGGTTGTCGAAACATTTCTTTATGTTTAAGTTAAGAATTACAATAAAATTGACTTTCTTAGCCTTATAGTCGGTTGCAAGAACGATCGTTAAATATTTATAGACTCATTAACACTAATGATCCACTAAAAATGCATTCCGATCCTCGATAGCTATTGAACGTTGTAAATCTGGCAACACGGTGCGTTTTTCGCAATATAACCAATGCTATATATCGTTATAAAGATTGCTCACCCTTTTCAAGTGTTCACGGAATAAAATCGTTCTGGCCCAAACATGTTTTAAAATAAAATTTCGGCATTTGAATATTTTGAAATAAAAAAAAGAATGACCTATTTTACTTCAAGACACGATAGTATGTAAGGTGTTTTAAACACATATTTTTTCGTATTGCAATATTGGTATCCACATCGTCAAATAATATTAAGAGATCTAGACAATTTTATAACAGGGAAACAGTAACAAAAACTACACAAAACACATAAAATCATAAACTGAGACATATTGTGAATATCTGAGCCATAAAATATAAAAAACACTGATTAATATAATAAAAATGTATTATCAATTATACAGAAAAAAGTTTTCTTGCTTACTAAATAAAATTTAATAAATTGCTGCCATCTTATAAATAGAACCACATGATATTTTTTGTCAAAATGGATATTCTAATTTCATAGCAACATCTTACATTAGTTTCAATTAACAATATAAACTATCAGTATCTGTAAGGTAGGGAAGGTTGATACTTCCACAGCACTTAGGCCCATTGTACATCATCCAGGGGTATATAAAACCTGCCTTTGAGAGATGTCTAGAGACAGCCGCATCTTCATAGCTCATCAAAGTCCTGCAGGTTATCAACCCGCCAAAACCCTGCTGGTTGACGCTGAGGGGTGTCTACAGACTACCATTTAGAAGATAATTTAGGGAGTGAATAAAGTTATGGGTTCATTAGCTAATGAGAGATTTTAACAATCGTTCTTGCAACCGGCTGTAAGAGTTGTACATGTTTGGTTTATTTCGAAAATATCTGAATCATAAGCTCTAAAACTACTTTTTTAGGCGACTGGTATAAAAAATTACATTTTTCGGATTCATTAACATCCCTAAAGTGACACTTTTTTGGTCACATTTACTTTACGGCCGCTTTTTATGAACACAGGTTTATCATACTTATCGTTAGTAACAAATTTTATTAGTTAAAGATGGATTTGAAACATTTTTGAATTTACGGCTTTTTTCAAAAAACAATAATGTAAAAAAATGAGACAATCGCCTAAAACATGTTGTGTGCACCTCGGCCCTATGATCTTTTTTAGCCTCGGCTAACGCTTCGGTCCCAAATTTCTGATTCGGTCAAAAAAGATCAACTTTACGGCCTTGATACACAAATAACTATTTTTTGAGACGATTTAATTTAGAATGACTCATTTGGATTATGTATACTTCTGGTTAGTTACAAGTATGTATATTACTCACCTTTTGTTTTCCTAAATACAAATTTAACATTCTCATGAGTTGCAAAACTCTTTCCTCTCGTCTTGCATCGGCCAATCCTGAATCGTTTACTACAAGATAAGGATATATCTTTCCATTATGACCCCTTATGTAAAGTCTTCTAGCGGCAGTGTTGTGTTTTTGCACCACATCAACTCTAGGCATAAACCTAGCGATCCTAACAAAGTAGTGATTGTGCTTTGGAATTAAAAATTCTCCTGGTAATTCAACTTCGGCTGTTTTTAACGTAAAGTTGGATAAGAAACGGCATTTTTCTTCGATTAGACTTGACCTAAAACAAATGTGTACTTACTACCTTGTTGAAAAATTTGAAATGAAAATTTCTATAGAAAATTAAACCTTATTTGCCTTTAATTTTTTGCAATAGTCATGATTTTTCTACTTACTGTAATAACATCTTAGATCTATCGTCCAATATTTTAATCCATTTCTTCAATTTGAATATCAATGTATGAAGTCTCATCGAGTTCGTTTGTGAAAAGTCAAAGTCCTTTGTAAATTCCTGCTTTGTAGCAATAAAAACGGGATCTTGATAAGTGGCTTCGGCTCGTCGTGCTAAACTTTCAGACGCCGTTGAATTGAAAGTAACATTTACAGAGCTAGATATATTCTCTACACCGATGCCGAATGTAGACATTAATTTTTTAACAAAGTTCAGTATGTGCGGTGTAATTTTTGCCTCGTTGACAGCTTCTCTGTTTTCAAAAGCAATAGCATAACATTTGGTTAGACCTTGGCGTAACTGTCTTAAAACTTCTTCGTACCTGAAAGGATTATTACAATAAAGTGTTTAGAGATGAATTAAATAAAGCATGAATTCGATGATACCGATTTAGTTTGTTCAATATAGATGTTTATTAGAAAATGTTTAAAATAGCTTCTAACCAACTTTAAGTAAAAATAGTCAGTCAAAGTTATCAAAAACGATTTTTGTATTTCCTGTAAAGTAAATCCTACTACTATAAATGCGAAAGTTTGGATGGATGGATGTTTGTTATTCAAACACGCCAGAACGGCTGAACGAATCTGGATGAAATTTGGCACAGAGATAGATTATAGTTTGGAATAGCACATATGCTACTTTTTATCGTGGAAAATGTACGATTTTTTGCATAGTGGTAGTGAAACATGAAAATTTTAAATACCGCTACTGGACACAAATAAATAAATAAAGGGCGCATCCGAATTCTGCCACAAATTAAAATTTTATCTGAATTTTAACAACTTAGTAGTGAATAGTCCGAACTCTGCCATGACCATTAAGGGGCATTAAGTTTTATCCGTATTAGGGATTAAGGATTTAAATATTTTTTCATACCTAAAGACCTTTCAGAAGAGGTACAAAAATTAAATAAGTAATTATTATTATATTTTCTCAAAAACAAAATTGATGGAATTCTTGGAATATTTTGACGACTGCTCAGTTTTAATATTTAGGGAAATATTTAGAAGGGGAAATAGGTTACTTGTTTCTTAATAAAGGTTTTATGAAACAGTTTATTATCTACCTTAGTTGAGTTAAAATGAATAACAGTGCGTCTACCATGTTTAATGAAAGAGGAAATAAATTAATTGTGTTAAATAATTTTAAGTTTTCCAAAGCTAATACTAGTAAATGTGGAAAGATTCGATGGAAGTGCTGTAACCCTAAATGTACAGCTAGAGTGTACTCCCACGTTTCCAATGAAGACGTAATAATAGAGGTCAAAGCAGAACACAATCATGGTGTTGCAATGAATCTTGCAAGAAATGCAGTGAGCAATAGTGTTAAAAGAAAAGCAACTTGTGATCCAGCTGAGAAACCAGCAAAATTAATAATTCGAGAGTTGCAATCAAATAATTTTGCGGAGAACATAAACTCAGAAGATATCAATCAAATAAGAAAAAATATGCATGCGGCAAGAAGTAAAATCTTGCCAATATTACCTAAAAACCAAGAATACAAATCGCGGGGAAGAATTTCTAATGGTGGCAGATAAGGTAAAAAAAATAATTGTGTTTTCCTATTTTACAAATTTAACATTTTTGTGTCAGTCAGAGTGTATTTTGATGGACGAAACATTCAAATTTTGTACAAATTTCTTTTACCAAATGTTTACGATTCATAGTTTTAAAAACGGTAATTATGTACCGGTTGTTTTTTGTTTATTACCTGATAAATCAAGTGAAACATATTACAATGTATTCCTCCTTTTAAGTAATAAGTGTAAAGCTTTTGGTTTAAATTTTAAACCAATAGGGATTGTGGTAGATTTTGAATTAAGCATTTACAACGCAATATATAAATATTTTGGGAGAGATCTTATTCTTTTGAGTTGCAAAGTTCATCTCTGCCAAGCATTGTTTCGGAAAATTCAAGAATATAATTTAATTCCGGAATATAAAGAGGAAAACTCTGTGATTGGTAGATATTTAAAACTTCATTTTGGTATGATGTACCTCAGTTTTGAGGAAGTTGTAGATTTTTTTAATGAAAAATTGCACTATTTGCTACCAAATGATAAAAGAGTAATTAAATTTCGCAATTATTTAAAACAAACATATGTCAACAATTTATCAATATTCCAACCAAATATTTGGGCAAATAGTGCAGATTTTTTTAAGAGGACTACTAACGCATGTGAAAGTTTTCATTCGCATTTTAATAGCTCCTTTTATAAAGCACACCTCAATATAATGCATTTAACACGTGTATTGTTAGATTTTCAAGTAGATACTTATTCAAAAATGCGGTCAGCTAACAATAATCAGAAAAAACTAAAAAAAAAAAAATGTCCAAACGAAAGTCAACACAATACAAGAAAATATTGAAAATATAAAAATAAATCTATTTCGCGGTTTAGGTTTGTTAAAATAATGTCATTTAAAAATCTTCCCAATGTCTAATTTCATTTTACCTGTAAAACTTTTATTATATTTGTAATTTTCAATTAACTGTGTATTGCAATTTTGTATTCTTGTGGTTTTTTATACTGTTTTTTTTTCGAATATTTTTATAATAAGTTGTTTTTCTATATTATTTCATATTTTTATTCATGTATATAGCTATGTAAGTACCACTAATAGTAAACAATATCAGCAATGTCTTGGATACCTTTGATAATATCTTAATCGGATCGGAGAGACCCTCTAATGATTTAGGAACCTAATCTCTAAAACTGTAATCCGTAGCAGAGTTCGGATATCAATTTTTGTTTACCTGAAGTTTGTGGCAGAATTCGGAAACCCCGTAAATAAAGACGTTTCTCGAGATTTTTGAATTTTCGTATTTTAAGGGGAGAAAGGGGGAGGGGTAAAAGTTTGGTTTTGTTTTTCACAGAGCAAGGGACCAGATATGATTTTTTGCAGTGGTAGTGAAATATGAACTTTTGAAATACAACAATTGGGCATAAATAAATAATAACGTGTCGAGAAGGGAGGGGGGGGGGGGTGAAAGTTTGTATTGGGGCATCGATTTGGGGTATCGATTTTTTTAAATGTAGGAACTTTAAAATTGGAATTTTAGCTACTTATCATAAATAAATATACATGTTTCAGGGTTTTTGGATTTTACATATAAAGTGAGCAAACGGTAGGTGACAGTTTGTATGATACTTTCTCTTTTTTTAAAGGAGGAACTTGAAAATTGGAATTGGAGCTAATCATAAATAAATAATGAAGTATTTTAAGGTTTTTAGATTTTTACATTTTAAGGAGGGGGGAATAGGGAGTATCGTAAAAATTAAAAATAAATAAATATAAATAAATGATATGAAAGTAAAAAATAAATAAAAATTAATAAAAAATAATCAAAATAATTAAAAATTAATAGAAAGTAATTTAATTGATAGAATTTGGAAAGTAAATTTGCCTAACACTTTAATAGCAAACTAATAGTGATTAGTGTAGTGAAAACTAATCCTAAGCTAATAACAAACATTTTTTGGTAAACGTACATGTAACAGGTATGTGCCAAAAGGACCTAAAAATATTTGTGCTGACTACATTAACATTTTTTTTTGTATACTATTTAATCATTCCAAAAAGTAAGAGGCAATGAAAAACAGTGACAAAGACATTATCATACTGTCAACGTAAAAATCGTTAAAAAACATAAGTGACTACAGTCAGTACTAATTGAAGCTTTGATAAGAAATGAGCTATTACCAGTTCTCTCTAAACCATTCCATTTGGTCAGCTATACCCTCTAAACTAGACAATACCGTCGTATGAAGATCCCTCTGCATTTTCATAATTTTCATGCACCTAATCATAGCTGGAGTAGCCTTAAACGTAGATCCTTCTGTGGGTACTACTGTAGGAACACTTGCACTGCTTTCTGATGAATTTGAAAGACTGCCTTGACTATTCGATTGAGTTCCAGTCTCATTATTCTGAGAATCCTGCGATTGTTGTTGCAAGGTAAGCTTCTGAAATAGAATTATAATTACTAATATCAGCATCTCAAATGTAAGGTGTGTTGAGTAACATTTTTCAAAGAAAAGTTTTATTTATTTATTTGTTACACCACCCAACAGTAATCACCATATACTGGGTGGGAAAGACAAAACATTAGAATATAAATACAAATACAAAATTGTTAAAAAGCTATACAATACAACGTAAACATCCAGAAAAAAACTAACCGAACACAAGATTAAAAAAAATGGTTGTCTACATTGCATTACATGCTTTACATCATTTTTTTACATTGTTAAAGAAAAAACACAAACACAAAAATGTACAAGCTATCTTGAATTTCATGATATTTTGAATAGATTGGTACACTGGAGATGAGTTCTAAACATTAGTTCTAGAAGCTGGCATGTAGAAACTTAAATAAACTCTTAAACCAGCACGGGGGATTTTTAGATTGACGTAATTTAACAAATCAATACTGTCGACTGAGCCATTTAAAACATTATTAAGTAGGAGTACCTGTTGGAAATTTCTGCGTATCACGAGCTCTGAAAAATTGAATCTAGATATTAGTATATCTATATTATATTAGCGTGGGTATATCCCCTTGTAGGGTATATACCATCTAAAATGTAGGAAGCCGATTTCATGAATTTTCTTTGAACTTTTTCAAGTAAGTCAGTATAAATGTTCCAAACAACAGAACAGTATTCAAGTTTTGACCTTACAAAGCTAATATATAGAATTTTTAAGGTGAATATGTCTCGGGATTCTTTACAGCTTCGAATAACAAACCCTAAGCTCTTGTTAGCAGCAGATAACATCGTTTCAATGTGTAACGAAAGTTAGTTCAAGAACAAAATAAACTCAGAGATCTCTTATACATTCGAGTCGATTTAGAACAATGTTCTGTAGTTTATAATCAAAAATTATAGGTGTTACTTTTTTAGTAAAGGACATCACGGAACATTTCTCACGATTTAGAGGGAGTGAATTATCAAGACACCACTTCAAAATGTCGGACAAACACTTTTGAAGTCGCAAGCAATGGTTAACAGAATTGATTTCAAGAAATAATTTTAGGTCGTCGGCATACATTAAAACTATGTATATCATTTATAAAAATTATAAATAAAAGAGGACCTAAATTTGATCCCTGCGGAACTACTGATGTTTGTTCGAAATTTTTTGACCTGTAACATGTAACATAGTGATGCCTACCCAACAAATAGGAACCAATCGAATGATTTGATCGCATAAACCAATGGAACTTAACTCGTGGAGCAAGATGAAATGATCAATTTTGTCGAAGGCCTTGGAGAAATCTGTGTATATTACATCAACTTGATTTCTTATATCCAAGGTTTCCGAAATGAATTGCGTCGAACATACAAGGTTTGTAACTGTAGATCTATTTTTCATGAATCCATGTTAGTCACAAGATATAAGACGGGAAACATGATTGGAAATACGATCGTGAGTAATTATTTCGAATACTTTAGCCAAATTGCAAAGAATGCTTATGGGCCGATAATTACAAACATTATTTTTGCTACCTTTTTTATGTACCGGAGTAATTCTGGAAATTTTACAGGCATTATGGAAAATACATGTTTTCAAAATTAAATCAAAAATATGTTTCAACGGAGTGGCCAAAATTAGTGCACAGTCTCTGACAAGAAACGAAGGAATAAGGTCAGTACCCATTGACATATTGGGCTTAAGCTTTTTTAGGGCTCTAATAACTTCATCTTGAGACAAAGAATTAAAGTTTTCTCCAATTGTGGATTTACCATGCCAAATTCTATCTAGTGGAAAACAGATTTAACTCCCTAGTTGTATCATTTCGCCAAACAATGACGAAACCCTTGGCAAGTCGCAAACCAAGTATTGCAAATTAGTGGCATTAAAGTCAAAATTTTAGGACAAAGTAAAAAAATCTAACACAAAATGGAAATAAATTGACCAAACAATTGACCCCAATATTTAGTAAATTCACCGTTTCTTTACATTTTTTGTGAACTTTAAAATGCTTCTTCTGGCAAATGTAGATTTGGTGAGTTAACACACCTTACCTCTGAGGTTTTGATAAATAAAAAAAGAAAAAAATCATTTCTAAAAATTCAACTTATATAGCACATTTCTATATCATTTCAAACATATTGTTGGCGGCCTGTGATCTTTTCAGAAAGACAGACTACCATTTAGATGAGGTGGCCGACACTAACGTACTAGTGCGCCTCTAAAGACCACCCAGAACTTCGCTGGGGCCTCCATTACTTACTCGTGGGACGAAACATAAATAAAAACTCACTCTTTCTCTATGCGTATTTATTCACGCTTAAACGATGGTGCCATGCAGGCAAAACAAATGGATTACATATTATAATGGCAAACTGCCGAAGAACTATAAACACTTAACTTAAATTACAATTTAACAAACATGGTTCTATGAGATAAAACAATTTTTTACATCTTGTCGATGGAGCGTCTGCAGACCAACTCGTTGTGTCTCTTTACAAAAACTTAGAGCGCACTTCCGTGATATGGAAATGGTAAGCTTACGTCATGTATTTTATTTCTGATTGGTTACACATTTATTGATTTTTATTTCGTGAGGCGTGGCTTCGCTAGTGAGATTGTTAGAGGTGTGACTTTATTTTTATGTGTAAAGGTGGTGTTATGTATGAGATAAATGAGATAATTGTTGTGTTGTCGCATGCTGCGTGAGTGTTCAAATGTAATTTGAACACATATATTTATTGTTTTACATTGTAGTTTTTTTCCAACATAGAGTATACCAAAGACATTACAACTAAGAGACCAAATTGTTTACATTTTTATGTGGCAAATCATTATTCCCACCAGATTCTCGTTTATTGCGTCTTTGCCGTCTTTATCAGTCTGTAAAAATTATTTGGAGAAATTGCTTTCGAATTTGATGTATCCTATAACTATAATTTTATATTATATAAATAAAAATATGTTATTAATCAAATTATTCTTTAAAGTTTTATTATAAGCTAAATTTTTTATTAAAAATCAATATTAATCTAAACAAAATATTGGGGTTGCAAAGAACTTCGTAAATACGGCAACGTGGAATATCTTATTTTACGAATTTAAAACTAGTACCTATTTTTATGAATGAAATGTAGTTACCGTAACCAGCCGCAACGTTGCCAATCGGGTCTAACAGCTATTTTGTGTTTCTGGCAGTTTCTGTGTGACTTATTGATTTATTAATTTATAAAATACTATTTTTGTGAACTTTTGTGAGAAATATAAAGAATTATGGTACATGCATGTGTAGTGTTCAATAAGGTAGATCATTTAAATCGAAATTTATTCTTTCATCGATAAGTATTTTTAGGTTAAGATATGTTGTTTTCATTTGAACCAGTGGAGTAGGGCACCCGTCTTAAGACTGTTTTGACTATACAATTTCTTGTACAAGATTTTATACAATTTCTTATAGAATTTAAATTGTATAGGATCACATAGTAAATTGTTTGAAAAATAATTATCAAATCTAATTTTTCAGACAATTTACCGCAGGTTTGATAATATACAATTTAAATTGTACAAGAAATTGTATCAAAAACTCGTGTAGTCTAAAACAGTCTTAAATTATTCTTAGACAAATAAATAATTATTGAATAGTGGCAAAGAAAATTTAACGCAAAATGTAGAATACTTTAAAAATTATTTACCTACTAGGCACCTATACATATTTTTTAATATTCTATTTAGGTTTCCGCAAGATCTTAAGAAAAGAAAACTTTGGTTTTCTCTATAGTAGGGATCTTTAAAAATGAGCTCCTTCGTAAAAACCCAGATTTGCGTTCAGAATACTTTTTTCCTAAAGATGTTTTGGTATGTGCAAATTGTGCTAAATATATCAGAAAAGATGCAAACCCCAGACGGTGTTGAGGGCTTTCTATTTTTGGATGACTTATCCAACAAGTAAAAATACAAAATATAAATTTTTAGTTTACCTCTACACATTATTTATTACCTATATGTATGTATATCTAATGTATGGGTTTTTTAGTTCTGATTCAACTGTTTTTGGAATACCACCTGCTGCAAAAAAAACATTGCAGTAAGTAATAACACTAATAACTAAGCATAAAAAAATTAAATGAAATTTTAGTTAATAAAATTAAGGTATTTAATATATTTAAAACGTTATTTTAAAATTTTTTGGTTTTTTACGATATTTTTTGCCATACCATGTTTTTTTATAATTATTTATTAAAAAATTATATATTTTTAGGACAGTGTTTTATTTAGATACCCCTACCTACTTAATGTTACATTAAAATTTTAAATAATTTTGGTTAACATCATACCAGGCAAATATATAGTAAATGCCAATAAACTATAAACCAATAAATATTAAAAATCGGAAGGTAACTTGAATTCTCTTGTATTTAAATTTACTTGTACTTGAATTTACCTACAAGAAAAAATCATCATAATTATATTACTAAAAAAATATACCTACTTATTTACGTATTTTTTTAACATACTACTCTGACAATATTGGTAAGTTTAAAACTCTACGCCACTGGCGAGCATATTATAGACACTGTTTACAACGTTGCCAGCCGGTCCTAAGAGATCTGTCGTTCTCTCTTCCACTCACTAACAAATTTAAAACAATAACAGTCCGTAATTGCATGCGATTTATGAATGAAACATTTTGTCTCTATGTTGTAATGTCTTTGGAATATACGTTATTTTCTAGTTAATATCTAGTGTTGTTACAAAATAAAATTGGTATTGACTAGCAATTTTTTTAATATTGAAATGTTACGACGTTATTTCTTAAATCTAAAACTATTTTATAAACGCTTACCTGTTCACTATTAGTTTTTCTAGCAACGGCAGCGCGCAAAGTGAGGTATAATGTACGAGTTGGAAAATAAACTGCTTGCGGGAACATTCTACCGACCTAAAAAATGGCGCCAATTAAAAGCTATACAAGAAAACATCTTTATTTTTATTTACCTGACACAGCAAATTTAGGATAACGTTGTCTTCATATTGTACAAGGCAATTCAATAATTGTGGCGTCCATGGCAACCAAAGTATTGGAGGAACTCCTATTGAATATTTATCCAGAGCTTCCATCAAACTGAAATAAAATATCATTTGTACTTTCAAATTCAAGATTGTAGATATGTGTTCATACACGTGGAAAATCTAAAAGGTGGGCCAATCCTTAGCTAATTGCAAATGAACTAGTTGCACATCAATTGAGGGCAGGCATATAACCGCGTTTCTTGTTTTTACAATCATTCAGTTACTAATTTAAATACAAAGTTGTAAGATTTTTAGAGAACATCCTAAAAGTATCTTTTTCTTCTTAAAAGTTAACTTACCTTGAGTTGTCGTCATCGTAACTAAGTAACCATAAAACTTTGGCCAAATATTTTCTTGCTTTTGCTTCATTCTGGTGTCTACATGCGTGTAATAAACAAGCCATAGCGTTCACTCCCAAATTTATTTGTCTTTGATCTCGTGTGAAAATCTGCTCCAAATAATCCCCATATAAAGCCCAGGCTTTTGTTGATGCATCATGCATTTGAACTGCAGCCGAAAACATTTTATTTGCCTCATCGGATTTATCTAAAAGCGTAAGCCATGTAAATTTAAAAATTTATCAACAATTAATTTTATTATGAATATTTTTTACCACCTTTTAAATTATCAATTTCTGTAATCTGTACAGAAATGTTAGGGCATTATTTTTGGTTATATTAACAAAAACTTACTACTAAGCTGATAAAGTAAGCCGTTCAATGCGTAGAATTCGGCGGTCATCTCTTTCGAGAAATATTGCATTTTGGTGCGACTGAGAACCTCCAAACCTTCATTTATTTCATTCTTATTCACTGAAGCATTTTGAAGATAGCATTTGACTTGTTGTCTCACTTTTTGGAAACAATCGACGATCGGTACACTAGAGATGCTATAAATTTTATTTAAGGATTCCAAACATACGTTTACCAACTTGTGTTTTCTTGCTATTTTGCCAAAATGGATACTAGACTGTAAAAAAAAACATACATTAATAATATGGTCAAAAAAATAAAAGAAAAAATGGACCTTCATTTAGATGTGAACCCTAGAAAGCTATTATTATTTCACAGCGATCGTTATGGATGACTTACAAATAAGGAAAACCTTACCTGTGCTGACGCGTGCACACCAAGCATAGAATGAGTAGGAGTAGTATCTCTATTACTATCATAATGGTTGACAATGACTTGATAATGATGTTGCCTCCAGGTGAAAATATCATTCCAATGCACCAGATCGTCGGCTATAACGGGTAATCTATTACGCCACGTTTTAACGATAGCCTTCATGTCATGTAGAGAACTTTGATGACCTTGTAATAAGCCCTTATGGATTTGATATGCTTCTTGTAATTCCATGATCTAAAATTGAAATACATTTTATTATAACGTACAATTCTGTGACGATTTACATAAATTAGTAGTAATGATTTAAATTAGTTATAATTATTATTAGAAACTCTTACCTGTTGAGCAGCTTGAAGATAAGGTAGATGAATGTGGCTAACAATATGAGGTAGCCGTCTCCATTCATTTAAACATAAAGCACTGGCACTTTCCACATAACGTTCAATGATTTTAAGAGGTTTACTCTCGTCAGGTTGACAGATAAGTAAAAATCCACCGTACATGGTAATTTTCCATCCGAGCTCTTTGGGACAAGTATATTCAACGTTTTGTAAAGCATCTTTCATGATGTCCCAATTGGGTATCCTCCAAGCACTTTCTAGCAGCAAATAAGGATCATAACAACCAGTTTTAGCGTATTCCATGAGTATTTCCCACTGATTTAATTCTTTAGCACATCTAAAAGACAAATGTATCTTTCAGTATCATTCAAATAATAATTACTAAATGTTTTACCTAATCCAATGATCTTTCCATAACAAAATTTCTCTTTGAGTATGTGTAGGTACAGGTCCCATGTTATTATCTGTCTTATGTTTCGCCATGGCAGCTTCATAAGCCCCTTGAGCTTGTTCAAAGAAACCATGTTGTTCATAGGCTATAGCGATACTAGTTTCTTTATAATGAGCATGTCGTTGCCAAAGTCCCGCCCAACAGTCTTCTTCACACAACAAATGATACAGCTCGCCCAAGCAATCTAGTAAATCCTAAAATTGACATTTAGTATAAACAAATTGAATTTTGTTGCACTGTTGCATTTTCTTTTAATAAAAATATGCTATAGACTTACTGTTTTTGAAGGTTCGCCCTCAAATTCATAACAACTGGCTGGATTTGTAGTTTTGGTTAAAGAACTTGGGTCAAATGCCATTTGTTCCAAACCTAAAGCCATTCTATGCCATAAATTGTGCGATTTGCCTAAATAAGTCATGAGAGGTCTAAAATGAAAAAGTAAAGATATATTTTAGATTGTTAAATAAAGGACAGATATATTTAGGATTGTTAAATAAAGGACAGTGGACAGAAATGTATGGGAAATTTCCTCACCCCTTCAATATGGATAAGTTATATACCAATTGAACCATATTTTTAAGGAGAACTTATGTTTTCATTGCTACTTATCTGTCCATTCATAGTAATTTCATCCTAAATTAAGTGCTTATATTTTGTTATTGTAGTGCTTATTACAGGCAAATAGTAATTATTATTTCTTAATAATTTAAAAATAATTATATTCACCGGATATATCTATCATATTGTTACGAATAAAAATAACGCCCTGTGAATAGGTATGTTATGATTTGTAAAGTTTTGTACAAGGGCACGCGCGCTAAACATATATTCAATAAAATAATAAAACGTGTAGTTGGACAAGGTTTTATTAAATCATAATATTAAAGTACAGGGTCAAGAAAGATCAACAAGGCATTCTTGAAAAATTACAAGTGAATTTTCGTGGAGTTCCTTTTGGTCTTTGTTGACGAGCGGTCGAAATTATTCGAATTAAGTCGATTCCTTTTTAGTGTCCGAAAGTAGTCACGGGTCGCGGTTAGTTTTTTTATAAAACCATAGTGATAAAAGTAACGTGTGCTTCAGCCAGCCCTGCAGCCCAACAGATAGAATATATTGCTGATGTAAGTAAATAGTTTTAAATAGCTATATTTAGTTTTTGTGTAGTCAGTAAAAACTACGAGATTGCGGAAGCAATACTAATTGTTTTTTATTTTTTAAATAAATCATAGTTATTTGTTTTACGCTTGTTTCAATTTTCTTTAGTTTATGAAAACTTACGATCATTCAAAGGCGGCGGTATTGGCTTAATCCGATCTCTGAGAGAGATACTGCCAAAGGGAATAGTACCTGTAGGGCAACCCCATTATCCGTCCTCTGAATCATCGTCAGGAAGTTAGGGTTCTTTAGGCCCATCCCGTCTGAACTTAACCCCCTAGTCGTGTGTTATCTAGAGGCCAAGTTAAATACAAATTGGGCCCCACTATATAACTCGTGGTTACCGCTAAGAGTGGACTTTATGATGCAGGCGAGGATTGTATCCACCACGTGTATCCCTTATCAAAGGGCGTCTACGTGATGGCTAGACGGCCCCACATATGCCCTCTAAAGGACCGGGTCCAATGGCCCAAGACTAAGGATTATGATTTTATTATTGTTTGTCCATTACCTTAGTCTCGGACCATTAGACAATAGAGAATGCATTAAACCTTATATTAATATGCTACCACTGTATCAAATCCATAATATAGAACAGGTTCAAAGAAAATGTTTACTCATTGTTACATATTTATATAAAATAGTGCGACTTTGAGGGTTATGATTGACAACCTGTGTTATTTTTAACAGGTCTGTTATTTTATAAACACATTGAAATAACCTGTTCACAAATAACGTGTCTGTTAAAAATAACATTACTTGTCAATCATAACTCCGTTTGTCGATATAAGTTAAGTTTCAATATAAATGTTGTCAAGTAAAGATAAATTGTAAAATAAATTAGAAATTTGAAATATAAATAGTGCTTAAGTATAAATAAATTAATAAGTACGTAGTGTAAATAAATTATGAATAAACTGTTTTAAATAAATAAACTATTTTTTAAATTAAACAATCGTTACATAGTTTAATTTTAAATTTTCAAAAACCTTACAATTTTAAACATTGTTGCCTGTACCGGACACCATGTTTCTAATATTGGATGGTATATAAAACTGGTAAATAATTGCGAAGAAGATTATCACTGCTGATACCTTCTACAATAAACACCATATCTACACATCACACAATTAGGATATTTTTCCATGTTTATAATAAAATCCAATCGAAAGGCAGTTCAACAGTTCAATATAATGAAAATAAAAAGATAATATAAAGACAATATACAGCCAATAAAAAGACAATATAAAGACATGTACAAGGAATAGCCTTATCAAATAATTAAAAAAAAAAACGTAAACAGCAACGTTATCACTCATAAACATCAGATGACCACTGGATGAAGTATGTACGCGCTAGCAGCAACGCGATATTTCAATAAAATATTAACGTTTTTCATTTATTTTTTTTACTTTAGAAAATAGACAAAAAAATATTTCGACTATCCTGTGATCTCTAAGGAAAAATCCAGACTGATGTGAGAATGCCGGAAACAACTTATGTATATGGCAGGACAGAAATAATAAAACATCATTTGTCAAGAAACACAGTACGAGTACAGGTTTGTAGGTGGATCAAGCATGAATGGAGGATATAATAGATACAGACGTCCAAATAAGGCTTGTTCCAACAAGCGCGAAAACGTTTTTCGTCACCAACTAATTTTTGGAACGAAGCCCGACGTTTTCTATCTTTTCTAATTCACACACCGTTTTGATCGGCTTTGGCAAATCTCAAAATAATTATTACTCTAGCTATCGCATATTTCGTCCAAACGCCGTGGTAGATATTGTAATTCTCTCTCGATGTCGGACGGTCACCGATGATCGGTTAGAACTCGAATACAGGGAGGGTGCCTAAAGCTTCATTCAAATTTATAGTAGTGTTTGCCTGTACTGTACTTACATTATATATGGTTTAACTTTAGTCATAGTGAACTTCATTTTTGTAATATAGGGAGTGTCGTAACTACCCGTTTTCTTTTAATTTTTTTGAACTTCTCAGTTGGTCAACCGTACAGTTAAAAATTAATTACTCCGTTCTAATTAATTACAGTTTTTTTTTATTTTTGACCTGAAAATTCAATTTAATTTTGTTTATTAGGAAAATATACTTTCTATATACCGTATTGTACATAATTTCCGACTTAAATATTTTTCCAGTATTAGTAAAGGTAATACTTACTTTAATTTCATTTAGTGTACATTTTAGTCTTATTTATTATTAAGTTTATTTAAAATTTATTTTCTATATATGTAAGTCTTATAACTTTTATTTCAATTGTTTTCTTATATTTTATTACCATCATATTCTTCTTTAGCTTTCAATTATAATAATGTATTTTTATTTAATTTTCCATATACAGGGAAACCGTAATTATTTTCCTGTAATCTCATTCAATTGTAATAATTTATTTTATTTAATTTTCCGTGTACAGGGGGAAATCGTAATTGTTTTCCTATAGTTGTTAATAATTGTAATAAATTATTTTTATTAATTTTCCGTATACAAGTGTGCCAATGCCATGCACTACCAGTTGTAATTTTTAATTTTATTTACTTTCGTGCCGATACCATGCACTACCACAGTTGTATTTTTTTGTAAATATATTTTATTATCTACTCCTATGTTTCTCTTATTGCTTGTTCTTAACCGTTTTCTTTCAGGGTACGAGGTGTAAAGGAGATAAGTTTTTTTTTTTGAAAACGTTAAACAATAACATAATTTTTAATATGTTAGTAAATCATTAATTGATAAACGATTGTACTCACGGGACAATTTGTATGGGATTTTGACATCTGCTTAAAGCTTCTACGAAAGTATTTATAGCACTGGGATGACAATCTTTTTGAATAATATGCGACCCTGAAGTAATAAATGGTAATATTTCTTGAGCTAAAATCTAAAAAGAAATGTTCATAAAATATCAATTCAGAGTGAGAAAGTTTTGAATGTACCAAGTTTTTAGGTATCCAATGAACACTGAAAGGAAGTTTCAAATTTTTACTCACATTTCTTTGGTCTGGATCTAAAATAGACCAGAGTTTGGGAAATAGCGACAACCATACATGTTCTGCTAAAGAAGTATCCATGTGACACAACTGTGCTGTAGCCAATAGGAATCTATCCGTGGTAATATTTCTAGCGACTTCGGTGGACTCATAATCTTTTTTAAGCATTTTGATTGTTTCTTCTCTAATGACAGGTTTTTCTTCAACGAGCGGATTCGAATCAATATTACTCAGATCAACATCCAAAACTTCCTCTTTAATTTCAGATGAATCGTAATCCGGATTTTGAAAATGATGTCGACTGAATTCTTCTTTCTTCTGTTTATCAGGAATAACCGACGTTATAGCTGGTAATATACTACTATCGTGCGACATGCGAATACCGTCTCCTGAAACATTTAAGACTGACATAATAATAATAATTATAAGATGATACTTTTTTAACTGTGTATAGAAGTCGTTATTATAAACATTTTCAAATAACTTTTTTCAAAAAACTCAAAAATAAGAAAGATACAGAATTAAAAATTCTTAATCCGGGCCTGGAATTGTGTATCAAAAATTAAGATAAATCAGAAGTCTGTTTATGTTCTTATCCGTTTTACTTTTTTTGGTTTTCTAATTTCACCGATTATTGTAATTCAGTCGCGTTTGCTTTAATAGTATGTTTATATGACAACAATGATATATTGTTTATTTATGACGTGTTTTCAAAGTACACACTTCAAAGGGCTGCATTGGTGTTGTACAGTAAATGATTTACCTTGCGAGCCTATCCTAGCCCCAGAACTTTCATTAGTTTAACTCAACGGACTAGGCACGGGTTATTTGCGGGAACATCGCTGAGGACGTGTAGGAAGGCCAATAGAAAAAGAAATCAAGTGTGTTCATGTTGAGGTGAATGGACAACTTTGAAAATATTATTTAAGTTAGATAGGACCGTACTGGAAACATTTTGCAAGAAATGAATGCGATTTTCTTATTTTTGAGTTTTTTTTTAAGTCGTTTCGTTTGAATGACTTCTATAAACGGTTAACAAGAAGTATTTACTTAAAATTTACCCTGTATAACATTCATGCCATGTGTATAGTATTAAAAATTATATACTAGTAGTAAGTAAACATTCCTACAAATAAAATCATTATTTATAATCATTGCTTACCTGGTAAAGCAGTAACAAGTAAAAGTTCTATACACTGTTTAATCCAATAGTGAGGACCAATGGCATCCCAATTTTGAGAACAAACTATGTACAGTAATCGATCATGAAGCCTTCTTCTCATAGATTCATCGAAAACTTTAAAAAACTTTGATCGTATGTGTGGCTGAGTACATCTTAGACCAGCTAAAAAGGCTGGCTCAAGTTTAGAAGTAAGTTCTGTGGTTTTTAAGTGTTTATCACTAAAATTAATCAGAATTATATCACATTAGACTACCTTTTTGATAAATAGTTTAAAAAAGGAGTACATAAAGTAGTTGTACTTACGTATAAACATAGTTTACAAGCTCTAAAAATTGGGCATTCAGATCGTTATCATCCTGGAATCGTTTTTCTACATACTGCATCATTTTTACAAGTAATATAGATTTTTCTCTTAAACTTGGTGCTTGATTTAACGTTACTACATTCTTACACTTCATCCATTCTTCTAACATCTGGCAGAACACAAAATTAAATATCAGATTTGTAAAAATATATTATTGCACTTGTAATTCCTTTTTTTTATAGATTATGAGGAACAGAGATACTTTTAAGAATTTTGTAGACAAATATTTTTAACTTACTCTTGTGATGGCTTTCATGACTTTAATATCTTGCGTTTTCTCAATCAATCCCACCAAAATAGCTCCAATGAACGTTTTTCTCATTTCGACACCCATCACAACAACTCTCGTTTTCACTAGATCTAAACTAAGTATCAACAACTCACTAGTCAATGCAGTGTTGTCGCTAGAATGTTGGAGGTGTTCTTTAGCCAATCGATGCAATACTCGCATAAATGGGGTTATTAAGCGATCGATGTAAGAGTGATTGTTCGCACAAGCGGCTTTAAGAATCATCACAGTGCCAAAAAGACTCGAAGGATTTTCCTTTTTCTCATAGCTGCTTAAACCTTCAAAAATAACCTTGCCTACTGTTGCGTATAGAACGTCTAGCTCTTCGTATTTACAGCTTAAATTCGCGTTTGTTCTTTCCATGGGAAATAGAGCAAACAATTTGGTTAAAAGGTTGTGAACTAATTTTATTATTCTGCTATTATTTGAGGTGATACAAGCTCCAATTCCTCTTTGTAAAGGTTTAAAACTCGCTAAAAGAAAAATACAAATTTAACCATACGAATAATTATAATTCCAGAGTTCAATCATCCCATTTAATAAACTTACATAAAATTTGGTCCTTATCAAACACCGTCAAAATATAGGTCAATAGTTCTAAAGCTGTGCAAATGTTAGCTATATTCGGATTGGGAGCTTCTATTGTCATTAAAATCTTGTCAAAAAAAGCTAGTTTTAAATCGACTGGTTGTGGCCAAATATCTGGTCTAAGCGCAGTTTTTAGGAGAATAACACAACGTCTGGACAGTACTTCTCCCGGACTATTTGCTACAGGATTGACGGGGTTAGTAGGAGCTGGTTCATTAACCTAAAATATTTAATCGTAATTTAGAGTTATTAAATAAGGAATAGTATTTAAAAATGGTTACAAAAAAATGTAGCATTACCTGACAAGCCAGTCTTAGCAAGAAATTTAGTACATTATCAGTGTGTGCCCTATCTATTGGTTTATTCACATTAGGTTCTGCCTTTACAGCTGCTACTGGACCACCAGACGGTCCTGGAACGGCCAATTTTTTTCTACTACTTTCTCCACTTTCTTCAATGGATGGTCTCTTGGTCGATCCATTTTCTGTAGTCTAAAATATTCATATTTTAATAAAAAAATTGAACCATTTTAATAACACATAATTTACCTCAGTAGTTTCAGACTCTTCTTTGATTCCATAAATTTCCCATTTAATGATAACTTCAGCTAGTTCTACAGCTAATTTTCTGTGTTCGAGAGTAGCAGTTGGACTGAATCCAAGCCTTTGAATTGAACTAACCATGTGCTGGACTAAATGATGCCGTACTGGGTAATAAACCTAAAACAATACATCAGGCTTTTTAAATCACCTTCTAGTCGACGATTGTAATATTTTCAAGTGTTAAATAATCATCTAAATTAAAATAATTAAATAATCGTTTTTGTAAAGGGTTTATATGCCTAATAAAACCATAATGATTACAATGATTACTAACCTTTACTTAGATCAAAGAAATATAAATATTGAACTTACTTTGTAATGTTTAACAACCAACTGTAAAATATGAAACAATTGTTGCATTGAGTGCCCTTCATCTACTATTATTTTTTTTGTCCAATGAGTAAGCATTGTATTCCCTTCTTCCATTCGGAGTGGCATTGAAGGGGTCAGAATTTCCAAGGCTTGACGGACGACACTTCTTGCTTCTACTGCATGAGCTTTTAATAAACTGTGGAAAACTAAGAAAAAAAGTTGAATATTTAATAGGGTATTCCAAATGGGAAAAGAAGACAATAAACGAAAACCTAACCCTCTAAAAATTATTATTAAACCGAAAATACCACAAAGTGAAAACAGAACAAAAACAGATTTAGGAACAAATATTAACCTAACTGACTTAAAAGTTGGAGTGAAACAATTAAAGATGGGAAAGAATAGTTCCGTTATACTTTCCTGTCAAATAAAAAAAGAAGCTGAAATTCTGGAAAAAGCTGTTCAAGATAAATTAAAAGATTCATATGATGTAGATCTGACGAAAATGAGAAGACCCAGAATGAAAATCTGCAATTTTACGAAGAATATGACCCAAGTAAGAAATTGACAAGTCCATTGTGAAATAGAATGACATAACAGGTGAAATAAAAACCACATATATCAGAAAAACGAAAAAAGGCTTCAATACTGTATACTGTGAATGTTCAGCAACTGCATTCAAACAATATAAACAAAGGAAAAAATATGTATAGGATGGGAAAGACTTCCGGTTTATGAAGATTTGGAGATACCCAGATGTTTAAAATGTTAAGGTTTCTACCATAAAAAAGAAAACTGTAAGAATGCAATCTTGTGCCACATCTGTAGTGAAGAACATGAAGCTAGCTTGTGTTCAAAGAACTGTAAAACGAAAAATATAAAACTGAGTACAACTACAACCATTCTGCACTGGAATTGACTTGTCCCTTTTTGAAATATCATCAAATGGTATTGCAAAATAAAACCGAGTATACAGATCAATAACATAACGTAACTAATATTTGTACACACATTCAAATAGTTCATGATTATTAATCAAGAAAATAATCTATTAAATTCTATTCAAATTGATTCGATTAATGAATCGTTGATGCTGCTAATATAACAAATAAAATTAATTTAAATGAAAAACTCCTAAATGTCTTACATTTCAATATTAGGAGTATTAAAAAGAATTTTGATGAGTTGTTAGTATTTCTAGAAAGTTATAAACTTAATTATTGTGATATAATAGTTTTGACTGAATGTTTCCAATTAGAATCTATTTCTCAATTTAACCTAGATGGCTTCACCACCCACTATAACAATGGTAACATTAACAGAAATGATGGTGTTGTAATTCTGGTCAGGTCAAATCTAAATGCAGAATTAAACATAGTTAAACTGGAATATTCTGATATTTGTGTCACTAAAATAAATCTAAAAGTCAATCATCGGACCATTGGCATTACAGGTGTATACAGGTCTCCTCAAACCTCTGCACAAGCATTTATTTATTTAAAAAATTTCATACCAAATCACCTAAATAGAAATATTGAAATATTCATAGGGGACATTAATATTGATCTCCTAAATGTAACCAATCAAGTAACTACTGATTACCAAGCAACTTTTTACTCCCATGGTTTCATGTCTTACATAAACACTATTACGAGGCTACAAAGTAAAACATGCTCTTATGTAATCAGCTATGATATGACTGATCATGATCCTATTATGATAAATATCTCCCAATCTGCCAAAAACTACCATAAGTTCCTACAATACATATATAACTATAACTAAAATCGATACTGATAAATTAAAACGAAAATTCGAAACTGTAAACTGGGAAAGTGTTTGCAATGAAAATAATCCAGAAATTGACAACTTTTTTATGACACGTATCTTAATATAATTGAAACATGTCAAACCACTCAAAATATTAAAATTAAAATCCATAAAAAAATAAAGCCATGGATAACAAATGGTTTAATTAATTCTATTAAAACTAGCGAAAAACTTAAAAAAGATCTACAAAAAAACTAAACTATTAACAAACAAACTCACTATAAAACATTTAGAAATAATTTAAACAAACTAATAGCAAAAACTAAAAATGACTATTATAACAATAAAATAAACCAAAACAAAAATGATCTGAAAAAAACTTAATTAATCTCTGAAGCAACTAATGAAAATCATATTGTTAACCAAGATAATGAGGAATTTGAAAATGATAATGAAATGGCGAATTACTGCAATAACTACTTTTCGACTATTGACACTAATATGTTCACAAATATCCCTGAATGTAATGTGATTTTCCTGTGTCACTAAAAAATCAATGTTTCTGAAACCGATATGCGAAAACGATATTAAAAAACACATAAATAGTTTAAAAAACAATAGTGCCCCGGGATTTGATTGTATAACAGTAAAACATCTGAAACTACTACATCCGTATTTACTGGAACCTTTAATGCATATAATTAATTGTATTTTTATTACAGGAATCGTACCTAAACAATTTAAAACTTTAATTATAACACCTATTTACAAAGCTGGTAATCCAAAATTAATAACTAACTATAGACCTATTAGTTTAATTAGTAATGTGGCCAAAATATTTGAGAAATGTGTGAAAGATAGACTGACAGATTTTTTAAAAACTAATGACTTACTTCCCAAGCACCAATATGGCTTTACTGAGGGTCTTAACTCAGGAGATGCTATGCATGAATTGATTTCATATGTTACTGATGAAATGAATACTGGTAACAAGTGTATAGCTATATTTCTAGATCTAGCAAAAGCATTTGACACAGTGCCACATCAGAAGCTCTTAAATGTTCTTGAACAGAATGGAGTAAGGGGCATCGTGTTGAAGGTTTTTGAAAATTATTTGACACACAGACAATAGAAGGTAAAGGTCAGAGACAATGTGAGTAACTCTGAAAATATACAAATCGGAATGCCTCAAGGGACTATTCTGGGACCTATACTATTTAATTTATACATTAAGAGCTTAACTCAGATTGATATTCAAGGTAAAGTTGTATCATATGCTGATGATACAGTGCTAGTCTTCTGTGATAAAGATTGGAAAGCCGTCAAGACACATGCTATAGCTGGAATGGAACATGTCAAAAACTGGCTGGATGTTTTTAAATTATCATTGAATGTAAACAAAACAAACTACATTGCTTTTTAAAAAACAGTGGCTGATCAACCTCAATTTAGGATACAGGAAACAGAAACATTCAAATATTTAGGTATAATTATAGACCAGCACTTAAAATGGAACTGCCATATAATATATATAGCAAAAAAACTTAGATTTCTGATTTATAAATTTTATTTTCTTAAACAATTTCTCAACCAGGATCTACTAATAAAATTATACTACAGTCTAGTAGAATCTATACTACGGTATGGAATTTTAGTATGGGGAGGCATGTATGGAACTACATTAAATCAGTTAAATGTTATTCAAAACAAAATCTTGAAGTTAATATATAAAAGAGATAGATTGTGTCCCACCATAACTTTATATAACGAAAAAATTAGATGTTTATATATTCACGCAGTGTGTTGTTATATACAAAAAAATTAATTTTTAAAAAACCCTTTAGAACATAGACATAACACTAGAACTGCATCGAACATGTGCATTAAAGTACCAAAACCAAATAGTGAGTTTTTTAAAAACAGTGTAAATTATCTAGGGACAAAGTTCTATAACGCTCTACCTCTTCATACAAAATTATTAAACAAATATAAAAAATTCTGTTAGCAAAATATACATTTTCCAAAATAATGCAAAGTTTATCAGAATATTCCAAGAATAACGGACCTAATATATGAATTTTTTTTAAATAGTTTTTTCTTCTGTTTCTTGCATAAGTTGTTCAAGTTTTATTTATTAAAAAAAAAATATTTTTTTTTATTTCCTTTATAATTCATTAAATATAATTAAAATAAAATTTTAATTTTTGTCAGCACATACAGGTGTTCTCACCTAGGTGCTTGTTATTATATAATTGGTTTCCATTATTGTACTTTATTTATTATTCTAACTCATTGTAACTTATAACTATTCTACAGCGGAATTTATTATTATTTTGCTCAATAATTGGGGGTCAAATATTAATACTGATGTGTTAAAGTTATAAAAATATTTCAGTAATGTTATATTTCAGTTTGTTTTTTTTTTTATACATAAACTTAGGTTTTTTGATCTGATGAAATCGAATAAACTATCATTACTTGAGTATTTCAAAAACTAAAAAAAGTTAGACCAAATCATCATAAAATATTTCCTAACTGATTTTTAATTTGAAACTATATCTCCTTACCTTGAAGAACAATTTTTCTGTGAATCGCAAATTTGTCAATAATATGGGAAAGTAATAAATGCCCATGGTATCTTGTAGCGGGATCTATACAATTCTCTACAAGCAGACAAGGCCAAGCAAAAGTCATCAGTCGTCTGAGCTTAAAACCTTGCGCTTTATTGCTGGCATAATAGTCGTGAATATGAGGACTGGCTTGTTCAACAAGTAAACAAGAAAATTGGAGAAGAGAAATTCTAACACAGTCGGCAGATGGAAACGGATTTTCAGGATCAATTAACTGCAAATAAAATGTTGATTTGCAGATATAAATAAGTTTTCTTTAATTTTAACTTACTTTATGTATAAATACAGAAACGACGTTATCACTACTGTCTTGATTAGGCGCAGGAGGGCCACCTACTAGCTTGTTTGTTTCGCCTCTTTCAAAACTCACAGCAAAGCAAGGTATGAGAATTAATTGAAGAACTTTTGCTTTTAACTCCTAAAAATAAATATAAAATATTTTTTTTATTTATTGCAAATTAATGTAATATTACAAAAATTACCTGTGACATATCATTCGTAGGAAATAGTTCGACAAATCTGAAAAAAGCAGATCTCTTCCACTCGACTGTATAATTCTGAGCAACTGTATTTTCTAAAAAGTCTCTTAAAAATTGAAAGTCTGGCAAAAACCTATCCACAGTAGCTCGCAACAATTGAAACAGCAGATCAATATCGGTAGGATGATGACAAAAATAGTGGAGTAATATTTTCACTACAAGTTTTGGTTCCTTCCAATGAGTATACTCGAGTTGTTCTAAATTTTTGTGTCTTTCTTGGTAAGAATTATCACACCAAATTTGCTTTAGAGCATCCACTAACTCATTTTGAGTCGACAACCATTGGTCATCAAACTTGATTAATAGGGAAACGATTCTTATACTTTGATATTGCAACTCGTTTCTCTCGTGAAGTTCCAAATTCGAATTCACATAGTTAGAAAGCATCATTGTTATTAAACGCTTCATCAAATTATTTTGAATGAAATCTCTGATTAATTTTCCGTCTTTATGTTTAATTAAAAACTCCAAATATCTACTGAACTGCTGATCTTTAATATACTTATCACTCAAGAACATAGATAGAGTTTCGGCTGGATATCTTAAAAGGAACTTCATTAGGACATCTCTGAATGGACTGCTAGCTTCAATACCCATTGCTTGTTCAGTTTCCAAAATCAATTGGCACAAAGGAGTAATGAATTTAGATGAGGCGGCAGGAGTTTGATGGAAGATACTAATGATAGTGACAATTTTTTGCTCCTCATCGCCTTTTTTACATAACCCGTTTCCTTAAAAAAATCATAAATTTAAAACATATTATAAATATTTTGATGTTTACACTAACTTACCTTGGTTGTTCTTGTAATTTTCCTTCAAAATCTCCATTATCTTTTTTTGGAATTGTAGCAGTTGTTCGCAAAGTTTTTCATTAAAAACATTGGGGAACAATTGAGTTAAGTAAGACAACATTTTTAATCCATTTAATGTCAGATTTTTGACGTCATCTAGTGTCATCAAAAGAGGTCTGACTGTCTGGTACACTAGCTTGTTCTCAACTGGATAACCCGATATGAATTTTTTCATGCATTCAAATGCTGTTTCTTGAAGTTCCGCATTTGGCTTTTCTAATGTATCATAGAGAACCTGGAAAATTTTACCTCGAACTTCTTCTAAATAGTAACAAGCAGCCAAAACTCTAAGAGCACTAGTTCGTAGCGGAATAAAGTTTGTGATGGATTTGTAACACGAAAAGGTGTTAAGTTTATTGTCCTCAGAGTTACACAAAGCCAGAAGATCTTCAATGAAAAGACAATGCTCTTTTACGCTCATATCTGAAAAATAAATCAATATTGATTACATAATTTATAGAAAATAATGGATGATGTATCTACAGTCCATTCAGTTACTTTTTAAATCGGGGGTAGCGGGTAGCTATGAAAGTTAAATATCGCTGACTCTGTATAGTAATATAGAGACTGTCAAAGTTGTTTTTCTTTGCTAACTGCGAATCAAAAAAATGTAATGTTGCCATGTCACGTTCCATTTTAAACTTTTTCATTGGCGAACCTCATATTTGAAATTTTAATTAATTAAAATATGGATATTTATTGTACTACAAGGTAACAGTAACATCGTCAAAACATTTTATTACTTTCCTATCTGTATACAGATATAAGGAAAGTATAGGAATCATGATTTTTTCGACCTCGAGTTTTCGACGGATTTTTACGTTTTGAGGTCCCCTGAATCTGTTTTGACTATTTTCGCGATGATGTCTGTGTGTGTGTGTCTCTCTGTGTGTGTGTCCATAACTCATGAACCGATACACAGAAAAACACCAAATTTTAAACTTAAGCTTTATTCCAGCGTCCAATGAACAGACTAGATTTTAGGCAGAGTCGGAACATCTGGGGGGGTACTTTATAGGTGGTCATTTTTATATTTTATGGAATATATCTGTTATTTACGTTTGGAGAAGACAATTCTTCAAATAAAAGTTACTTCTAATATTATTATCTATAATTTTTGTTCTATACAAAATTCCTAAAATGGTCCGTATTCGAGAAATTTGACAAAATGTAAAAAAAATATGTTTTTTATTAAAATTGTTCAAATAAAAGTTGTTTGTAAGATAATTCTCTATAACTTTTATCCTATACATAATTTCTCTAAAATGGACCGTATTCGAGATATTTGAGAAAATGTGTAAATTTCGAATTTTGAAGAAAACATTAAATTTTAAACTTAAGTTTTATTTAGGCCTGACGTAAAATTATTAGATTTTGGATAAAGTCTGGACATCTGGGGGGTACTTTATGGGAAGCCGTTTTTATATTTAATGGAATATATCTGTTATTTATGTTTGGAGAAGAAAATTGTTTGAATAAAAGTAACTTCTAATATTATTATCTATAATTTTTGTTTTATGTCAAAATTTCCTGAAATGGTCCGTATTCGAGAAATTTGACAAAATGTGCAAAATTCTGATATTTATGAAAATAGTTGAACTAAAAGTTGTTTGCGATATCGATCTCTATAATTTTTGTTTATACATGATTTTTCTAAAATGGACCGTAATGGAAAAATTGTAGGAAAAGTGCTAAATTGAAATTTTTCAATATTTTCGTTTTCAATGAATATCTATAGAAAAATGTTTCGAGGTAAATGTATGTGGAAAATGTATATATTTAGTTTATCCTCTAAACATTTATAGAGGTGCTGCAATAGGTTGTACAAAATAACCGGAAAAAGCCTATAATAACTAGATAGGAAAGTCATGTGCTGGACACATCAGATTTTTTTTTAGTATCTACTTGAGCGCTACATATGGAATTATGTTATGGGGGCAAGTACAGATGCTATAGATATTTTCAGGACTCAAAAGTGAGCTATCCTTGTAATGGAAATAATGAATTTTGCCGAGTCTTTTTTGAAGAATTTAAATCTACGTTTATGGCACAAGACATAAGATTTATTATAAACTTTCTACATCACAAACTATCTGGTTATGCACGAAATGTTACAATTATCTGCATGTAGACATTAAATCTAACACATTAAAACAAATTAAAAATAATGCAGAATTGAAAATATTCCGAAAATGAAAAATCCGTAATTCCCCTACGAAATTATGAAAATTAGACACTCATATTCTCAAAGTAAAAACAAACCAAGGAAAAATTGGAAAAAGCTGAGAATTAAGAAAAAAATGCGCGCAAGTTCAGATATCAGCATGTATGGGTAAGGTGGCTTATTTGGTTATCACGCAAACGGCTCAAGTCTGAGATTCCGGCTTCGACTCCCGGTTTTGCAAGCATTTTTTCTTTCTTAATTCTCATCTTTTCCCAATTTTTCTTTGGTTTGTTTTCACTTTGGGAATATGAGGGGAATTTGGGATTTGTCATTTTCAGAATTTCCAAATTAGCTTTTAGTTTTTCGGATCTAAACAGACTTTCTCACTTTACTTTCTAAAAAAAAAATAATAACAAATATTCTGTGCGATTTAGAACTTTATTCCATCTAATTTTCTAAATAGCAATTTAAACGAATATCGAATAGGGAGTAATAAAACTATATTTCAATGTTTTTTTTGACTGAATTTGTATATATTTATATGTACAAAACCAGATACAGACCATAAAAGAATTGATAATTAAAGACCAATCACCCATCTTCCAGTTTTGGGAAAACTATTCGAAAAACTTATTAAGGTCAAACTATCAGCATTAGTAAACGAACGAATTCCGCAATTCCAATTTGGGTTTAGAGAACAAATCTCCGCTCTGGTACCAACCAGTCTGCTGGTTTCCAATGTGCAAACAACAAAATTGAACAATAAAAATCTGCCATTCTTCTGTTGGACATTAAAAAAGCCTTTGACTGTCTGGCACAACGGCCTCCTATTTAAACTAAAACTTCTTAATGCGCCTGAAAGTCTTATAATACTTATCAAAAACATCCTTCAAAACAGAATTCTAAGAGTTAAAAAATAAATAACCACACATCTCCAAGTTTCATAGTAAATCAAGGTGTACCGCAAGGGTCGCCACTATCTCAGCTCCTTTACAACATATATTGCTTTGATTTTCCTTCAGGTCAGTTACACCTCAATGCAGTAAATTACACACTCCAATACGCAGATGACACGGCCTTGATATCGCATGGAAATACGCTGAATTAAACCATCACAGCACTACAAAATCAATATAACGAAGTTGCTTAATGGCTCAATAAATGGAGATTACATGTTAACACACAAAAATGTCAATTAATAATACCCTAATGATCTAAGACCGACATCACCTACACTCATCATATCTAACCAACCAATTTATCCCGTATCCTCAGTGAAATACCTATAATTGATAATAAGCTGAACTTCAATGAACACACCCGCAGACAAAAAAACAAAATCAAAACCAGAGCCAAACATTTCCGCTCTTTAACATACAAAAAAGAAGGTATCAACATCTACACGGCCACTAAAATCTACAAAACAATTTGCAGACCTCTTCTGGAATACGGTCACACTATATATTTCAACTGCAGGAAACCTGCATTAAAAAACATTCAAGTGGCCTAAACTTCTACACTAAGAATCATTACCAAGATGCGACATCCTGAAAACCCCACTCACCATCCAGCGAATGAATATCTTTACGAAAAAACTAAGATTCAGCGTATCCTGGAAAGAAATAGAAAACTGTCAAAAAATTTCTCGAAGAAACTAAATAATCACATGCTAATAAATATTTTTGCAACGACAAATTGGTCAAGCAAAGTTTAAATACCCAGTGAGATCAATAACAGAAATCTTAAACGAATTTGCCGATGAACAATAATTAGTGACACATATTGTTTTTTTTTTTGGTGTGTCATCGGCTTCAACTGCTAAGGTTATTTCGCCTCGTGTTCTGTGTAGGCTTTGTTACTGTTTCCCAGCGCCACTTCATGAACAGCACTGTTAATTAGAACCCAACAGTGAATGGTCGAGTGGGGACACATATTGTTGTTTTTTTTAAGTATCTTCATATTCGTATTCATCTTACACATATAGCTTGTAAATCCTCATACATACCATACAAATTGTACTGGCTGAAGGACCTAGGTCGATGGCTATTTGGTTGTAATATGCATAACCAATAAAGTGCTTTTATTATTATTATTTATTATATGTACAAGTGCAATAAACTATTTATTTAAGGCAAACGCCAGCAAAAAGGAGAAGCCACAAGCCATACAAATCACCACCAAAGTATAAAAATAATTAATTTAAAATTTATTTGGCATTTTTTGTGTAGTTATTGTAATTCAATAAGAATTCAGTGTTAAATTGAAAATGCTTGTTGATCAATGAACAAAAATTACACAAAGAAAGCTTTTTTCACCCTCGAGGGATTCCGGCACCATTTGGATGCTCTACTCCTTCTCATTCATCATACATTCATTCCACGTCATCGATGGTTAACCGCTAGTCGGTCTAGTGTTCAGGCGTCCAAGAGGTGTCGGAGATATCACTGCTAACTGTCTCAACAAGATTTTATAATAAAATAAATAAATCACGAAGCCATGTCACAAAAAATACGACCGCCCGTTTTCCTTCGGATAACAACTACTCCAATATCGCATTAGTTATGCGTTATTCATTTTAACAGATATAATATGTGACAAGTCACTAAATTTTCATTTAGTTTAATTATGAAAATGTTTAGTTTAAGTTAATTTCCGCATTTTAGCGTTCTTAAAAACCCCGATATTTTTATTTATTTAAAATTCCCGTTTTTGAACATTTACCAGAGCCACCGTAGTTGAAAATAAATAATTATTTACTGAAATTCGAATCCAGCTTGAAACTTTCAAATCCTGGTAAATTATCTGGTCATTTTCGCAAATGTCAAAATACATTTTTCTTCATTCCTCAGATTTATAAATATTGGCTACTCCCACTTCGAAACTTAACTAGTCCGAGCGTAAAATATAAGGCCGGCCTCCTCGAGTAGTTTTTCTCTTTGCTGCTTGCTCTTTTTTCCGTTGCTATTTCCGCTACTCTTGTGCCAGTGCCGAAGTAATACCGTCGTTTTATTTGTCGCCTGTGTTGACCTGTGGAGAACGAAGGTAGGAATCTTTCACTAGTAACCTTTCTATAAAGAAAGATGTATTTAAATGTTCTCTTGATCGACCGCCGCCAGTCAAATATTACCAAGAAATTATTTGCTATAGTCCGAGAAAAATTAGTCTTTATTAGTCCAGAATTTTGGGTCGCGTGTAGGATTTTTGAACTTTCGTAAGACATGTCAGTCCACTGATATCGCAGTCTGGTTTCAACGACGGAACTTCTTAAAAGTAATAATTAATTTATCAACTTTCGTCAGGTTTCATTTGTCTGAAAATCCGACCATATTCACTGGGCTAACACCGCTTTTTTATTTTTTATTTATCGCCAGAAAATGTAATATCGTTTTTCGATATTGAGGATGTTAGAATGATAGTCATCGTATTCAACCTGTTGAGTTTGAAAGTACTTCTGTCACATTCAGTACATTATTAATTAGCTGTTATTTGGAATACCGTGGGGACAGCTGTTTTACACGTATTTATTTTATTGGCAAAAAGTTTCCGTACAACGCATTATTATACAGAGTGTGTTCCTAAAATTATTTTAAAATTGCGAATTATTTATTTATATAATTATTTTATTTATGTATTCTTTCAAAGCTTTCCGTTTGTAAATTACAACTTTATGGAGAATAAATTAATTTGTATTTTCCCCATATACATAATCGAATATGCTCTTTTGAATTAAAATAAAATGAACTCTGTGCAACTTCCGGTTATACCGGAAGTGACCACTAACTTCGTTATTTTAAAGGGAATACTCCATATTTTTTTTTAATTTTAGATTCAGCTTGAAATTCTGTAAATAACGATACCCCATTTGCCTATTCTAGTTATAGCGGATTTGGCGTTATTCAATTTTTTTCTACATTTTTAGTCGCCGGTAGACATTTTCTTAAAGTCGTCTATCTCAGGTACTATATCTATCAGATACTTAAACTTTTAACCAGAGGTAGTAGATGGGATGTACTTCTTGAGAATATTTAGTTATTCATTATTTGCAAATTATTTTTAAAAATGAAATTTTTTAAACATAAAAAACTTTTTTATTTTAAAGGGAACACCCTATATATTTTTTAAATTTAGGATTCAGCATGAAATTCTGTAAACAATGATACCATATTTGCCTATTCTAATTATAGCGGATTTGGCGTTATTCATTTTTTTTTAATTTTTAGTCGTCGCGCCGGTAGGCATTTTCTTAAAGTCGACTGTCTCAGGTACTAGTTCTGTTGGATACTTGAAATTTTAGCCAGAAGTAGTAGATGGGATGTACTTTTAAAAACATTTACAGTTTTCTGCAACAAAATATGTCGTTTAAAAAGTTTAAATTTTTTTAATGATAAGGTACATACTAACTAAAAACAATTTTTATTAAAAGCACATGGTTTAAAAAAATCATTTTATCAAATGTTCAAAATGCCCCCGTTAGCTTCTAAACATTTTAACAATCTTTTTTCAACATGATTAGTTGTTGCTTTACGAATCATTTCACCATCTAACTCGTTAAAGACATTCCGAACTCTTTGCTCTAATTCTTCTTTAGTATTAATTTGGGTAGAGTACACTAAATTTTTAATATGACCCCATAAAAAAAAATCAACAGGAGTTAGATCTAGCGATCTTGCAGGCCAAAGCCAAGGATCATTTGGACCTATCCATCGGTCTTCAAAGAGTGCTGTAATTTCTTGATTTACATAGTATGTTGAATGTGCTGGGGCACCATCCAACTGGTACCAAAAATTATTATTTGGTAGCTGGTTTAAAATGTCGGCAACTACTTCTCTAAGAATTCTAATGTATCTTTCTGAGGTCAGTCTTTCATTATGAATGTAATAAAAAGCTCTTCCAAAACCGATCACTGCAAACACATTAAAACTAAATTCTTACTGAAATTGTGCTTCACGATAAAAATGTGGATTTTCGTTTGCCCAGAAATGACATTGCTTGCGATTGATGATCCCTTTACGTGTAAATTTCGACTCGTCTGACCACAAAATTTTGTTTAAAATCTCGGGATCTTCTTGAATTCGTACCAATAACCATTCGCATAATTCAGTTCTTCTTATTTGATCACCATCTCGCAACTCATGAACTTTTCTTTGCGCATAGGGATGCCATTTATTTAGTGCTAAAATTCGTTGTATTGACCCTCGACTAATATTTAAATTATCTTGAGCCATTCTAATGGAGGCGTGAGGATACGCAGTAAAATACCCTAATACGTTAATTAGATTAACTTCTTCATCTCGGACATAATGTTGACGGTTTCTTCCCGGGTTTTGTTTAAAATTATTCAAAAAGTTAGCTTCGATTCTATCAAATTTATGTCTGTTCATTGGTGGTAAATGAGGGTATCGTTCATTAAACATGCGGCAGGTTCTACTTTTGATTCGATTACATTCTCCATGAATGTAAAATAAATTAAGAATATCTTGGTTGGTATATTCTTCAATATATTCCATATTTTCCATATTTTGAACGCAAAAAATACACAACTTAAATACATAGAAATATGACAATTCAGTTTGTTGACAGATTGTTGTTTAGCATATTTCCACGGCATACTAAGATAAAAAATTAAAATGTAAAACTATACTATGTTATGTAGGTGCATGCGTAAAATTTAAATTTTCTTAAAATTGGCGAGAGATAATTATAGGGAATTAATAGTGCAAATGAAGATCAATGAAGAATAATTTTCTAAACAAAATGAAATAAAAATATACAGGATTTTCCATTTAAAATAAAAAAAAATTTCATGTTTAAAATATTTATTTTTTAAAATAATTTCCAAACACACAGTCGAACAAACGATGTACAAGTAAATTTAAAAAAGCAAATGTCTGCCGGCATATAAAAGTTTATAAAAAACTGAATAACGCCAAATACACTATAATTAGAATAGGCGAATGAGGTATCATTGTTTACAGAATTTCATGCTGAATCTAAAATTTAAAAAAAATATGGGGTATTCCCTTTAAAATAACGAATTTAGTGGTCACTTCCGGTATAACCGGAAGTTGCACAGAGTTCATTTTATTTTAATTCAAAAGAGCATATTCGATTATGTATACTCAGAAAATGGCGAAAATACAAATTAATTTATTCTCCATAAAGTTGTAATGCCCGCCTTACGTGGGACACGGTGTATATTCTGAAGATTCAATTATACTGTTAATTGATTTAGAGTTTTTCACCGTTTATTAGGAATTTCTATCTTTACCGAATTATATTTAATTTCTTTATTTTAATTTATTTTCACTAGATTCAATTAGACAGTTAATTGATTTAGAGTTTTCCTACCCTCAAGGCCACGAGAGCCATGGTGGGGCCCCGGGACATTAAAAAATCAAATGCTGTCTATGTTACATTTCTACAAAACCAGGTGTGCAAGAAAAGAACAATTTGTTTGTTGACATGGAGAAGAGATATGAAGATATTCAAATATCTGATGTACAAAATATAACACTTACTTATTGTAAACAATCGCGGACATAACGTTGTACAAAACATGTTTCCGTCCATAAGACCCATTTGAGCTATTGCTGGTTGATGTTTGAGAAGGTGTTTTGTAGGTGGTACCATATCAGCTAAAACATCCTTAAAAGGTTCCATAACTGCAGTTATTGTCTTATTCTGCTTTTCAGCTAATAATCGCAGTGAAGCCATTGACTAAAATCAAATAATATTATCAACCAGTTGTGGCAGAAATTTGTGTTTCTATCATGTATGCAAAATTAGTACATAGTATATATTACAAGTACTTACTTGATTCCTGACCATAGTATGAGGACTAGTAACCTGTCTGACCAACTCGTGTGTCACTTTATTCAAAGCGTCTTGTTGCAAATTTCTCGTTGCTTGATCTGAACCGTCTGGAGGCGCCGTAACGCATACGATTAACATTTTTTGAAGATTGTCTTTGGCCATATCTAAAGCGCCACTAGAAACTTCCCCGGTAAGATCCATCATGACGAAGAGTAGAGCTTTGAGAAACATGAACATGTGTTCGTAAATCCATTTGAGCGCACAACGTTCGAACATGAATTTTATCGCTATGCAACCGCCGAGTTTTGCGTACCAAGCTCGCTCGTAACAAAGAGCACACATTTTTTCTGAGAGATATTCAATTAAAGGTAAACGGCAGGCCTAAAAACAACGCTGGCATTACTTAATAACAAGAATAGATCATGCATATTTTAGTTTCAAAAAAACGATCTTGTTGAAACCAATGATTTTATTTTGATTTAAGAGGTTATTCAAAATTGCATGCTAGAAAATTCTGAAAACATTAGTAATTATAGTAAATACACAATGACATTAACATTTTTGGCAGACGCTGATCAATGTGAAACATTACTGTGACGTCAGTGAGCCAAACATAAACAAACCATTATGTCATTGATTTTAAGATAAAAGTTTTGAATTTTTTTTTAATATGTATTAAAAACAAAATGGTATTCATCTTCTCAAATGTGGTCAATGTAGTAACAAAATAAATACACAAAATCATATTATACCACATAAAATTTATTAATGAATTAAAACGGCAACCGGTTTCGGCTAATTCGCCATCATCTCATAAAAATAAATGAAGATAAAAGTAAAAAATCAGCAAAACATCGCGACGTCGAGGGAAGGAAAGTATTTGAGAGGATTAGGAAGTAAAGTTGAAAGAAAAATAGGGATATTATATACCTGATAAGTAAGGATCGTTTGTTGGTAGAATGATCTCCAGGTGTTTGTGAAATAAATACTCCTAAGTTTAGAAAAGAAATTCGAAGGTGAATTCTTAGCTAAAAAAATCATTAGAGGGAAAAGATATGCCCCAAACAGAAAAAATATCTTCATGTTAAGTGGACCAAGTCATACTTATGATAAATATACTGGTAAAAAGGTATACTAGAAAGAATATCAAGGTGCCGTGAAAAAGGAAATTTGTTGGAGAACTGTTTCTAGGAAACGGTCCAAGGAGGAGGTGAGGATATTTGCATTATTACAATTTAAATTTTAATAGACTGAGCGAATGTTGTACACACACAGAAAATACAAGATACTTGCTTTCTGAAAATAAATCTTTAAAAACGTACCATTTCTTTACTTCCTAAAAGCGTAGATGCTGTGTCCACGATTAAAACAAGACCCAAATGTCCTGGTTTACATAATTCTCTTTCTTCGTGTCCCATTATAATAGCCAATGCATCAACCAACACAAGTGGATCCAATGTTACTTGTTTATTTGGCCTAAACAAATTAGGTTTCATTCATAAAAAATATTAACATGAAAAAGTAGCAAAAAAATGTCTGTACAAAACAAAAGATTCATTTAGATTAAACTAAATTAATAAGTAAAGTTTTTAATGATTGCAAACGTCAAATAATTTTTAAAATTCCATAAATTATTTCAAGGTAATTTAATTATTCAAACTGCTTTAGTGGGATTTAAACACTGCTGTTTGGCAGTTAATTTAGTCTTTTAACTATATTATTTTTTTGTATCCATAGACATGAAATTGTACACTTACTCTGCACTATAGGCGAATGCGCCTGATTGCTGTGCAACCGCAACCATAGTATAGTGTCGCACCAATGACACCAAAGCGGGAATAACAGTTTCCCTTAACTCTTTAATTGCAGCACCAACAAACATGCCTGAAATAAAAGGAACATGTTTATTAATTACACGGCACAAAATATTTAGAGAAACACTTGTTTGTATTTTGATAGCTTTTTAGATGCCACCAGTATACAATCCTACATATCTTAAATATTCACATTTTAGTCAATAAAAAAAAACGACAAACAAGGGGATGGGTGGCTCAGTGCTTAAAGCATGAACCATTTGTCCGTTCGAATCCCACCAGGGTTTTTTTTTTTAAATAAAATAACAAATTAATTCTAATGTATAGGTAGAGGATTCTCATCACTCGACCAGTCACTGTTGGATTATAAGAGATAAAGAAGAAAAAAATCTTTATTGCTGGTAATTTCAAAGGACTATCATCCGGAGTTGCAGTATACAGAGGATTTCTGGGGTAAAGGAGCTTTATTATTGTTCTTAGACATGACCTTTCCACAACTTTAATATTGCGGATCTTGTTTGAAATAAAATGTATCCATATTCGATGAGTGGTCTACATATCATTTGATATATATTTTTTGCTATTTGGATGATGATTCCCCTTTTTGTAAGTTAAAATTCTGAAGTGTTTGGGTTGGATTATAATTAACAGTGGCAATGCCTACACAGAAACAGAGCTGGGCAGAGTACTGCGTTAAAGTACTCACGTGTACTTCACAATGAGTAGCGTACTCATAAAATCATAAATATCTGAGTATGAGTACTTATGCAAATTTTAAAGAGTACTCGTGAAAAAATCAAGTAAAGAGTACGAGTGTATTAAATAATTCTGGTTAGAGACTAAAGTTTAGAAAGAAGGAATTATAGTAATTAGCAGTAGTGGGTCACTAAATAACAAACAAAAACTTATCTTCTAACAATTAGTTAGCCATTTTAATGTTAAAGTAAACTTATAAAGGTATTGGGTGGGGGGAGAGTTACAGATAGAGAATACTCAAAAAGTGGTATATATTTTAAAACGCGTATACACGTGTATATTGTCATGATTCCGTTATTTGACATATATGGTCTTATGGTTTCTGTTCTTTATCGTCGTCTTCGATAAGTTTTTAGGAATTTTCTAGGGTTGTGACGGCGATGGTAGTGGGAAAATTAATGAAATTGTCAGATTTTGGGAAGATTGTAACAGGGTTTTAGAATTGAGTGGAGAAATTTAAAAAAAAACTCAGAAAATATTATATTGAAGTTAAGATAGATAAATATAAAAGTTGAAGATTTTATATCGTAGAGATACAATAAAAAAAAAGAATGAAAAAAGAATGAACCAGGAATGAAAAAAGACGGAAAAAAGAGTAAAAAAAAAAGAGTAAAAAAAAGAGTAAAAAAAAGAGTAAAAAAAAGAGTAAAAATAAAGAATAAAAAAATATAAAGAAAGTTTTATTTAAATTGAAGATAAGTGTGAATCGAATAATACTTAAGCACTATTATACCTCATACTTTCCAATTTATTTATTACAATTTATTTTTACTATACAACTCTTATATTAAGACAACTTCTATCGACAAAGTCGCGATATTTATATAAAAATGTATCGGCCTAGAAAGAACCAATCCTGCTAGAAGTATCTCGAAAGCTTCCTACACGCGTCTAACGCCAACGCCTAAACATTAATAAAGAACAGAGTCGGCTTCGCACGACAATATGAACATGGGTCCCGGAATGCTCCGTTTTCATGATACGGGGTGTTTTAACTTTTCCGTCTTTAATAGTTTATTTTACATTTATCAATAACCCGTTCAGATATTGAAATGAGTTTTGGTATCATGAAAGGTCACATTTACATTTACAAAATTGTTTTCGTGCGACAAGTCTTTATGTTTAGCGAAAATAAACTGTACACCACTGGTTTTTGTAAAAATTAGTGTCGCTTTCTCAAAGTCAGATTAATTATGCTTAAAAAGTGGTTCGTTCTCCGACTTTTTCGTTCTGACCCACCGTTTTTCGAAATAAAAATAACAAAGACGGAAAAAGTGGGAGGGTTGGCTCAGTGGTTAGAGTCATAGCTTTGAGATCGAAGGGTCTCAATATTGAATCCCGCTGGTGGTAGGAATTTTTATTTAATTTAATAAATTAAATATTAATTCTAATGCATAGGTAGGATTCCCCAATCAACCATTCACTGTTGGGTTCTAATTAACAGTGCTGTTCCTAAAGTGGCGCTGGGAAACAGTAACAAAGCCTACATATAACACGAGCCTAATAACTTAAGTAGTTGATGCCGACCAAATTAAAAAAAAGACAAAAAAGTTTAAACACCCTGTACCATGAAAACGGTGCATTTCCGGACCCATATTTACATGAACTTGTTTCAAAATTTTAGATGTAGAATCTGCCATTAAATTTTATTCACAATATTCTGTAACTCCCTGTAGAAAGTCAGGAGTTAGAGCAGAAAGCAGAAGAACCGGGAGCAAGAAGAAAGAAGCGAATTTATCAATTAGTATTATTTTTAGTTATTTTTTTATTTTTGCAGGAATCCAAAGGAGCCACAACCTTAAAAGCTCTAGGATATTGGAATTGTTGAACCTTTGCGGGGTGGAACCATTACTATATATGCGCGCGTCGGTACTCATACTCGTCAGCCGTAGGAATCAGAAGTACTGAGTACTCCAAAGTGGAAAGTACACAAACATTTTCTAGTATAAGTCCTATTAGGATGAAAGTACTTACGAATACCAATTACTGATTACTTTGAGTACTTAAGTACTGCCCAGCTCTGCACAGAACACATAATATTAAGAGAGAAACACCAAAACGACACTGATAAAGTAGATACTGCTACTGCCAAAACTATAAAACTGACTTAATAAAGATCAATGTCAGACTTTCGTTCATTTGTCATATGTGGAATCCTTACAAATAAACTAGTGGATATAGAAGAAAGGTATCTGAAAATGTCATTAGTATCTTTTATCAACAGTTTTGCAGTTAGAATTATTGCTATTCATTTTAATTCTTACAGTCTCTTTCAATAATTGTTAAAGAGTAACGCAATATATTATTTTTTTTTTTATATAATTTATAGAAATAAAATGCGAGTGTTTAAGATGTACACTATTAGCTTTGTATACCTGTAGTATTTACGAATTATTGAGATAAAGTATTTCTATTATTAAAAAAAAAATACCTGTCAGGGCCGTTTGATGTGTTTCTCGAGCTTCTTTGTATATAGATTTATAGGTGGAACCCTTAATATTAGGAATAGTATTTGGATCATGGAAACTCGGATGGAGGAATAGATTAATAAGAGTATTTTCGTCATCATCAAGACTCCTGGATGCTGTTAGATAACAATTAATTACTTCCCATGCTTGTTTTCTATAAAATGGATCAGTACTGCTCTGTTTTAAAGCATTGAAAGCTGTTTCTATGACCTAGAATTAGAAAAAAAAAATTAAAATTATAGAGAACAAAACATTTATTTTACAACTAACCTTTGAAACAGGGAATTCGATTTCGTGTTCTTGATCATTAAATCTAGCCAATATAGCAGGAGGATCAAACTCTGTAGATACATATTCTAATTTTTGAGGTTCTATCATCATTTTCCTGTTACCACCTCCAAATTTACCAAGAACCCTAAAAATAAAATATATTAGCATAACGTGACTGTGTATACAGCAAATCAATATTAAATTGGAGTATTGACTTACTTAAATGCTACTTGTGCGACCTGATCATTATTTCTCAATGTTCGCCACAAAGCTTGCATTAATTCTGCTCTCACTGGCTGTATATGCTCATACAAGAAATCATGTTGTAAATTATCAACACACAGTTCCAACGTTCTCAATCCCTAGAAATAAAAACAAAAATATTAATCCTCACACATTGTAGAAACAAACTACACCTAAATAAATGGGAATACAAGTGAATTTAAAACCCAACATGATCCTGAACAAAGCATTACCTGGCTGATCAAAACATGAGAACCATTTAACGCTGATACTAAGGGATCCATTAGCATAGGTAAATAAGGCAATAAAGAACTTAATCTCACAGGAACAGTTAAACATAACTCGACGAATAAATCTTTCATGTGCTGTTTGTGAAGTCCACTTTGCAATCTGTTAAGACCTGAAAATAAAAATCATGATTTGAAAAATTATAATTTAATTTTAAAATTACAAACAGAGTTTCTCGCCTATAATATAGACAAAAGAGACCGGAATAATAATTTCCGGAAAGTTTTGAATACCATTTTACTCACAATCATATCATTTTAAACCAAAAATAAAAAATATAAAGAGTGTTTCAAAGGTGGCCCAGTTGCTAGGATAGGTAGAACACAGCACAGGGTATTGAAGAAACAAATGTATATACATTTTTTACGATTATGTAGAAAATACTGCCAACATTGTAATGCAATTTTGTACGAAAATGTTTTGGGCTCGGAGTTTTGGAAGCTGGCACATCTAGGGTTGCCAACTTTGTTTTTTAATTTTTCTGGACGATGGTAATTAAAATTCAGGACATTTTATTTTTGCAAAAACAACAAACTTAAATAAACAATTCGACAAATAAAAACGAAGTGATAAAAACAAGGATTGTTTGGGTAAATAGAAACTAATGTTCAAACATTTAATTTAAAAAGAACATAAGAAGAATATAAAAAGTTACAGCTATAGCACAAGTAGAAGATGGAAAGGCTTTTGGTAGGTAGAGAGGGGTGTAAACGTCAAACCACGTCGGACGGCTTCAAGAATTTCGGAGTAATGTTTACCTGACCGTGTCGTTTCATAGAATAAGTTATTTTAAATTTTTACCGGCGGAACCGGATATTCGCATGTATTTATGGACTATAAATAATTATTAAACATGTATTATAATATTCAAATCATAATTTTACAAAATTTTAATAGCTATTCACAATTTATTAAACTATTTACTTAAAATTGTTATTAACATTTATAAAATAATTTTGTACGTCAATGTATCGCGTCCATTTCGGTTAGATCCGCCGAAAACTTGTCAATTTATGTGTATAAAGTGGGAGAACTGGCAAAAGCCTTTCCAACTTCTACTTGTGCTATACTTAACAGTGTCAAATGTTTTGCTTTTTGCAGATACTATTAATTTCTTGCTAGCTTTTAAAAAATTATAAAATTCTTTGCAAGAATAAGTATAATTATTCTTTATTTGAAGTTCAGCCTTGATGTGCTCAATGAACAAGCGATTACGCGCCTCACGCCACGAAGTTTAACATATTGAAAATATTCTTTTAGTCACCATTGGACCGAAATATTAAAAATATAAATTACAAAATAAGCGACGATGCCAATGTGACCATAAAATATAAGAAATTGGAGATATTATTTGAAACACTAAAATTAAGTACAATAAGCGTCCTGCTATGGGTTGTTGCAGGACACTGGATAATACACCCCAAATGGTGAACGTCCATCGAAATGCAGGACGGTTGGCAACCCTAGACACATCGCATAAATTTGTACATGGTTTGTACGGAGTAGTTTTAATCATAACTTTTTTGAGGTTAAATTTTACACCAAAAAGTTACTATTGGTACATTTAAAGATTGCCTGACATTTTATAACTAGTTAATTATTTTTAAAGTGTGAAATAAAAAAATAAAAAAAAATTGTCAATTAGCCGCAAACCATGACTGGTAAAACTGGAAATCGGCCATTTTAATTAAGTATAAGAATCAATTCAAAATTATGTAAGTATGTTTGTTCAAAATTTTTATCCAAATCGCTTAATAAATAAAAGACCCTAATCTCATTGTCAACCTGGTATACAGTATGTCTATGTAAGTTGGCTACATATGAAACTTTTTTATTATTAGTTTAATAAAAAAAAATGTATTCGGCATGGAAAATTGATGTTTGTTTACTTTAAAACAACAGTATATTTATTAATAATTTATTTAAAACACTTATTTATTTTATAACACAACTATTCTAATTTATATATACTTTGAATGTCTTTAAACTGATCACTATTTATATTCACCACTGTCTATCTACTAATTACTATTTATCTTCACTGTCCATATAACAACTGATTCTGATGGCTCATCCACCAATATTTATATACAAACTTAAAAAATTTGCGGACGTTCTAGTAAGTTCACATATTCTCTCCAATACACTAGAAACATAAAATATAACCACCAGATATCAAATTTTATGAGTCGTATACGAGGTGTGTTAAAAAATGATTTTTGCTAAAGAGTAAAGTACCTTTATTTTTGACAAACCTGATAAAATTTGATAATAAATGATTGAATTTTAAGTTTTAAGTCATGAATAACTTTTTATGAAGAATAAATTTTTTCCTAAAATTAATAATAAAAAAGTTTTCCATAAGCCACTAGCTTGCGTAGAAAGTTGGCAGCATCTACTTTAACACCCTGTAAGCTTTTTACTATCGTTTTTTCATAAGTTAGCTTAAATCGACTTATTCTCGACCCCACAAACTGTGTTTAAATTTACTATACATCTTTTTATTACACCCTGTACACAAACAGTATAAGAGTGGTTAAAAGAAAGGCCATCAAAAAAAATATTGTTTTAAAAAACTGACAAACACATGTTTCAAAAATTAAGGTAGACACTTCGTTATTTAATATTTCGTTATTTAATATTCAAAATGTTTTCCCATTTTTTTAAATAAAACTTTCAGTTTAACCAGAAATTGGATGTTGCGACATCTTGTGAACTTTATAAAATAAATTCTTAGCTTTTGTAAGAGTCAAAATTATGGAAGAAAAATCTGGTTGTACCAAATATAAAGGATGGAAATACGAATTTAAAAGGCTCCTTACTTCTCACGAAAGAGTCAATTATTTTAGACTTTTCAAATAATATCGGAAGTTTAGTACTTTAGAGAAGGTCATGGTACAATTCACACTTGCCTTTTTCTTTTTAAGTGTCAGTTTGGATTTAATTCAGACCTGTTAAAATGCTGCCAGTGGGAACTGCCAGTTTACATGTGGCAACCCTGTGGGCTTGTCGAAATTGACAGGGTCAATGTTACATATATAGTTATATAGATTGCTTAAACAGGTCATCTGCGAGCGGTCATATTGCCTGGCAAGTGTCCATTAACGTGAATCGGTTTAGCAAAAATGTGCTTTGAAACCAATTTCCAGCCTTTAAATATATTAAAATAAATAATTACCTACATTTTTAACCGACTTCAAAAAAGAAAGGTCATCAATTCGTCGCGATATTTTTTTTTATGTATGTTCAGCGATTATTCTTTAACACGGTGACCGATTTCAATGATTCTTTTTTTGTTAGAAAGGGGGTACTTCAGGGGTGGTCCCATATAAATTTGGTCATAATCTAATAATTGGGTCCATGAGAAATTCCTCAAACTCTTCATTTTTCATATATGTTTAGCGATAATGCTTTACCACCTTGTCCTATTTATATGATTCTTTTTTTGTTAGTAAGGGGGTACCTCAGGGGTGGCCACATATAAATTTGGATAAGATGTGGTGACGGCATCTGCACGTTTTTGAAGTCGGTTTTTTTAAATTTTTAATTTAGATCACTTGTTTATGTATGTTTAGCGATAATGCTTTACCACCTTGTCCGATTTATATGATTCGTTTTTTGTTAGTAAGGGGGTACCTCAGGGGTGGTCCCATATAAATTTGTTTAAGATGTGGTGATGGCATCTGCACGTTTTTGAAGTCGGTTTTTTTTAAATTTTTAATTTCTAATACTTGTTACTACAAGGCATAAGCTTATGTTTATTTTTAAAAACATTGTGACCAATCTATATAACTAGCTATATCATTGAACCTGTCAAATCACCAGGACCACAGTGTTGCCATATCATAACCTATCATGTGCCTGTCATTACCTGCGGGCAGGCATTTTGTTTGGAATGCCCAATTGACAGAATTTGTGAAACCAATTAGCACATACTTTGATTTTCTTTTACTATACGGAGAATGGTCGCACTGCGCAGCTTTCTGAGTGCCTTTTAAAAGGAGATAGAAAACTCCGCCATTTTGAACCCTTATTACGTGTTGCCTACATCTTGGCGCAATATTTTTAATAGGTGCGTTTTAATCATCCGCTTCTGCTTAGGAATTGTCGGTTTTCTTGTTTTAATCTGACAGGTTAAAAAGGCTAAACCGACAATTCCGGAAGCAGAAGCGGATGATTAAAACGCACCTGATATTTTGCTTGCTGCTGTCAGTGTCAGTGAATATTATTTTTGGAGTCACAGTTTATTGCTAAAGAATCAGTTAGCTCACTCGGACCAGTTGAAAGTTCCAAAATAACATCCACTCCAGGGATATAAATCCAGGATACGCAGAAGACTGCTGTTTTATTATAGGCTGTTGTCATATATTGTATTATCCAAGTTGCGCAGTGTATAAACTGGAACATTGAGATCAAAAGTGCCGACGCAGAGTGAGCGATCTGATTCTTTAGCTATAAACTGTGTCATAGGAATCAAAATGGCCGCGCCCTATGTTGGGCGTGTCGGACCTCTCTCTTGCCCCGTATAGTAATCAAAGTATGTGCCAATTAGGCATTCCAACGACCTGTTCAAATGGCTACCAGTGGGGACTGACAGTTTAGATATGATAACCCTGTTGTCATTAACAGGGCCAATGATACATTATATAGTTATATAGATTGCTCGAAGCTGGTCGTTTGCTAGCGGCCATATTGCCTGGCAAATATTTATTAATTTGAATCGGTTTAGCAAAAATGTGTTTTAAAACCAATTTTTAGCCTTTAGATAATAAAAAAAAAAAATAATTGCTTACATTTTTACTTCATGTTTATTTTGAAAAATATGGATGATCAATCTAAGTAACTATTTCATTGACCTTGTCAAATCACCAGACTTACAGGGTTGCCATAATTTTGCCATATCATAACATGTCAAAACCCACTGGTAGCCATTGAGTTTGGAATGCCTAATTCTTAAAAAATTGGCTGTTGAATTGTATTGCAGAATAATTATATATAGTTGGTCAATGTATGATATTACCATTTGTTATTTTTTAGTGAAATTTCTTGAAATTTACAGTGGCCTAATATTTAAAATGAAGAGGTTTCCTGACGATTCAAAAGTATTGATTTTAAATTTTAAATGTAGTAAAATATTTTAAAGGTGAACTTAGTTTAAACTGTGAACATCGTTGTATAATCATCAGTTATTCTTACACATAGTTTTAATAATGACATTTGTACGTTGAATATAACCAGTTAAAAATTAAACTTCTGTTAGCTAAACAAACTGATTTTGCAGCACTCTTTGTTTAACAGGCCCTTAGCATTAAAATATTTTGGCAACTTCTCGACATTAAAAATGCACCTACGTTTAATAAAAACAATTTTGAAAATTCCAATAAAGTAATAAAAACTATAATATTCGATGAATATATCTGCACAAATTTAGACAATTTCCATTTTTGTAAAATATATTTCAAATACACTGAACTAGTTTCAACCTCAAAAACGAAAATACCTTACCTTCAAGTAAATTTGGCAACAAAGGTAAAAATTCTTGATACAATAAGTCGTGACTACCGCCACCAATTGATCTAAATAATGCCCTCAATAGAAGAAAGTAATTATAGGGTTCCATTGCACTCATAGCTAATTCCATAGACCTAAAAAGAAATGTGAAAAATAAAACTTATTTTTATTCTAAAATACAATAAAAATTCGTAAACAATTTGTTTAAAATTCCAAGTTTATTAATAAACCATTTATTTCTTATTTAACAATTTTCTGAGAACGAATTTGAATAAAATAAAGGTTTACCTATTAACAATCTGATGTAAATGAGGTCTTAACATATTTTCATTTTCTTGTGGAAACAACGACACGCTACCGAAAACTAATTTGAATAACCTCAAGTAAAGGTTGCTTCTTTCCAAATTTGAACCCATTTCTTCCATTCTTTCCAAAAGGTATTCCACTAATACTGTCGCAAAAATCGGACTTGTAGTCGGATTAGCTAGAAGAGTATTAGGTACCGTTTGTAAAGTAGGATTTTTGTTGACTCTTTTCACCAAATACTCAATTGTCGTTGAGAAAATCTCGTGGAACGTTTGAGAATTCATCATTGAAAACTAAAACAAATAATCTATTTATGAATATTTCTAATAAATTCGACCTTTTTGTGCACTAAATCTATAAACGTTAATATTTTTTCTTACCACTCCACTGAAATGTTCCAAAACTTCTTTTTCCTCTTTACTCCGCACATTCTGTTGATTCATCCTTTGCGGTAAACCTGCAGGTTGCGGTCCAATATTTAGTGTATAAATATCCAACGCCTGCAACGCCCATTTGACAAGTCGAACGAATACAAGGGTCTCATTTGGAGCAAAATGTTTGGCTGGCACCGCCGCTTGAGCTGTACTACTAGTCTTACATGCAGAACATCCCCACGTTATGGTTTTCACGCCGCATACTAAAGTTTTTACCAGACTTCGGTAATCGGCAACGTTGCAGTTGTTGTTTTGTGGAAAACCGAACTTTGATTTTTCTTCTTTGGGCTGCGAGCCTTGCGCATTTGCAAGGACGGATTCTAGAAGTTCAGCAGGATTCGGTTTAACATCGGGGGCATCTGTTTTTTCTTGCACTGTTTGGGATTGCGGTTGTTGTGTTGTTTGGGCTTCTTGCTTGCGTTGCTCGCTAAAATTAAAATAGAATTGAGTTTCTGAAGAACATTGACATTATTTATTTAATAGATTTACTTACCATTTACTAATAAGTATTGGCAATTGGATTTTGGCTATAGTTTTAAATTTTAAAACAAAAACTTCCAACATTCGCATTAGTAACTCTCTTCCTTCTGTGCTGTTTTCTGCCTCCGATCTTATCCTTATACAGTCTACCAAATTAAGAAGTAACTTGCATGACATTGTTTGTATACTAAAAAATATAAATAGACTTTTAGTTAAACAGTGATAACTAGAGAAACATAAATATGTACTAAATTTTTAACAAAACAATCTCTTTAAAGAAGTCACAAAATTTTCCTATCTTTTAATAGTAAAAATCTTTAGTTCAAGTTAATTTCTGCCTGTTAGCGTTCTCAAGAATCTTAATAATTCCCGTTTTTGAACATTTTCGAGAGCCCCCGTAGTTCAAAATATATAATTATTTACTGAAATTCGAATACAGCTTTAAACTTTAAAATTCAGGTAAATTATCTGGTCATTTTCGCAAATATCAAAAGGACATTATTTTCAGTTCTCTGATTTAAAAATATTGGCTACTCCTAGTGTCAGATCCGGCCGTCGGATTAGGCCCTCGAAAACAACAAAGAACCAAAAATGAAGAACACCCATAATGCGTGCATGGTATCCTTGGAAAAATCATCTGTTGATCCACTGTCGAAGTGGTCAATCGCAGCTAAGTGAAGCGGGCCTTCCGAAAATCGAATATTTTAGTTTTATAACCTATTGACCAGGGGCGGCTCGTGACCAAAATTTTGGGGTTTCACAGTAGCAAAATATAGATCCCGGTACATTTATAGGTAAAAAACTGTCAATGTTTTAGAAAGGTATATTATAAACTTTCTAAAACACTGGAAGTTTTTTTATACATCTGTACTGATACCTATATTCTGTCACTGTGAACCACCCCACGAGCCGCCACTGCTATTGACCATGTTTGACCACCCAGTAAAGTTTTTTGACCACCTTCAGAAACATAAATATTAAAAAAATTTAAAGACAGAGTGCACGCTAGCCCCCGACATTATATTTTTCAAATATGCATATGCACCTTTGGATTGATTCAAAGAGGTTTAGAATTAAATTTCGACGTTCATCAACCCCTAAAATAATTATAATAAGCCCAAATCCCAGTATAATTAACGATACAGTAGCAGCAGTTGGGTCGGCTCCGATATTCAATCGACAAGAATGGACAATAAAAATTCAAAGAGGTTAAGAATTAAATTTCGACGGTTCATCAATCCCTAAAATAATTATAATAAGCCCAAAGCCCAGTAAAATTAACAATACAGTAGCGACAGTTGGGTCGGTTCCTTTGGTATCGGAGTGGTCAGATTTTTATTGGCATTTGACGTTTTTGCCGCTTATTTCTACACTGAGAAAAGTAACTTCGAAATATCTTGTCTCTTTATCTGTTTGAATAAAATATCACACAATAAATGGAAGAACAAAACCATAGTTTATAGCTAAAGAATCAGTTCGCTCACTCTGCCTCGGCACTTTTGATCTCAATGTTCCAGTAAATACACTGCGCAACTCGGATTTGTATCCCTGGCGCATACATAATCAAATCATAACCAATTCAACATATGAAAACCGCCTATATTCAAACAGCAGTCTTCTGCGCATTCTGAATTTGTATCCCTGGAGTAGATGTTATTTTGGAACATCCAATTGGTCCGAGTGAGCTAACTGATTCTTTAACAATAAACTATGACAAAACTAAGTCTAAATATAATAATAATAATAATAATAATATATTAAAGTGTGAATTACAACCAATCAAAACAATGAATAACCATTAATCTATTGACAATCAACATATGCCAGTTTGACGTATTTGCCGCTTATTTACGGACATGTGCAGAAAAATATGGACCCCTCATAAACATAGAACTGTCGCAACTGTATTACTTATACTGTGCCCAAAAAGTTTGAAAGTTCGAAAAATACAATTTTTCTACAATTACTATCCAAAGTAGGCTTTTGCGCTTTAAAATCCAACTGCAAAGTTGACATTTTCCACGAACTAACATTAAGTGACAGCTTTGTCTTGACAGCTTTGTTGTTCGATTTAAATTAGTTATAATAATTTATAAGTTTTATAAGTTATTTGTAAGTAGTTACATGTTTTTTTGTTATAATATCCAAAATAACATGGACTTTAAAAATCAACTGCTTTTTTCATGATTAAAGTAGGTATAGGTAACACATGATACACTACTTACGTGTAAAAATTCGAAAAATACTGTTACTAACCTCTACTTATCCTACAAATGTTTATAACTCTTGTACCTATATAAAATTTTAATAAAATCTACAATATAATTTTAAGAAATATGTCATTAATAGCAAACTGTCTGTGGAAAACAGTATTTTTTCGCTAGAACATTATTTTTTTTTATTAATAGGTGGGCCTTTCTCCTTTCCGGACCGGTAGACCCTAGAGGTTGGCTACTCCCACTCCGAACTAGTCCGAGCATAAAGTATAAAAGCGGGCTCCCCGAGAATTATTTCTCTTTTCCCGTTGCTCTGTTTCTAGTGCCGAAATAATTGCGTCGTTTTTTTGTCGCCGCCTGTGCTAACCTGCGAACTTAGATTAAAGATACTAAAGATGTAACATACACCTGTGTTTAACCTGCGCGAATGTTGCAAATTTCTAAAGAAAGATTAACGGAGTCGGGGATCTGGGAGGAGACCCGAACTCTGTGGCAGGGATGGTCTTGGTTTATTAGCATCATAATGAACTCTGATTTATTTAAAATATGTTTAATGGAATGTTGTATTATGAAAAAAAATTAACGTGATTTTTTTCTTATCAAACAGATGCAATGACATTTTATGTAAATATAAGACAAAAGTTATTTTATATAATATTTCGTTAGAATTTATTGTTGAAATAGAATATTATTAAGCAAGCAAGGAATGGTACTCATTGCCTACGAGTATTATAATGGCAGTTTGTGATGCAGGCGAATACTGTAAATCAAACCACTAGGAAATGAGCCATCCTTGCGAGTTAAACATTATGTTTTTTACGTCTATTACATAAAATTAAAAATTAGCCAAAATGAGAAAATGCTGTTTTATATTGTAACCCCAGAAAAAGGTATATTAAAAGCTTTTTTCTTTAGGAATACTAAATACATCCTTTATATTTAGTATCACATGAAACTCTAGAAAAGCATATTTCTGAAACCAGATAAAATTTTAAAATTTTAAGCTAATTAATTCGGTCGCTATGGGTGGGCGATTAACGAAATAAATTATCGATTAAAGAACTAAATTATCGATTATTGAACATAAATGATCGATTATTGAAAATAATCGATTATTTTCAAATAATCTATTTTTTCTTATTTCCTTTAAAATCGATTATTCGATTATCTAGGAAAAATCGAAAATAATCGATTAACCAATAAATCGATTTTTCTATAAAAATAACCGAATTATTGATTATTTTAAAGATTCGAATTTTTTCGATCAATCGCTTATTTTCAAATAATCTATTTTTTTCGTATTTCCTTTAAAAAATATTTATCGAAAACAATCGATTCATGAAATTATTCAATTATCTTTGAAAAATCGAAAATATTTGATTAATTAAAAAGCGTATAAACCGGTAAATCGATAAAAAAATAATAATTTCATCAATTATTTTAAATTACCCATTTTTTGTATTTCATTTAAATCGATTATTCGATTATCTTTGAAAAATCGAAAACAATCGATTAATTAAAAACCGATAAATTGATTTTTCTAAAAAAAATAACTGAATAACCGATTACTTTTAAATAATCTGTTTTTTTGTATCTTTTAAAATCGATTATTCGATTATCTTTGAAAAATCGAAAATAATCGATTAATTAAAAAGTAGATTAACCGATAAATCGATTTTTCAAAAAAAAATCCGTATTAATGATTATATTAAATATGTAATTTAGTTTTTTCGTATTTCCATTAAATCGATTATTCGATTATTTTTGAAAAATTGAATATAATCGATTAATTAAAAACCGATAAATTGATTTTTCTCAAAAAAAAAAAAAAAAAAAAACTGAAATAGATTACTTTTAAATAATAATTTTTTCCGTATTTCTTTTAAAACTGATTATTCGAAAATAATTGATTAATTAAAAATCGTATAAACCGATAAATCGATAAAAAAATAATCATTTCATCAATTATTTTAAATTATCCATTTTTTGTATTTCCTTAAAATCGATTATTCGATTATCTTTGAAAAATCGAAAACAATCGATTAATTAAAAACCGATAAATTGATTTTTCTAAAAAATATAACTGAATAATCGATTACTTTTAAATAATCTGTTTTTTGCAACTTTTAAAATCTATTATTCGATTATCTTTGAAAAATCGAAAATAATCGATTAATTAAAAAGTAGATTAACCGATAAATCGATTTTTCAAAAAAAAATCCGTATTAATGATTATATTAAATATGTAATTTAGTTTTTTCGTATTTCCATTAAATCGATTATTCGATTATTTTTGAAAAATTGAATATAATCGATTAATTAAAAACCGATAAATTGATTTTTCTCAAAAAAAAACTGAAATAGATTACTTTTAAATAATAATTTTTTCCGTATTTCTTTTAAAACTGATTATTCGAAAATAATCGATTAATGAAATTATTCAATTATCTTTGAAAAATCGAAAATAATTGATTAATTAAAAATCGTATAAACCGGTAAATCGATAAAAAAATAATCATTTCATCAATTATTTTAAATTACCCATTTTTTGTATTTCCTTAAAATCGATTATCTTTGAAAAATCGAAAACAATCGATTAATTAAAAACCGATAAATTGATTTTTCTAAAAAATATAACTGAATAATCGATTACTTTTAAATAATCTGTTTTTTGTAACTTTTAAAATCTATTATTCGATTTTTCAAAAAAAAATCCGTATTAATGATTATATTAAATAATTTAATTAAATCGATTATTCGATTATATTTGAAAAATTGAATATAATCGATTAATTAAAAACCGATAAATTGATTGTTCTTAAAAAAAAAATAAAATAACTGAAATAGATTACTTTTAAATAATAATGTTTATGGTTCAGGCAAAGAATACATACCCAAGAAGCGAAACTGAATGAGTTTTTCTATGTACCAAAGTAGCAGCGACCTTGACGTAAATGGGAACTTAATACACTGGGAAACGTATAATTCCAATCAATTTTTGTTGTTTGGTTCATGAGAATTAAACACATATTAAAGTTAAAATGACGGAAAATTCTTACTATGTTCAATAGATAATGTTAATAATAATAATAATAATAATTTTAGTAATAAGTACTGTAGGTAGCTGAGAATGTATTTTGATTGCATGATCCTGATAGCAGCGACTTGGTTCCTCAGAGTGAGTCTGTCATATATATTACTGTTTTAATCCTTACTATAAAATTGTTTATATGTATATTATTTAATGGATTAAATCGATCACAGTCCGTATGGTTTGAAAAACAAAATAGTGATTTAATTTTTGGAAATAGTCGAAAAATCTGGGGGTACTTTGTAGAAGGTTGTTTTTCTACTTTATGGAATATATCTGATATTTACGCTTGGAGAAGAAAATTCTTTAAATAAAAATTGCTTGTAATTTTATTCTCTATAATTTTTGTCATTTAAAATGGTCCGTATTCGAGAAATTTGACAAAAAAGCAAGATTCTAATTTTTGGAATTGAAAAATGTATTTCTTATTTAGTTCATCCTTAGATTATTTTGATCAATAAGCAATAAGAAACATAGCAATAAAAAAATGTCTAGGCATCCTCAGACGTACCAAAAACCAGGATTGACAGGTGGGTAATTTCACATTAAAGCGACATATACATGTCTTTCTAATTTTTTCAAATATATAATTATTTTATATCTTTAAAATGATATCAACTACGAGAAATGAATTACTATCTTTAAAGAACAATAAGTTTTGTTTCCAAAGAAGCAAGATTATTTTGAAAAATTTCCCTGACACGTCCTCAAGCCATTCATATCTTAAAAAAGGTCATAATATAAAAGTTATTTAAAATTACATTATCAACATTATAATACAGTTTTATCCAAGTATTTTCCATGTGCCAAGGCCCTTAAAAGCGCAAAAAAATTATTTATTTCGAAAATATAATAAATATTTAAATTGTCCTCAATGTCTTATGTAATTCAATTTGAGCTGTGTCCAGGCCGTTGGAGTCTATGCTGGTCGGCGTAGCCAGATATGGGTTATTGTTTTTTGGTGGCGGCGAAGCCACTTTACGATTTATCGTAGGGTGGCGGCTACGATAAGTCCTTGCTTTTTTTCTTGTTGCATATTTATGGACCGGTATGGGCAATCACAATTTTCCATTAACTACTAATTTTATCACAATCTGGCAACGTTGCAATTATATTTTCCAAATTTGACATTACGAGTGTGGAAAGTGACATTTTTCACACAAGTGGGAAATATTGTCGCACGAGGCACAAGCTGAGTGCGACTATCACACGAGTGTGGAAAATCACTTTTCACACAAATGATGTACAATATTTTTTCTACGACCACAAAATAATGACATCAAAAAATGTAAAACCAGGTTATTATTACTATAATAATTAAAATGTATTTAAAAAAATAATCAACAATAATCGTATTTATTCAATTTTCACACTTTCTACACAAAAAAAATACTAAAAATAAAAAAAGAACCAAAAAAAAATTCTGGCCCCGCCAAGATTTGAACGCGGTCGCTCGCCAAGTCTCAAATGGCAAAGTTAATAAATTCGACGTTCTAACCATCTGAGCTAATAGCACTTACGTCAATTGAATGATCTAATCGGTTATCCATTTAACCAGAATAAAAAGCAAACATATCTTAGTTATTTTAAAATTATTTTAATAATAATTGTTAAAGATAAATATCTAGGATCTAATTTACAACAATTTCAATAATTTAACAATCATATCGATTTTAGTATTAATATGGACATTACATAGATCAAAATAGAAATATGTTTAACATTTTCTGACAGTTACTGCGGAAAGTAGCATATTCGTACACGGGTGGAAAGTAAATTCTTATTCATACGCGTGTGATATAGGGCACTTTCCATAGTGTGTCATTATCCTAAGTGGTCGTAGGAAAATATCATAGCTTCGTTTGCATTTGGAGAATACTGTGGGTACAGCATTGTCAAATAATCGTCTTCTATAAGATGTACTGTTTGAAAAATATTTTTCTTCAAAATGTTGTTCACATATTCTATATGAAGATAAGCCACTAGGAACTGTGAAATTTAAATCTTCACGATTACAAGCTTTTAACCAGAGTTGAGCTCTACAAAATTATATTTATTAATACTTAATTTTTCTAAATAAATTTGAACAGTAACATTTCAGTACATACCTTATGGCATCTCCTGTGAATTTAAACATTGTTAGCCCTTGTTCTGAAGTTGTAACACAACCACGAACAACGCAATGTATTTTTTTCATTGTAATAAAAACCTTTAAACTATCTAATATATAATTACTACTTTTAAATAAACCTACTGAAATTTTCTCAAAACGCTAAGAATAATATACCAAACGTCATACACTACATGAACTGACAACTATATTTGACGTTAAACTACCTCTAAAACACTGAGAAAACTTGGCAATTTTTTGTCCACGAATCGCCCATTTAGTGTCGCTTCTTGGGTAGGTATTCTTTGGTTCAGGGAAAACCCTGGAAACTGAGATAGTGAAAGAAGCCTACTAAGCTATTGTTTTAGTTGACACATCAAACTAGTTTAAATTTTGGATTAAAACATACTCTTCATTAAATCGTTTTTTCTAGAAAACGAATGAAAATATCGAAAATGAACAAGAATTTCAGATTTTAAAACCGATTTATCATTAGATAATACAGACTGAAAAGTTATGATCTAATTTATCATAGCGACAGGTTGTAAGTAGCGCCCTCTAAGAGCAACATAAGAAATATTAACATAATTATTACTATCGAACGAAAAACCGCAAAGCTGACAATTTTCAAGTCGATAGTCTAATAAACACGATGATAATAGTAAAAAAAGCAAATAAAATTATAACTTTGAACTCCCTGTATTTCCTAAACCATTAACATTTGGATAAGGCATGTTTGGGCCAATCATCATTATTTAACGCGTAGTATCTCCAGTTAACGGGTGTCCCATTGTTAATGAAACATCCTGTATAATAAATATTGCAAAAATATACATTTTTTTGTAAACAGATTGTTTTAGAGTTGTTTAGGGTTTTATAATGCAACATTTTATTAACAATGTGACTAACTCCTGTAACTTTAGTATTTATTTGTTTTTAAGAATTAAGGTTCAAATTTCGTTTCTGATTTGACCGGAAATAATATGAACTCTGAAATTTCAAGTAGGCCATTCTCAGTGGCGTATTCAGAAATTTTTCATGGCAGGGGTTTCTGAGAACTATGTGGGGGGGCTCCATCAACAAAGTGAAATATTTTAGATAAGATTGTACCCCCGTGGCTAAAAATATAATTTCGTTAGCAATTATGATTTTTTACTTCTTATTTGTGTGCCAGAAAGGGCTAAAAACTATTTTTAGTAAATATTCTTATAAGACTAGTTTTTAAAAACAAAATTTCGTTGGCAACAATGCCTGTCTACTTCTTATTTACATATTTTGTCCTTTCTTAAAGTACTATGAAATCTGTTTCAATCTAAAGTATTCAGCCCAAAGGAGCATTGCGGCTTCAAGCCAATACATTAATAAATATTGACCAGTGAAAACGAATATATTTCTTATCTTTCATAACATTGGCATTTATATTATAAGTATATACAATTTTTCACCGTACAGATATTTTCAACTTGAAATGGCGAATAGCACAATAATTGTAAACTAATACTTACGTTGTGGCTAAACTATCATCATGAACATTTTTACTAAACAGATGCACCGCTCTTTTTAAATCCGCCAGTGGTAGTTGTTGTCTAACATGGTGAACTAAATCGGCTAATGTCGAGTATGCTAAAGGTCTTAAAGATTCATGAGTAGTCCAACCTCTACCCAATAGTACATCTTCGTCAAAGAGCCTTTCCATATGTGGGACAAATTCTAAAAATTATATTACTCTTTATCGTCAAAAACCAATGAAATTAAGCCTGTATAATTTTCAATGCAAAATCCTGTTTAACAAATTAAAGAAAATATTTGACAATTCAAAGCTATTTACCGTATAAATACAAGAAATTATTAATTTAGTCACTATAGTGCGGGCCACACTTAGAATGCAGTGTGAAGTCTTATAAAGCGCATCGTTGCCAACCATTGCTATGCTGGGATTGGCCAACAATTAGGTTAGATTCTAATGGGAAACGGCACCACAGGGTACTGGTTTCCCATTAGAAATAGATTGCCTATGTCATCGTCAAACTGCATTCTCAGTGTGTGCTTGTAGCATTGAAAACCTACTAATTAGTTCTTAACATGAGAATTAAAACCTAAAAAATTGTGTCAAGTCAAAAAAATCTCACTTACTGTTTCTTAATTCTGTAGCCAAAATGTGTCTGGCAGCAATCAGAAGTTCTCTTCTAAGATGAGCTACTTCCATCGGACAGAGTGTCAGCAGACCTAACATACCTTGTACCATCATCGTTGAATGATTCTGTACGACTTCTTGGTAAATTTTGATAATATAGGCCAGAAAAGACAGAGTCTTAATTTGAGCCCCCATAAAGTCGACGAAAATTTCTTTATTAAATGATTCGGCTTGTCTTTGTTTCAGCGTAGGTTGCAATGTTATAGTGTTCATAATAAGAGGAATAAAATCACTTACATCTTGATGAACACTTTGCTTATATAATTGATACATTAGAACTACTATAATTGGTAATTCTTGGAGAACTTTTAGTGATAGAACAGCCTTTGGTATTAAATAGTACTAAAACATAATCATTAACTTTAGAATTTAACAACTTTGTTGAAATTTTAAAAACTTACTGCAATTAATGTTCCATCCTCGTTCCTATCTTCTGTTTGTATTACAGTCATGGTAAAAGTTTCCTTAAGTAATTCTTCAATATTAACTTCTATGAGTTCCTTGACCTTTATAGGCGGTTTTGGCTCAAAAATCTTATTCATATGATTCGGTAAATTTGAATAAATAGATTTCACGAATTTTAAAAATTTTTGAATCTGCAAATAAAAGTATAACAAAATTAAATAGTCACTTAAATGTACTATTGTACGCAATTGTGGAAATGTGAAAATATAATCCTCAATTACCCCTACGAATTTAAGAAATGTATCCCCACATCCCCAAAGTGAAAACAAACAAAAGAAAAATTGAAAAGCTGAGAAATAAAAAGAAAAAATAAGTATGACAGATTTTTTTTCACCTTCCTTTCTTATTCCACGTTTACGGCGTTCGTACATGAAAACTTAACACTGACAAATGAAAGAAGAACCTTAGAATGTATTCTAGTACAAGCTAAGCTTGGCGACCTTCAACGATGTTGCAAGGGTGGCTTTAAGAAGAATTGATAGAGCTGGGGAGAGAGGAGAATGTTTATACAGAAAAAAGTCGGAATCTGATTAGGTCAAATTTATAAATTTGACTATCGAGGGAGGGGTTGTATGTAGTATAGCCATTGCTTTGTAGCTTAGATTGCTTGCTTGTCCGCTTGTAGGTAACTCTTTCTGCATGCCAATGGAGAAATGCAATCATCGAGTGTCTGCCTCCTTGTAGCACCGCTGGATACGTTAATATTGCTGCTCTAAGAACAGCACTATTAACTAACTAAATGGCACTCCATCGATACCCCCAAGCCAAGATGTAAGGCAACGTGCTGAAGGCAGAATGGCCGCTGGGAAAGCGGTTTCGAATGTTCCTCTGGGGGCACCTGGCGAAACCCTCTTGTATCCAGCCTTGCCGGCACATGCGGGGCTCTGCGATGGTCGACTTTTCCCTAGCTGTTCGTGGGATTTACATGGGCAAGAAAGCTAAAGAAAATAAAAACCGGCGGGACTACATCGCCTCTAAATCTGATCAAACGGAGCCTGCCATCTGAAGCAATCAACCTTCCTCAACCTCTCAAGTGAGACAACCTCACAAGAGAGAAGTGGGAGAACAAAAGAAAGAGGCGAAGGGAGAAGAGAAGAGGAGCACCATCGCTCCATCTTCTCCATCCCCCTCTCACGAGGGAAGCTCCCCTCAAAAAAGAATCCAAACGGAAGCTACCTTCCCTACCTCCACTGGGACAACCTGGTGGAAGGGACGACCCACTGAGGCATGGACTCAGTGGGACAGGGGTTCGGTGATATCTTCGCTACCTCGTTCAGGGCATGACACCGGAGGAAGCGAAAAAGCTATGGAGCAAAAATCCCAGGGAGAGGGAAGTAAAACCAATCCTAAGGATCTGAAAAGAAAGCGGGACGGGAATAACACCACACCACCGCAAAGGAAAGTGGCCGATACCTCTGCTTCTGGCAGTTATGCAACTGTCGTCAAGACGGAGCGGGTCGCGATCCTACCTAAGGGGTTCCCTGAGACCGTCATCAGTGCGAACGAGCAAACCTTGGTGGAAGAAGCCATAACAGAAAAGATGTTCTCTGGATGGGAGCATAAGCTCCAATTCGGAGGCATCCACTTCCGGCCAGGAATGGTCTTAATCGACTGTGAAACCCCACAGTCAGCAGAATGGCTCATGGCAAAAATTCCACACCTGAGCAACTGGAAGGGAGTGGAGTTGGAGGTATGAGCCGGGGACGACATCCCAAAAGCACATACAGCCACGTTCTTTCTCCCAAGAAGTCAAGGGCAGCCTGTAGAGAAGCTTCTACCGTTAATAGAAGCGCAGAATGTAGGGCTATCGACCACACTGTGGAAAATCGTCAGCCAAAAAGACGAGGGCAAAGGCCAGATCCTTAGGTTAGGAATAGATGACAAATCCTGCCAACGGATCAAGGATAATGGATGCACTATCCACTATCGATTCGGGAATATCCCCGTACACGGCCTTCAAAAGAAAGAGGAAATAAAGGAACTGGGAGAAGAAATAGAACCAACTCCTAGTACTTCCAAAGATGAGGCTGATGTGGAGAGCATAGAGAGCCTTAACCTCTCAAATATCTGCGTTGACTCAGGTAAGAGGACTTGCATGTAAGGATGCAAGGGTAATTTATTACACTAGTGATGAAGTACCCAGAACATGCATAATGGTAAGAAGTAATATTAAATATTCTTGTCTTTCAGAATTCATGACACGTGATCTTTTTGTTTCAATGTGTGAAGGTGGGGTTTCTAGTATTTTAAAATTTTTAAACGGTTTGTAATCGTACCCATGTGTTTTTTAATGTTTTTAAATTTTGACTGCACCCGAAGATGGAAACAAAGTTTTCCGAAACATATATAGTGCGGTGCTAACGATATTAAATAAAATTTATGACGAATACACCAAGGAAATTTTTATTTTTATAAAATCTAGAGTTGTAGGTGTTTACAGTTCCAGAAACTAAGGATTCGTAGCAAAACCTAAATCGAAAGGATCTAGTACCATGGGCGTTACTTGGGATTTTTCTGTTCTTGCTCAGCTTTTTAAATTTTTCTTTGGTTTGTTTTCACTTTTGGGGAACTGGGGATACATTTCTTTATTTCGTAGGAGAAAATGAGGATTATATTTTCACATTTCCAAAATTGTATATTTACTTTTCGGGCCTATAATCGATTTTATCACCTTCTTCCTCGCACTCTAGTATGTTTGAGGGCATTCGAGTATTACGTAAACAAACTTTCAATGATTTTAGAACACCGAAGTAAATATAAGGAAATATGATAAGACGTAAGAATTTTTTCAAAAATATGATTATTAAAAATTAAAATTTACTTCTTTATATCAGTTTAATATCGTAGTATGTCTGGGGTTCCCCGAATTAAACATCGGCACATTTAAAAAGACTAGACTACTATACTTAGCGCTATGTCAAATCTCTGAACATTCATTTATTTATTATAAAAAATATGAAAAAAAATTCAGTATGACCATAATCAAAATGGTACCTATTATTAATTTAAATTAAAAATATTATTTTGAAAGTATTTTCATTATTTGCTAGCAAAAATAAAGAAACTTGAACCTCCCGCCCCATAGACCTGCTTATGTAGTACTTTAATGACCCTGTTTTTAATATAACCCGAAAACTATTATTATAAGCAATTAAAATATTCTAATTAAAATTATGTTACTAAGAAAAATTACGAATGATTTTCACAAATGATTCAAAGATGAGTATCAACCAAAATATATTATATTCCTTATAAAGGGGATGCTTACATAAAGTTATTTGTATTAAGTTTTTTTTTTTAATAATAACGAAAAGTATTCAAAAAACAAAGCACTAGGTTTGAATATGTTAAATGAATATGATGATGGTGGGTGAGGTTTTCCTCACCTGTAAGTCAAATGACACCATCAATCATCTTTAAGTCGCCCCGGAGCGCCACGGCAAATAATAATAATAGCCGTCCCTGCCCCTACACAAGTCGTTCAGTCGACTTCAGGGGTTGAAATTCACTCGTAAGGGGGTGAATTAGAGAGAGTATTATTATTATTATAGTTACTGCATTATAATTGAAGCTTCTTTCTAAAAGGGCAGTAAAATAGTGTGGCATAGTTAACGAATTAAACCTGTTATTCCAATTAAGTAAAGGTACTGAAATTCGGAAAATTAATTTTTCATTCACTCCTTTTTCCTCTCGACTAAAGTAACATTCCATATTTTTGTACTATGAAGATAAGAATATTGTTCTACATAGGAAGAACAATAGCAATATGATCCTGTTGAAGGAAAATAATTTTTTAAGCTTTTACAAAAATTAATTTGTTTATCAAGTTCCTGAAATACCGTCATGCAAGATATTGCAATGCATTGCACTTTGGTTCTTTTATCATATTGTGTGGTGAACATACTTCCTGTTATCTATAATAATTACAAAAATTTACTTTAAAAAATTATAATAGTTCCGATAAAGAGATGTTTCGTTTCGCTATAATATTAGTTCTTTTTCTTTCTGAAAAATGGGTACACAGCCAAAAAAGTTTGAAAGTTGACCAGTGTCATGAAGTGCGATACACAATTTTCACAAATGATGTACAATTATACTATTCATGTGATGACAGTGTTAAAAGTTGTAGCAAGAGTATTTCTTTCAATGTAGCGTGCCCTACTAGACAAACATGCAATATACCTGGTACAGGTATAAAATTGAGTAAAAAGCCAAAAGACGATATGGTATATGGTTACACTGGTAAATCTGTTTTACAAAATAAATTCTTAATATTACCCTCTGACAACGAATCATGTTTCTACCAGAACGAGCAATGTTATGATTCGGTACTTAGAGCGCATGTAGTTTGGAAATATGAAAAATGCTACAGAAATATCATATTCGAAGGGAAAGTCAACGAAGGAACGATAAACAGACGAGAATTAGATTTAAGATTTATCAGTTTCGAATATGAGAACAAAAATTATAGCCTTCAATTGCTCACAAAACACGAAGAATGCGAAAGTTGGGAAACAGATCAAAGCAACGTATTCGTATCGGTATCTAAAAATGATGAAGATACAGATAAAAAATCGACAAGTTTTATTTTGTCGAAACTAAAACCTGGGAGAATAAATTCCATGATTTTTAAATGTGGTATGAACGGCAGTTATAGTAATAAAGATTTGGTGACATATACGATTATTTCGAGTGCAATTCAGTTGAGTTTATTGATAATAATGTTGATATTAGTTATTATTTTGATTAGAAAGATCTCAAAAAGAAGCAAAAATAATGGAAATAAGACAAACAATTATGATATCAAGAAGCATTTGAATAAAGAAAGTGTTGGTGATGAAAATTATGAAGTTATTGATAATGATATTTATCGTAATGAATAATAAAAATACATAATAATAGCGACTTTTTTTACATAGTCATTAACCGATTAAATTACAAACTGTACATTTTGATATATAATTTTGCAAGTTTATTTTATGGAGCTGATTAAAAATTTATAAAGCTTTAAAGTGTATTGTTTTGTTGGAATTTGAATACATAATAATTTAATAAAATTAAATTTGTATTACAGTAAGTATTCCTTCATTTTTAATATCTGTACGAAACAGGATATTTCCAGTTATATTAAATAATTAGTAAGACCCTAACATTAAAGTCAAAATAGTATTATTAATTTAAATTAAAAATATTATTTTGAAAACATTTATCAGCAAAAATAAGAAAAACTTAAACCACGTTGCCCCCTAAAACCTGCTTACATAATACTTAACCTCCCACAATACAAATTACAAAATACTGATACTATTAAGTCACTACTAACAAAATCGGTAGTGACGGACCTTATTAAAGAATATTCCCTTGTGAAATTCAAGGAAAAATGGGTTGAAACAAGAAACTGCAGAGTTGCCAGGGAATATGCGCCTAGTCACAGGCATTCTGACTGGTCATTGCCAAGTACGAAAGCATCTCCATATCATGGGGCTGTCAGAATCCGCAATCTGCAGAGGGTGCGAATAAAAAGATGATACCATCGATCATATCCTGTACGATTGCTTGACGCTCTCAACTACATCAAATCTGTAGGCTGGCTCACGAGCTAGGAGGTGCCCATCATATTAGGAGGATGCACAATGGGCCTAGTGAGGCCTAAGTACCGTGGGAATAAGCCACCCTCGACACGTTACAGATATAGATACTACTGTCTGTTCGCTATACTTAGGCGGGTTTCGGATTAAAAATGTTATGAGTATTTCCAGGTAAGTACTCGAAAGTTTGACCTGTTCTTTGGGGAAATATCAACTGGTTAAATGAAATGAAAAATAATGTACAACTTTTTAATGAAATAATAATGGAAAATCTTTTGGATAATTGAGAGCAGAATTAAACTTCTTCATTAATGGAGTCTAATGTGGCTATTTCAAAGGTAATAATAATTTTATATTACACTTCACACAAAAAAATATGGTCTATGTATAATAAGAAGGTTATTTAGCTCAAATAAAATATTTTTTAACATAAAAATTTGTTCCATGTAGAGAATTTCAAATGAAAAATAAAAAAAATTGAACTTGCCAACAAAAATGAAAATCAGTCATTATCATCCAAAATATCATAATCGTCATCATCATCACTGTCATCACCATTAATTGTTATTATGATTGGACTTATTTCGTTTATTTTATTTTCACGAGTCCACCAATCTTCTATTAGTTTCTCGCACTTGGATATACAGTTCCGCCACACTTCTGGAGTTGCAATTAAAAGTGTTTTTCGCCAAGTTTCCCGAACTGCGTCGTCACTATAACCATTATGCCCAATATGGTTGTCATAATATTGTTTTGCTATTCCCCATATACAAGGTGTTTCAAAAAGATTGGTAATAAATTATACCACATATTCTTGGGTCAAAAATAGGTCGATTAAACCGTACTTACCTATATACAAAAGTGCACCCAAAAATAGTTACAGGATGTATAAGATAAAAATTTAAATAAATTTTTTTAACATTGCTCTTAAACCGTTTGGCATTTTTTCATAATATTTTATATGACGTGTTAGATTACCATGACTAATAATAACGAGGAAGAGGTAATATTTTTTTCTTGATTTTTATAGGTTTTTGGAGGGGATCATCGCTCTTTTCTCCACTCAACTTTTTTGTAGTATAAAATTTAATTACAAATGAAATGCCACTGGAATGCAACATCCATTTGGAAACTTTTTTGTCTCTTAGTATTTGTTTGTAAAAAAATTAGTTTAGACGATACAGCCATTTAAAATGACAACTTAAAAATATTCAATGGAAATTCTACGTATGAAAAATATCAAAATCAAGTTTATTTTTAAATTACAAACTAATATCATCAAAATAAAAAAAATTAATTTAACAGGTGTTTAAAATTACATTCTCCTCCTACTACATAGTTTTAACAATGAAAATCGAATTTTGATATTTTTGCATACGTATAATTTACATTGAATATTTTTAAGATATCATTTTAAGTGGCTGTATCGTCTATACTAAACATTTTACAAACAAATACTAAGAGACAAAAAAGTTTCCAAATAGTATCGTTCGATTTTTAATAAAATTTTATATTACAAAGAAGTTGAGTACGGAAAAGAGTGGTGGTGACACCCTCCAAAATCCTACAAAAATAAAAAAAATATATTGCCTCTATCTCGATTTTGTTAGTCATGGTATTCCAACACGTCATATAAAATTTCATGAAAAAATGTCAAACGGTTTAAGAGCAATGTTAAAAAAATTCATTTAAATTTTTATCTTATACACCCTGTAACTATTGTTGGGTGCACTTAGGTAAGTACGGTTTAATCGACCTATTTTTGACCCAAGAATATGTGGTATAATTTATTACCAATCTTTTTGAAACATCCTGTATATTCGATGGGATTAAACTGGCAATGATACGGTGGCAGACGTAAAACTTGATGACCGTAACTTTCAATAATCTGATCCACAACAAAAGTTTTTGGTTTGGCGTGTATATTTGCCAAGCGTAATAATTCTGATTTTAATATATATTGAGGAAATGGTATATATTCCTTTGTCAACCATTCTTTAATTTTATCAACAGTCCACGAATTCGTTGGACTTTTGTTTAATACTTCAGAATGGTAAGCTGCATTGTCTAAAATAATTACGCTGGGCTCACTTAAACCTGGGAGAAGTTTTTCACGCAACCATTTTACAAACATTTCTCTGTTCATATTATCGTGATAGTCACTGGATTTTGATTTAGATGAAAATATTAAAACAGCACCTTCTATAAAATCTGATTTCCCTCCTGCATGTAAAATTATGTATCGCTTCCCTTCTCCATCGGTATGTTTGATGGACTTTACGTTATCATCTTGCCATATTCTCTTGGTTGCACCCCTAGAAAATATCTGTGTTTCGTCTAAATATATAAAATTCGCCCCTTCTTCTTTAAATTTAGAATATTTTCTTAGAAAGTTAATTCTCTTGTGCACGACAGAACTTCTTTCACAAAGGGCCTTTCTGTTATCCTCCTTTTGAAATTTGAAACCCAAGTTATGTATCACTGGCCATAGACTTGTTCTGCCAATGTCGTCAAATTTTCTATTAATTCCGAGAGAATTGTATTTAAGGTCACATGTTCCTTGTTGGCCCTAATTCGATAAATGGTATCACGAATTTCCAATTTCTTTCCATCTGGAATATCTTTCGTTTTCAATGATGGGCGAGTTTTGCGGTGATCTTCTTTCGGCAGTTCACTATTGTGATTTTGTAATACTCCTCTTAATTCGGTTTCACTAATTCCTAGAGCATCGCATACGCGTTGTTGTACAGACATTACCGATTTTAAAGGACCGCCATTTTCTTTTTCATCCGTAAAATACTTATGTACACTACAAATTAGACTCTCTATATCTAACACACGTCTAGGCATTTTCAAAATTTCCACTAAATTTACAATATACATACAATGTCAACACTTGCAAAGAATCAATTCAACTGCAATATTTGTAACAAATTTAGTACCTACCCTAATGTTATTTTAATTTAAATCTGACCATTAGGGCAATTTTACCTAATTTCTTGGGAAGAGGCTTATTGGAACTGGTTGTCAATGACTAATTTGCATAATTTTGTTAATCCGAAAGCCGCGTAAGTATAGCGAACAGACTGTATTAAACATTTCAACAACCTGTCAATCAAAAGCTGCCAGTGGGAAAGGCTCGTATATCTAAGGAGATTGCGACGTGTTCCATCTTTTACGCTATTTTTATTCGAAATAGTAGTCGTCAAGCCTACCAATTTAAGAAAAATGTATAAGAGTTTTTTTTTTTCAAATATATTTTCATTATGTTTGACATAAAATATATAAATACCAGGCCTTCCCACCGACAGTTATTTTGTTTGGAATGCCTAATATTATATGGATTGCTATTGGAACTAGTTCCAGTGCTAGTCGATAGATAAAAGTATTGATAACATATTTCGAAGACATTTGTATTTAAATCTACTTCATTTTTGTTATACTTACTTCAGAACTAAACGCCGGTTTGTATTGTTTGTGCAATTCTATAATGATCTTGAGGCATACCAATACATTTTCCTCATTATCTATTTCTAAGAGCTTCAACATAAGTGATAAAATTTGTTTTACATATGGTCTTAAAGTTTCGTTGGTCGGTAGTCTATATAACATTTCTAAAATCAATTTCCTAACCTAAAAAGATGTTAAATTAGACACTATAACAGATTTTTTTTTTTAAATATAATCGCTTACCTGTTGAATATTATATTCTGCCACAAAAAGTGGATATCCTTCATCCAATATTTTTATAAAAATGTTTATTGAATGGTCCAGAAAATTTGAATAAAGAGCAGAATTTAAAATTATCTAAAAAAAAATATATAAAACAATTAATGTATATAATTTTTTGATGCTTTAATGATTGTTCTTCAACTCACTTCAAAATGTTTGCTAAGTTCTTGAGTAGCTTTTAGCTTAAGAACGTCTTTACATTCTGGATCAGCTAACATGGTAACGTAACTCTTGAATTGATTCATTAGGGCTGTATGGGGGTGAACACCCACAGCCCCAGTACCAGCTGACGTAGACGCCTGCATTTTATTAATGCAATGATCTGTGTCGCATTTGGTTTACAATCTGAAAAAAATAATAATATGTACTGTTACAGTGTTAGTTAAGAATATGTATAGATTCGGTAAGAAAATATCTACAGAATACACCGAAATATAAAGAGCAAAAAATACCACAATAGCAATATATGACCAGATAACTAAGAGTGATACCACTATTGACACGACTCGATGTTCAGCATTAGCCCAATATTACTTAAATATTTATTTATTTACTACAACAGTGAACAGTTCAAAACCAATTACAAGTTTGGATAAACATAAATTAGAAAAAGGACTTATAATCATGAGATACATCACAGTATAATGAATTAAAACAAGATAAGAGCATCAGGTGTCCCTGATCATGAAAAAATAAAAACTTTTTTCAATGAAAACAATTTCAGTTATATTTGACTGCTCATAAAAGCATAAAACATTGTAACGGTTGAAACCGTTATTTCGGAACAATCACCGCTTACTCAAATGCATTTGTCGCCTATGCTTTGTGTCAGAGAAAGTGAGATTTTTATTTGATCTGAGAGACAGCCACGAATAGATCACTTCAATTTTAATTTCGGTCATCCGAAATATTAATTATTATTTATTTATGTTAATGACCGTCTGATTTTATAAGGTACGTTTTGTTAATAATATGTTATAGCACTGCAAATTTTTACCGTTATCTGATAACGAAATGAAATATACCCCAAAAGCATGTAAAAACATTGTACTTTACCAAATGGCACCTGTGCCTATATCTTTCCTGAGCAAAGTGGCTTAAAAAATTATTTTGTATTAAAACAAATCACATAAAGCATGACAGCGCTAATTTTGTTTGCCCTTAAAGATTTCCAGAAAATAATATTCAAATATATCTTAAAGGGAAACATTTTCTTCCTCCTAACATGACACAAAAACATCTAACCACGATTAGTAGGTAAAAATCATTAAAAATAGAAATCAATTTGTGCTGATTTAAAAATTTATTTGTATGCCTATTGTTGTGATTCATTTTTATAGGTTGCCATAGAAACGACAAAAAAACTACTATGATTATATAAAATTATTTATTATTTTTTGGAATAAGATATTATGCTTTACTATATTTAAATATATTAAATAAGATTTTTCCTTTTCATTTTAATTTTAGTCTCTGTGAATTTATTCATTTAATAGTTAAAGCATTTTATCTAAATCCTTTTCAAATTTCCTTTCATCTATTATAATATTTTAACCCTTTTTAGCCTATGGCAATCTCTAGACGGTTCAGGGCTGGTACTCTGTGTCATGTAGAATTCTACTTATCGTTTTCTACAATAGAAATCGATTACTTTCTTTTGTGGCACTCTGTGTAACATAGCGGAAAACCAACGAGTATATACTTACTACAATAACTAGTTTCATAAGAAACCACATTGCGATATTTACCGTGCGGTTGATAACGTATACATCACAAAAGAAAGTAATCGATTTCTATTGTAGAAAACGATAAGTAGAATGGGCCATGTTCACATGTGAGATATGCTGTTTTATAAACTATATTGTAATAGTTAGTCGCTATACAAGTTATTCTAAATAATCAGTTCGCTAAAAAAGCTAAAAGTTTTTAAATTAAGCCCAATTGAAATTTAAAATTTGAAATTATACGTCATCGGGAATAGACCAATCAGCTTGTGTCGAAGTTTTTTTTGTTTTACAAAACCAAGCCAACGAACAAACCTACATACAGAATGTCGAAGTGAACGCACATCTAAGTGACATTTAAAAATTGACAGCACCTAACAACTAACCTTAGTTTTTTGTTTTGGTTTAATTTTATTATTAATCAGAATTTATCTGGGTAAATTATCCTGTGGGATATAGGATATATAAAGGAAGAAGAATATGAATTTATCAGCTGTATTTATAAAAGTTGAATCAAGTATTTTTCCCATTGTAAACGAAAATATGATTACCGAGATGATTACTGCATTTTTTAACAATACTCAGTTTCCAAAAGATAGAAAGGTAAAACTTTATTTATAAATTGTTTTAATGGTAGGTAGTTACAGTTTATATGAAGCAGTACACTTTATAGTAAAACATATTTATCTCAGGTTTTATTTTTAGATCTGCCAAGCAAGAATATGGAGATATTTACTTTTTCCATAAGAGAGAAGGAGACAAATTACACCTAAACATAAAGTACAGCAAAAACCTTATGATGTGGCTGTTTTTTAGTGCACAATGCCTAGGATATGTTGAATCTCAAGGTTTGTAATATTTATTATGCTTTTATATCACATATAATAAACAGTGTATAAGGCCCTTTATTCTTATAAATATTTTTTTTCTAATTTTGACATAAAGAGACATTTTTTGTAATCGCAGCAAGTGTTAAAATAATCTAGAAATAGATTTTGTTAGTGAACCTAGTAATAATTATGATACCAAAGAATGCTGCAGAGCACCTATGAAATTTTGAGTTAAATCATGCCATATTTTTATACCCTTTTCAAAAATTTTATGCTCCTCGTTTTATGCAAAACTTAAAATGCTCTGATAGCTTCGAACGAAGTCAGCAAAGCACCTCTGTTTTATAAAGTTTTTTCTGTAAAAACAGCAACACCATATATTTATGCACTTGAAATATTATATTTTTAAAAAATACATGGTGCTTGCTAACCTTCGAAAGAAGCCAGCAGAGCAATTCGGTTTTTTAAAGCTTTTTTCTAAAAACCACACCCCATTTTTAGACTCTTGAAATATTGTAAAACTTTACTAAAAAAATTGCTATTTTTAAATAATACAGGGTGCTTTATTGGAACAAAGTCAGCAGGACACTTCAGTTTTTTAATATATAAAAACAACTACTTATGACACATGTTTAGGCTGTTTTAAAATCCTAAAAATGTGGTAAGTATATTTGTTTTCAGAAAAAAACTTTGAAGTCAGCAAGGAATTGCGAATTTTTTTTTAAAATGTCAAATTTCGAATATTTTATAATATTGTAGGAGCCAAAAAATGTGGTGTGGTTTAAAAAAAACTGGGGTGCTCTGCTGGATTCGTTTGAAGCTAACAAAGCATCCCGTAATTTTTTATTTTATAATACTCAATAGCCTAAAATGAGACATAGCTGTTTAAACAAAAATGGTACTTTTAAAAATAGCAGTTTTTTTCGAAAAGCTCTATAATATTTCAAAAATGTGAAAATGTGGTGAGCTTGTTTTTTTTGTTTTGAAAATCAGAGGTTCTTTACTGGATTCGTTCAGAGCTAGTAAAGTGCTCGTCTTGTTACATAAAATAAGGCATTTTGTAGCTGGTTATATAGTTATTTTGTAACTGCATATCTAACCCTGTTATTTTTTCAGGAGGTTGTAAACATGTGGCTTCATAGAAGAAGTGAGGAACCATCTGTAACATCTACTCAGTGTTATTGATAATGATGTACACTTGGCTAGATTGTTAAAGAAACCTCTTCATCCACTACAGGAAAATAAATCAGTACTTTTATATTCTTAGGATTTGTATATATTTTATATTTGTAAATAAATTGTTTTTTTACTTCATTTTTCTCATTTTTTATTAAAAGGTTAATAAATAAAATTTTCACAGATTTTTATATTTTTGTTTGTAAACAATAATTGAAGTTTTTATTAAAAATCACCAATGTTAATAATAATAACTTAAGTCAATATTATTCTTTCTCCTTTTTTAAAGCTACTATTAATAAAGGTATTACTTTAGCTTGACCTATGATCAATTTTTAATTTTGCGATATATTTGGTTTGACAGAAAAAAAATTAAAACCCTTTGACATTGGTTGTTTTTACTTAGATTTTCATAAAAAATAAACGGAACTGCAAACATGTTTTACTATCGTAATAACGAATAGCAACATGAAATTTTTTTTTCACATTTATCACTGTTGTCATTTTCATAAGAAGGCACACTTTCTGGTTTTTTGAAAAAGGTGGCAAGAATTGTGATATTTTTAAATTTATCACCAGTGATGCCACATGTAGTTACCCGATTTATTGGAATATAATATAGACTTTGCTACCACATTCAACTGAACTTGGTTTTTAATATTTATCACTGTGACATAGGCGTTTTTGTTAAAATGTTTCATTTTAAACTGCTGTAAATAGGTGCCTTTGTTTTGGTAGTTTTAGTCCCAAAAAAATCTATGCATATACAGGTACTCATTCCTCTTCGATTTGCTCGAAAAGTTAAATTTTTATCAAAAATTACATTGGCTGTTTAAAAACTCATTATAATCCCTGAAATGTGATAATTAGGTAAATTAACAAACAAACAAAAAAGTTTATTAAATTAATATTTACTCTTACAAAATAGGTTCTTGTAAGTTAACAAGCAATTATGCAGATATTACTAAGTAAATGTACTTGCTTAAAATTCACACACGAATGTGGTTTTAACATGTTAAATTAACTAACCCTTCTTATAACTCTTTCCACATGTATTCTTAGAGATGCTATTCTTTTACTTAATTGTACATCTTCTGGAGAAGTTTTTTCATTCTGTGATACACTAGGTGTGGCTTTACTAAAGTGTATCCCATGTTTTCAAGTAGCTGATTATTCTGAAACCCCTATCTGCCATTATATGGGATCCAGAAACCAGTTTGTTTAAATACCCACATTTTTCCATTATTTCTTTATCACTAGTTCTTCCACAAAATGATGAATAAATTCGGTATCTTCAAAACTTTCAGGAGATTCTGCATTTTCTTCCAGAAGGGTTTTTAGGTTATACACCTAAGAATTTATAGTAGCCTTATTTTCAATTTCCTGAAGGGGACAATTAGCAGAAATTGCTGCTACATCTTGATAATCCGGTGTATTTTTATTAAAAAGTTCACGAGAAACATCGCTAGTAGAAGGTTGATTTTCTTCTTTCCAAATTTCTAGGAACACTAATAAATATTTTTGAAGATGAATGTGAATCATTATCACATTCTGGAACAAAACACTTTTTCGTAGTCATAATATTTATAAAAAGTACAAAATTAAACAATCAAATTCCAAATAAATTCTTGATGGAGACACTATGATGACAGATGCCATACACAGTGCTGCCATTTTGCCATTTTCTGAATTATTAAGTGACTTTTAAAACAATGAAACTTTAAATATGGTAAAAGTTTAAACAGAAATAATACTTTAAAAAAACATTTGATATTATATATTTAAAAGATATTTGTTTAACGATGTTTTAGAAGTCTAAAAGTAAGAAGGAGTACACAAACGAACGTACATCACTTCTCGTAAACCTTCTAGCCGGCAACGTTGTGCGCTAGCTCCTATTGGTCTATTCCCGGTGACGTCATACATTTTAAAAAAATTCATAACTCCGGCAAATGAATAGATAAAAAAAAAATAAAAAAAATGTAATTTTATTTTCAACTCTATTATTCATAAAAAAAATTTCAAAATTTTTGAACATGCCCCATTCTACATGACACAGAGTACCAGCCCAGGTTAGAATCGAAATAAGAATCATATATCTTGAAGATCATTCACGGTTTAATAACGAATAGGAGCCACAAATGAGAATTATGAATAAGAATTCCGAATCACTTGGCTGAAGTTGCCTGACTGGTATATATAATGTTTAAGGATTGATGTACCTCTGCAGTTTGGGGCGAAGGAAGAAATACCTGATTTTTACCTTTAACTTACCATACCATATATTACCTTATTTACCATACAGATAAGTGCAATTGATCTAATCAATAAATTGTTTTAAATTTGAATTATGTGAATTAGAATTTGATACCTACCTTATCTAAAGCATTTTTTTAAAGTTTAATTTGTTAGTGATTTTCTATATTTTAATCACTAATGTAGAGTTAAGTGTATAAGCTTTAAATATAGTGGTGCCTAACTTCTTTTTCAAAGTTATTAGAGTTATTTAAAAACCTAACCCACTACCTATAAATTGAGCTCAAACACATATATCAAGGTAGATAAAATAACCAACTATTCATGTTACAACATTTAAAAAACATCACACAAAAACTAACAAATGCAATATATAGGTACGGAAATCTAAACGCTCTATTTTACAATGAATTGGTCAAGGTATCATAGGATCACGCGTGTAACAAAGACAGCTGGACAGCGCGGATCGTTTGGCGCACGGTACGTATGACTTCCGTCTCACTCGCACTTACGCTCGTCTCTTAATAGATTTGTCTTAGATGGTCCGCGTTTAAATTTCGTACACGTATATATTATAAAATACAGTAGATAACTATACATATATCAACTTAAACAGAATAAATATCTATTATGTTTCTATGGTAATAGCTCTAAAAATATCCAGGATATCCTGAAGGCGATGATAATTGCAAATCATTTAAAATAAAAAAAATGGAGGGCTGTTTAAAATGTTTGAATTAGCAGCTGGTTAATAGAAGCTTAAATATGGGGTTATCATTTGCCCGGGTATATACTATTACTGTGGTAGAAGCCCACTAAATGGCCACTTCCCAAAAATGGTGCATCTAGAGACAGCTCTCGGCCACATTATTAACCTGCAGGACTTTGACCTGAGAGGCTGGCTATCCTTAGACATCCCCCAGCGACCACCAGCAGGTTTTTGATGAGTTAATAACCTGCAGGACTATGACGAGCTGAGAAGATGGTTGTCTGTAGACACCACTTAACGTGAACCACCAGGTTTTTGACGGGTCGATACCCTGCAGGACTTTGATGAGCTGGAAAGATGGCTGTCTCTAGACACCTTTAAACGGCAACCGGCAGGTTTTCACAGGACGCACAATGGGCCGTATGAGGCCTAAGTGTTGTAGAGAAATCCACCCTTCCGCCACCTTACAGATACAGAAATGGGGTATCATAAAATAAGGGTTATACTTTAAAGGCTATAACATTTTTAGAAATTAAGCTAGTAGCCAAAAGTAAAGGGAATCTAGTTGCATCAATCTATGTAAAACAAAAGAGTTATCGTGTACGCTGCTGATACAAGTGTCAAACATAATCATCGCGATTTAGATATATAACCCATACGGGGCAGCGAAAAAGTCTCTCAACAAGGTATTTTCTTTGAAATGATAGAATGTATGATTATGAAATTGTAGGGTGATGAATAGGACTGTATTATATTATTATTGTTTTCTTTCTGATCCTATACATACAGGGTAGCGAAAAAGTCTGGCAATAAGGTATTTTAAGGTGATAAATAGCACTGAATTACATTAGTAATGTGGTACTTTTAGTATTCTTGAAAAGAGGAAAAATAAGCTTTTTTTCTGATATATAACTCAAATTACGTGGCCATTTAAAAAAAATCAAGATAGCGGCGGTACGCTAAACGCTGACGTCACATAAATTTGACATGTCCTCTATAAAATGCAGAGTACAATAGCATTTATCGCCCTACAATTTCATAAATATACATTCTTTCGTTTCAAAGAAAATTTTAGAATAAGCAAGTTCAAGAAAATATGGTAACAACCAATACGCAGGCGGGCAAGGCGATCCAGTCCTAATAACTGATATATGCAACCAATATGTGTAATTTTCGATGGATTTTCTGCAAATAATCTGTAATGCGCATGCATTGTATTATCTCTAAACATTGCACAGCTATGTCATTTTTGATTAGGTCAGCAGCAGTTTGTAGCGTTCCACTGGTAAGAAGTTCAGTAATATAAGCAGATATTTTGTAAATTCACTGCCTCCAAGATGGCCGGATCTTAATCCAGCGGAGTAATGTTCGCGGGGTTATTTAAAAAATTTAGTGAATACAACCAACGACGCTGAAAGAATTAAAAACTCTATTAGGGAGCAAATTACTGCAATTCAACCAGAAATGCTTAATTATGCTATGTTCAATTTGAAGGTACGGTTGGTGATTATACAGCAGCAAAATGGACGACATATCGAACATTATTCTATTTCTTTATGAAAACTTTATATATGCCAAGGTCAAGGCGTAGTACCTTAATGTTAATCATAGAGATCAATACAATCTAACCCATCATGTAAAATATCTTACATAAGAGTGAAGCTTGCTTCATTTTACGAGTATGTGTAGCTCTATTAAACCAAAGCACGAACAGTTGGTCATGGGGAAATCCTATAGCGGGATATATATTGTTCAAAAGATATGACGCTGACCTCATAATTTTTTTTTACATATTTTCAATAGCACGACTTTAGATGTTATATGATCGATTCCATACAACTAATCCGTACTCCAGTCTACATTTAACAAAACAAATATATAACTTCATTGTAAGTATATTACTAAATTGTCTAGAATTTATGACTGTGAAGCACTAAGGTCTGCTCGATATGCCTAATGAACGTCAAAACCCTTATCAAAATGGACTTCCAGGTCCTTTATAAATTCCGGTTTAGTTAAAATAAGGCCAATAATCTAATAATCAAACGTAAATAGTAGTTTGTGCAACAAGAGCGGATATGATTGCCATATTGCACGAAGGCGAAATTTGAGCACGACGCCGTAGGCGGAGTGCTCAATCGTCTGAGTGCGATGTGGACAATCCACTCGAGTTGTACAGTATATTTTTTCTACGACCCACTAACGAAAATTTACAAATAAAAAAAAACATTTTAAGGTTATTAAGACAAAATAACTAATTTTAAAATAATGCTTTTAATAATTTTTAAAATAAAATAAAAAATAAGTTCATTTCATTTTTCCCCATCCGAGAATCGAACTCGAGTCTTCCGTGTGGAAGGCAAGAACGCTAACCTCAGCACCACCTATTCTTTTATTTTTGTTACTTTAATACTCGTAATTAAATTGACTTCATATAGTTTTATTTTAAATTAACAAATTATTTATAATTGTAGACGAAATAAAAACAGAAATGTTATTATTTATCGATTCTACACATGAATAACCCATTTTAATCTCAATAACTGTTAAACTCAATAATGTTTAATCTCAATAACTAAAAAAACATACTGACAATTAGTTTGACAGAATTGTCATTTATTTAAAATTTTAAAAATAATAGCAGTCGGTTGATCAAAATGTGAACGATGATTGGTGCATTTCATTTTTTTTGCGGTTCTCACTACCTAGAATGGATAGAAAAATAATATTTTATCCTTGGATATGACACTAGTAGGTAATAGGCCACTTGGGAGCCCCCCCCCCCCCCCCCCCCCCCCCCAACCACACTACTTTATACCAGTCGTTTTCGACGTTTTTCAACGTTTTTAGCGCTATTGATTTTATTTTAAATATATAACGTTGAAAAACGTCGAAAACGGCTGTTAAAAAGTGAAGTAGTAGGTAATAGACCACTTGGGAGCCCCCCCCCCCCCCCTTCAAACAACCACACTACTTTTTACCAGCCGTTTTTCAACCTTTTTCAAGCTACTGATTTTATTTTAAATCTTATAACGTTGAAAAACGTCGAAAACGGCTGTTAAAAAGTGGAGTAGTAGGTAATGGGCCACTTGTGAGCCCCCCCACCGCACCACTTTTTACCAGCCGATTTTCGTCGTGTTTCGACGTTTTTAAACGTTATAAGATTTAAAAATAAAATCAATAGCGCTAAAAACGTCGAAATACGGCTGGTAAAAAGTAGTGTGGGGGGGGGGGCTCCCAAGTAGCCCATTACCTACTGACACTATATTTATCAGAAATTAAATGTAAATAATTTTCAGTACACCATAGTGATAATTCAACTAAACACCTTTGCAAAACTGTACAATCAACTATATCTCGTATTTCAGCAAACATTTTTAAATTACCAGCATACAGCGTATTTTACATTTGTACTTTTCCCAATAAAACTATGATGAGTAGGGGCCCAAGAAGTGAACCTTGCAGTACATCTGAGATTTGCTTAAAATAATTTGAAATAAATCCTTGTTGTTGAACGTACTAGTGTAAGAGATTAGATATAGAGTTTTTACTAATGGTAACATTGATGTTATTCGAAAATTGTTTAATGTTAGGCATGCTAATTTTATCAGATTTTTTGCTTATATAAAAGTGTTTGGTTGTTTAATTCTTTCTCTAATAATACGACTTACATAAATATTATAACGCAAAGAACTGTAATGCAATTTTAACGATCTTACCGTTTTTCTAGATTAGTTATATTGGAATTATTATAAAAAAAACATTTTATTATATTAATATTATCACATCACAATCACGTCGAGAATAAAAATCTGTTTACACCGACATCAAAATGTTTTTTTTTGCGGTGAGCACTAACTCTATAATGGTTTATATCGATTATTCCTCTAAAGTTTCGTGATATTTTAGTAGTGGTAGAGAAGTTGAGACGCGCAAACTTCAATATACTTGGCGCTTTGAAAGGTCAACTCTGGCTATTTGTAAAGAAATATATTTTTTTAACTATTCAAGATGGACGACAGAACGATAGATCAAATTTTTTTTGGATCGTTAGACAATTTACCACCAGTTAGTTCAAAAATTGTCAGGATATTTACTAGTTCTACATTTACCGGTAAGTTAAACATGTTGAAATATTTTTCTTTAGTTTATATATACCATGCAAATTATTTTTTTAAAATATTTAAATAACACTTGTAGAATGTTAGCACATTAAAAAAGATTTTGAGAATTAAACTCTTTATTTAGTTTTAACTTTGAACTAAGAGTAAGAACATTTTAATCATGTAATCATTATACCGGGTGTTCAACTTTATAAAAAAAAACCGTTTCAGACGAAAGTTTTATAATTTTGTAGGGAAAATTTTTTTGGCTAAATCGTTTTTTTAGCTAACCATAATATGGCCAACTTTTTTTTCGCGCAGCAACATTTTCAAGTAGCTGTTACTCAAAAAGTAAAAGTCCAATAAAAAATGTTTCCCCCAAAAAACTATAAAACTTTTGTCTGTAACTTTTTTTTCTAAAATGTATATTTTCGGAGGTATTTGACTGTAACACTTTAATTTGAACACCCGGTATACAAGGTGCCAATTTAAAAACTTTCCAATGGCAATATCTTCTAATAAAAAAATGCTTGAGTAGGTAATTTTTTTCCAAAGAGGACACAAAGTGATACAAAAAATAACAGGTATGATGTTTAGCCGACGAAATCGCGTTGAGTTCGCGCATGACGTATTGTGGTGTAGAATATGGCTGATTGGTCATGAGCAGATTAAAATTTGTATGCACGCGCGGTTTTCGATCAGTTGTTACCTCAAATTCATAAAAGCCACGCCTCCACACCACAATACGTCACCGTGCCGTAGTATCAATTGGCGTAATATTGTACCTTCTTTTTATAGTATCATGCCTTTCTATCATATTATCATACGTTACATTAACCAATACAATTGATTAAATTACTAATAAAATTAGCTGTCAAATGAAGTGTTACATTTTTCAATTCGTAACATCTTTTTATCCTGCTAGAGGGCTCTAATATCAAAAATGCCGAATTTCCCACAAAATTATCTTTTCAATGATATATCATGCATTGTACTTTCCCTATTTAAATCGTAAGGGTTAGTGTAGAGGGAAATGACGTATGAAAATTAAGAATATGATATGGGTGTCCACTTGGAATAAAAATTTACCTGTTTCAAACAATTTTTGATATCCTTTTTTGTTAGGAGATATTGCCAATGGGAAGATTTAAATTTGACACTCTGTATATTCGTATTCTTGAGCAAGAATTGAATAAGTTCAAAATAAAATTTTTAACACGTTCCTTGAACTATTCATAGTTTATGTCGTGAATAAAAGTGCATGTATTATTTTCTTCCTATTTATTAGCAAAGGTTTCGAAGTAATTTTGACTCATCATGCAATTTCATTGCAAAAATATATTAGATTTTCGAACACAACGATGACTTGATGGAAGAAATTAAAATTATTACATATAGCACCCAAAAACGCGATATTCAAATGCATGTTTTGTTACAAATTATTGTACAAATAATGTTTTGGCAAAATATCAACCAAAATTATGACGAAATATAAGCTGGGTGCTATCAATTTATGTCATATAATAGCGATATTTAATCATTTTAAACAGTTGTTAATACGGTGGTTTAGTGATGATGTAATTATGGTTTCACTGACAATTAAAGTGACAGTAGATTTTTTGAGTGCGTTTTGTTTGTTTTGTTTACCTAAATTATATCACTTTTTTACTTTTATAAATTTATTCCTAAAGTAAGTAGATAGCATGTATATCAAATATATACAATCGTTCAGTTACCAATTACATATTTTTAAACAATTTTTTATGACCTGTAAACAATATTTAGAAATAAACTAAAAACAATAGAAACATATATGTCAAATTTATTGATGTTTTTGTTAAAAGTTTGGTTAGAATTAAAAGTCAGTGGAACCAAAATGACATCACACTAAACTAGCGCATTATTCTTAGTTTTATTTGTCTAAATCCCGTTTTCCATTATAATTATTAACTAGACTAATAGAAAATAAACTTACAATGACTCAAAATTTAAATACATTTACTCAATATCCTCAAATGTCATACATTAAGAGGAACATAGTTACCTTATTCTCGAGAAAAAAAAAAATAGCTTAAAATACGATAAATTGAAGGTAAAAAACAGTTTATTTTTAATACGATTTGTATTTTAATTATAGAGAAATAAGACCAAAAAACCCATAGACCCAGTCCTTACTAATAAAAGGGTGAAAAGCTCTGCTGAATTTCAGCTCGTCTAGTTGTAGGAATTTTTAAGCTATTGCATAGCTTTTATCGCGGGCTTTGAGCACGGCGACCGAATCAAGAAATTCCGTAACGCGTAACGAAAAAAAAACCTAACACCCCCCACTCCGACCGGCACAGCGGTGCGGCGTTAAACAATATTAACTTCTTATTTATTCAATAAAAGAAAATCGAAAAATTTAAAAATCGAAAAATCCAAAAATCGGCACGGTGTTTGTGTGCGTGCGACTAGACGTATGCGTGTAGACTAGCTGCTAACTGATTCTAGACACAATTTCGGAAAAATTGAATTTGAAAATGAATAATGATCCACAAGAATCCACAACAAAATATGGGACCACCATTGACGCGATATTTAGAGGATATTAAGTCTCAAACTTATGTTTCTTATTTCAGTTACCATAAACCTATAGTTTCAATGGTAAAAATTCCTGAATAACCTACATGTATTCTAAGATAATAAAAATATTTTAAACAATATTAACTTCTCATTTATTCAATAAAAGAAAACAATTTGGTTTCTTATCGGTCACCACGTTCAAAAAGTGTAACTTGAATTAATATCAAAGAAAAAACTTGAATTAATATCAAAGAAAAAAAATATTGCATAAATAAAATAAATAATTATAATAAGTTGATAAAAAATGCTATGTAATAACTTTACCGCGGCAGTCCCCGAGTGCCACGCGTATTTTTTAAATATTTAATTTTAAGTCAGCAATATACATTTTCGGTCAATGTTGAAATTTGGTGAAACTCTTTTGGAGTAAATGTATACGCCCAATCATTGTAAATTAAAGCATTTAATTTATCCTATTTTAAGCTTTTCTGGTTGCGAAAAGAAAAGAAAAATAAACCTTTTTTTGGTTTTAAAATCAATATTATATATTATTATTATTATTATTGAAAGTTTTATCAAAGAAGGGCAGGTTGACTTAAAAAAATAGAATTTGGTTTAACTTACAACTTAGTAATAACGTTGTTTTGGTCCTTATTTTCCAGTCCAAATCAGTACAAAATAATTAAAATACAATACACGACAAAATAACCCACTTTTTTGAAAAAAACAATATATACACACTGCAAGTCGTTGAATATTTACTTGTTACATAAAATAAGGCAGTTCCTAACTGGTTTCATGAATAGCTATTATATTCTTAAGATATATAGTGTATCTAATAAATTTATTAAATGCGAATGTTCGTGTAATGTTCAAATTCAAAATTGCAGTGATCTAGTTTTACATTTTCAATAAAACACAAAATATACGTTCAATTTTATTTGAAAAAAGATCAATTATAATAATTGTAAACTACCTCAAAAATCAGCAAACAATTCCGCTAAAAGTTTTCAAGGTAAATGTTACTAATTCGTCAATCCAGTAAACAAAAGATTGAATTGTCCAACTTTTTATAGTATGTTTTGTTAATTTGGAAGAGTTTATTAATACAGGTATTTAATTTTTGCAGATACTACAATGGAAAGAAATACGTTGATGGCAAAATGTTATCCGAAAATTAAAGATTATTGTAGAGAAAAACATGGTCTAGAATTTCAGGTATTTTTTACAGCATTACAAACTTAGATTGTTTTTAATTTCCTACTTTTAAATGAAAAGTTCATTGTGACTTTATCATTTTTTAAATACCAAACTGACCTGGAATAGTTTTAATCAAGTTTTCTATAAACCACTTTCTTAAAATTCATTATACAACTGAAAATCATTAACAAAAAAACTTGATTTTCTAAGTAAGATATGACTTCCAAAATACAAAGATTTGACAATTTATTGGTTGTACTATACGACAAAGAGTAAAAGGATTACCTATTAAAAAAAAATCGATTTTTTTTAGTCGAAAGTGAAATTTCGGAAAAAACTAGCATACAAAATGGTACCAGTAAAATATATTAATGAAAAATATGGTGTAAGCAATCAATTGCCATATTTCAATGTTTTAAAGCAAAAAAAAAACACTTTTAAGCTATCTCATCTGGTGAGAACGGTAAGCAGGACTGCGATACAAAAACAATTCAGCCATTATTTGCGTTTGCAAACAAAGTCAACCCTAGTTATTATTAAAGATGATGATGAATTTAGCTTGAATTTGACATTTCGGTTTCCTACGACCACTATTTAGTCTGAATAGTTATAATGAGTTACAATAATAAATAAGTTACAATAAAGTACAATAATGGAAACCAATTATATAATAACAAGCACCTAGGTGAGAACACCTGTATGTGATGACAAAAATTAAAATTTTATTTTAATTATATTTAATGAATTATAAAGGAAATAAAAAAAACATTTTTTTTTTTTAAATAAAAAAAAAAACTTTATGCAAGAAACAGAAAAAAAACTATTTAAAAAAAATCCATGTATTAAGTCCGTTATTCTTGGAATATTCTGATAAACTTTGCATTATTTTGGAAAATGTATATTTTGCTAACTTTACAGAATTTTTTATATTTGTTTAATAATTTTATATGAAGAGGTAGAGCGTTATAGAACTTTGTCCCTAGATAATTTACACTGCACATGTTCGATGCAGTTCTAGAGTTATGTCTATGTTCTAAAGGGTTTTTTAAAAATTCATTTTTTTGTATCATTTTACACTGCGTGAATATATAAACATCTAACATTGCTAATTTTTTCATTATATAAAGTTATGGTGGCACACAATCTATCTCTTTTATACATATATTAACTTCAAGATTTTGTTTTGAATAACATTTAACTGATTTAATGTAGTTCTATACAGGCCTCTCATACTAAGATTCCATACCGTAGTATAGATTCTACTAGACTGTAGTATAATGTTATTAGTAGATCCTGGTTGAGAAATTGCTTAGAAGATAAAATTTATAAATCATAAATCTAAGTTTTTTTGCTATATATATTATATGGCAAGTGACTTGCGCCCCTCGCCTGCGGCTCGGGACGCAAACGTCACCCTGCGTGAATAATGGCTACCATAAATTGCTCGTTTAATAATATACTATTATTTGTTATATTATCAGCATTAACGACTTCATTAATCGAATCAATTTGAATAGAATTTAATAGATTATTTTCTTGATTAATAATCATGTGTGTACAAATATCAGTTACGTTATGTTATTGATCTGTATACTCGGTTTTATTTTGCAATACCATTTGATGATATTTCAAAGAGGGACAAGTCAAATCCAGTGCAGAATGGTTGTAGTCGTACTCAGTTTTATATTTTTCGTTAGAAGTTTTACAGTTCTTACAGTGTATTTTATTATTTGGACACAAGCCTAGCTTCATGTTCTTCACTACAGATGTGGCTCACGATTGCATTCTTACAGTTTTCTTTTTTATGGTAGAAACCTTGACATTTAAAACATCTGGGTATCTCTAAATCTTCATAAACCGGAAGTCTTTCCCATCCTATACATATTTTTTTCCCTTGTATCAATTGTTTGAATGTAGTTCCTGAACATTCACAGTATACAGTATTGAAGCCTTTTTTCGTTTTTCTGACATATGTGGTTTTTATTTCACCTGTTATGTCATTCTGTTTCACAATGGACTTGTCAATTTCTTCCTTGGTCATATTCTCCGTAAAATTGTAGATTTTCATTCTGGGTCTTCTCATTTTTGTCAAATCTACATCATATGAATCTTTTAAATTATCTTGAACAGTTTTTTCCAAATTTTCAGCTTCTTTTTTTTGTTTGACAGGAAAGTATAACGGAACAATTCTTTTCCATCTTATTGTTTCCCTCCAACTCCAGTCAGTTAGGTTAATATTTGTTCCTAAATTTGTTTTTGTTTTGTTTCCACTCTACCCTCCATAGTTTCCACTCTGTGGTATTTTCGGTTTAATATGAATCTACTTTTCGTATAAGCTGTCAAATATGTCAGACGAATCAATTTCTATTTTGATTGATGTAAAGTCCATATTAATAGTAAAATCGATTTGATAAAACATCTTTTTTTTTTTATTTTGGAAAAATACGACTATTTATTTATTTATTTTAAATACATGTAAAATAACCCGCTAGAGTTAATCTTTTCGCTATTTATTTTGTACTATTTTAATGACTTCAGAAAAAAATTGTTATTAGATAGTATCATTAATAATAAAAAAAGTTTTTGTTCACGGTTGTTCATCTTATTTGCTAAAAAAATAAAACTAATGACAAACATTAATTTTTTCTAATATTTTTTTAAACCTAATGTTATTTTATCTTTTTCGTCCTATGAAATTATTGTAAATTATCTCACAATGTTTTTAATTTTGACAAACCACCATCTGCAAAACACTTTAAAAATTATTCAATAAGGCATATAAAAAAAAACAAATCTAAACAAGGCACATCTTGGTGGAACCTCTGTAGCCACATTTATAGATTTTTCATTTTTTTGATAAAATTATTTTGTATACAAGTAATTTTTCATACTAGTATTCTTTACTATAAAATAACGTTTCAATAAACTTAAAATTGTTGTACTGGAAGTGTGTAGTTATTTTAGAGAGTTCGTAAAACAAGGGCCTACCAATATTGACGTGTGGTTTAACAATTATAACAATTAATAGCCTATAATTTTTTTCAATTCAGCCTATAATAATCCCCCTTCGACTTAATACGGCCGACTCCCAGCCTATTAAGCCAATTAATTTCCTGCCTGTATCGACATCATGACCTGACGCATAGAGTCGCATTAATTCTTAACCGGTGCTCTTTCGATCATAAATCTTTCACGATGAGCCAAAAATTCGCTTGCACTTGCTCAATTCAGTCACGCTATTCAATAAGTTCGCAAAAATTGCCCTTGGCACTCGAATCGTCTTGGTACGCGATGGTACAAATCTGACCCACTTAAAACTTTTCCACGAATAAAAATCGATGGATCTACAAATACCTTTGCTCAAAGTCACATGGGAATTAATTAAAATTAACAGAGTTTTCTGTCGGACATAATTGATTTTTATTGGCAACTGTATCCGTCAATTTTCTAAAACAATCCAATTGAACAGACAAAGCTTAGACAAATTTCCGGCTCTATTGGAATTTTGCTTACCGATGGAGTATTTTAGAGTAGTAAAAATATATAAAAAGAAAATCCTGTTAAAGTATTTTTTTTTTTAGAATAATTTGACGTCATGCATTTTTTCCAATCTCCAAGTATTTGTTTCCACCTTTGGGGTTCGGGGATGGTCTTAATAATTCGTAGGGAGATTTTTGTGATTTGTTTCCAAATTTTCAAAGTATTCTACAACTTATTTCAGATATTTCTGACTTTTCGGATTTCGATTTGCGATCTATGATATATTAAATTCACAATGTTCATACTCGGGTTTACGTCGCTTAACGAACATTGAAAACTTAACTCAGGCAGATCAAAATATGGGCTTAGTATGCATCAATGCATTTCTCACATATACCGATACTGTATAGAGGTTTGTGAAGTTTTGAGAACGGGCCTGAAACATCATCTTGCCCGAACTAGCACATCAAATTTCTGTCTAAGAACCTCGACAGTCAATGTTGTCATGATCAAGTAGAAAGGGTATTTGTCTAGAGAACAAAGGTGTGTGGATTCGAATCCTGGGACTACAGGCTTTTTTCAAACCTTCAAGGTTTTGATTTCACCTTTGGGGTTCGGGGATGGTCTTTTATTTTGTTTCTATGATTTGTTTCCGAATTTTTAAATTATTCTTACAACTTATTTCAGATATTTCTGACTTTTCGGATTTCGATTTGCGATCCACGATACCTATATTGAATTCACAATTTTAATTTGTTTGTTATTTTTTTTACAAAGGTGAGAAATATTGGTTATAGTTTCGAAAACTATAACTATACAATTTTTTTGAAAATGTGAAAATTTAAACCCCAATTCCCTCTACGAAATTAAGAAATTTATCCCCACAACCCCAAAGTGAAAACAAACAAACAAACAAACAAACAAACAAACAAACAAACAAACAAACAAACAAACAAACAAACAAAAATTGAATTGGACTGAGTAATTTTCATTGGTTGGGAAGATAAGTGCTACTATTTTTTTGGATTTAAAGAAGATACTTCTAAACGATTAGCTTTCAAAAGATTAATATTATATTGCTCTTCTGGAAAGAACATATTAAACAAAAAGGATCTGATCCATTATGACATTGCGTTCACACACCCAGTGAAACTATTTGAGATAAATCCCCCTCCCCCTACCAACTTATTCGCCACACCTAGCATCAAGTGACTTTCACCTATTCCCAAACTGTCAAGCTTTTCCAAGTCTGTTGAAGAAGTTATGGAACAACAGATCAGTGTATTTCGAAGACATTAGAGATATTAGGAAATAAAAACTAAATTATTTTATTTTTAAGTGATTATTGATTATTTCACACTTTCGATTGATTATATTATACATTTTAGGTGGTAGATATGAGATGGGGAGTACGTGACGAGGCTACAGATGATCACATGACTACTGAGTTATGTATGAAGGAAATTCAGAATTGTCAGAGGTTATCTATGGGCCCCAATTTTGTGGTAAGCATAAAAATTATTGTAATTAATCAATTTCTATTCCAACTCACATGAAATAAGATAATACTCATTGTAGAACGGACATTCTTTAATTGACGATTTCATACTTTTATTGGTGTAGTACGATCAGAATGGTCACTGTTGTTTGTCATCGTGGTTGTCAGCTTGTCAGTTTGGTTTTGTAATTATAGGTCCGTTCCATCAACGATCAGAAACCAGTCACTGACACCAGGATTTTGCGCAGTAGATTATTGCAGCCGCCAACTTGTCTACTGCGCAAGGAGTGCGTTTAGAAACATCGCACGGCGCGTCTGGAACCTATTCTAATGTATGTTGTCACATGCGCCGTGCGAGGTTTCTAAACGTACTGCAGAATTCTGGTGTACGTGACTGGTTTTTGATCGTTGTTGAAACATACCTTATATTTATAATATTTTAAAGTCGTTTTTTTTAAACTAATAGTAGATTATGATGGTGGGTGAGGTTTTCCGGGTTTTCCTCACCTGTAAATCAAATGGCACCAGCAATCATCTTTAAGTCGCACCGAAGCGCCACGGCAAATAATAATTTAACCGCACAAGCTCAGCTTTTGGGGTTAAAATTCACTCGTAAGGGGGTGAATTAGGGAGAGTATTATTATTTTATTTGTTGCACTAGGTGTAAGTGTTCTGCACTAATTGCATTTGATCTGTTCAGTGTAGCTTTAAATATTTGAGTGTATCTTATACCTTTGACAAGTATGACAGTTCGAATACAGTGCTAATTAGGCATTCCAATGACCTGTCAAACAGTAGCTCCCAATGGGAAGGTCTCGTATGTCTAAGGGGGTAACGACATAGCTTTGGATCTTGGACGCTATTTTTATTCGAAATATTAGACTCCAATTTATGAAAAAATTTACAAACCTTTTTTTTTAATAATATTTTTGTTATGTTCCACATAAAATATTTAAATGTAATCCATTATTCATGAATTTAGGAATTGTAGATACAATACATTGTATGTCACCACCCCTCAGATATACCAAACCTTCCCACTGGCAATTCATTTGTTTGAAATGCCTAATTCAATCCAATCCTATAGTGGATTGTATTTGTTGCACTAGTGTCACACTCGACACTATATTCAAACTGTCATAATAGTCAAAAGTATATGCTATACGTGTGCTGCTGTCAAATATTTGAAGCTATTCCGAACAAATGAAATGCTATTAGTGCAGAAAACTTACACCTAGTGCAACAAATAAAATCCACTTAAAACTAATAAAATTTCTTGACATATTTTTGCATATTCTTCTTTTTTTGATTCATGGTTAATGATAAGATTTGGAGAGTTGCAATTTAATTAATATATTATATGAATATTTTTTTTTATTTTGAACACATTCACATTTTCTTTAGGTATTTTTGGGGCAAAAATATGGCTACAGACCTATTCCGACGTATATCCTTACATCAGAATTGTTACTAATTCGTGAAGAATTAGCTTCAACTGGTAACGATCCAACTTTGATCGATATATGGTACAAAAAAGATGCCAATGCAGTACCGCCCATTTCAGTTTTGCAACCAATTTCATCTATTTTAATTAATTTTAATAATAAGGTAATGTTTAGATAACAAACTTAACAACAAATGAATCTTACTAAAAAATAGTTATTCATTCTTACTTTTTTTTAGAGGATACCGAAATTACAAGCTGAAGACCAAGCAAAATGGTGGGATACGCTGGGAAAATTTCAAAAAATGTTTAGAAAAGCTTCATCTTCTTTACATCAACAAGGAAAGATTGACAATGATGCTATGCATAATTATTTTATGTCAGGTAAATGAACTCAAGCTTATTTACTTCTCAATTTGTCCTTACTTAAAACGTTAAAATTTGTTCCATTTGTATAATAACTGGTTTCCAATCTTTAGATAGTTATCAAGTTCCCTTTCTATTCATTTCCTTATCTATACATTCTCTAAGTTTACCTTGTATTCTTCTGTCGTTAAGCTCTAGGCTTTTCAGGCATTCGTTGTACAATTCCAGAATCAAACTAAATAAACTGTTACTGAAAATCCTTAGCCGGGTATTCATAATGCACAAGTAGTTACTAGAATGTTCCTTTCGTGTGTATTTCTGCTCTTGGTTAACTTTTCAACGATGTCCTGTTCTGTTTGTAATACCATGGAGTACCCATCAGGAGTGTAGGTCTGTTTCATGGCATAATATCATAAAGACATTATACCGTACCAGATAATCTTTTAAATTGAGAAGAATCTGCATATCAATTCCACTATCAAAAATTCCTACCACTAAAAATATCTCAAATCGAACGTCAATTGTTTTTCAGTGTTTTTTTATTTCAATTTGTTTAAATTTCAGTAACGGAACGAGAAGTCATCAACGGAATTCTTGACGTAAAAAACACAAAAAACCATTGTTTAGCTTATATAAGATATATAAACAATATCAACTTACAAAACCTGAAGAAAGCTTCCTTGTTTGTTGACATTTTAAATAGAACTTTGGATACCGAATCTGCTAAACTTCTAGGTAATTTAAGAGATGAAAGATTGCCAGCTAAAATCGAAACGAGCAATATTCAGAAGTATGTCCCTGTTTTTTTATTAGTAGTTTTAGAATATTATCATTTATTACCAAGAATATTAATTTCTTTGCTAGTGGTTGCTAATATTTCATTAATGATTACTGGACAAATTAACCTTTTTTTTTAGATATAATGTAGAATGGATAGGTAGGGAAGGTTTAGATCCGGAAACTCATGAAGAATACTTGAAACATTTTATAACACATTTTTACAAAAATATCATTAAATTAGTCGACAGAGCCATGAGAAAGGAAGATTCTAGCGCCCAAGGACAAATTGTGACTGAAATTTTGCAACACTTACATGCGTGTAACAACTCTGTTCAGGTACGATAATTTTTCTTTAAATTTTGACTGTGTTATGCAGCTGCTCAATCATAAATGATAGTTTTGTAAATGTTTATATCCAGTAGGTACGAATACATATGATTAATCTTGTATAGAGAGCCCTTTGTCAATTTTTTTCAAGGCGGTTAGGTTATTAACATTTACCTCTATAGTTTACAGTTTACTGTTCCGACAGAGTGTTTGACCAATTTGTTTTTCATATCGTACTGTTGCATTAATTGCCATAGCTTTTTCTTGAATTATCTGGGACTGAAGGCCACTTCATTTCAAATATTTACATGCTATCCGCGTTCTCAGTAAACTTAGATTTTAATGAAGATTGCACCGTGGAATAATAACAATTAAAAGTTGATTAAATAGCAATGATTTTCTTGAATGATTTTGCTGGAACTATAGGCCACTTCATTTCAAATATTTACATGTTATGTAATAATTATTATTATTTGAAAATATAAAGAATTTACCAAAAATTCCAAAAAAGTATTTTTAATGTTTTAAATTAAAAATTCAAAAGGAATTAATGGAACTTATGGAATTAAAACAATCAGGTTATTACTCCAGTCAATGGCTTACACTGAACTAGGGAATTCAAGATAGAACGTGTGCATTCTAACAAGTACACAACTATCACATACATTGTGGGTTTATATAGAGAGGCTAGACAGAAAGAAAGGACTCAAGTGAGGACTAAGACTAAGAAACAAAGTAATGTGTAAAGTTTTTGTGCAGCGATTTGTGAACTATGGGTAAATATCTTTAACTTATTTTTTAAGCGTTTTGTTTGAGATAATTAACTGAGTTACATATAAATGCCAATTTTACATTTTCGCCCCGAATATTACATTTATCTTATCAAGTGCTATTTTTAGTTGTTAATATGCCCAAACTGTATAATTTAATGGGAAGTTTATCTAATTGTTATAAATCATAGGTTTCTTTATTTAAAGTTTGGATATATTATCAAATAGTGCTTTATTCCCTTAACATAATTTTATTCATTTGTTCTTGGAACTATTATAATTTTTTTACTTATTACTAATCTCTCTTCCCCTTTCCAAAACCAGTGAAATATTCCGAGCATTTGAGAAGCCTCAGCGTTTCTATTCCCTTAGGACTAGAAGAGTCTAAAACTAGTTGCCAAGAACCGCTCGACTATGCTATTAAGGGATAATTTTTTGTTCTTTTAATTTAATTTTTTTTATTTGCCACTGGTGAATGGATGTATCCTTCTGGACTCCAAGACCCTTTGGCTGGTAACAGTGCTGCTTTAATCTCTTAATAGTATATTAATAACAGTAGCTAAAGACCTATCAGTGGTTACAAATGGTCTTTAAGCAAGTTGATTGTTACATCTGGTGCCAAGCGGTGGTCCTTTAGGCTAAGTTGGTTGTTACAGTTATCTGAGTTCTCAGATAGTTTTAGTAAAGATTTAACCGTGGTACATAAAACGAACTTGAATGATGACTGGGACGGCAAGTCACATCAAGTATTTACAAGTTATCCGCGTTTTTTTGCATTGATTGTTCCGTTTGGCTTTCCGAATCTCTGTGAATATAGGATATCTGCACGCGACTTTCTTTGTTAACTTATATGTTAGGCACCGGCCTATTCCGTAAGTATTAAGTTGGAAACCATGTTATGTTTTATTTAGTTTGTACTAAATTGAAGCTCACAATCCAAATTTCGTCTTACTAGTCATATATCCGAAAGTCTGAGACCGTTCTGTTTGTCCGTCTATTTCTTTTCTTGTAACAGTCCCCGATATGGTCTGATTGAGGTCCCAACACATTCAACCACCGCACGGCTTATCTTTATTCAGGGTTTCATTATTTTGTGATGGGTGGGCGTTGCGATAAGTGTATGTATAGCTTTCTTAAGTAATAGTTATTGAATTAAAACAATAATGCGACTATTAAACCGTGACTTTCTCCCAGTTTTCTTTCAACCCTTAGAAAATTTGTTATTTGGCACAAACAACGATTAAAGCCCGTTGTTTGTACCCTCAGTTCAGATAGTCTTAAATCAACGCGAGTTCGGAAAATTTTTATCTCCATCTACAGCTGCCCGATTACTTTTAACGCCGTCTCAAGAGTAAGAGTAAACCACTTCAAATAAGCTGGCTCTCGAGTAACCAAGCGTGTGTAGCGCCATTCATAAGAGTATTTTCTCAAGAGGTATCAGTTCTCAATTGCGAAATATTTTATCCAATTAGAAGACATCAAAAGAGAGTTCGCGTTTTGTAGTGCCCTTGTATCCACTACAAAATCACGGAGCAGATACTGTCTTTGAAACTTGAGGACTACAGTGAAAAAACGTCTGTAGGGTTTGTACAGATGAAGCAGCAGTCGGGCTTTCAAACAGAAGCGAAAGAATTTGCCCCCTAAGTAAAGGGCATGATTCATCTATATGATTTCGCTATCAAATCTATTCCAGCTCCTTTACAAGAGGTAATTAATTATCTGATCCAAATTGTAAATTATATCTAGACCCCTCAATACTTGCCTGCTTAAATAACTTCGTAAAAGCATGAATTCTGATCATGAGGTTATTCTTTTCTACGAGAAATGTACTAATTTATATTCCAAATTCAACTTTGTTCAATGCGATGACGTTACAGCGTCACTAATCTCACTTATACCTCAAATCCTAGTACTGAAGGTTCCAAGGACATTTCTCAATCTTACTCTGAGTTCTCAATCTGTAAAAAATCTTGGATCACCCTGTATATTTAAAAATCCAAACATATATTTCAAAGTCAATGACACTTTGGTTTACTGACGTCACACTAATAAGGCGTATATTCTTGTATTTCAGGTTTTTTACGGTCGAGAAGACAGTTTAGAACGTATTCACTGTTACATGTTAGACGATAATGAGAAATGTCTTATTTTATATGGAGAGGGAGGATGTGGCAAAACTTCTCTATTAGCTAAGTCAGCTAGTATGTCAACGAGTAAGGGATGGTTTGAAGGTGCCAGGCCAATCAGCATTGTCAGATTTCTGGGAACCACTCCTGATTCGTCCGCTCTTACTCCCACTTTGATATCCATTTGCCAACAAGTGAGTAATAGCTTATTTAAAAAGAATATAAATTAAATATAAACCATTTTTTAGATTTCATACAATTTTATGATGCCTTTCGAAGGTATACCAGACGATTTGGTACCGTTAACTGCACATTTTAAACAACTTATAACTCTGGCTTCCAAGCAACAACCTCTTTTGTTGTTTCTGGATTCTGTTGATCAGCTCACAGGGACTGCAGATGCCAATAAAGTGTCATGGCTGCCAACAAGGCTCCCACCTCATTGTAAAGTAAGAAACTACTTTAGCATAACTTATTTCGAATTCTAATGATTGTTATTTTTAGATAATAGTTTCTTGTGCTAATGAAGAAAGTAACCCTGATGTATCAAAAGAATATCACATATTGAGACGAATGATAGACGTAGAAGAAAATTTTATAGAAGTTAAAGCTTTAGGAGAAGAATTGGCTATGAAAGTAATCAAGTAAATATTAATATATCTTATTAATTTTCAAACTATTTCTTCAGTGTACAGATTAAACTATATGTTCAATATAATAATTGAATAAAAACTAATTCAATGTCTTCAGAATAGCTCCTAATGTACTTATTACAGAACTTTATTCATCAAATAGGCTTTGCTGTTGACATTAATAAATGCCAACAATAATATTTAACAATTTTTTCCGTCGACCGACCATTTATGATGTATTTTAACGCACTCAAAATCGTTGATTAATGACTTCTATTAATGAATGATTCTATTAATCAACGATTTTATTATATGCAACCTAACGTACATTGCTCTTATGCGCTAGTTCAGTGATGATGTAATTATGGTTCCACTGACAATTAAAGTGACAGTAGATTTTTTGAGTGCGTTTTGTTCGTTTTGTTTACCTAAATTATATCGTTTTTTCACTTTTATAAATATATTCCTAAAGTAAGTAGATAACATGCATTAAATATACAATCGTTTAGTTACCAATTACATACCTTTAAACTATTTTTTATGACCTGTAAACAATATTTAGAAATAAACTAAAAACAGTAAAAACGTATATGTCAAATTTATTGATGTTTTTGTTAAAAGTTTGGTTAGAATTAAATGTCAGTGGAACCAAAATGACATCACACTGAACCAGACACATACTTTGATTTTCTTTACTATACGGCGCAAGAGAGAGGTCCGACACGCCCAACATAGGGCCCGGCCATTTTGAACCCTATGCAACAGTTTAAAACTAAAGAATCAGATCGCTCACTCTGCGTCGGCACTTTTGATCTCAATGTTCCAGTTTATACACTGCGCAACTCGGATAATACAATATATAACAACCGCCTATAATAAAACAGCTGTCTTCTGCGTATCCTAAATTTGTATCCCTGTAGTGGATCTTATTTTGAAACTTTCAACTGGTCCGAGTGAGCTAACTGATTCTTTAGCAATATTCTGTGACTCAAAAAATAATATTCACTGACACTGACAGCCACAAGCAAAATATCAGGTGCATTTTAATCATCCGCTTCTGCTTTCGGAATTGTCGGTTTAGTCGTTTTAACTTGTCAAATTAAAACAAGAAAACCGACAATTCCGAAGCAGAAGCGGATGATTAAAACGCACCTATTAAAAATATTGCGCCAAGATGTAGGCAACACGTAATAAGGGTTCAAAATGGCGGAGTTTTCTATCTCCTTTTAAAAGGCACTCAGAAAACTGCGCAGTGCGACCATTCTCCGTATAGTAAAAGAAAATCAAAGTATGTGGAACCAGCGCATATTGACAGTTACCTATGGTGTAGGCAACCAAACGTACATATACATTTGAAATCAAGAAGGTGTGCATGTCATTATTTAATTTCTTAAAATTCAAAAACTCTATGTATAGTTTTGTTTTTCGTTAAATAATTAAAAATTGAAAGTAAGATATCTTTATTTTTGAAAAGACGGCCGACGGAAAAGTTCTGTAACGAACTCGTGAATTAAAATGGCGAGTAACAATCTCGAACATTAACGCGCTCGCTCCGCTCGTGCATTAAATTATCTCGATTGTTAATCGCTCTTATTAATACACTTGTTAAATAACCATAAAAGATTACTGTGTTTTTAAACAAAAAGTATGGCGTTTTCTTTGCACTGTTATATTTACGATGATCATTTCCGCTTTATCTGAATTAAATGTAACACATATATTTTATAGTGTTAAAATCATCTATACTCTGTTTTTAAACTAAGAGGAGCGATTTGAATTTAAGTTGGCAATTCTGTAGCCTTCTGATTGGTCAGATTACAGTCAGTTTCACACATTACTTTTTAGCATGAACATCAGCTAATAATTGATATTGTTTACAGTTCTGACATTTTATAATTTGATATCTCATCCATTACTTAGTTTTTTACTTTATTTCGTAAATAATAGTTCTTCAGTAAGCAATTGTATTGAAAATCTACAATTATGGATCCTTCTACACCGAGTACTATTAAAGGTAGCAATTCCTGAAAAGCCTTACAAGAAAGGGAAGACACCTTATTATTTTACATGCTGATTCTGAAGGTTTTGTAGAAAATGCATTATTGGTTTTTGAAGGTAAAAAGATGGGAGATTACCATGAAGAGATGAATTCCGAAGTATTTTAGAAAAAATAATTTTATTATTGATTTTTTAAAACTAAAAATTGATGAATTTCTAACCAAAATAATTAAAATGTAACTAAATGTTTAAGCAAATGTTATTTATTAGAATAGAATAAAACTATTTACAAAATTGTTATAACATTTAAAACACCATCTACTACTTTAGGGATAATCTTAATTTGGCACAATGAGTTAACATTACTTTCACAAAAAATATTTCAAAAATACTTAAAATTAATACATAGGTATGTATGAATAGTTCACTTTAATAAATATATGTTGACATGTAGTGTTATGAAAATGTTGGTTCCAGTTTTCAATACAAATTCTGACTCATAGACCTGTAAACTTTTGAATGCCTTTATTTGCCCTCTAGCGCATTAACCATGGGTTAACACTAAATAAGCCATAATATCCACATTACTCATAGAAGAGATACCAGTTATTAGGTTCTTTCGTTCGTCCCACTGGTGTAGGAATGAACTACACCAACGTACACTAAACCTTTCGTTTGACCCGGTGTAAAACCCACTATACCTTCCTATGGGCGTTGTGATGTCCACTGGTGGATATTTTCTCCACCAGCTATTTAACAGGAGTGAATTACACTCGCTATGAGTATAAGGAATAAGGAGGGAAGTAAACTTAGGAAATAAGGTGGTGTAACTGGTGTAATTTACACTGGTGGACACTGCACCAACAGCGAACGAAAGAACCTACTGTGTGATCCACTTGTCATTCACTGATTAACTTTTACTTTTTATACCTATAACAAATATATCCTTAAAAATGTAAACAGATCTTTATATTTTATACTAACCTGGCTACATCTTGATATTCCATTAACAATTTTCTTAAATATTTAATAGGTATCCATTTTAAAAAGATCATAGTTATTTTCAAAAAGTCGATTTCAAAAGCAAGAAAAAAGTATTTCTGACATCAATCAACAACCATATTGACTTTAATTTGACAGTGACATTTCGTTTTAGACACATTTCAGATCACAATAATGTGAAATTTGCGACCGTTGTCTGGGACCAATTAAAAAATTACTTCTATGACATTTATTCGTTTTTTAAACGCTCATTGGCCGTTCGCCGACTAAGGCCGATAAAGATAATTATTTCATAAATTTTGAACACGACTATATTTCGAAACTCGCTCTTAGTAACAAATCTAGTTACTTTTCCCTGTGTAAATGCGTCTTTTCAATTTGCTCCTCCTAGTTTAAAAACAGAGTATAGTAAATGAGAAGAAACTCGTTAAAAACTGTCAAATACTTTACGATTTATGAGCAAAAATTTTCTTGGGTGCTATGGCAGACTTACGTTCTTAGATCGGATGTTCTATCATAGATTTACGATCCTATTTTACAATTTTCGCTCAAGTGCAGTGGCGGCTCGTGGGCACTAGCGGCAGTGGGGCACACACTGGAAAGGAATCCCGGGATTCGCTTTTCCCTTAGGAAAACAAGTTCTCCGCTTAATGAAAATAAAAAACAAAACAAATTAAATATTACAAAATTGAAGACTAACTGTTAGGTACCGCTGCAGTTGTATACTATTTCTTATAATTGAAGTCTATTCTTCTGGATTTTTGGCTAGCGAAGTGATCGATGACCAGATTATTAAAATTTGGAATGGACCGAATAAGTTTTTTTTCGATATATAAAATGGCTAACGCACACAATCTATCTTGGCACATAGTGTTCCTTAAAAATGTTTTAATACGTTTTAGTGTCGAAGAACATCTTTCACTCTCCACTGTGGTCATGGGAATTGTACACAGGATAGTTAGGAGCTCCACAGATTCCGAAAATGTAATTGTCAAATTGTTCTCAAAAAACATTTGTAATAACGGTACGGCCCCATTGTGTTGCACAAAGTCATCTCGGGTGTAAAGTATGGACAGTTGAATTTTAAGCTGTTTACGTTTGGAAATAAACTACACACAGTTTTAACGTCCTTATTTGGAAAACAACCTCGGTAGTCTTTACATTTTTCACTATCAAATAAACTTGCAATTGTTAGGTGAGTAGTAAAACTAAAACGTTCATTTACCTGCACTACTATTGTATCACAAATTTCCTTACATATCCTTAAATTAGGAATGGGGCCCTCCTTTTCAACAAACCGTCTCTTCTTGCTTGTACTTGGACCTGATTGGTTGTTGTCGCTTAAGTTTAGTTCTTGTGGGTCTTGTTGTCATTGCCATTGCCATTCTTCATGAATTAGCGTGTCTATATTATTTCTAATATTTTTGAATAGCTGCTGCAAAATTTGATATGTTTATCTTAACCTTGAAAGCATCGAGCTGTCTACTCTACAGTTGATCAAAAAGTATATCGCAATTTGGCATTATTTTACTGAAAAAAAAAATAACCAGAAACTAAAATCTGTCTTTCAAAATTTATCAACCCTTTAGTCTGATTAATAGTTTTTTTTATCGAATTTTGTGTTCATAATTTCTTCGAGACATTTAATCAAATCCTCTTTGTAAACATAAATAGTATTGACACACTTCTATGTAAAATTCCATCGTGTAGGAGCATTTTAAAGTATACGACTCTGAAGAAAATGTGTTTGGCAATTTAAAATCTCCCAGCGAAAAATGTATCTTTTATATTTTCAAATTAGAAAAAATATTTATATCTCTATTTGATAGTTTGTCAACTAAGCCTGGAATTTCCAACGCATGCCTTTTTGAGATAGAATTTGGTTATCCTTGCCAACAATTTGCGAAAATGTACACCATTAAATTATTTATTAGACTTAGAATTTTTTATACTCTTAAATATGCAAACAGAGATTTGAAATCCTCGAAAAATTCAGACACAACCAAAAGAAAAATTAAAATTTTGTCCCATTTGTAAATATTATTGATTTTTTCATCATATTTTTGACTTCTTTATAAAAAAAAGTTATTTTTCTTTGTAGTTTTAATTCTTAACTATTCCAATGGTCCAACTAAAGTTTTTTCGTAATCACAATAAATAAATTATTATCATGGTCCAACAAACGCGCACCTTCAGCCGAAACCAGCTCGCCTTTTTAATTTGTGACCCTTACCGCCTAGACTTTTGTGTAAAGATGCCTCTGCGTACATTCATATCTGGTCTAGGACAGCGCCCTGCTTGTGACGTATAATCCATCGCATGTGTTCATCTCTTGCTAAGCGATATTGCCGTTGTCCGTGTTTTTCGCTTCATAATGAGAGAGAAATCAACAGAGGCACACATTTACTGAGCCCCGTGCCCACTTAATTTCGGAATTCTCGGAATGTCGCTCAACGTCCGGTCGTCCAGTGTCGTACCAACGCGGTTTGCGCTGAATATTAGATAAAATAATAATAGGCATTGAAAAAAATATAAAATATGTAAGTTATTTTTTTTTGTTTATTATACTAGGGCACGTGCCCAAGTGACCTTACGGGCAAACCGCCACTGCTCAAGTGAACACTTTCAAAATATAAAAATATGGGAAACATTTACAGTGGTACATAATTCCATGTAATTCGTGCCTCGTCCTTTCCATAGTTTGTAATTCATTTAAAAAATCAAAAATATTTAATAAACCTAAAACTTAATGAGCCATGGTCCTTTTAAATCATGACAACCTTTGTCTGTATATAGGGTGGACAACCGGTAACGTCTTGGTCTATAGAGTCAAAATTATTCGATTTTTTTAAAATCCATTTCCACAGAGAAAAGTATATCAGAAAAGGCAACAATTTGAAAATAATTTCAATTACACAGGGTTCTCCAAGAAAGTGATCGTTATCAAAGTTAGTTTTTTTAAGGGGATACCCTGTATTTTATATTTGAATTTCCCTTGCTTTTGTTATAACAATACCAAACAGTTTCCTAACTCGGGAAGAAAAAACGATATCAAATTGAAATTTTTAGTAAAACTCAAGCTCTTTAAGAAGAAGATGAAGCCTATTGATTCTCAAAAAAAAATCTGAATAAAAATGAGGGGGTTAAGGGGGTTAAAATATTTAAAAAAATAGAAATTAAACAAAAAAGCGATATCAACATGAATTTTTTAGTAAAAATCAAGCTCTATAAGAAAATGAAGCGTATTGATTCAGAAAAAATCTGAATAAAAATAGGGGGAGGTAGTAGGGTTGAAATGTTGAAAACAATCCTAAATCAAAAACAAAATCTTCAGGAAAAATCAAGTTTTATAAAGGGATGAAGCCTATTGATTCTGAAAAAACAAATCTGATTGAAAATAGGAGTTAAGGGGGAGGGGGGCTCTTTTAAATTGTGAAGAGTATAATATAGAATGCCAAGCATTATATATTTTCATTCTAATATTATGTATATTGTAGGATGTGGATGCAAACAGCTCACAGAGATTTAACGAATTATCAGTGGCGTCTGGTGTCAAATGCAATTGAAAAATGTAGTCTTCCTATATTCGTTAAATTAGTTTTTGCCGAAATATGCAGATGGAGAAGTTACACCAAATCTCAAGATACGCATTTAGCTTCGACTGTGATGGACTCAATTATGATGCTTTTTGAGAGAATAGAAAAACAGGTATCGATTATTTTTTTTAACTGTATACATGCCTTAGTATCGCCATCCAAAGGCAAGAGATAAAAGCACACCTACGAAATTAATTGATCTTCGAACTTGCATTCTGTCGAATTCAATTATGTAAACCCTGTTTTTTAATAATTGTACACCAAACAAATTGATATACTCCAACCTTATTGGCAAGCATATTGCAGCTTATTTCGGGCATAATTTCAAAGAGCTTATTGCTCTTCACTCCCCACTGTTCTTTGCCTACGTGTCCAACCTTTATCGACATTATACCTAAAACCATTGTATATTATACAATGCTACAAGTATTAAAAATTTAAAAAAACCGACTTCAAAAACGTGCAGATGCCATCACCACATCTTAACCAAATTTATATGGGACCACCCCTGAGGTACCCCCTTACTAACAAAAAAAGAATCATATAAATCGGACAAGGCGGTAAAGCATTGTCGCTAAACATACATAAAAAATGAAGAGTTTGAGGGGAAAATCCTCAAACTCTTCATTTTCTCATGGACCCAATTATTAGAGTTTTACTAAATTTATATGGGACCACCCCTGAAGTATCCCTTTCTAACAAAAAAAGAATCATTGAAATCGGACACCGGAATAATCGCTGAACATACATAAAAAAAAATCTCGACGAATTAATAACCTCCTCTTTTTTTGAAGTCGGTTAAAAACTAACATCATCCTTCAATTCCAGTGGCGTACGACTGATTTAACACAGATTTTCAAAATTTAATAACTCCTTCAATTATTATAGAATAATTATAGATATTATTTCAAAATAATATTTTTGCATATTCTAGAAGAGCCTAAATATAAAGTTTTAATAGCTACATGTAGTTCAATAACACCCTATGTATTGCGTTTTTGATCAATATGCCAGAACAGGTTAAGACAAATTTAGTGTTTTAACATTTTACTTTTTGATTTCAATATTTATTTTACTTTTTAATGTTATTTTTTAGCATGGTAGAATTTTGGTGTTCCACGGCCTGGCCTATATCACAGCCGCTAAAAGCGGTTTGTCAGAATCAGAATTAGAAGATTTAATATCGTTAGATGACAAAGTATTGGACGATGTTTACCAATATCATTTACCGCCTGTAAGGCGTATACCGCCTTTATTGTGGACGAGAATAAGAAACGATCTTCCGAATTATTTGTCAGAGAGAGAAGCTGACGGTGTAAGCGTCATGAATTGGTACCACAGGTAATTAATATTATCTCTTCTAATACGAGAAGCATTGCTAAAGTTGAATCCAATACCTCTAGTATTGCAAGCGCAACGTTCTGCGTAAAGCTAAATATCCACAATTAAAGATATGCACAATCTTTATTAAAGTCAGTTCTAGAATGTAAGTGATCTGCGCATGCTCAGATGTCAAAATAAGAGCGGTACTAATAGTGACTAACCTTAAGTGAACTTGGAATAACTTTCTAATAATAACTCTAATAAGTACGTTTTATGTCTTTATGTGCCTTATATTACGAGTATAATATTCGTGTTCATCTGTAGGTTTACCATTATGAATTGTGTCAAATAATTAAAAGTCTCTAAATATTACCTAAAAAAAAGATTCCTTTACTGTTATAAACTTGGAATATAACAATATTTAAACAGTGATCTAGTTAAACAAGAAATTGTATGGAAATGGCATTTTTTAATGATTTTTATGACAACTTAATTGTCAATTGTCAATTACGTCTGGAAACATTGTTTTGAGTCCGTGATTTTGAGATATTAGAGAGTTATTGCAAGTTCACTTAAGGTCAGTTACTATTAGTGCCGCTCTTATTTTGACATCTGAGCATGCGTAGATCACTAACTTTAATAAAGATTGTGCCTGTCCTTAATAAGAGAGTTATTGCAAGTTCACTTAGGGTCACTCACTATTAGTGCCGCTCTTATTTTGACATCTAAGCATGCGCAGATGTTTATGTTCTAAAACTGACTTTATTAAGGATTGTGCCTGTCCTTAATTGTGGATGTTTAAGGGCAGCAGGTAGTGGCGACTTTATAGCTTTCGGATGCGCTCGTCATTTAAACCTTCTTAAATTATAATTTCTAATGCCTCTTTAATATTAGGTACTAATAGTGACTGACCTTAAGTGAACTTGCAATAACTCTCTATTGTTAAAGTTATGCCGATCTTTTCACCTCTGAGTAAAGCTACACGTAGGTTCACTTGATAGATTAGCGAACAATAGCCTGCATGTTTAATCAGCAAGTAGTTACTTTCTACTTTACTCAAAGAAAAAAAGACTGGGCCCTTAGTCAATTTAATTTTAGCCAAGCGGGTATTGTTGAAGTTTATAGTTCTAATTTGTTTTTAACGACTTTTAAGGCAATTTCGAGACACAGCCAAAGAGAGATATTTTAAAAATATGAATTTGGCTTACTACTTTCACTCAATGATAGCAGACTATTTTCTTGGTATATGGGGCGGTGGCAAACCAAAACCATTTAAATACACTGAAATCCAGCGACACAGGTAATATAAAAAATAAAACTTATATGTATTGGTTGTGTATGAAACATTTATTTGTAGGTTTAACTTGACAGACAAAGAAGGTGTTGCTGATCGTAAAGTACCTGTCCAGCCATTGGTGTTTTATTCCAAAGATGGAAAAGTTTCTAGGTACAATTTAAGAAAGGTAATTTAATTGGTATAGGTAGAATGATGCTTTACTGAATTAGAATATACTAATATAAAATAATGTTACTTCGCTCCCTGGCAACTTTGCAGCTTTTTGTTTCATCCCATCTTTCCTTGAATTTCACAAGGGAATGTTCTTTAATTAGGTCTGTCACTACCGATTTTGTCAGGCCAATAGAAGGGCCAGGTCCAAAAAGTATTTGGCTGCTTCAAGTATAACGGTAATACAAATCTGAAGCGGCATCTGTCAAATTACCTTGAACTTCTTACTGCACAGATTCATACAAGCTTTGGTTAGGGCATATGCCATTTTTGATCTGCATTGTCGTACGGGTGGTAACGAAAAGAAAACGTCTCAATATGTTTAGTTTAAAAGTAAATACGTCGACAAGTTGAGGGTTTCTATGTGGTTTTGACAGCAAAGATCAAAAGTTATTTTTCGAGTATTTATAAAAAACTCTGTTTCTTTAGATTTCTTTACAACCCGTAGGCATAATTCATGAATTGATTTCTGTATCAAAATTAATGCTACGAAATATACTTTTCCAGAAAATTTCGTCGAAAGTAACCTCTGCATGGGGAATATGGGCGATCGCCAGCCTTAACACTGTCGACCACCGTTTGCCAATTGCCTTCTTTCTCGGGAATGTGCCTATTGCGCCAACTAACGGATTAATAAAAGAAAAAAAATTGTTTTCTTATCGGTCACCACGCTCAAAAAACGTAACTTGAATTAATATCAAAGAAAAAACGAATTAATATCAAAGCAAAAAAATACTGCATAAATAAAATAAATAAATTATAATTGCATAAGTTGATAAAAAATGCTATGCAATAGCTTTACCGCGGCAGTTCCGGAGTGCCACTCGAATTTTGGTTGTTTTGCACTCTCCCCGATAGCGGTATCGATATTTTGGTTCCGATACTCTTTTCGATACCGGTATCGATTCTTTACTGGTATCGCAACATGCTTAGTTGAAACTTCCCAAATAACTCTGTCATTTGGGTCCATTTCCACTCGCCTATAACATTTACTATTTTCACAATGCCCTGGAGAAATTCGGGATAATTCTTTGCCCCACCCTGTATATATATTTTTTTCGATATTAATCACATCTGCAATATTTATACCTATTTACAAATTAAACATTATTTTCTTTTTTAGTTTGGAGAAATGCCATATCATTTGGTCAGATCAAGACGCTTTAAAGATTTATACGACAACGTTCTATTTAATTATGAATGGTTGCATGCTAAATTGTCAAGCTGTCCTCTTCAAGCAGTTCTTGTAGATTATGAGGATGGTTGTGCGTTTATTGAAGATAATGAATCGAAAAGGTAAAATAATATTAAATAGTGCATTGTTTTGGAGTAGTTACCAGTTTCAATATTTAATGTTGAGCGTCACTGATATAGATAGTTATATAGATTGATCATCCATGTTTTAAAAAATAAACATAGTCTTATGCCTTGAAGTAAAAATGTGGGTAATTATTTTTTTTAATACATTCAAAGGCTAGCAAAAGGTTTTAGAACACATTTTTGCTAAACAGATTCAAATTAATGAACACTTTCCAGGCAATATGGCCGCTCGCAAACGCCCCGCTTTGAGCAATCTATATAACTATATATGTATCATTGACCGTGTCAATAACAGGCCCACAGGGTTGTCATATCTAAACTGTCAGTTGCCACTGGCAGCATTTTGACAGGTCGTTGGAATGCCTAAATGGTATGGTGACTGACGATCCACGATGAGTCATACGAGATAGCTGAAGCTCTGGGCTGGGTGTTTGGTGACGTTCAATCATGATCAGAAAGAATTTTTGCACTATTTCATAATCGTGGACGAAACACGCCAGCAGTGGGAATCTCATCTTTAAATGTCGAGATGCCTATCTTCGTTCGACTGCGGATTCTTATATGACGTAACGTGTCGAGTTCGCACATAAGAATCTCTGTGCAGATACCAAGGAACAGTTGAAGCAATAGGTTTTTCCGGACAAGTCCAAGCCGAAAAGATCCAAAGTTGTATGAACTGCATCCACCACATTATCCAGATTTGTCCCCTGCGACTATTTACTATTTTCAAACTTGAAGAAATGGCTCGGGGGCGATTATCTCCGCTGCAACAGAGGCCTATTTTGAGAGCTTCGATAAATAGTATTATTTGAACGGTATCGAAAAATTGGAGAATTAATAGGACGAACTAAAATTAGCCTATAGGCCTTTTCGGAAACTTAGTCGGATCAGAAAGATGATGGATCCTATTGTTCGTTTACCTATGGTTGCTAACCCTATCCGTGTTCAGAAACTAGTAGATTACTGATTCAGCTTTGTGATCGAGATCAATATTTTGTGATCCACTCTGCGAGTAGATTAGTAATAGATCCACATGCGCACCGCAGGATTTTTATAAAGGAATAACGTAATTTTTTGGTGTCTAGTGTCTGCCAGTAGTAGCTTTGAAGTTTTTTCTACATTCTATTAGTAACAACTTATGCCTATATGCCATATTGCAACTTTATTAGTAAGACTACAAATATGTTTAATTAAAATGGTTCTTTATTAAACAAGGGTTTATAATATTGACAGTTACACGGGAAAAGTCAAAGATTGACAGACGTAAATAAACAGGAACAATAACCAACTCGTTTGTAAACTGTCGGCACTAAGTTCAGTGATCCACGTGATCCATCGGGTAAACCCAGTAAACTGGATTTGTTATCTGTAGTAGGATTCCGAAAACGCCTTATGTTCATCAGAAATAAATTGATATTGCTGTACTACAGAATTAAAGTAATCTTTGTCTAAGTCCCGTCTATTTTTTTTTATTTTTAGAGAACTTATGTTGGTTGCTGATGCTCTGAGATTAGGTGGTGCCGTACTGGGACAGTATCCCAATATGTTAGCCCCACAATTAATCGGACGGCTTCTACCAGAGGTTGCTCAAAATTCTAATATAAAAATGCTGTTGAATGATTGCGATATTAAAGGCCCTTTGCATTGTGCTTTGTTACCGTTGTACCATTGCTTGCATACGCCTGGAGGTCCTCTTAAGGTAAAATTTTTGGTCTAATGTTTAATAATAATCATGAAGTATTAAGATGGATGAAATATTTATAGACAGTAATTTAAATTATTATTCTAGTATTCATTGGAAGGTCACCAATTTGCAGTATTTTGTATTTGTATAACATCTGATTACCGGTATGTGGTTTCTATTTCAAATAGATTTATAACATGGGATCTGTCAACAAGCGATCTAACACGAGACGTCAATCCCAATATAGAAGGAATTATGGTATATTTAGTACTTAGCCCAGACAATAAATGGGCAGCCGCTTTTACCAACAATAATCAGGTAAGACAATTTTTATTAGACACTAGAAAAAGTTCCTAAATCTGTAATGGCTATTTTTGCAACAAGGGCGTAAAATTTAACTTTTAAGCTCGCATCAACGCTTTTTTGTGAGATTGATAGGGTGTTGGGAATAGCAGAAGGGTACATTACAGATTCGGCTTAGATTACTAAAAAAAACAATATAAATATTACAACAAAAATATTAACACCAAAGAAACTGAAAATTTGGCCAAAAAAAATGTTAGTACCTATAAATGAACAATAACGTCTGTAATGTTGGTTGTCCAGATATAAATATACAATATCTTAACCCATGGACCTTTCGAAATAAAGATGAGACGCCTAATTATATATGAACGTGAGTTAAATAAAAAGAGACTTTTGTGAATCGGGTGACTGTCTGCCGTGATTGGATAGATGGCTATACTTCTACCGCTAGTGGACTTCTACCTCTTTCTAATCAATACTATCGCTTATTCTATACCATTCTTCTGGCGTAATTGTAGAGCACTTAATATATACTGTATGATGTGTCCAACCCATGACTTTCCTGTAAAGTCATCAAATATATTGAGTCTCTCTCTAATTGAAAATTTTCACACACATTTTATTCGAAACATTTTTTTCATATCTTCATTTCCAACGAAATTTCGCAAAAAATTAAAATTTTGCACATTTCCCTAAATTTCTCACGAACAACTTCTATTCGAAGAATTTTCTTCTATAACAGAAATATATTTTAAAGTAGAAAAACGCCCCTATGCTCCGACTATGCCCAAAATCAGCTCACTGCAGGATGGATTAAAGTTTAAGTTTATTTGGTGTCTTTCTCTTTATCCGTTTTTGAGTTATCGTGGGTACAGATAGGCATACATCATCGCGACAATCGTCAAAACGAATTGAGATGATTCCAAATCATAAAAATCGAGGTCGAAAAAATCATGATTCCTATACTTTCCTTACGGGTTACTAGAAAGTAAAAATTACCTTCTACATTTTTAATTATTGTAGTACCTAATTCACTTTTTATATATGGACGTATTTATTTTAGGGTTTAAAGAAATAATTTACACTCTAAATTGAGGATTATATGTAGCAAAGAGCACAAAAACCCCTTGTTAAAACCGTGCATCAATAAAAAAAAACATAAAAAAAAACCACCTTCAAACAAAACTGTTGTGATTTGGCATTACTTTTGTAACATTTCATTTCGTCCTTAGGCAACACGGTATACAGTAAGGTGTATTTTGTATTGCTGTCCTCACGAAAACTATTTCTGTATTTTATCGAACTTTAGTTTCCGAACGCGGTTCGGAGTGTTGACCTTGTCAATAATGTCAATAGTCATTGTCGGGAGTTTGCCAAAAATCTGAGAAAAAAGAGAGAGGTGTGTGATATTTTACTAATCTTTTACCAGCTAGGACAAATTGTGGAACCACCTTGTAGCATGTTATTCATTGGCTAATTAACTAGTTAGTTGACGCCTTCGAATTCCCTGTTACACTTTCACAAACCTCTTTTCTCTCAATTTCAATTGAACGTCTGCTATAATTTTAAGATAAAGTAAGCATTGATGTTATTACACGCGGTTCTGATAAACTTGGCCACCTTAATTACTTCAAATGTTTTGATGTTGGCGTGTCTCTTTTTAAACCATAAATAAGACGAATAATACAATTTTGTACTCGGTGTAATCCTTATTGCTCTCTTTTTAACAATACATGCTATTATACGCCGACTCTCGAACGGCGGATATAACTATTGAAATATTATAGAAAGTTTCTAGACACTTTGAAACACACTATACATAACAATTTTAATAATTACGGTGTTGCCAAATCGAGTAAGAAAACATATAATAAGTCAGGAAATAATTCGGTTAATGAAAGTTGGCTGAAAAATTACATTAGTGTCTGGCCAGCAGATGAATTTGGATCCCGAAGTGAAAACATTTGTAGTAATCACAGACATCCGTCTTTTCATTTCATTTCATGATGATAGTGCGTCGGCATGTCGGTACTTATCTAATATTTGTAAAAAATACTTTTTTTTTTAATTTGAGCTGTGGCCAGGCCGTTGGAGTCTATGCCGGTCAGCGTAGCCGGGTATGAGTTAAAATTTTCTGGTGGCGGCGAGGCCGCAACCTTCTATCTATCTATCTGAATTAGGGCGTGGTTCAAAGCCCACTTGTACTGAAGCTCTAGGCTTATTGTACCCCTCACAGTTTCTATCCCATCAGATTGATTTTCTTGATGAATTCAAGAATATGTCTGATGGGCGCTTTCGCGATTTCTTCAGGTTCCGCATATTGTACCCCGAAGTACCATTCCCGTTCCCATTTAAGGTTCCGGCAGTGGCATAGTATGTGAATAGGAGTTTCGTCCTCCTCTTCACATATTCTACATAGGGAGTCATCAGATATCCCTAAGAGATTTAGGTGTCTTCCAAGGCCGCAGTGTCCCGTAAGGAGTCCTATTACGGCCTTGAGTTCGCTTCTGCTAAGGTTTAGCAGTTGATGCTGTCTGCTCGTGGATGGCCCCTCTATGAATCTTTTGGACTCTCTAAGTCCAGGAAGTTCCATCCAGAGCCTATGGAGTTCTCTTTTTATTTGTTCCTTTAACACCCATTTAACATGTTGTGGGTTCTGGTCCAACAAGAGTTTTTTCCGCTCCCTTCCTTGTGGTCTGCTTTCTCGTTTCCAAACACTCCCTCATGTCCTGGCACCCATTCAAGGGTGACCTTGTTATGTTCTGCCAGAGCCTGGAGGGACTGTTGGCAATCAAATATTGATTTAGATTGTACTTCTACCCTTTTTAGTGCTTTAAGGGCTGGGCTGCCTGACTGTCTGTCATGATAATGATCCTCTTATCTCTAAGAGAGTCATTTAGCATGACTTTGGCGCAGGCATTTATTGCTGTTACTTCAGCCTGGAAGACTGTTGTCAGTGACCCCAGGTTCAAACTAATTGTCCTCTCCGAGTTCACATGGTAGATCCCAGCTCCTGTGCTGTTTTTCATTTTCGAACCGTCTGTATACCAGATTGATTCGTTTTGTTTTTCCCCATTTTCCCGGCTTTTGGCCCTTTCTGGTACTTGAATATCAAAAGGTTTCCTGAAGTCGTGAATAATGGGCGTTCTATCCCATGGCATTCTCAGTACCGGACTTTGTTTTAATTTCTCTATCATTGTGTGGTGTCCTTTTTTCGAAAGTTCCCATCCAAATCCATTAGTAAACAACCTGTATGCCGCCGCTATAGCCTCCTTCTCCACTACAAGGTGTAGTGGAGGAAGACCTAGCAGTAGCTCCATTGCTGCTGTGGGCGTAGTTCTAAATGCCCCTGTTATTATTAGACAGGCTAGTCTTTGTACCTTGTCTAATTTTCTGTTAGCTGTTATGCTTTTAGTCTTGTGCCACCATATGACTGATGAGTAAGCTATAACAGGTACTACAGCCATAGAGGCCGCAACCTTACAAGAAGTCGTTGCTTTGTCTTATTGTATATTTTCTTATTATTAGATGCCCACGAGAAAGACACGTTCGTTAAAAGTTGGGATCGAGGTTCACTTGCCAGATGCTAGTGAGGGTTGGTTAGGTTGGGTTAGGTTATTTCCTGATGATTGTGCGTTAATTACGGCATGTCGGTACTTATCTAATATCTAATAAGAAGTCGTTGCTTCGTCTTCTTATTGTATATCAATACTGACGTCGAAGAGTACTCTGTCGATGAGGGTGAGGAAGATCTTGATATGGGAATTTTTTAAATCGTTAGTTTTATATACTGAAGTCAATTGATTGGCCTGGTACAACACAGTGCATAGGTAAAAATGACCAGTGCTATGTAATAATTGATATGGCAACATTGTATTTCTTTTAGACACATGTCACATTGCAATGTCAATTGTCATTGGGTTCATGAAAATTAGATCATTTTGACGAACTTTAACCTGGTCGTAAATTAAGAAAATAAACTGTTTATGAAAAAATTTGGAATGGTTTATTGCTTCATGGATGGATGGTCTAGTATTATTATTTAGCAGTTTCTATAACAAGAAATTAATTAAAATGATGTAGTTCAAATTTTTTCAATATCGAAATTAGAGGACACATTTTAAAGTTTTTAGGTAAGAAAAAATATTTTAAAGCGTCTGCAGGACAAAAAAAAATAATTTGAAATGTGTTTCAAAGGGTCTAAAATGGTCTTTAAAAAAAATAACCCGTTCGACTGTTGGTGAATTTTTCCAAAGAAATAATTATTAAAGATTCAAAATGTATGTCTTATATATCAAGAACAGTCGAACACAATCGATCAAACGTTCACCTAGCGGGAGAATTCATTACTACACCTAGGAACGGTCGTGCGCTTTAATCCGATTTTTGGATCTCGCTCTATCACGTTTGAAACTGAAATTAAAAACTACCACCAGTCGGATAAGAAAAGAATGGTACAAAAATAAAATAACCACTAAAACTAACTACCCATTAGTAGAAGAAAATTCAACCTATCGCTTTCCGGGTATATTTGGAAACTAGTCGCTTTTGAGCGCGAATAATAATCTATAATAGTTTATAACGCAAGTTTTCTTCTAAAATGCTTAAATAAACGGGTAAATGAGATATTTATTGTTTCTACATAGAGTTAAAAATTCAGAGATACGATGTTATATTCCATTATCAACTAATGAAATGTACCTCATTTTTTAACCAATATTAGTTTTGTATTATATATAGCCGTAGAAATGTTTTCTTCATACCTAGGTGCACCAAAATTACCATTATAACGAATCATGTTATTGAATTAGAAGTTTGTATAATTGAGATGAATTTAATTATAATTATATATTTACATGCCTATTTAACAAGTTTTAATAAATAGTAAATTTTCACCTCTCAGTTCTAATTTTCTCCATGACTTCTTCCATTCGCCGATCCGATATGGATGGTTGTAATGTTTTAACCAATTTATGAACAAAGTTGTCACAAATACCGGGACACGAAGATTCTGAAGCTTTAAAAGCGTTTTTTAAATCCGTATCGGTTTTATTTAAATTGTCCAATATGTCGCATAAAGAATTTAAAACTCCATTTGAAATTTCTTCGTTATTTGTTATGATGGTATCGCTGTTCTCGCGCGTTTCTTCTTTAATGGTTAAGTTCCAATCAGGTATTGTTGACATTGAACTCAATGTTGCTTCGTCATAATTGGAATTCTCGACTTCAACCTTCTCCAACTTCCAATTCAGGTACCTATCAATCAAGTCTACCAAGAGATAATTTCTTTTCGCTTTTTTAATAAACGGATGCTTCAACAATTCTTTTGCTGGAAGTCTATGTTGGGGATCTTTATTTAAACAAATATCTACAAACTCCTTAAAAGGTTTAGTAAACTCACCATCGAGCTGAGGAGCGTTGCTTTGAACTATCAAAACAAGTACTTTCATCGGATGAATTTTCGAATTTGGCGGTTCACCTTTAGCCAATTCTATAGCCGTTATTCCTAGACTCCAAATATCTGCTTTGAAGTCATAAGAACTTTGTTTGATCACTTCTGGGGCCATCCAAAACGGAGTTCCCGTAAATGTATTTCTCTTGCTGATGGTAGCTGTCAACTGACCCGCAACGCCGAAGTCTGCTAGTTTAACGTCACCATGTTCGCTAAGCAGAATATTTGCAGCTTTAACATCCCTATGTAGTTTCAATTCACCGTGTAGATAATCTAAGCCTCGAAGTACTTCACGTAAAATAATAGCGATGTGCATCTCTTCAAGTGGCCCAGCTTTCATTAGATCCGATGCGGATCCACCTCCTAAATATTCCATGATTATCCACAATTTCGAATTTCTCAAGTAAGACCCAAAATATTTCGTAATAAAAGGACTGTCACATTGGGATAAAATCATAATTTCTTGTTGGATGTCGTCTATCTCATCTTCCGCTTTTTCTAGATCGATTATTTTTATAGCAACAATCCGATTAGTACGTTGATCAATACCTTTGAAAACTTCTCCAAAAGATCCTTTACCAACGAGCTCATGTCTTGATAGGACCGCCTCAAGGTTGTGTAGAGTCGTGGTAGACATCTTGTTTTACCTAGAAGTGTAATAAATTTGACTCTGTTATGTAACAACTACAAAGCTTGTTTTAAAAAGGTTACATAGCATATAAAGAATTCGGGTGAACTTTTTAAATTGGAATTATCTAATTGACTTTTATCATTATATGTCACTTTAATTTACAGAGTCAAAAAAGTAATATACAGGATGTACATATTGATTTAGATATCTTCAATTCCAACAAATTTTCAGGCGTTGCTAAAACGTTCATTATTTATTTATGAGCTGAGAAACTCTGGCAAACTAGATAATAGGCCACTGATCTATAACGATTATTACTAAATTAAGTATAATTTTTTCTTGTACTTAAAGTTTCCAACTTGAAATAAACAAATATTTTAAATTGTCACAATGGGCCCGTTCACTTTCATTTTTGAATGTAAATTAATTATATATTTATAAAGATATTAAACTCTTTTGTCTGGTGGTACTTTTCCCGTTAAGATATTTTTGCTAGAAGTAAGGGAATTCCCATAAAATTCTTTCAGTGACTCATTGCGTCAGAAAATCCCTAATTCCGTTCACGTCTCCTATCGGTTATGCTTAAAGACGGCGGGGTTGTCGGAAGTATCCCTCATATAGCATTTCTGCATTTATATATGTAATTTAAATAGTAAAATTCCATTATTTTTCTAAAAATCATGAACTTATATTTTCAGATTTAAAGCTGGGAGCTTATTTTTTACTTTTTAATTAAAACAATTATTATTACTCAGGCTGAAAATTAACCAGACCATAATCAAAAAGTAGAAATTTGATTTGCAATATTTATCTGGTTAACGTGGCAACGTTGCATTTATTTCTAGAAGTGTGTGTAGACAACACTATTTAGAAGTACTTACAACGTTGTCACGTTTACCAGATACATTTTCTCAAATATAAAATTTCGATCTGGTAATATTCAGCTTGAGTAATACTAATTGGTTTTATTAAAATTTAAAAAAGGTAAGGCTTCCAGCTTTATCTGAAAATATAAACACATTATTTTTAAAAAATAATATATTTTTATCATGTAAATTTTTTTAATAAATGCAGAAGAGGAATGGTGGTGCAATGATACATCCGACAACCGCGCCCTTTTAACTATTAACCGATACGAGACCTGAAGGGAATTAGGGGTTTTCTGACGCAATGAGTCACTGAAAGAATTTTATGGGAATTCTCTTACTTCTAGCAAAAATATTTTAACGGGAAAAGTACCACCAGACAAAAGAGTTTAATATCTTTATAAATATATAAATAATTCACATTCAAAAATAAAAGTGAACGGGCCCATTATAACTAAGAATGTTTATGGGAATTAGGTTTTTTCTACGCTAAACTTGTGTTAATCCAAATACAAAGTTAATGTGGTAAACCCAATAAGGACAAAAAGTGACTTAGGTTGTTTCTGAAATAAGCGATTCATCTGCATTTTTAATGCCAGTTTTTATTTGTTTAATGTATTTTTCTGGTTGAACTATTATTGTAGCTGAAATACACCATGTATTTTGCGGTGTAGCAATGGTGTAAAGCAGGAATCGTAGTTGTACGAGCTGGTTCATTTTAAAACGCGTGCTCTCACTATCCAACCCTAACCAATTTAGTACTCATCTCGCTCTTTCTAATGCGACAGCCGATGCAAATACAGGCTTAATTGTGAATAAATGGATTAGTCTAGTGTTTTTTGAAGGTTTAAATGTTCAAGAAAAACTTGCAAATCTACTCTAGGAATGATTGTATGGCCGATTCTAGATGTTCATATGTGAAGTCAGAACTTACTTATCTATATGAGTTACAGGACTAATAGTCATCTGGATAGATGCAAAAATGGCGTTAAGTTTAGAGGGCAAGAATTCTCTGAAGTATTAATCAATATCCGAGTAGCAAGTTTTTATTAAGTTTTAGTCTGGGAGACTGTCTTTGAATATTTAATTAGTTAGATCGTTGTCCTTGAATGGTATTAATAATGGAAAGTGTTATTCGTGCAGTGCCTTCTCACTGCACGAATGCACCTTTATTTTAATATTTTCTAGTATCATAAGGTTGAATGAGGAGAAAAATATTAGTTTAGTGTCTGTCCCAAAAACATACCAACCAATTAGCCTGACATCGTTTTCCATGAAGACATTGAAAAGGCTATGAGAAAGGTACATAAGGGATGTGGTGATTAGAACAACACCACTACACCCAAATCGACATGCATACACCCCAGGCAGATCTACTGATTCAGTCCTTTCCCTGGACAATAAAGAGCCCGCCTTGGGTGTTACCATAGACATAGAAGTTGCTTTTGATAAGACAACCTTTCCCAAGATAATACACTCACTATCCAACAGGAATGTTCCACAGATGGTTAGTGGGTGGATACATAACATGCTCTTAAAGCGAGCTCTAAACATAAGTAGAAAGATGTGAATATAAGAGGCTTGGTTGCGAGGGGATATCCACAGGGAAGGGTGCTATCACCTCTAATGTAGAACATAGTCCGTGACACCCTCATCAGCCGCTTCAATAATGACAGTCACTACACAATAGCGTATGCAGATGAGTTAGTCATTTTGCAAACAGGGAATTTTGAGAACATACACTGCGAAAGAATGCAAGTAGCTCTCGAAAATATGAAACAGTGGTGCAAGGACTATCCACTGTCTATCAATCCCAAGAAGACAGAAATGGTCCTTTTCACAAGAAAAATGATAAAATGGAATTAAAACCTGCAGAGCTCCTAAACACAAAACTAAACTTATGCAACATAAGTAAAGTACCTAAGTCTTACCTTTGACAGCAAGTTAACATGGAACTCACCTAGAAAAATAAAAAAAGCATACATTGCTTATGAAAAATGCCGTCGAACCGTGGGACAGGCGTACCTGGGGTCTTCCCCAGTGTCGTCGCATGGCCATCATAAGACCTATGCTAACATACACTTGTCTGGCCTTCGACAACCTAAAAATTGACAGAAATTCGCAAACTAGAACAAATTCAAATAACAGCATGACTCAACATAACAGGAACCATGAAAACCACACCGACCAGAGTCATGGAAGTCATTCTTAGACTCACTCCCCTTGATATTTACATCAACGAGGTTGCTCTGATGACAATGACACGCGTCCGCACGGTTGGAATAGAACCTGATGAAGGATCTGTGAGGCGAGACGTCGCCCACTGCTTCAAGCGAACATGGAATCTATCTCATCGAAATATATTCCATAAGCCATATAAAGTTATAACAGAACGAATAGAAGAATCGGAAGTGGCAGGTACGGTTCATACCTACACCGAAGGTTCTAAATCAAAATAAGTCTCAGGATGTGGAATATATTCCAATCCTTAAACCTAAACAAAAAATGGGCCGTGAGCAGTAGTGCCAGTGTAGTTCAAACAGAGCTCACGAGGATTCTCATAGCAGCAAAATAAATCACCAGAAATAATATCATTGGAAGGAACATCCTCATCTATACAGATAGTAGACTAGCACTACTCACTAGTACTTACCATAGGCAGGCCACGAATTTACTGAGGTTAGTACTAGAATGTGACGAAGCTTTGGCCGAAGTATCCATCAAATAATGTGGTCAACTTAAGATGTATCAAACTGATTAAAGTCACGTCACATCGGAAGGTCTTGCCGATTCACTAGCCAATTTTTTTTTCAGTCCCCTTTTGTAGCTATCTGTCCTAAGACATTAAGCTGTTTTGAAAGTGAATGACTCGTGTAGATTGGCGGCTCCATTAAACCTTCTACCTAAAATAATCTTAAGCTAAGTACTTAATTACTAGAATACTAAAACACTTTCTAAATCTGTCTGTTCAGATGGTGTAAACCTCTTGAGCCGTCTTGGTTCGCCTGTCTATTCAAAAACTCTGTTGGCTAGAACGTTGGGATGCACTAACACTCTTTGACGATAATTATCACTTCTTTCATTGATGCTAGAGGGATGCTTGTTAGAGAACCCTATTTGGAACATAATAGGATGCATTGACGAAGCAACGGATAACCTTATTCTGGAATCTTTGTAAAATTTATATATTGCTGTTGCTGGCAGTGCCCCAAAGTTGGATTCCATAAGTCCACACTGGTTTAAGAATAGTTTTGTATAGCACAATACAACAGCAAACAAATACTTGACTATGACTAGACAGAATCTGCGCCTGATCACAAGTATTCTGACTGGTCATTGCCAAGTACGTATCTCCATATCATGGGGTTGTCAGAGTCCGCACTCTGCAGGGGGTACGAACAAGAAGATGAGACCATCAAGCATATTCTCTACGATTGCCCGACGCACTTATTTATTAGAAAATGTGTGTTCGGCGAGTATCAGCTAACACCGGTAGACATAAGAGAAGCACCTCTTGGCGAAGTTGTCAACTATATTAAATCTGTAGGCTGGATCACGAGCTAGGAGGTGCCTATCTACTTAGGAGGATGCACAATGGGCATAGTGAGGCCTAAGTGTCGTAAGCTAACCCACCCTTCTCACGTTATAGATACAGATGGGTCATAACTGTTAACTGTTAATAAATTTAAACATTATAAACTCATTGTTAAATTATTTGACACACCCTCAACACGTTACAGATACAGTAGTTTGGGGATGGAGATTTGCATGCAGAGTTAGGTCAAAGCTACATTTGCCCATTTTTTGGTACTTAATGTATTTTAAAATACTAGAATGCTTGAATAACACTGCCTAATTTCAAAAAAATCGACAAGAGGACGTTTGAAATATTAATAGAAATCCTGTTTCTTTAAAACTTTGACAACCAGATTTTTTAGGGAAATTGTTTATATGAACTCTTCTACTTAAACTTGGTACAATGATTTAAACGTTTATTCGTGAAAAATGTAACCCAACATGCTTCATGTTTCTAACATTTTCTATCACAAAAAAGCAAATTATAGATTAGGTATGTCGAACTGATAGTTAGTCTTATGAACGTAGAAAACATTTATTGACAGTTTAATAGTAATGTTCTTACAAATCATAAATCTATTTTAGCTCTTTATTAATTTTAAATTTTCTCGCCATAATTTGCCAAAAAAACTCCCATTCAGGGCACTTACGGTGCCCTTGTTGGCACACATTTTCAAATATCTACATATATGCTATATCCATCAGTGGCGCATCCAGAGTATAAGTCTAGTTGTAATATTTAATACTTTATTTTTGATAATAATACATTTTAGTACCCAGTTAGATTTAAGAATTCTTGGAGGGGGTAGTTACCCGCATTACCCCCCGTATATGCGCCCCTGATATCCATCCAGTGAATATGACAGATCGGAAGATCAGGCTCGTAAATTTTAATGAACGTTCTTGCAACTAGCTGTTAATCTATTAATAGGTTTATGAATTATTTTTTTTGCATTTTTCAGACGGTTTTACTTAATATGCTATCCAGCGAATTTGTAATCATTGACAACCCTTTACCGGGGGGCAATAGCGTAACAGGAATTTACCTACTAAACCACAACCTCTATATTTACGGAAGTGAAAACTGGATTAAATTTGACATGAGAGGCAATCGACAAGAAGATTATGTCGCGCCGTTGGACATGTCAGATTGGATGATTCTACGTATGAATATTTAATTTTATTACGAATATAAATTCTGTTTGCTAGCAATGCGGACTGAAAAAAACCCAAGGGTCAATGGCGTAGACACACACCATTAAATTAATAATGGACATAATTTATTTAAAATATTTTTTATTGGTATAGAACTGTTAATTTTTCTGGGTCATTATTTTCGAACTTATTTATTAGGTATTCAAATAGATTTTGTTGATTTGATATTACCGATTCTCAATTTTGAAGTTTTACAGTGACTTATTTAAATGAAAATGAATGTGCCTTGTATTTTCAAAGGTTGATAAATCTAAAAAAAAAAAACTGGAAGAAAAAAACAATGGTGAGAAATGTTTTTTCCGCTTTGGCCGAAGACTATCCAAGGAAAAATTAAGACGAACTAATGGAAATGTGTTTGCTGTAGATAATATAGGAGTAGGAAGTACAGTTGACGAAGCCGAAATGTGAACGCCTAAAAGTTATAAAATTGTGTGTAATGGTATTCAATTTTGACAGCTCTTGAATATGATTTTTCAAATAAATTTTCAAAAATGCCGCAGCATTTAAACGACGCTCAAAAGTCGAGGGCTCTAGCAAAGTTGGAAGAAAATTGGTATTTAAGTGAAGTTGCTGCTTGAATTAAATGCCAGTAAAAATTGCATATTTTACGTTAAGAAACGCTGACAAAAAGAACAAAGATTGCGATACAGCATGTCAATAGAACAGGATGAGATAATATGCTGGCGTAGGAATTACATACGAGCAATTAGAAAAGCACGCGAACATGGAAGGGAAATATATAGACGATACCTAAAATGAAGGCCACAGAGTGTCTTATAGACCGTCAGATAGTGACCGATTTAGGTACCCCATTTTCGCATACAAGCCTCGAAGAGGGTTGAAACGTACATCGATTTTGAGTAGAATGAAAGGAAAATTACGAGGATAAGACATGGAAAATTCTGACCCAAAATGCACTTATCCATTCGGGTCATTCAAGCCAATATTTTTTGGTCTAGTGACGATATAAGTTTTCATACATTCGATGGGCTTGTGTAAAATCTCTATTTTTTTTCTTACAAGATTACGCCCTTATTTCAACCCTTTAGCCAATTGCAACATTAAAGGCTTTGGTTTTCCGAAGCCTAGTTCTATTAGTTTAATCATTTAGTAAACACGGCTTGCGTGAAAATATGGGCAACAAAATACCTTTAATTTTTGTTAATTTCCTTTCATTCTACTCAAAAGTCGATGTACTTTTCAACCGTCTTCGAGGCTTGTATGCGAAAATGGGGAACTTAAACCTGTCGCCATATGACGGTCTATAAAGTTTGGAAAGATAAAAACGTCAAGCATTAATGGAAGAATTGTCTTCAGGAATGAAAATAACGACAGGAAGAGGACGTCAATTAAATCATATTACATAATATAGGAACTAGAAGTGAACTTGTAACTGTTGAATTTCGGCTATTTGAATCCAAAAAGCCAGGCGATTACCACGAGAAGATGAATTCTATTTTCGAGAATTGTTTCATCCAAATTCTTCATAGGATACTACCTTCGTGAGTAATAGTAATGGACAACGCATCATATCATAGCCGAAAACTGGAACGGTTTCCCACAAATACTTGGCGTAATAAAAAAAAGGAGTTTCTTGAGGATTTCATTAAACCTGAATTACTATTACTGACAAATCAACACTTCCCAGCACAACAAAAGTGATGAAATAATACGAATTCGAAATGGGGAATTACTTAGAATAATTGTGAACTAAATTGGCAGACGTCAACTAGCACCTTTAAGAAACTATTGGTGGAATAGACGCTACAAAATGGATAAAAGTAGAATCTAAAATGTATTAACATCAATCACATAAGCATAAAGTTGAAAGAAACAAATAGTGACAGTAATTCGGATGAAAATGTATACGTATTATGTCATGTGATTGAAAAAATAATAGAGAGTTGAAGTGAAGCTATACACGTATATTTGAATATGCATGCGCAGATGTCAGTTTTCACGTATACGTTTACCTTCATAGCATCACTTCAACTCTCTAATATGCATTAAGGTGATGACAGCACCCCTTAAAAATTAAAAAAAAATTAAAAAAAAATTAAAAAAATTTAAATTTTGGCAAAATAAATTAGGCAATAATATCTAGAACATGCATATATTTTAAAGTTTTAATTCCTTTCAGTTTCCGAGAAAAAAATTAAAGGGCTTTAAATTTTGAAATATCATAATTAAAATAAATGCATTCCTCAAGAGCACTATTCTTAATATAATCCCCAAATTTAAGTTCTTAATGTCTTGTAATGATTTTTTAAATTCGCCAAAATTAGTGGCTAAAACGCCTCGTTAAGTGCTATCTTCTGATGTAAACTGGTGTAAATTGTTGCAGGAAACGAATAATGACTAAGAGTGTACAATACGATAGTTACACCAGAAGGCGTTTTAGCCACTAATTTTGGCGAATTTTAAAAAATCATTAACACGACATTAAGAGCTCAAATTTGAGGATTATATTAAGAATAGTGCTGTTGAGGAATGCATTTATTCTCATTATGAGATTTCAAAAGTTAAAGCTCCTTAAATTTTTTTTTTTTTTTTTTTCGGAAACTGATTTACAGTTGGTGTTGCATGACTGGAAGTTATCAATTGAAAATAATTTGGTTAGACTGGCGGTATTTTTAGATTTACAGAGGGCATTTAAGACTATTAATAGGGGTAGATTATTAATGAAATTAAGAGCTATTGGTTTGGGGGGTTGTGCACTGAACTGGTTGGGTCATTATATGGAAAATAGGAAAGAGAAGGTTAAGGTAAGTAATTGTGTTTCAGATACTATAGAGAATAATAGTAGTGTTCTAGGTCCGCTACTGTTTTTAATTTATATTAATGACATTAATGCTGGTGTAGTTGAAAGATGCTCAATACACTTATTTGCAGATGATACACTGATATTTTACCCATGAAAACACTGAAACTTGTTTTAAAAAAATGAATAGTTCTATAAGTAAAATATATGATTATTGTAACGGAAATAAATTACGAAAAGACAAAGTGGATGTTAATTGGGGGTACTGGAAATTTAAAAAAATAAATGTATCATCGCAGCGTGCTTCTGTTGATGTTTCAGAGAGTTGAAAAATTTAAATATCTAGGGATTATGGTTGATATAAATTTACAATTTCAGGAACATGCTAATAACGTGATGAAAAGTATATCTTTTAAATATACTATTTGAGGCGCTGTTCTCCACATCTCAGCAAATGGGCTAAAATAATAATTTACAATACTCTAATATTACCTCATTTTAATTATTGTGCCACTATATTATATTTGCTCAACCAGAATGAGTTGCAACGATTGCAAAAGTTGCAGAATAGAGGTATGAGGATAATACTGAGCTGTTCGAGATTGGAACCAATCAATTCCATGTTGAATGTGCTTCAGTGGTTGCCTGTTAAAAAATATTTCCTATTCTATTCCCTGCCTTTTGTATTTAAAATTAAATCAGGAATCTCCCCAGTATATTTACAAAATATTTTAAGTTATAATCAGGATATTCATGAACACAATACACGTAATAAGAAAAATGTTAAGAGTTTATAAGGCTACGAAAAAATGTACACAAAATTCAGTGTTTATTAAAGGTGTACAGGCTTTTAATAATTTGCCTGAAGATATTAAATGTTCTTCAAACGTGGCAATATTTCTTGTTGCCCAATTGACGTTTTTTTTTCTTCTCTTTCTTGTTCTTTTTATTATATTTTGTTTAGTTGACATGTAGGTGTAACTGTATCTTATATATTTTTTATTGTATGTTTAAATGTATGTTGATTCTATACTTATGTATTTTTTATATTTTAAATGTGAAGATGTATTGACAATATAAAAAAAAATAGTTTTTTTGACTAAATAAACGATTTATATAAAGAATTTAAAACTTTAAAATATATGCAAATCTAGATAATACTACCTAATTTATTTTGCCAAAATTTTTATTTTTACTTAATTACTTTTTGAAATATGCTTGTCCAAAAATTATAAGGGGGTGCTGTATTCACTTAAGGCTTTTTCCTCTGATCTCCGCCCATAAAAATGTTCGATAAACAGTAATGAACACTTAATTACCTACTGATAAGAGTTTTTTATTCGACCAGCTCATTAATGCATCTTTATGGAACTTAATATTAAGTTCTCCTACAGTTGGTCCACTTTTTCGCATCTAAAAGATTACATTAATGTTTTTTAGTTTTAATTCGACGATAATTCACTGAAATTAATCAATTAAGTTTAGTTTAACTGAATGTCCATTGTTTAAAACACGAAATTGGCTTTGCTAGCGAACAGATTTTAGTATAAAAATCTAGGTCCCGTATTTTAAATATTTGACCTGAGGGTGATTCCACAAAAGTGAAACGTGTTAAAAATTGGAACAACTAATTTTGAAGTACTAACGAAACCCAAAAGAAATTCTTCCTTTTTTGTGATATGCCGATAAATAAAAACCCAAAAAAACTAAAATTCAAGATATTTTGGAATCTGCTGACTTAAAAAAAATATAAATGAAACCTATATTTATGTGTAACAATAGATAATAAATACATTTTAAATAAGCGACCATATATTTTAAATACGGACCATATATTTTTATACGGAATATTAGTTAAAATGACTAAATTTTTATATTTAATTAAATTAATGTTTTTTTTTACAAAATTTTCATTTATTTTATTTCAACTCCACATGATTGTATTGTGATCTACATCATCAAAGTTAAAAAATGATTCACAAATTGTCTCTATCAAATTGTAAAACTTCAAAATCAAATTATGGGGTATTTTTCAAATTATAACACTTTTTTTTTATAATAATATAGACTTCAAAACGATTGTTAAAAAATATCGGTTTTTCAAAAAACGTTTAATCAGTGGAGAATAGTAACTTTAACAATTTTTTTTATTAAACAAAAATAAATGACTGAATGTGAAATTTCGTAAAAAACACAATTAATTTGAAATTTACATGATATAATCCATTACACATTTTTTTTATTACATTTATAATCACTTAATTGTTTTATTTCCTTAAATGATAAATGTAAATGTTATTTATCTTTATTATTAAGATTAGATACTTCAGTTTTTTACCTTTATTACTTTCCAGATATGGAATTCGATAATAAAGACGAATACAGAATAATTTTTTGGAAAGGAAATCTAGAAGATACAAGAATGTCATTATTTGCACGTACTGTAGATGGGGATTACAAATATTTAGAATTTCACAGGTATCCTTTATTTGCATAACCATGTTCTAATACGAGCTTTGTAGATGTTTGTTTTGCTAAAAAAAAAATTTGGGCTACTACTATTACTACTCCGAAAATTCGTAGATTTACGTGACCAAAAACTGCATTTTTTGATATATCATGATTTTTTCTTAATAAATTCTTTATCTTGAAACAGTAACCCCCGAGTTCAAATAACACCCCATAAACAATACGTTCTAAAACTACTGTAAAAGTCACCGTCTTGTTATCTTTGTCCTATATATTGTTATTTATTCGTCTCTACTTCTTATATCTCCATATTATTTCATTTAGCATTTTCACTACTAAACTTTTAAGTGGTTAATTGGTTAAAATTAAAAAATAAAACATTCTTACTTTTTACAAGCTCGTAAGTCTTTAAATTTGTTAGTAAGAAAGAGCCTTTTTGAACCATTTTGTACACTAAATTGTTTTAAACCATTTTCTATTTATTTTCGTCCGAGCAGTAGCCCAAAATACTCGTATATACGGATATTAAATTTATTTACCTTTTAAGTGTATCCATTCACTCTATTTTTGCCTCTCCAGTAAAAGCAAAAACCTCTTCAAAATCGATATGTTGCATGTTAAACCAAACTTATAGGTAACCTATTTTAACAACAAATATATCGAAAGATGGATTTGGTTGTTCGTATGAGACAAAGTTAAGGTACCATTTTATATTCGTTATCAAATCAATTTTCATCAAACATGATAGATATCATTGCCAATCTGTTCTATAACTGATAAGATTAAATTGCACACAAATTATTTTATGAGGACCAGCTTCTCTGAACTCGTAAATGGTTAGAGGCGAACTGATATGTCGAAAAAAGATTATTAGTAGTTTGTGCAACAAGAATGACAATCCACTCGAGTTGTACAGTATATTTTTCAAAAGTAAAAAGTACTGAGTTGCCATGAGAAAGGTCCGGGGTTCAAATTCAAGATAATGAAGACTAATTAAAAACACTTTTTTCAAAGTTTATTTAATTTTGTAAATTATTTTTAAAATAGTAATTTTATCTTAATAAACTCAAAATAATTTTTTAAATGTGTAGATTTTCATTAGTGGGTCGTACAAAAAATTACTATACAAATCGAGTTTGAGCATTTCGCCTACGACGCGCCGTGCTTAAACTTAATCTTCGTGGGATATGCCATGGCCGTTGTTGCACAAACTACTATCGCAAGGTGCTAAATAAATACAACCTTAAAAATAATAGAAATAAATTTAACTTAATTAACCTAACCAATCATTTTATTTTTATTCAACGTTTTAGAAATAATTAAGCTAGTAAATAATAGGTAATTTCTCAAAAGTGATTTTAATACAAAAGGGACAAGGTCGGTATTATAGCATCTTTAAATATTTACCTACGTATAATTCTTTAGAGATAGAAATGTCAACGTCAATTTAGGGAGAAAGTAAAGTTGGACGACGTCGTGAGCTTGATGAATTTTTGATATAAAAACATGAATCATTAGAGGGCTTAGTTACCGAGATACAGGGTGTTAAAAGTACTTAAATGTTTTTTTTTTCAAATTTGATCAACCAAGATTTTGTCAACTACACAAATTAATAAAAATTTTACACGTGTCTACTAGATTAGAATTTAGAAATATTGAGTCATTATAAATATCTAAGTAGATGCAGACTTTTGTTTCTACCACACCGTTCAGTTTAGTTCCATAAAAGGTTATTACTTTTTTTTTAAACTAAAAACGAAAAGAAAATTAAAAAATAAATCAAAAAATATTTGTTCCCTGATAGCACGCCACTGGCTAATTTTTTTAAGCATATTTGTCATCAAATTTGAAAAAATATTTAAAGTTTATGATTTATGGCGAATTTTGTATTTTGATTTGAAACTTTTAACACCCTGTATCTCGGTAACTAAGCCCTTTAAGAGTTCATGTTCTTCTTTCAAAATTCTCGGTCGAATATACTAACACTTTGTATATTTTTCGTTTTTAAGCAATCGAATATTTTATCTTTTTCCACGCTGTCGTGGCAAGTTTTTCTAAGCGACAAGTTATCTAATACAATGACTGAACCAGGTTCAAAACGCGAAAATGTAGACAGAAACCATGCTTGCTTCATTTGCATCCGTCTTTGTGAAAATCCCAGGTTTTTCGTAATTTAACATTAAGCCCTCCTTCAACAAATCCGGTATCACTGCCAAAAAGCGTAATGATTGGCAGTTACTCGAAGATGATTTCAGTTCAGTAGAGAGCCTTGTAAGAGAGTATCTCTATGATTTTTAAATTCTAAATCGTGGCAAGTTTTTGTAACAGTGTACCCTTGATTAACCCAGATTTCATCCACATAATAAACGTTTTCCCCTCACTGTGATATCTTTGAATTTCCATTACATATTTTCTACGCCAAACAACGATTTCCTCTTTTTCTTAAATAACGAACATTGTGCCACCTCATCTACTATATAACCTGCAAAATGTTCGCGTATACCATGTTATGTTGCGTTGGGCATGGGGTATTAATGCACTGTGCCCTAAAAAATCTATTGTGTCCCCTTCTGTCTCTAATGCTATGTTCACAAGGAAATGTAGAATTTGGTGTGGCTTCAAGTTAGGTATACTGTGTGTGGGGATTATTTAGGCCTATGTGCAATACTGTACACTCGTTTATGTTGAGAGTTAGTAGCCATTGCTGGGACCAGATTCCTATTTTATTCAAGTCTTCTTTCATTTTGTGAGAGCTTTCCAGTGGCTTGCAGTAGATCTTTCCATCGTCTGCATAAAAGTTGGCTACGGACTCGATGATTTTGCATAAATCGCTGGTGTATAAAATAAATAACAGGGGACCGAAGACCGAGCCTTGTAGTACTCCACTTTGAACTGGATGGTTTTTTGACAGATGTCCATTTATTCTTACTGCCGGTTGAATAAGAAATTATTGATCCACAATAATAGATTGTCTCTTATTCCAAAGTGTTCCAGTTTGCTAAGTTGCCGTCTGTGTGAAACTTTATCAAAAGCTTTCTCATAATCAAGAATATATCACATCAATTGGCTGGTTATTGTCATTCCAAGCTGTTCACTGGCTAACTGCACTTAGAAGATTTGTAACAGCAGATCTTTTGGACATACATTCATGCTGAATGCTTGGTAAAACTCTGTGTTCCATCATGAACTCGGTTTATTCTTCTGTAATAATCTTTTGCACTGCTTTACCGATACAGCTTGTAAGACTGACTAGACGGTAGTTTATGGAATTCTTTTTGTCACGTTTCTTATATATAGGAGTTTCCAGTCCATTAGCAGATCCTGTCTTTGCATTTTGTCATTCATAACTGTCACGAGGAGGTTAAGAAGGCTACTAGAACATTTCCTAAGAAAAAAGGGTGGGAATTTCATCTAATCCAGAACTTGAATCTTGTTTAAGACCATCTATTGCAAACTTCACTTTTCTGGGGTAAATTCTATATTTACTATGCTATTTTCAACCCATTCTGTTGTAGTTATTTGCAGTGATTCTGTATCAGTTTCTGTTGTGTAAGTTGCACTGAACTGTACTGCAAATCCTTCTGCTGTCTCAAATGGTTCTGTGATTGCTAAATTTGTTGTTGGGTGTCTTAACGTGATCTGAGTGCTGTTTGTATTCAGTACTCTTCTCACATAGGAGTAGAATTTCTTATCGCCGCTTTTTTGAGTGGTTATGTTCATAATCTTCTATAGATACAGCCAATGAATTTTTAAGTTCGTTATACTGATTTCTGTATGCATCATTATCTTCTTCAACTCTTGTTGTCCTGTACCTATGCTATAGGTTCCGTTTCTTTTATTAATTTCTTTGAAGTGGGTTCGATTGATCCAGGGTTTTTCAGGGTTTTTATTTATTACTTGTGGAATATTGTCATTTATTACTTTGTGCAGTATGTTTTTAAAGTTTCGTAAGAACTGTTAGCAGCATGTGTTGTTTCCTCTGCTACTTGTAAATGGGTACTCTTTTGGAAAAATTTCTTTGTTGATCGCTTCATAATTCGCTTTCCAAAAATTTCGTTTTTGCACTTTGTGAGTACTGCCAGTTCTGAAATTTAACACAATGATTGCTGTAATGACTACATAGTCGCTCAAGCCTATTGGAGGTTCGGATTTTATTGAGGTGACTAGCTTTTTATCTCAATCAAAGAGCTCTGTTCATTGCGTATTTGTGTTGGAAAGTTAGTAAGTTGTTTAAAATCGATTGTGTGTATGTAGTGAGCAAAGTCTCTTGCTTGTACTACTCTCAGTTTACTAAGGTATCCTTCAGGTCAGTAAGGATCCCTGTTACAATGAGTAGTCTGTTCTTGCTCAAGCAGATACAGGCTTCAGATCTTTTCTGGTTATATTCACCTAGACCAGAAATATCTTAGCCTGTCTTAGCCCCAAGATATTGTTCCAATTACCGGTTGTTTTAGTGCCTAATTCTCTTTTAATATCTACTAACATTGTGTTACTGCTGATACCGCGGAACTCATAGCACAAGAGCCCACTGCAAATTTTTATCTGATAACGAAATGAGATATACCCCAAAAGCATGTAAAAACATTGTACTTTACCAAATGGCACCTGGGCCAATCCCAATCCCGAGCAAAGTGGTTAAAAAAAAATATTTTATATCAAAAAAATTAAATAAGGTATGACAGCGCTAATTTTGTTTGCCCTTAAAGTTTTCCAGAAAATAACATTTAAATATATCTTGATATATGAAACATCTATCCACGATTAGCAGGTAAAAATCATCAAATATGAATCAATTTTTGCTGATTTAAAAATTTATTTGTATGCCTATTGTTGTAATTCATTTTTACAGGTTGCCATAGAAACGACAAAAAAACTACTATGATTATGGTTTAAAATAATTGTTTAACAAGAGTTTTTGACTAGCTCTGCAAATGGTTTATACAATGCCATCCTTCTTCCTTTCACACATACACATGGTTTAAAAGGTAGGTAAAAATATTAATAATTCAGGTTTAAAAGTTAGGTTCACAATGAATTAGGATTGTAATTTTCAGGGAAAACACAATTGTCGCTGTCGTGTCTTAGGTGATTTTTTGAATATAAAATATATTTTTTCAACCACTTTGCTCGCCGGAGAGGCTAGCCGCAAGCTTAGTGTGCATCCACTTACTCGTAACAGTTAAGTAGTGATCTCTCCGGTCACGTCGTGGATGTGTGACCGCTGGGAGGTTCCACCATGAGATTCATCGGACTAGCTTTTAACCATCGACGACGTGGAATGAATGAGGGTGTGAATGGGAAAGTAGTAAGACCTTCAAATGGTGGTACAATAAGCCGGAGGCTGCAGTGCTGCCAGACTACAGACGGATTAGGGTGTAGCACGGGAGGTCTCCAAAGGGTGTAAAAAAAACACTTTGCTCAGGATAGGGATTGGCACAGGTGCAATTTGATAAAGTATAATGTTGTTAAATGCCTTTGGAGCATATTTCATTTTCTTATCAGATGACGGTCGAAATTTGCAGTGGACTCTCTTATTATCAGGTCCCACAAAGGCTGTTTGAGTCCCTTTACTTGCTAGACTATCTGCAATCTCGTTACCCTTTACCCCGTTATGTCCCGGAGCTGCATAACATTAGGGCTTTTGTAGCCTTATTTACTACTTCCTTCTCATGTATGTTCCAGATAAGTTTGTTGTCCAGGGTTTACTTATCCTTGAAAAAGCTACTAGTGTTGTTTTGGCGAGGTTATACTAAGTCTCACCTCGACGCATCATCTTTTGATGTGTTCTTTGGACTTATACAGGAAATATTCTAACAAACTTGCCTCTAGCAAATATGACTGTCGTCGGCATAACCTTGACAGGGTGTGCCTAGTTCAGTTAATCTGTATAGAAGTTCGTCTACAGTTAGGATCCACATTAGTGGACATCCTATGGTTGTGTAGATTGAGATAGTGTCCTGCCCTATCTGTATCTCTGCAGTTCTTATAGATAGCAGCTGAGCCATCCATCTGGATATGGTGCTATCTTCTACGTATACCATTGTATACACTTTTTATTAATTAAGAGAGAATCTATTACAATGCAATATAAATTGAACCAGGCATGTACATATCAGGTCTCATTTGATTAAAAAAGGTTTAAATAGTTACCTTGCCTTACATTTAAATATAATAATTTACATCGAAGACAAATGATCTTAAGTATGATATGCTATTATCTAGTATTTTAGTAAAAATAATTATGTATTTTGTATTACATTTTAATTGCATAATTTTTATGAAAAATAAATTTTTAGACACTCCTGAAATTTGTCCACTGTCTATAATTAATGTAATGTAATCACTGTCAACTATCACTGTACACAAATTAAGTCACCACTAATTCAGGGTATTCAGTCTTTTTCATTTTCTCATCCTATATAAAAATAGTGTCCTGACTGAATCATCAAACAAAATAAAATCAGAACGTGAAATATGAATACATTATTATATACCGTAGAAATATTTTTAAAAAGTCTATTCCTACATTTTTACAATAGATGTGTCAAATTTGAACATATTACAGACTTTAAAATTGAAAATCGCGCATACGACAAATGGGTCAAGAGGGAGTTGTGCGAGGCATACGTATTCTATAACGGGCGTTCCTCGCTTATCAGTGGTCTTTGTTTCACATATTATATTCGTACTAAACTACTTTGTCCAACTCAAAACAGAGGGTATGAGTTTAACTTTCTGTATCTGTATATTGTAAATGTGTGTTTGAGTAGAGATGATAAAAATGTTATTTATTAGATTTAGGGTTGTTCTTTTCACCTCTGAGTAAAGTTACATGTAGGTTTACTTGACAGATTAACAAACAATAGCCCTATAGTTTAATCAGCAAGTAGTTACTTTCAACTTTAATCAGAGGTGAAAAGACTGGCCCTTATTATTAAATATATTATTCCAAAGGGAAACACTTGTTACCTAAAACACCGTTTAATCACATAGAAAACAATACGTCCGTCAAAGAAGTGAAATAATTTATATACCAATGAGTAGTATCTTGTATTCACAGTAGAGGGCGTATCATTTCTTTATAGGTCCCAACGCAGTACTTATTTCCTCCTGTCTGGCATGCAGTTATAATGAGCAACAGCGCATCTGCTCGGTTGTGCTTTGTTTACAACTTAGAGGTAGGAGAGACTGCACAGCGCCGTTGCCGTTATGTGCCTCTCAATATGTGACTACTATACCAGACACAAAAAAATTAGTTCTATAGATTTTACTGTTATTTCTCTGCTCTTCTTTATATATATTTTTTATAGTGCAATGGTTTTAACAAAAGATAAAAACACCCTATATGGTTGTTCCGCTACAGATTCATATATAATTTCCAAGTATATGAAAAACAAGGAATCGAAAGAATGGGAAAAAATTGAAGATTTACCTAAGGCGGAAAATGATGGCAAAGAAGAAATATTGCAACTTAAGCTGGATAAACATGACAAAATTTTATTTGGTAAGATTATTACATAACAATTATCATTTTATGCTAAATCTAGAACTCAATGTTACATTAAAATATCATGTTTTTATACAGATATTTAAAACATGTGATAAAAGAAGTAAAAAATAAAAGTGGGCCTATCAAATAGGATTAATTGCCTTTTCCTTTGAACTCTATATATTTAATATTTGATTTTACTTCTATTCTATAGGATACTCTAAGTATAATCTTTTGGACTGTCTAATTTTAGATATCTTGCAATTACTGTTGGAACATTTTCTATTGTATTCTCACCCACTGGTTGTGCTGTGCAACGATCGTTTTTATATGCAAGGAAATTTCTCCTGGCCCTTTATGCTCTGTATTCTCAGTGCTCCATACTTAAAAAATCTTTAAAAAACCTATTTATTTTTATAAAATAGAAAGTAAAACACTTGGCTATGCCAGTGCTATGCTTTATAATCTTTACAACGCTCTTAGTACATTTTGTAATACATTAACTATTTTTAGTAAGTAGTCAATGGTAGTTATTGATACTCTGACATTTATTGATTGAATTTGTCAGAATGTGATCTTTCCAATGAAGTGGAGAGGGGTAGAATGATAACTGTTAATAAAAAAGTATAGACACTATGCACAATTTCGTTTTACACATTTTGTAAACAAGATTCAGGAACGGTTTAACATTTTGTGCAACAATTATAAAATAGTGCATAAATATAATAACTGAACAAAGCCAAGCCTGGAATTTGTTTACAGTGCTTTAGGGCAGCCTCTCCTTGTCATTTACGTGTGAAAGGTTGAATCATGCATAATTTCTACACTCGTGATGGATGCGCAGACGGTACCTTATCATTCTACCCTCTCTACTTTTTTGGATCTTTCATATTAATAACCTCTTTTATTGCTGCTAGCTTTAAAAATTGTTATAAATTAATAATTTTGGTGGTTTAATACAATTTACAGTAAAGCATCTAAATAAATTAGTGCTAGTTAGAATCGTTATATGTCCTGTACATATCGACTCTATGGCATTATAAGTATGTTTATGGCAACCTTATACACAACATAATAAAGAAATATGTAATAAGCAAAATTAAATTAATATTTCAAGTAATTTTGCTCACTGGATACCTTTTATTTTCTGTAGTTTGATATTAAAATTCTTTACCATTTACTGTAACAATTTATTTTGATTTATTACATTTTGTATTTAGGAACAACAAGTAATGGATTTGTTTTATGGGATTTCAACGATGAAAGAGCCGAGTGGAAGGCTGTATGTTTAATGCTGCCATATGGTACAAGAAATATAACAACGAAAATGTTGCAATCAAATTCTATCACTCTAAGTGCTCACAAAAACTACGCCATTGCCGGCGTCAGGTAAAACTAAAACTATTTCCACTCGTCAGAAATAACCTTAAGAGGGAAAGCCCACTCATGCGACACGTCGCGCGCGACTGATCGCGAGGCATCGCGCGCCGCAATACTTTAGATGTTTTTAAATGACTCATTAACGCGGTTCTGTCGCGTGGTCGCACGCGGCTGAAAATTAGAAGAGACAGCGTTATCATGGAGTCATATGGAGCATCACTCATACAAACGTCAAGTCGCGTGGGAAACGCCAGTTGAGAGTTGTAGTTTCCTGTTAACTTTTCGACAGTTCCAGTGAAAAAATTTCCGACAGTTGTATTGATATAGATGAATTTATATCCGATATTCAAGACCGACCTCAAATATCGAACAGTTAATTGAAATAAAATAGCGAAAAAAATATTTGTTCGGGAATCTGCGCTAGCAGTTCGTCAAATGACACTACTCTCATTCTGAAATATTTGAAGAACTTATCTTCGTGTTGACGTAAATCCTTATGTAATAAATTAAATGCGCCTTTTACATAAGGATCTATAAATAATGGATGAACCCAGTACCTACGTCGTTTCAATTTTTTCCGCCGACGAACAGAATAAAACAACACCGTTACTACTTCTTCCACCTCTATTTTGATACTGAACGTCTGTGTCGCTGCTTGTCATCTGTTAAAAATCGCACCTAAAAAATCGCATGCGGCAGGTCGCGAGCGACATGTCGCGTGAGTGGGCTTTCCCTCTTAATAATATAATATTTACTTCCCGTCTACAATTGTAGAAAGAACCTTTACGTGTGGAGCATGCAAACTAAAAAAGTCGTCAAAGTCCTAGATGCACATTTCGGACGTATAATACAATTAGAACCTTTGACTGTTGGCAACTGGAATAGCATTGTAACGTCGTCGATTGATAGAACAGCTAAAGTGTGGAATGTCAACAATATCTTTGAAACTGTTCATGTAATAGATAGGCATGAACTTCAAGTTGATTCTATTAGGTAAAAGGAAAATAACTGTTGAGGTGTGCCAATCACTTAAGTACAACTGCAATTATTTTCTTTTTTAGTTTATCAGATAATTTAAGTTTGGCTGTGACTGCGACCAGAAATTGCGTAGGAGTTTGGGATCTCAGAATTGGAAAACTTACAGCAAAACTAGCAGACAGTCCATTAGGAGCAATTGTAACTCATGCCATAATAACTCCGGATGGGAAGTAAGTCAAATAAAATGTAACAAATTATTACTTAACAAACTTACAGTCTAAAGTAGGTACTTCATAGAGGAACTATGTATATACAATTAATAGAGCAATCATACATAGAGCAATCATACATAGAGCAACTGATATTCTATTTTCTCTGACTTAAAATTTGGTATTAGGTAAAATGTTATTGTTTCTGCAATAAAGAATGTCATAGTTGAAAATTGAAAAATGATGTACCTTTATCTACAGAATTAATGTATACCCCATATTAGTCTACTGAACAGATATCATTTTATAACCATTCTATAATAAATATTAAATCAACCAAGATAGGTACAGTAAACGGCAAATCTAAAGAACCAACGCAAATGCTCAATTTCGTTTATTTAAAAATCGCCACGCCCATTCACAATTTGAACCTTGTCCTTGCTTACGGTCAGTAGAGTAACGACTAGATCATTGTTTGTTTCTTGTTTCTGTGTTTTGGTTAAAGTGACTGGTTTTATTTTTGATAATGTCTTCTATTGTGGGTGAAAAAAAGCGCAGATCTGTTATTAACGGACAAAGTCGTGAAGTAATATTCAATGTTTTTAAATATTTTGACGCAACAAAAAAGGAAGGAGTTACTTTAGATGATATCAAACTTCAAACTGCACAAACATACTCTGTAGTTTATTTGCAATTAAACTTGTGTAGTTTTTCATATTTTTTGTATTTTACACACATATCTATGCATTTTATTTTTGATTAATATTTTATATTTGAATTATTTAAATTTATCTTCCGTGTCTAAGTTTTTGTTTCCTAATAAATGTAAAAAAATATACTAAATTTAACATTAATATAATATTACGTTTTTACAGGTGCTTCTTATACTACCGTTAAAAGAATTTTGAAGGAAGGTAAACAATCAATAGAAACAACTGGAAAAATTACATTTTCAACACCTAGGAAACAAAAATTAAAAATTGCAGGACAATTGTTTCTAAGTACAACTGCTTCTTCAAATGTGACTCATTTACATTTCTAATATATATACAAAATAAACTAATTAGTTAAAGTAGGTACTTAAAAAAATATATTAATAAAATTCCAATAAGATATCATAACCGGGATTATCTCACAGAAAACTAAGAACAGGTAAAAAGATTTAATTAAGCTCAGTTACTAATATCTAATTGATCATTTAAGAGGATATTTGAATTTTTAAATCTATTTATTTCAAGTGTTTCTAAATGGTTTTATTATCAAAATGTGAAACAATTTTTGCATAAACGATTTGATTTTCAGATAAAAATATGTTTTGTAGAATTATTTTTGTTTTTAGTATAACTATTGTAATGTTTTAAATAGCTTTTTTTTAAAGTACGGCCCGTAACAGAATTTTATATAAATACCGAACGGAAAGCGATAGAACAGCCTTAACCTAAAGTCGGCTTAGTTAAAAATAATGATTTTTTAATTGACTATAGAATTATGTACTAATAACACTAAGCAATATGTATGAACAAGTATCATTCACTATTTTCCATTTATTTTATGTCTTAAAATATACCCGCCCCTGGTTTACAACTTTCTAGGTAAGCTACCAATTCTATTCATCGGTAGGCGTGTTCGTAGCATTGTAAATGCGCGTCCTTGGTTCTTTAGATTTGGCGTGTACTGTATATACCTATTTTAATATTAGTTAAAACATTTTTAAAAATTTTGTATTCTTATCTAGTGGGTTGTTGAAAACACATAATGTAGAACTCGAAAGGATTGTCCATATCACACTAAACGAAGTTTGAGCCCATAGTCATAGGAGGAATGCTTCATCGCCTGAGTCATTATATCCACTCATCTTACACTGTATTATTTTATTTTATTAAACACAATTAAGTCGAGAGGTAAACCACTCCCAAATTACTGGTACATTTTCACTCGAAATCACTGAAATCACTATAAATTTTCTCGAAAATTCTGAAACCATCATCAAAAATCATGGTCAAAATCAGTTCGAAATCAATTCTTCACTCAAAAACATAAATGCAGCAGTTTGTGGATCAAAAGTCAAGAAAAGAATCCAAAAAAAGTCGTCGTATAAAATTAAGGTTAATATTCAGCAAAATCACTGAATTCCCCTAAAAATGTTTTATGAGATTTCTGGAATACGGGTACTATTGACCTCAGTGATTTCCCCCTTGAATGAAATATTATCCTAAGGGGCACCTTAAAAAAACTAGTTAATTTACTTTTGCCAATGACTTATAACATGGATAAGAAACACCCTTGTCTCCTAAGTAAAGTATACTGTTTTTTTTTTTAATTTTTTTAGAAAGTATATTTGAAAAAAAAATCAGGATATTTTTGATACACTTGTTGACTATTTTTCCACATTTAATTCATGCATTTGGTGAGCCTTGGCACAAGCTTCTTTATGCCCTTCTCCAAGAACTGTCCCACTAGCTCTTTCCCCCAAGCTCGGTCTGGTCAGGAGATCCTTCTCTACCACTCAGTGTTGCCAACCCTCAAAAAACAAAATCTGTTATGGTCACAGTATATTTTACTTTCTGAACATGCCTCGTATTAATTTTGACTAAATTTTTAAAAAATTTAATATATTTTGTAGATACTCTTGTTACGAACTCATTAATTTTCGAAATATTTGCAACTTTTAAAGGTGGAAATTTAGGTAATTTAAAACTACTACTTTTTACTAAACTTTTCAAATATAGTGTTCAGAATCGGGATTTGTTTTTCTCTTATTTTCCCTTTTCTAACGGAAATGAAAAATGTAAACAAATCAAAAAGACAAAAATATCCAATTTTTTTACAGTTACTTACCTATTAAGTAATAATAATGTATTTATTGTTAGGTATATAATATCTGCAGAAACTGGTAACATATTAATATGGTTAAGATTGACACAACAAGTTATCTTTAAAGAAGAACAACCTGGTGTAAAACAGCTAACCCTCATGGACAATGGCACAAAAATTCTGTCTATTTCAAAACCAACCAACGCTCCAGGAACTGATTGTGTGAGAACAATGGCAACAGCCTGTGTTCGAGAAATACCAAGTACATAAAGCGAATTTAATTCAAATTATCTTTTAAACAGTTAAAATTTAAGACCAAAAATACGAATACATATAATTAATCTCTCTTTCTCTCTCATGTGTATTAAGTGGAGAACTTTCAAGTAACCAACTCTACATGAAAAAAAATATTACATTTTACAGACTTAGTTGGCTGTTCTTCCTTTATATTTGAAATCGGAATCTTTTAACTGTTTAAAGTAAATATTTTTTTATATAATATTCAAAATATAAATTTGATTTATATTTTAACTGTTCCTACTACACAGGTGGTGAGATGGTATACACTTTTGAATATTCAGTTCGAAGTATTACAGGTGTTCCATTTAGGCCAGCAGTTATTACCTCCGATAATCAACATTTGGTGTTATCAGGAGCAGATAAAACTAATAGAGATTGTGTTATTGTGTATAATGCTCAAAATGGTACTTTGGTCCATCGGATACCTCTTAGAATGTGTGCAATTAAGGTGATTATAATTAATAATTGACTAATTATTACCTTTATTATTTGACAAATAGTTTTATGCACCTTCATAGCTGAACAAAGTTACACAGCTGCACTAAAATTAAACAACATTCAAGACATATTTCAGACTCACACATGTATCATGTATACAGGGTGTATACTTAAGTTAGCAACATATACATGTATGGAAAAAAATGTATTTTTAATTTCATGGAAAATATATTATTTTTTATAAAAAGTACTGTTTTAATAAAAAATTATAATCTTTTTCCTAAAAAAAATTAAAGTTTTCCATGTCAGCAACTTAAGTAGATATGCCATTTAACAATTAATTAACCCTTTACCTTGAATTAGAATAAAAATGAATGTAGGATGAACCGTCCAGTTAATGACCACTTTAGGCAACAGTGATATATACATATTTGTAAAAATGTTCGGTTTGTTTTTAAAAGAAAAAGCAAGGAATAGCTGGATGAATTTGTTTACTAATTTAACTTTTTTAACATAAAAATGTAAACATGTTTCTTCCATTACCTTCTGTACGTCATCTTTCACTTCATCTGGATGCATAGGAAACCCAATTTTTGCTTTTTGGATTATCCAATTCTCCAACATATCTTCTTCCTGAGCAGTCAAGATTCTTGGTCGGCCCATCTTTCTTACTGAAAAATCTGATTTTCCATGCAGTTTATTAATTAAAGTGCCTTTTGGAATTTTAAATTGTTTACTGGCTTTAGTAGCACTAATACTTCCTTCTTGGACTTCTGTCACTGCAGCTTTTAGATCTTCAATAGAATACTTAAACCTTGTATATGCTCTTTTGGGTGCTTCTGTCATCTGAAAATAAATGTTACACAATAGCTTTATTGCACAAATAATATTTTAATACATAAACAGCAAAAAGTCATTGACTATGCTAAATATCCAGTGAATGACCAGAAGAGCATTTAGATAATAAGAGTGGTCATCTATAGGCAGTCGATTCCCTTATTATTTACAATGCTTGCATAAAAGAAGCATCCATATAGTGATTAAAGTACATTATCAAAACAAATTATTTTAAAGTTCCTGCCAACCCAGTAAATGACCACATTCGGTCATTCACTGAATTTTTCAGCTCTAGCATTACCTATTATTGACCATTTAAAAAATAAATGCTTTTTGAGATTATATTAGTATTACAGCCTAAAAAATACTAAATTTGATCTTGTTTCATGCAGTTTAGTCCAAATAACATAACAGTTTTACAACTCCAATACATATTTTTTACAAAATAAAAAACACTTAGCTCTACTTACCTTAATTACTTGTGGTTACTTGAGAAGGAAACAAAAACACATGCACTTTTAACTGACATTTGTAAACTGCCGATTATGAGCAGTGTTGTCAAATGTATAAAAAAAAATTGAAAATTAGATGAGGATCAATTTGTTGTATAATATGATGCCTTAGGTTATTAAAAATTCTTAATAAATCATAAATCAGTAAATATTGGTCATTTATTGGGATGGTTCACCTTACACCTGAAGAAACTCATAAGAGTAATTTTCTTTACAGGATGTTGCAGGTTTAGTGGCAATGCCTCATAAAGGACATCTTATTGCAGTTTTAGCTGCAGATAAAGGGTCTATAATTGACATTAGAACAAAAAAACACTTGAGAACAGTACCAAAATGGGGAGGTAGTCTCACTAAAGATGGAAAGTATGGCTTATATGCTCCTTCTAGGTATTCCTTTATTACCATTCTTATCATTATTTGTATTTACGAAATAGTTTCCTCAAATATATTAAATTTATCAGTTGCATTGAGGGCATATTCATTTTTTTACACCTACTTATATTTACAGAGGGGGTCTAGAATTAATAGAGCTTAAAAAAGGAACCACAGTAAGAACATACATTCCTAAAGTAGCCGAAGGTGTTTTTTCAATTATATGTTTATTTAACAGTACTGATGAATATGTTTTATATTACCACAGTGGAAGAAAAACATTAAGAGTATTTCGGTAAGTTTCAAAAGGACAGAGTTTATTCAGTAATAATATCTCATGTACAACTACTTTGGTTTTTATACATTAAGTCACATTTATTTACTTTGATATTTATATTATACCTATAACCTATACAATGTATAAATAGCCTTTTTAGTAAATATACATATTATTACTCGGTGAACATAAAGATGTTTGTATAAAATATTTCCTCGCATACTGATTAATCATTTTCAGTACCTCAGATGCTGAAATGGTAGCTAATTACAGAGTTCAGGCTGAACTTACGGCTGTAGAAAGCACTCCTGATGGTAAAGCTCTTGTTTTAGGTACAGTGGACGGTTGTGTGTCTGTGTTAGCAATTGTAGATACAAATAAAGGCGAAATGAATCAATATTTAGCTGAAATGCCATCAAGAGATCAAGAAGTAAGTAAATACAACATATTATGATCAACTTAACCTATATTTATTAGAGTTTTTTAGTTTGTAATATAAATTTATTATCGAAATGTTCACAATATGTAGGCTTGTTAGCTGAACTAGCCGGTAGGAAAAAATAATGTTATTAAATTATAGAGGTAAAATTTGAATATACACAAAACTTTTATATTTTCACAAAAATGTATTTTTACACTTTTAGACACCAAGAATAACATATACTTATCGAAATTTGTTGGCGGAAACCTAAAGAAATCCTATTTTTTTAAATTTTAATAATGATATTTTAGGCTATTTTATTAATTCAATAAATTTATTTTGGTTGTCATTTGACATTGAAGGATGCAATATAAGAAGCACATGGTCGCCAAGTTGTGTATTATTTCTTAAATAAAAGGACTATGTTTTGGATATATTCAAATTAAATATAAGTTGGAATTTCAATAAAATTATCAATACCTAAGCCTTGCTTATATACGCCGACATCCGAACGGCGGATATTACTATTGAAATTTTACAATTTTACTAAAAGTTTAAACACTTTGAAACATTATACACATAACAATTCTGGGTAAATACCTATTGGGAAAACGGTATTTCCTAAAAGTTCAATTTGTTTTTACAAAAATTAAATTTTTGGCTTTAGGAAGGAGAGTACTTTTTAAATATACCACCGGTAACCCCATAAATGAATTATTTTTTTTAATTTACATATTAATTACTTAAAAGGATTATTTATGTTAACTTGTTCATATGAATTATATCTGTCATTACAAATCGCAGTGTTACTAAGTACTAAGTGGCCAATTAAAATCAACTAAAAATAAATATAAAAACTACCTTATTCTTAACATAACATTTCCAAACACTTTTATTAACTTTTATTAATTTATTTCCAGTCATATCCGACGATTTATTTATTCATTTTGATTGAATTGTTGTAGTAAACGATAATTAAATATTAATTACATCATCTATAAAGTAATAAACAATGTACTTTTCGAAAACTTTTAAACATAATTACTTTGTGTTATCCAAAAGTTTTGAAACACTCTTATCAACTAAAGAGGATAGCTGAATTATTTCAATTTCTGCTATGTGAACCGTGACGTTACTCGGTGGATACTTTTTACGGCGTTCAACATTTTTTTCTTTATTTTTAAAATAAAAATATTTCAAATATTCAAAAAATCATTTTGAACCAGAGAGAGATAATTAAACACTTCGCTCTTCTCACCCACCTCCTAATCACTACAGAAGTAAGCGAGCGCTCCCTGCTGACGTTGCGCTTCGCTCGCTCTCTTCTGTAGAGGTTAGGAGGTTGATGGGACGAACGTACCTTGCTCTTATGGTGTAGATGTAATAAAGGCGCGCCCGGCCGACGTTTCGAAATTCGCGCGAATTTCGAAACGTCGGCCGGGCGCGCTCGCTTCGCTCGCTCTTTTCTGTAGAGGTTAGGAGATGGATGGGACGAACGTACCTTGCTATTATGATGTAGGTGTAAAAATTCGCGCGAATTTCGAAACGTCGGCCAGGCGCGCTCGCTTCGCTCGCTCTCTTATGTAGAGGTTAGGAGATGGATGGGACGAACGTACCTTGATATTATGATGTAGGTGTAAAAAAAGCGCGCCCGGCCGACGTTTCGAAATTCGCGCGAATTTCGAAACGTCGGCCGGGCGCGCTCGCTTCGCTCGCTCTCTTCTGTAGAGGTTTGGAGGTATAAGGGACAAACGTACCTTGCTATTATGATGTAGGTGTAAAAAATGCGCGCCCGGCCGACGTTTCGAAATTCGCGCGAATTTCGAAACGTCGGCCGGGCGCGCTCGCTTCGCTCGCTCTCTTCTATAGAGGTTAGGAGATGGATGGGACGAACGTGCCTTGCTATTATGATGTAGGTGTAAAAATTCGCGCGAATTTCGAAACGTCGGCCGGGCGCGCTCGCTTCGCTTGCTCTCTTCTGTAGAGGTTAGGAGATGGATGGGACGAACGTACCTTGCTATTATGATGTAGAGGTAAAAAAAGCGCGCCCGGCCGACGTTTCGAAATTCGCGCGAATTTCGAAACGGTCGGTCGGGCGCGCTCGCTCTAGCTGTTAATATGGCTTTTATAGATTGTCTGTTAGAACAATCAACCCTATATGAAAGGTATTTTTAGCAATAAGTTTCGCATGGTAGCTCTAGTTTTAACTAATAATATATTTTGTAGATTGTACTATAATTTTGCTCCATAAAAAGCCTCCTTCCTTAAACTTCTTTTGCATCAATTAAGACGCCGTTTTTAATTTTTTGGTCCATTGGGACAGTTAAAGTTAAATATATTTAGAAAAAACTAGTGATTTTGGTATATGAAACAACAATTTCAGCCAAAGTTTTACACAAAAGAAATAAACAAACTTTATTAAATAAAAAACTCAAAAGAACATAAAAGGAACAAACAAAAAATATAAAATTAAACCAAATACAAACATAATAATTTTTACATTTCCAAATCTTCTTCATCTTCTTTCCTGTCTTCATATTCTATCATTGCTACTTTATTTTCACAAATTTTAAATAATTTTACCAAATTTAACATTTTAAAAGATATAATTTTGACTTTTTTAAAAAGAGCACAAAATTTAAATGTCAAAGTAATTATTAGGTATTTTTTGTTTTAGTCGGGTCAACTCTGAATAAAAACCGGCAACACTGTAATTTAAAGAAAAAATCGATTTTCATTCAGAAAATCTAAAGTATGTCATAATACAAATTAACAAATTAAAACATGATATTAACTGCGTTAGTTCATCAGCTGATTTTAGTTTACAGTTAAAATGGCTTTTTAATGATTATTTCTGTATTTTTTTAATAATTTTACAGTAGATACATCAAAACAAAAATATCGATTTATAGAATATATCGATTATATACAATAGAATTCTGTCATCGTGTCATCGGATTATTAGTGGTTTATGACTTTTCACTCAAAAAAATGGTGTAAAAATTCAAAATAAAAAACGAAAAAAATAAGGTGCAATAGTAGTTCCGCTAAAAAAAAAGTATGGTAGCGAATTATAAACAGTCTATACAACATTTTCTCAAATTTTTGTAAAAATCGGTGAGTTTTGTATATACTCAAATTTTTCCAATTATAGATATGTTTAATTTACCGTAAATATGTTTAATATGAACCTCTATGAAATGAATATAAAATTACATTATTCTTAATAATTTTGAGATGTACTTACAGTTTATTTCTACTCATGTTGTTTACAAACACAGTTAAGTTTATTTAACACTTTTTTCGCATTTTCTTTGGTAATAATAATAAACTTTTGCCAAAATAAACTAATAAAAACCGTGAATGAATAATGAATGACTGTGACTGACTGAATGAAGAATGAATAAATGTCATTCTTCTTAGTAAACAAAACTTATGAAGATAAACAGCCACTGAATGTTCGGTCTGTTTATAAAAGCTAATCAGCCACCGTTTCTTCTTTTTTCAATGTCATGGACTAAAAATTAGTCGGCTGCAGCCAATGAACTGGAGTAGAAAGGAAAGCCAATGTGCATATTGTTGAATAGAACAAGATGATTCTATGGGCGCTGCCATTTTTATTGCTCATCTCACTCAGGAGTATTTATTATAACCATTTTCTGTTTCACATTGTTATTGTCCCAGTCCACAAGGTGGAACAGACAATAACAATGTGAAATAGAAAATGGTTATTATAAATACTCCCGAGTGAGATGAAAAATAACCTGCCTGCGACTCTTCGCCCATACAGTCGCATCTCGAGCCTATTCTAGGGATTGGATGCAGCGCTGCATCAAAGGCCATTATGAAATTAAATATTCTACACTGAGAAAAATATAGAGTTCACAGTCCACAGCAAAAATGATGAAGGTCATTAAAAGTGAATTCTTTGTAAATTGAATTTTAAGTTTTGAAACCAAAATACACTTGGAGCAGGAAAATGAGTTAGCGGCCATTTTGTGCAACATTTACTGCTCAATATGTGAAAAACGTCATGTTTTTGTTCTTCACGCATGTCGCACACTGACCTCAACCGTGTTTGCCCTTAACATTAATCGTTTTTGCTGTGTACACCTTTTTTTTTCTATAAAAAGTAAGTATGAGCCATGAGGTTTATTGCTGTGTAAACTAGTTTAGCAAATACTAAAGACTCGGCTTTTATATCGTATATTTATAAGGGCCGATTCTACCGTTGTGTTAAATGAATTTTAAATTACTAAAGGAAGATTAAAATGACGTATCATACAGTGTCATTTTAATCTTCGTTTAGTAATTTAAACTTCGTTTAACACAATGGTGGAATCGGCTCCAACTCATTTTTATAAAAAAGTGACTCATCGTTTTGTGCGGTGTGCTCTTCATGTATTCTAATTTTAGAGTTTTCCGATTTGAATATCTAAGAGCCGATTCCACCGTTGTGTTAAACGAAGTTTAAATTACTAAGGGCCGATTACACCTGTAAACCCTAGCCTTATACTGCCTTCGATCATGGTGGACTGTATTCAAATTAGATTACCTGGGGTGGAGGCCTTATGCTCCATCCTGTAGCCTCTGGAAGATATTCTTGAAGTTCTAGTTGAAGCACTGGGTGAATTAAAATAAAACCATCACCCTACATTTGAATTTTATATATTCACTGCTTGATACGTTCACATTTACAACTTTGTTACATATTAACTTTTATAAATCAAATCGCACAGTGCTTGGAATTGATTACCGCGAATGCCGGCTTTTTAGGTTATAGTTTTTGCGACTTGTTGCTTGTTCGACTGACAAAGCGAAAGTGATTTTAGTTTTGTGCTGCCGTTGTTCGTCAACTCGCACCGGCTTTTTAGGTTTCTACTAATTGGCTCTCTAGTCTCGTATGATTTCACGCGAGACTATTGTTTTTAAGATGTCGTATGATTGGGTGAAAAATCTCGCGTGACTAGCTTTAACTGTTCGCGAAGCAGCAGGTGTCTTGAAGGTTACTTGAAAGTTAAAAGGGTGGTTATTGCACAACTTTGGATAATTGGTTTATACAGGGAGTGTCTATTTAGTATTTTATTCTTTTTTTTGTTAAGTGCGGAGGTTTATACAGGGAGTGTCTATTTAGTATTTTATTCTTTTTTGTTTGTTAAATGCTGATTTAGATTAATCTGCCCTGCAGATAGGACATGTTGGATGTAATTTCAACACCACCGTTGTGTTAAACGGAGATTAAAATGACATTGTTAATGTAAAAATGTCATTTTAAACTTCGTTTAACACAACGGTGGAATCGGTCCTAAGCGAAGATTGTTAATGCAAAAATGTCATTTTTAAACTTGACTTAGTAATTTAAACTTTGTTTAACATAACGGTGATATCGGTCCTAACTAAAATGACATAAAAATATAGGATTTATTAAAATATAACTTTTTTCTATTTCAGTGGAAGAAGAAGGTGGACAAAATGAAAGCTCAAACGAGGTTTAAAGCTGTAGGCTCAATTGCAAGGTTATCTACGACCTTTTCTAACGAAAATAATAATAATACAGCTGAAGCTGAAACTAATAATAATAAAAAATAATTTAAACAATATAAATAGGAAAATATTGCAGCTAGAAGTGGAATAAGTCTGTTTTTTTTTTTAAATATGTTGAAAACTGTCCGAGTAACCAGATGACCAGTGGAAAATTGAAAGGTTTTACGCGACCGAATAATTTGATATTCAACTGTTCCACTGGATCTCGGACAGTTTGCGGCACATTTTGAAGAAACCAGAACAAGCCTAACAAATACACACTATTTTATATACTACAGTTCTGGGCCATTTTTATTACTATTCACTCTTTACACAAGCACTGTATGTATTACGCATTCCAACGACCTGTCAAACAGCTGCATAGGGCAGGGTTGCTATATCTAAGGGGGTTGCAACATAAAAGCCTTCCATCTTGGATGTTATTTTTATTCGAAATACTTATAGAGCGATTTTTAAAAACACGACATTTTCATGGTTGTTGCCAATGTAAACAGACTATTTCCCCACTAACCTCAGTGACTCCTTCATCAATTTGTTGGGTCTATGTCACAATCCCTTAGATATACCAACCACCTTCCCTTCGGCAGTCATTTTATTTGGAATGCGCTAAATGGCAGGAGATCTTTCTCAAAATTTTGACTATATATTTTCTCCAAATTTTGACTTTTCTTAAAATTGTGTTTTTATTAATATTTTTGTATGTGATATGAATACCTACGCCGTTGTCAGCTGTTGCAACTACAAAATATATCAAACTATATCTCTTCGTGAATACAATATTTTCAGGACCTTGTATAATAGAAAATTTAGATGAACAGTATGGTAAAAATGTTTGCTTATTAATAATTGATTTTTTTCGCATTTGTATTTACCGAAAAGTAATGTATATTTGAAATATTTTTGGTACCTAGTATATTTTTAAAAGTCAGTAAATTTATTAAACATGGCAATAATGCAATTTGTTCTGTAATTTTAATTTATTAATAAAACTATTCTATTCTGAAATCACACTATGGTCTCTGAAAAATGTATTTTAAAGGGCCAGCGTTATTGTCCACTGTAGTATCAAGAGATTTTATAGTCCTTAGTGTGATTTTTAAGTGTAAACATACAAAAACTATTCAATGTTAATTGTTATATCATCATTAATGACCGATAAAATAAAAACAAATATTTTGTTTGTAACGTCCATTTATTTCACCTTAGATAGGGACAACAACTATAAACCATGTCAATTAAGACAATAATAAATAATATACAAGAAAATAAATATTGACACACTCAGTACCCAAATAGTGCATACATTAAATCACAATAAACTTTAGGTAAAAAGTTAACGTAAAATCACACATTAATGAACAACCGCTTTACAGCAAGCAACTTGGCGCAACAAGTACTGTGTGCACACAAAATGTAATGCATTTTATCAATTTTTGTTTGTATAGTCCCAAGAGCTGGAGCAACAAAAAGTTGGGATTTGTAAAAGATATAACAAATACTGTAAAGGTCAAATACTTCTTGTATTATTTTGTTTTATAAAAAAAACTTGATACATAAAACAGTTGTTAGCTCTATCTCTTACGGACTTATGAGAAATGAACCACAAATCGAAAAATCTTGTTTAAAATATTTCCAAAATTGAACCACTGGTGAATTTCAAATGTTTTAAAAATTGTAGCTTTGGAATTATACAGTATGGTGCAAATGAAAGGAATAAATTCATTATAATGGAAGTAGTTGGTTTTTCGAAAAAATGCTCGAACAGGTCAATTTTGTTTACTTAAAGCGCAATTTTTTAAATACAATTCAATTTTCCCCCACTTCCCATTTTTGGGCAGTGACGTCATTGACAATTTTTTTAAATAGAAACCCCAATTTTTTTTTCTTTATTTTGATAGATCTTGCAATTTCCTACTTGGAAACGTAATATTTGAAATATCTGATATAACAATTTTTTTTGAAAAAAAGTCATTTCAAGATCAGATACATAAATTTTATGTTATTTTGAAACACAATAAATTAATAAAAGATAATTATTTGTAATTAAGTGCTTAATTTAAAAAAAAAAAAATAATAATAATAAAACGAATTTAATGACAATTTCACAAATTCTTTTTATTATTATTTTTTTTATTATTATTTTGTTAGATTAAGCATTTAATTACAAATAATTATCTGTTATTAATTTATTGTGTTTCAAAATAACATAAAATTTATGTATCTGATCTTGAAATGACTTTTTTTCAAAAAAAATTGTTATGTCAGATATTTCAAATATTATGTTTCCGAGTAGGAAATTACAAGATCTATCAAAATCAAGAAAAAAAAAATTTGGGTTGCTATTTAAAAAAATTGTCAATGACGTCACTGCCCAAAAATGGGAAGTGGGGGAAAATTGAATTTTATTTAAAAAATTGCGCTTTAAGTAAACAAAATTGACCTGTCCGAGCATTTTTTCGAAAAACCAGCTACTTCCATTATAATGAATTTATTCCTTTCATTTGAACCATACTGTATAAACCGCCCATCCCTGGGCGCCAAATTTGAAATACTCAAGTGATATAAAAAACATCGATACACAACATATATTTAACAACTGCTATTGTGTTAGAACAAAAAGCTACCTGCTGTATAGCGTCAGAAGAATTATAATTTACATGACCAAAACAGTTATAGTGCAAAAACATAGTTACAATTACTTTCTAATAAAAATAAATACTAAGACAAAAAATAATAGAATCACACTCTTAACAAGTTTCTGGTGGATTTGTGATATACAATAGAGAATTATTGTCAAATGCAACTGTACCCGTCTTGATACTTTCATGTAACTAATAAATATATTAATTAATTAAGATGTTGCAGTGCTAAGGCACTTGCAACAAAACAACAAAGATTATCTTAAAGAAAAAGCTTATGAGGAATTATTAAAAATAAAAATAAATTTAACATTTTATTTAGGCCATATTAGTCAGTCAATCCAATAGCGAAAAAATCCACCTTATTAAAAGAAATTTCAAGAAAGAAATAAGCCAGAGGCTTTAATCTGGAACACTGTGTATACTTGGCTCGCCACTTGAAGGGCACCTTTGCAGTTCTCCCACTTAATACACATGCAAAAGACAGAGAGAAATATGTCTATGAACCTGCTGAAGTCGTTCGTCGTCAGAGATAACAGGAGATGTAACTACAAATAAATATCGTGCTGTCGTGAATAAGACATTCTAGGGGACACAGGAAAGTATAATATCAGGTTTTGTTTACAAAAATTATTTATATATATCTTAGGAGCGATTCCACCGTTGTGTTAAACGAAGTTTAAAATGACATTTTTACATTAACAACGTCATTTTAATCTCCGTTTAATACAACGGTAGAATCGGCCCTTAAAAAAGTAAAATAATTTAACCTATTAGGCAATCCAAATCACGTGACTTTAATGGTGGACCCTTGGCAAAAACAACAAAAGTACGTGCTTCCCTTGACAAACACACTTCTAGTGAGGTTATTAGTCTAAGTTTGTATTATTTTGTATTTAGAGTTGTTTTCGGTATGTTTAGTTGAAAAATAGCATAAATAAATATTTATTTTGAATATATGGAATATTAATTGCATGATTTACAATAACAGTCAAATACTAATGAAAAAGTCATTCTAAGAAACTTTGTTGTTTTCGCCAAGCATCGGCCATTTTTGTCCATACTGACAGGACATTGGATTGCCTAATTTTATTGCAACTGAACCCAAAAAAATTTGAATCAAATTTAACTAAATTAGATGTAATAATTTTCAATAAATTCCAAAACCTAGTAATTTTAAGTTGGATATCAAGTATTTTGTGCTAGATGTAGCAACAGTATTGCATTTTGTACGTTGTTTATTATGGGCGTATAACGTCTTACACATATATTCATTGAAAAAATTATTTTGTACGGCTGTCAAATCTTTTATCCCTTCCCATACCTCACACTACATGTCTCATCATTCCTGATCTACAACTGGACATGAACTGGCGTCAATTTTATTAATGCATATATCTCCTGTTATCTCTGTTCATCATACAACCACTCTTTACCAGCAAGTGTCCCTTCCAAGTAGCGAGTGAAGACTACTATGCCTCAGATCAGATGGGAACAGAAATTACATTTTTTCCAGATAGGATAAGAATTTTACAAGGGGATAATATATACTCATACAATTTTAAGCTTCCAAATAGGAAAACATTTGATTTGCAAATTTCAATTTCATTTGAAATCGTAAAGAGTTACTATAATATTGCAAACCATTTTTACCAATTTTTTGACATCCGCATTCTTTAGCATATTATTTGTTTTTTTTTATAGAAAAATAGTATACATGTTATACCCTGTGAATGGTTTTCAAAACTATCAATTAGAAACTTTACTAAATTATAAACCAAGTTTCTTCACCTAAAAAATTAAACTAACATTTTTACGTATTTTCTTTTTTAATAACCTACGAGTATTTATTATTTAGTTGTAGTCATGCAAATTTTAATTCTGTTATCAATTGATTTTAACCTAAAAATATTTTTTGGTTCAATGGTATCATAAAATCCAGAAAAACAGTGTTTCAGGAACATATTTAGCCACTTTAGCTGAATAAGTTACAGACACAACCTCAAAAAAAAACTGTTAAATATAATAAGCCGTCATACATTTTACTCACATAAGCAAATATCCAATTCGTAATAATTTTTAAGAATATTTCAAACACATACAGCAGTCAGTAGCAAAAACCATCATCAGTTTTAATAAATGAATAACCAATCAGAAGATTTTATCTAAAGGATTTATTTGTTTGGTTATTAAATATTAATGGTTAATTCAATCATTGGTCTTGATACTGACATGAATATTTTGATTTTAAAATTTGATTACCAAAATAAACCCAGACACAGGGGCAGTCCTAGAGGCTATGCATTATAATCGTTGACTAGTTAGATAACGAAATGGTGCAAGTAAAATATCTCTCGTAACTTTAACAGCTTATATATCACTTGTCAAAAAACAAATATTAATGTAGTTGTTTTATTAATGTGCTGGTGCATTAAGTTCTAATAAAAGCGCGATCTAAAAAAGTAGGCCATGGGCGACAAAGACAGAGATTCAAGTCACGTTCTTGATAACTACGAGTAGCTCCTTAAAATAAAAAGAATTGAACGCTTTGACATACTTGAATTTTTCCAAGGCCTATTTTAGAACCATTCTTTGTGGATCACTCCATATTAATGACATTAATACAAATTTATTCATCGTATGTTTGCCAAATAGAACCTATTTTCAGACACATTTTTGTGACAAACAGTTGGTTGTAATGACATTTTTTTTGTTTGATCAGTTACATACTATCAACTATTAAAAGTTACGAGAACTATAAAACCAGTGGCGGTTGGTGACCAAAAAATTGGGGGTTCACAATGACAGAATATGGATCTCCTCAATACAGATTTAGGTAGAAAACTTTCAGTGTTTAAAATATACCTTTCCAAAACACTGAAAGTTTTTTACCTAAATATGTACTAAGAACTATATTTTGTTATTGTGAAGCCCCAATTTTGTGGTGACGAGCCTCCACTGTATATAACTCACATCCATGATTGTAGAAATTCAAAGTGACATGTTTAAACTACCTAAAGTTAAATTTACTATTCAGTATTGGAAGCGCAGCATTGATTTATGTATTAGTATATACAGAGTGTCGCAACAAGAAAGGAAATAGGATGCAGTATACATATCAGAAACTGTACAAAATATTGAAAAGAAAAACCCATGATAAAAGAGGTTAAAAAAAATATCTGGGAATTATTTTCATATTTCTAACTTCGCCACTATATAGAGTAATGTTTATGACCAATGATAAACAGATAAACGAGTGTGTAGTCAAAATTGATTTTATCATTAGCTGTAAACCTAGCAATTTCAAAATAATTCTAATATCTGTATAATAAAAGTTCCTAGAACACCTGGTACAGAACAGGTTAGCAATTAGGCAAGTATGTTAACTAGACTTTTTTTTATTAGTGGTGTTTGACTCAATGATGAACTACTAGACCAATTTTGTTTACAAAAATCGAATTGCAAGCATTCAATATGTTATCCACGTAGAATTTACTTAACATCAGGCTCTAAAACACAAAAAGCCTTTAAAATTTACACCGAGAAGTATATTTGCATTCTTAATACCAATTATTATCTGTTCATTGACTTTTACTTTGTGGCGGCTGATGAGGGAGGGCACTGGAGCGCCGCCCTCCCTGCAAAGTAGCAGGAGTCATCTACGAATTAGTATTTCCGTATACTTAATCAGTAATTTTCAATAAAAGATATAAGATAAAAGAATAGAAGAGTCAAACACAAATAAATGCAATAATAAAGTTTGTAAACGAATAATTTAAATAGCTACGGACGAGCCGACTTGTTAAATATGAATAATACGATTTACCCTATCATTTATAAATGCGCGCAATAATTACTGTATCGGCGTAGTACAAGTAGCCCGTAGCGTACCGCTGGACGGTTGCCATATGGTTACCGACGTCAACGTTGTAGATCGTGGAGTAAGAAATTATACATTTTGGTTGGCGCCGTTGGCGGTCGCAACTCAGTCAGCCCTCAGCCCATCCGGCGATCGCTTTGTGGTTTGTTTTGCTATGTTGATCTAGTGTAGTGTTGTTTATTTTTCTTCGTAATAATTATTTATCATGAAAGTAACGGGAATTAAAAAGCCTCGTATGCAGCCGCTTAAGTTTAAATTACTTACACTAGTCACGAGCCGTTACTGCTTTTCCTGGTTGCAACTATTATTATTGTAGCTCAGAGTGATTTACAGGAAAGTGCACCATTTATTTTGAAAGGTGACAACTGTGTAAAGCAGGAATCGCAGTTGTATGCTCTTTCTAAAGCCTAATTATGAATGAATCAATTAGTCTAGTAGTATTTCGTCATTGGTTTGAGTATTATTGTAAATTTCGGTAAATTCGTTGCTTGGAAGATTCTAAAGGACTCTACTCAGAGATAACAGGTGATGCAACTACACATAAATATCGTGATGTACCGGATAAGATATATTCTAAGGGACACAGGAGGTATAATATCCGCTGTTGTCATGTCCATTTCATTATTCTCGTTTTGTTTACAAAATTATTTCCATATCTTGAAAAAAGATGAAATAATTCGAGCTGTTTTATTGTAACAACAACAAAAATAGAATCATTATTAATATAAAATTTAACTAAATTAGATAATAATAATTTCAATAAATTTCAAAACCTAGTTAATGTTAAATTGGACATCAAGAATTTTTTTACTAATTTGGCAACATTTTGTAGGTGGGGCTAGATTAGGTTGTATGCGCTAGTTCAGTGATGATGTATTTATGGTTCCACTGACAATTAAAGTGACAGTAGATTTTTTGAGTGCGTTTTGTTTACTAAATTATATCGTTTCTTCACTTTTATAAATATATTCCTAAAGTAGATAACATGCATCAAATATACAATCGTTTAGTTACCAATTACATACCTTTAAACTATTTTTTATGACCTGTAAACAATATTTAGAAATAGACTAAAAACAGTAAAAACGTTACATCAAATTTATTGATGCTTTAGTTAAAAGTTTGGTTAGAATTAAATGTCAGTGGAACCAAAATGACATCACACTGAACTAGCGCATTACTGGGGTTTACAAATATTGATTGATAAAGATGGTTTGGCGTTTGACATTATATTTGATTGTTCACCGTTTTTTTTTTTTTCTTGTAAAAATACTTTTCTAGTATATTGTTATAATACAGACTTTAAAACACGGGAAAACAGCAAAATTTGTAAAAAAAGAACAAATTAGATCCAAATTAATCGTTTCGCATGTAACTATTTTATAGGTTAGAATTCGCCTATCGCTTAAAAAAATCAGGAGATGAGAAACTCTAAAATCGGTCCTGGAAATCGGGGAATATTCCTAAACATCTCAAAGTAATATTATGTAAAAATCGAATTTGTGCAAAAATTCTGCATTTATTTATTGAAACACTTTAAAACAGGTTTTAAAATGATTCAATTTAATTGAGGCGTTGCCCTAAAGTTTCGGTAATGTTATTGACAAGATGTTTTGATTTTAGTACCAAGGTAGGTAACCTACCTATAATGAAAGTTAACAAAATAATTCAATCCCACTGAATATAGAATTTAAGAAAAATCCAAGAAAAAGAGCAAATCTGAATTTAGAGTATTCTCAAATTTAATAACGGGGTAATTTATGAATAACGGATTATTGCTTAATTAGAAATAATAAGAGTTTACACATTGACGCCGATATTTTTCTGAAGTTTTGAACATGGAATTTAAAAGAACATTTCATTATTATTAATGTCATTTTCTGTGAGTTTTAAAACATTACGCCTCTTAGTTTTATGCAAAAAAAAAAATATGAAAATTTATGGAATTTGAAAGTATTAGACTAATATTATTATTTATGGCGTGATGCCGACTTTTCACAAATTTTGAGCCTGGAATTTGAAAGGATATATTATTCTTAATATTTTCTATGAGTTTAATGACTGGTCGCCTTAGTTTTTTGTGAAATAAATATCGTCGGTTGAGAAAAATATAGCAGGGATAGAAGTTGGAAAGGCTTTTTTACTACTAACATGAGAAATCACCATGATTTACACCATTCCTCTAATGATAAGTAATATTACTCACCCTAGGTAAATAATGATAATAAAAGAACATCTAGGTAAATAATGAAATTGAATTCCATTAGTTTCATTTAGTTAATTTGACAATTAAATTCCCAGACTATTTAATATTTGAAATAATTAAAGTTGGATTTATCAAAATCTAATTAAATCAAATATGGTAATATATCAGTGTAAAAAAAATCTATATACACTTCGGTTGAGACGGCCATTATAAACCTCGCACATTATATCCTTCGGCGCTACACGTCTCAGAATATAAAAGTGCTCACTTCTCAATCTAAGTGTATAATATACCAGTTCTCCCACTTCATACACGGGATTTGACAATTTTGACGTGGAGCTAACCGAAGTCTCTGAGACGACTATGGCGAACAAACATTAGCGCGAAGTCCAACGGGATTTGATTACCACATCTCTACCTACCAAAACCCTTTTCAACTTCTGTCCTTGCTATAGTATCCTAAGTCCTTTTCTATTATTCTTGAGTATTACGCATTTAAACGTTTTATTACCCTATAACGAAGACAATTATAAGCAATTTTTGTTGGCTATATAGTTTCTTACACAAGCTAGAATTAAATAGGACTTAGGATATTATGTAAATAACTTATTTTTCAAAAACAATGGACGTAGTTTTATTCTCAACCGATGATATTTAAATTACATTTTTCTTAAGTTTTGTGTTTATAATTTGGAAGAATATAAATTTTTCAGTATTTTATATAAGTTTTATGTCATGAACTAAAAAGTAAATTGTTTGCTATAACCCTTTTTTCCGATAATCTTGTGTAATCTATATGTTGAGTAAACATTAATTTTTGATCTAAGAACAATCCCTGGATATTCAGAAACATACAAAATCGTATCATCCGCAAAAAGGTACATTTTAATGTCTTCTAAATTTATATATCGTTGATGCATTAAAAAGTTACTTGGCAAATTTTAATTTTGCAAAAAAAATATTTACTCTATATAAATTATAAAACACAAACTTTTTCACGGGATTAAAATTAAACTTTACATGTTTAAAGTGAAGGCAAATGCAATTTACTCGAAACTCCGCCGTCATTCGAAAATACCCTACACCTTATCCCTTCCATTCCTCACACCAGTCTCTTTTCTCTTGATCTACAACTGGACGGACACGATGTCGGCGTCACGGAATTTTTATTTTATCAATGAATAGCTACATCTCCTATTATATCTGACCCTACGTTAATTTATAGTGAGTGATTACGTAATTTGTGTTCCAATGACAGTGACGGAAGACTTTTTTCTTTAGTTCGTTTTATTTACGACTAATTTATATTTTCTTCTTCTTCTTTTCTTTTTTTGGGTAATTTATATTTTTCTGAACTATATGAAATATATTTCTAAAGTATCAGGCATATAATCGTTTAGTAACCATTCTGTTTGTTTTTGTTAAAAGTAACGTTTGTATTATTTTTATTTAAGAGAACACATCCCAGACAGCACACCAAATCCTTTGGATATCAACTGAACATCCCACTATCCACTGAATGTCCAGTCCATGGTGGATATCTATTTTATATCCATGAGCTGTAATTTATAGACATGCAAATGTCCATAAATAATAGTAATTATATAGCAAATTATTAAAAAATTACGCCATTGTGCTCGCCAATGTGGCTAATAGTACCGTTCAGATATTTAAAATTAATTTTTTTAAGGTGTATTCAATATTCCATGGACATCCACTAAATATGTCAAAGTCTAGGCGCGAACGCAAACCATCGTGGATATCCACTAGATGTAATTTTTGATTTTGCTTACTAAGTATAGATGCCGATACCACTTTCGCATCTACTCATGCTCAACCCGCCGTAATTGAGTTTGATCGAAATTTGTTTTACAATCAGACTCCATTAGAGACTGGAGTCGAGAATTTCCATTTATTGCTGAAGAGTCCTAATAAGGATAACTTTCTCCTTAGTGGACAAAATCAAAGGCAGAGTGTTGAAAATATTTTTTATCTCTGTTATTTTCTTTCGACTTTATTCAATAATCATTGGTTACTTATGAACCTCTACTAAAGATACCTATAAAATATTTTGCTGAATATCTGAATTCTTCTATATCCTGAGATATAGACGGACATTTGGTTGGATATCCATAGAATATATTCTGTGGATATCTCTGGGATTTCTTGTATTGTCTGGAAGATACTCATTAGATATTTTGCTGGATATCCATATGATATCTTCTATATTCTGGATATAGACGGACATTTGGATATCCATATTAGATCCACGGAATATTTCTAATATCCTGTGGATATATTGGATATCCACAAAAGATATTCTGTGAATATCTCTGGGATTTGGTGTGTTGTCTGGGATATGATGAAATTAAATAAGAATCATGAAATAATATCCAGATAAAAAAATATTAAAATATACAAGAGGTACGTTGCACACATACCACAGTGTGAAAGGATAATTAAAGTTTGACAAATAGTAAATAGTTGTGGAATAGTAAAGAACATACTTGAGATTCTATAAAAAATATATCTTTAGGCCTTTAATATCCTTATTCTCTTCTGTTTTAAATATATTTTTTTAAAAAATAGATCGTTTTTTTATATTATTTTGTAGGAATTTTTAGCAAAATAAGTGGTAATAATTTATAATCATCAGTTGTATCAGTGCCATCAGACTATTAGAGGTATTTAGATTTAGTAAAAACTTGTCACTTTGATGTACATTAAAATATCTGGAGGAGTGGGCACTTTGACAAATAACGTGGAAGATTTATTACGTGACTATTTCTCAAGAAAAACTATTATTTATTTTAGTTTCATCCATTATAATATAGACTTTTAAAAAAGTAATGGCAAAAGTTCATAAGGGGAAAAATGTTAAAATAGATGGTTTAAAATTCTTCAAGAGAAAGAGTCAATTGATTTGTCACTATTTTTGAACTTTATTAGGTAAAAAATAAGTATTTCATTCATCCTACAAACAAATACATTAGTGTAGCAAAAATAAACCATTGGTTTTGGATTTAATAGTCTTGAGTTCATTATATACATATAAACCACAACTTTGTATATTTAAAGTTTAGAAAAATCATGTTATATTATTTTTAAGATCGATATTTTGTGTTAAATGACGTGATCAACGTTAAAAATATAAATATTTACCTTCTGTTAACTCACTAATCATGTGATTTTAATAATAGAAACTACATCATATCACAAAGAACAAAATAACTTCTTTTGCGTACTAGTATACAATACAAAAAAAAAACTTGTTAGCAAAAATATGTGATTCTTGTATCAACTATAATTACGAATTGGAATTGTTATTTTAATTAGATTACCTACTATACATTTATATATTTTTTTATGAGAAATGCTTAAGCAAATATATTTACAGTCGGTTGCAGAAACGTCCATTTAAATTTAGTAGCCTGATAAACTTTGACATATGTTTAGACTGAATAATTTGAAATTCATGTCATTCAGACAAACAGAAGACCATCGTTTATCACTCATAAATTTGAATGAACTTCTAGCTACTGGCTGCTAGTCTTTATTTTTAATTCGTCTTTTGCACTAACAGTTATTTAGAAATATCCCTGCTATATCTATTGTGCATCTTCAAAGTATTATATGCACCTATAATTCTTTTTTTTTTTTAATTCGGTATTTAATGGCTAAAGTTCTGTGACATCAACAGAACTATTTGTCGTCGATATTAAAAATGCTAGTCTGCTCTTAACGACAGTTGCAACGATCCCATCTCTATAAATTTTAATATTCGGCAAGGTAATGTTTTTGTTTAGAATAGCCCATCGTAAATGTGAAATATGACAACAGGAAGTTTGACTTGTTGAAATTTTATAAATAATATAATATAATCCAATCATTTCCACGCATGTATAAAAAAATTAAAATCAAAGCAACTTTGCTAATCCTACTATTGTTTGAAACATACTTAATATTAGGACTGGCAATGTAACTTAGGATAATACTTTAAAATATTTACATTTGGTTTATGTTTGGAGTTTTATGTACATAAGCTTTACTTTCGCAACTAATAAGAACAGCACAGTATTTATTTTAAACATACTTTTTCAAAAATAACAATATTTGCCTCTATTCTCAAACTTTGAAGATGATAATTACCTGATTGTCTAAAACCTGTTTTGGAGTTACTAAATTGAAATGAAATGTTAGTGATAAATGTGTTGATTATTTTCTTAAAATTACATATTTTATATTTTTTTAGATGGTTAAAAACTAACATTTTTACTTGAGGTATGAAAAACTAAGATATTTTTTAAACAAAATTTCATAAGTATCCTTACCAACGTAAAAAATATTATTAATAGTATTAATGTCTCTTAAGGACAGTTCCCACAAGACACCAAAAATGCCTAAAAACTCGACTATTTAGCCCTGAGTTAAATAAATTCGCTATTATTTGAATTAGCCTTTGATGAAGCCCAATGCAAACACTATGCTTGATGATATCATGGCCATATGAAATTTATTATTACTATTGTAGAAAATTGTAGATACATACCTGAATATGACATACAGCACAATAATTTGACAAAAACCGATTAAATTTTTTGAAAAATTATATAAAAATATAACTATTAATGCAAACTATCAGTCCATATTCTCCTAAAATAGTACTAATATTAATGACGACCTTTGATGGTCGAATTATCTATCATCGTCTGATTTGAGAATTGAAGCTGCTGTCGTTTTTCTTTTCGAACTTTTGAAGATGCACCTTTTCACAACCAATTACCCTTCCCCGTAATTCATTTCAATCCTAAACTGAAATTCAAAAAACATCGCAATTGCTATCGATATTACTTGCTTTTTAAATTCTGCATATTATTGTTGTTAACAATTGGGCCACTCAGTACCTTTATGGCCCCCTTCACCATTAAATAGAACCAGTATATTTGTGGTAACAGTAATATGGCTATGCTTGTCAAACATCCTCTGGGTAGGGTGTAGACTGCCTAAAAGCGTAAATTTGATGTAAACAGTTGAATTTCATTGTCTCCATTCTTAACAAAAGCAGATATAAAACTTACCGATATGAAATCCACTTTTATGGAGAGTGAATACATGAATATTACATAAGGAAACATGGCAATTCTACATATAAAGAATACAGTTAACATCACAAGTCCGTTAGCGACATAAAGTGGAGAGTTTTTCAATCCTACTTTGGACAATATGCCTCTTAAGCATACGAAAGGAGTACTCGCCTCCATCAGGTACACAAATCCAAAAAAACAGTCTCCCAGACCTCCTCTTAAATACTAAAAAAGATATTTATTTGATTACATATGAATTACTATCCACCTTCCATTTTTGATATAATAAGGCATTTGTGCCTAGAGATACATAAAATTAATAATAAATTGAAAATGTTCTATATAAATAAAAATTTTCTAATTTTGACATATAAAGTGACATATTTTGTAATCGCAGCAAGTGTTAAAATGATCTACTTTATGCAACCAGTCGCATAAAGTAGAACATTATAAAACTGATTACGAAAAGTTAATTGTCACCAGTTATGAAATGAAAATAAATAAAAATGCCTTTTTTGGTTTTTAAATCGAAAAATCAAGAAATTGAAAAATCGAAAAAAGGCTATGAATAGTGACAATTTGACATTACTTTTAACAACAAAAAAGAAGAGCTGTAAATTGCGTTTTATTTTTTTATATAATTGAACACCGTTGAAAACTGCCCAGAAATGTTTGATGTACTCCTTTAAGAGGTAAAAACGGTTTTTTTTTTTATTTCCCGGGGGTGATGTCAAAAATCAGATCGACAACGCTCCACATGTCCCTTATTTTTATTGTTACTATAGGAAAAAAAAACGTCGTAGGGCAATCAAATACAACAATTTTCTGAAATATTTGATTAGAAGTACCTACAAAAGAATGATGGCGAATCATTTTTTAAGCAAACACAATTTTATAAATAAGTCAAATTTAGAAAAAATCTTGTATGTAACACGTTACGAAATGCCCTTTTGTGTAACTCGTTTATTTTGCGGGACCTCGCTGCGCTCGTCCCGTAAACGAAGGTTATACCGTATAACGTGTGGCAAGATTTATTAGTAACGAGTCGAAATACATCTTTTCTGAAAGGACTTAATACTGGATTAAAATCACCTTCAGATCATTATAACACATATTGGAAGTGGTTAAGAGCGATATCCATGCAACACCTAACAGCAAATTCAGATTTAGAACACACTGACAACTTTCAGTGCATCTGAACCCACTTTGGCAACGTTGCTCTATTCCCAGGCTTACGCTCCCTTCAATTTATTACTTATAAACTATAGATGATTTAAAATATTAAAAATGCCGTTAAATCGCAGGTCCGGTCTAACAAAGAGTATTTCTGTTTTGTTTTCTCGTTTAAAATATTTTTTAAAGGTATAACCTGGTGTAACATTTTCGAAAAAAATTTTTTATAACTAATTTATTTATTTACGAAATATATTTTTAAATATACATAATATGTACCTATTTCTACATTTTCTTATATACAGGGTGTCTGTTGGTAAGTGTGAATGATTTTAGGGAATGTTTGCCGAAGTTATTTTATAAAAAAAACATAGATCGAAAAAGTCAGTGGCGCAGTACTTTTTTATTAAAAAAGTGGCATTCTCGCACAAACGCCACTGGTACAAGTAGAAATATTTGGAACACCCCAAAAAATACACATTTGCCCCTTCAAAGTTTTTTTTTGCAAATTTAGAGTAAATATCTTTAAAACTATTAAAAATAATTAATAAAATTTAAACATTCTGTATCTCGGAAACGAAGCATATTTCGACCTACTTTTATAGGAACTTTTTTTAACAAAATAACTTTGATAACAATTTGCAAAAATTGTTCGTACTTATTTACAAATACCCTGTATAAAAATACGTTTTTTAAATAATAACCCATTTGATACTAGTTTGTGCAACAACAGTGGACAATCCACTGGAGTTGTACAGTATGTTTTTTTCTACGACCCACTAACGAAAATCTACAAATTTAAAGTATTATTTTAGGAAAAGACAAAATAATTAATTTTAAAATAATTTATGACTTTACTAATTTGTGAAATAAAATAAACATGAAAAAATATTTCATTTAATTAGTCCCCAGCCCAGATTTGAACTCGGGCCTCTCGCGTGAAAGACAGATGCCGTATCATCATTTTCACCTCCACATTTAAAATTTTAGTTCTAAAAGTAGTAATTAAATTAGTTTCATATAGGTAGTTTAATTCAAATTTAGGATTTTTTAAATTGTGGTCTAAATTAAAATTATTTATGAATCCTACGCAAAAATAGCTCATTTTAATGTATATTTAATCTCAATTCCTAAAAAATATACTGACAATTAGTTTGACAGAATTGTCATTTATTTAAAATTTTAAAAATAATAGTTGTTGGGTGTCCAATATATAAACTGTGATTGGTGGATTTTATTTTTTTGCAGTGTTCTCACTACCCAGAATGGATATGAAATATATTCGTTGAGTTGAACGCAATAGTATATTTTTTCGTTTTGTAGTCTGTGCGTGAATAGTAGTTTGTGCAACAAAATTGGATATGATAGCCATATCGCACGAAGACGAAGTTTCAGAACGACGCCGTAGACGGAGTGCTTAATCGTCTGGGTGCGATACAGACAATCCACTCGAGTTGTACAGTATATTTTTTCTACGACACCCTAACGAAATTCTACAAATTTAAAAAAGTAATTTATTAAGACAAAATAAATAATTTTAAAATAATGTATGACTTTTAATAATTTATAAAATAAAATAAACATACAAAAAGATTTAATTTAATTAATCCCCAGCCATGATTGGAACTCGGGTCTCTCGCTTGGAGACAAACTCCGTGCCGTCGCCACACTTGCCATTATAGTTCTTATATTTGTAATTAAATTAGTTTTATATGGTTTGATTAAAATTTAAGATTTGTTTATAAATTTGGACGAAATAAAAATAGAAATTCTATTACTTATCGATTATACATAAGAAATATTCATTTTTACGTATATTTAATCTCAATAATTCAAAAATATACTGACAGTTAGTTTGACTACATAAAATTTAAAAAATAATAGTAGCCGGGTGACCAATATATAATCTGATTGGTGGATTTAACTGTTTTGCAGTGTTCTTACTAGGTAGAATGAATATGAAATATATTCGTTCAGTTGAACGCAATGGAATACTTTTTTGTTTTGTAGTATGTGCGTAGATTAGCTAATATTCATGTGGGTATGGAAAAAAGCATATCCATGTGGATGTAGAAAATAGTAGTTTGTGTAACATGAGTGAATATAAATTAAATTGATTTCATATAGTTTAATTAAAATTTATAATTATTTATTTCTAAATATAGATCAAATAAAACTAGAAATGCTATTATTTATCGATTCTACACAAGTATAACTCATTTTACGCAATAGCATATTTTTTCGTTTTATAGTCTGTACGTAGATACGCTATCCATTTGGGTGTAGAAAAAATTGTTTTCTAGTACTAAAAATATTTAAAAATAACATTGAGTAAAATGATTTATTATTAGTAAAAGAAGGAATAAAAATAATCATTTTTATTGACTATTGGTCGGATTTCTACTCGGATTTCTACTCAAATTTCTAATATCTAAACCTCTAGTGAAACGTGGATCTAAGATCTCGGGTAGTATACAATCTAAATAAAATTGCTTTAGTTTGTTTTCCATATACACCAAAATCTATCATCTTTTTTATTTTTTCTACTAACATACTTAAAGGTATTAAAATAAATAAAAAAAAAATATTTCGTTTAGTTACGTTAAGTTGCCCCTGAACAATTATTGCATTTTCGCATTATCATTAATAATTGCAAATTTTATTATGTTGTCAACCATTGCTTTTTTCGGAGTCAGTTTTGAAGCAGTGGCAGGATATTTAATTTCGATAATACTGTCTGTTACTAATAAACCGTCGGAACCTAAAAACCATATTCAGAATCCACAAATAAACCACATTTATTGGATATCCGCTTTAAATTTGTAAATATTGCTTTAAAGCTAAAGGTTTTTTTTTTTATTCAATACTTAGTATATTAATTTCCCATATATTTTAACTTTAAAGCTTAGAAGGGGTGCTAATGTTTGTCTTTTTCTAAGTAATCTAGCACGATATTTTATAGATTTCCGTCGAAACGGAAATATAATTTTCGGCATTTCCGAAAGTTTTCCCATTTTTATCACAAATTATTATAACTCAGCTTACACATAAAAGTTCATATAAACACATTGACTAAATACGAAACAAAAACACCTACACTTGAACTAAAAAGAATAAAGTTTTTTATTATTTTATTTTTATCCCAATTTTCCGGTACTGCATGCACCGCCAACGTCCGCCGCCTTGTTGCCAAATCAATTAATATGGATTGGAATCTTGACAGATTTTCTCAGATTTCCTAATTCAAGGTTTTCAAAAAATATACGCTTTGGACAAAAAAGTGTATTGGAAAGAATTAGCTGATTTTTATATAACAATTCCCGGTAAAGACTCCTTTTTGCAATAATTTTCATAATTTGTATAGAAATAATTAAAAAATTAGTTTTTCTGAATTCGGGCTCTACAGCGGAGTTCTCTATCATTTGCTTAGTAGGTATACCAAATTTTATAAAAAAATATTTAAAACTGAGAAAGAGAACCTTGAAGTCGTTTTAAGCCTGTTTCTAACCATGGATATCGCTCTTAAGTACTGTTAAATGCAGGTTTAGCATTTTTGAATCGGTAACTATCATGAAGAACCATCCCTTAAAACTTTTCAAAATTGTTATATTGGGTATGGGGTATTAATACACTGTGACCTAAAAGATCTATTATGTCCCTTTATGTCGTTAATGCAGCAAGAAAATAGTCTCGACCCTTCCAATCCTATCTTCTCAAGTGTAGGATTTTAAAATAAGTTTCAAAAATAAAATTAATGTAAACCGCAGAGGGAATTGGGTGTACAATGGTAGAAAACTAAGAGGAATTTACAGGATTAAAGTAATTAAAAGAATTGTGGGAATTCACAAGGAATTTGATAGTAAAAGGGAATTAGGTGGCCTGAGGTTTTCCCACCTATAATAGACAAAGTTGGAATGAAAATTCGAAACGAACCCTGTAGCACAAGATATTGGACCCAGACTGGTGCATTGTAGGTCCAATATTTATAAGTTGGGCCAATATTAAACTTTTTTAACCAATGTTGGTACCATATTGGCAACAAATTTATTTTCCAATATGTAACACCAATTTTGGGTCAATATAGGACCAACAACAGGCAATTAGACAGAAACCTGTACTAAACCGTCAGCTGCCGTTTTACTTATGTTTTTGATTGAACCGGGAGGTTCTTCTACATTAATGAATAAGATGTGTAACCTATAATTTTATTGCCGCGTTTGAGAATCCACATCGGATGCATCTGAGATGTTGTGAATTTTTTATCACGTGAAATAGAATTAGATCTGAATGTAGATGTAATAAACAAACGCTCTAGACTTGATTGGTCACGGGATAAAATGTTAATGACAAGTTAGAAGTTTATACTTTTTAAATTTGACTTTTGAGACTACAAATCAACCTAAATTTGAAATCTAAACAAAAATTAAACAAATTAATCACTTTTATATTCATGCTAGCATAAACGAAGGATAAATTGACAAACTTGGCTTTACAGAACACTTACTTTCTGGCATGGAACGAACATCTCATTCACATCTCATTTCAAATCGAGATGTAAAAAATGTAATCTGAATAGGAGCAGGTTTCGGAAGAACTACATTCAGTAGTGTCCGTGGTAAAAATTATTAATAATTCATCAAATCTCAAAAAAATCAAACGTTCACATTTTACGGAGTTTAATTGAACTTTGTCTAGATATTCCTGCATATTTTTCGACAAATAGAGATGTATTTTTTTTCGAGCTCTTTCTACAGTGTTATTTATAAAGGCCGCTGAGCAATACATTGTTCCCCTTTACCTGTTCGACAACGAAGTTCCACACATTTATTGACAGTTTGCAAACTTTTAGGATCGAGGTATAGGGACCGTGCGTCATGACTTTAACGCTAACTGGTGACAAAAATGTGAACTTTATGGGGGGTATTTATTAATGTTTTATACGGCATTTATTGTTTAATAATTATTAATAAAATGAAGTCGAATTATTTTCGTAATATCAATATCGAAAAAACTTGTTGCATCCATGGATGTACAAACACATCACTTTGGAAACCTGGATTTCATTCGATAGTAAAGAAATTTTATAAATTTCCACAGAGCACAATAGACCTTTTCATCATAATATTTTTTTGTGCGCATGCGATAGTATCAGCCATCTTTTTCGTACTGTTTTTGTAAACAAGCATGTTAAAATGCCCACGTGAAAAAAATTATAATCGATAAATATTAATTAAGTATATTCATTTACAAAAAAGGAAGAAAAAGCAAAGTAATAATAATTTTAGTGTCTTAATTGAAAATAGTATATTATGCAACGATCATGTAATGATGGTTATTAATAAACGAGCATTAACCGGGATACGAAACGAGCCAAATGCGAGTTTCGTATGGTTTAGGCGAGTGTATTAATAACCATTACATGAGAGTTGCATACGCTATTTTTTCTACACCCGATAAATAATCAAGAACTATAAATATTATATTTATATTGGTATTGAACACAATAACAGTAATTACTCGTATTTCTATAAAAAATTCTACAAAATTGTAATTAATGGTATTACCTTGGGTATTGGTATTACCATAGATTTTTTGGGCAAATTATTGTGTACTGCATTTTCTCCTTTCTCCGATATGTGTGGAGGAGTCTTCTATATCGCTGATATCAGACATGTTGATAATATAATTATCGAAGTTTAGCTATCTACGAAAATTTAATACGTTTTGACAACTAAGACAATTACATAGGAACCTAGGACAAACGTCAAAAAGAATGCTTGATTGAAAAATTGTAGGTTTCTATTGATTAAAAATCTGTATCGTAATGAAAAATCTGTATCATAATGGGTATCATTATGAAACGGATTATGAGCATATAAGTGCATTATTATAATACGGGTGTAAAAAAATATATTTTTGCAATTAATTATAATTGTTATCTGTACGGAAAGGAACAACGAAACGGTGTTGTTATGGAGTATGTAAAATTGACACACGGTATAAATCATCCAAAGTCAATATACATATTATTTTATAAATATTCCAAAGCCTTGGCTGCAATATCGTAAAAAATTATCAATTTATCAAGCAAATGTGCATTAGGTGCGACAAAATGTGGTCGAAGACCGAAGTGACAACGGTTTTCGATGGATTGATGATGTTACTGAATATACTTATATTTGTTAATTACATTTTCATGGAGGAAGTGGTCCAACAGAAGAAAATTATTATCTGGTATTGAACAATATTTTTTTAATATTAAATTTTACTTCGGTATACACAGTAATATGATTCATGTTAATTAAAGTGTTTTTGCAAGTACTAATAGTTAGTTGGCATAATTAATTAGAGTAGAGTTATAATTATTATTTGTTTTCATTAATTTTGTACACAGTTAAGAAGTATTGATCACCTAACCTCTCAATCAGTTCACTTTTTTCGTTTGTATCAAACGTCTAAGACACTTCAACCACCTTTTCAACTATGCGCTTCTACAGAGTTATGAAAAAGTTAATCACCATCAACGATTTTTTCTAATGATTAATTTTTCTGTAGAGATAATATTGCTTTCCAGCCTTTGTCGATCAAAACAGTACGAAACTTTTGAATTACCGCTATTTCAACATGGTGGCTGCGCTTGCGCTCATCACATGATGAAAAGGTCTATTATGCCTCACACCCAATGATATACATAATTACAAAGATTGCTTATCCATATGTAAATCAGACGACGAAAACCGTATTTCACTGGGCAAAGTTTTCTTTTTATCTAGCTTGTATCAATTTTGAGCACTTAGTTGTAAAGAAATCATTTACAGAACCGGTTTAGAAATTAGAATCTTTAGTGTTTTCTTGTCATTAAGATTTTTACATATTTAAATGAACATTTTATATAAATATCATTTTACAGATAATGGTTTATTCTGTTGATTAAAACTAATGTAGAATATGAAATAAGAATGTCCAATTTGACAAAAATATCACGGCCCTCTTTACAATTTATTAACTATTTCTCATTTATTATTAAAATAAACATCATAAATAATACATTGCAATTACTGTCAAAAGAGATTGTAACAAACTTTAAAATATTAAAAATCCAGTGATTTTTGTAAATTTTTTTAGTGACATTACCATTAAACATTATTCAGAATAATAGATAAGTGTCCAATTACAACTCTTCCCAAAGTTGTTTATACCTCATATCAAAATTGTTTATATTACCTTTTCGAAATTGTATTACATATTGCAATTATGTATGTTATGTAGAATTGTTTCTGAAATAGTAGTCTAAAATTATTTATATCTATCTGTTATAAAAATTGTTTAGATCTCTTAATATTATTTAACTACATGAAAACTCAACTTTCCAAATACATAATGACATGTCTTGAAGTAAAACTTTAATTATTTTCTTTTTCTAAAGATTAAAATGCTGAAATTTTATTTTAAAACACATTTGGGCTAGAACGGCTCTATTTAGTGAGCACTAGGAAAGGCACATTGCAACCCGCTTTTCATAATTTTTTTATAGATGGGTGAGCAATCTATAATATGTATCATTGAACATCTCATAAACGTCAGTGGATGAATGACATTTCGATTAACATAAAGATAAAAAGATTTATAATTATTATTATCAATCTTTTTTATTAATTTACATTATTTAAATGTTATTGTAATACTTTTAAATTCAGTGTTACTAAATACCGATATTTTAACATTGGATACACTTGTTTAAGGTACAACTTCACAATTTATTGTCACTTAGCCATTTAAATCTTTTTGCTTAAAATGTATATGCATGTCCAGATTTTAATAATGTTTCACATTTTACGTCATTTTGACCATGTACACGATTGTTTGGTACGGGCCGGTATCTATTTTTAACTATATTTAATATTTAAAAAAATACCCTTTATTATTTACTTGCAATGTTTACCCCATTTAATTCTAAAATTAAACACTAGAGAGGGCTAAGTTCGGCAGTAGTGCTGCCTCTATATTTCACGCACGGTCCCTATAGAAGTTACAATATTTATGACCTAAGTAATAGTATTTTTTTTTTAAATTTATAGTTGAACTTACTGTTATAACTAAGAATCCAAAACACCCTATAAATATGTGATGTCCAACCATAAGGAAATTTTTTTTAAGAAATGTTATCACTCTTGAAAACCTTGATAAAGTTTTAGTTCGGCACACATCGCCATTTATCTGAGTTCCGATAATTTTCGCTGTATATATTTTGTACATGGACCAAATATCATAGAAAAAATATGCCGCTCCAAACCAAGCATATGCCTCAGAAATGTAGTGAGATGTTTTGAGAACGTTACGGTTACAGGAGTAACACACTGCTGTGAGACCTGTTATACAGCAAAATAAAGCCTGTACTGCTGAAACATTCCTAAAAAAAAAACAGATTATTGATATGTGGATTAAATGGAAAATAATTGAGTAACTGATAAGGTGTGATAATTCGTCAGCGTTTTAGTTTCTTAATATCTGATAGTCTCATAAAACTCACATCAATACTTTTTTTACTTTTCTAGAGTATTTGTGACTTTTACTACTCTAAGGGATGGCTGTCAGTATATTAATCTGGTCAATCCTGTATTTTGGAAACTCTATGTCAAAGTATTATATCGAACAAAGGTCATTGGTCTTTCAAATAAATACATTTAAAAAAGGGATCATTTTAAATCATAATTATTTAAATTTTGTTTTAAGTACGGGGTATCCTTGTGTATAAAAACCGTATGTGTAGACAAAAAGTTAAATTGACTGATTTACGAATATATAGGCTTTAAAAATCAAATTTTTGGCCAAATTAAAGATTAAGATATAAGTTAGGTCGTCTTACCATAAATAATTAATACATTTATTATTTTAAATAAAAACCAATCGTTTAAAACAACCCCATTTTATTTCATCTCAAATGTGCTGTTTAAAATTATTTTCCGTTCGATTTTAAACAAATAAGAAAAACACATTATTGGATCAATACTATTAGCCAACACTATTAGTACCTAGTAGGTAAATACATTATTTTGTTGTTTTTGATTTTCTAGAAATGTATAAAATAGGTTTTGTTTTTAATCAGTTTACCGAATAAAAATGTTTCTTGTAGAAGTATTTTAATACCAATTCTGAACTTACACAACAGGTTATGGGCCCAGTAGTAGAAGCTATTGGGAAGAAATACTGTAATAAATCTGTACCCGGATAAATATGTCTATATGTGAGTATTACATCAATATTCAACGTCACGGTATTTTTGAAGAAGATTTAACTTTTTATTCAAGATGGACAAATTAAAATGTTATCAGACACAAAAATTCGATAATATGAATTTCCAGCCGTGGAAATTTCAAAAAGAAATAATTTTTAAAGCTGAAGGAGTCCTGGATCTTTCGTAAACAATAAATGTATTAACTTTAACAACTTGGCTCATAGTTACGGTTATTTAACCACGTATCGAACTTTTACTTTTCTTTTTTATCTTCCGGAAATTCTTTAACGTAATAATAACAACGATTAAAGCCCGTTATTGTTACTCTCTTACATTCAGTCTGATATCAATGAGACCTCTGGAATTTTTCCACTAGAAGCTGCATGAGCCCCTTTTGACGCCGAATCAAAAGGTTATGGAGCAAACCACATCAACAGAACTGCCGCCCGAGTGCTTCCGAGTCCAAAGGCGTCACTTGTAAGGGTTATATTTTCTTAAGGACAAGAAAACACCTTACAAACCGGTTTGTAATACCGCAATACCCCTAATACACGATATTTACAGTTACAGATTTCTGTAATTTTTTTGCATTATTGTTTGGTGTAAAAACGTTCAGAAATTTGAAGGGTACCCCGTCCTTAACTAGGGTTACTAGACTGGACTTATAATTAAAAATGTAACATTGTGTCTATTAAAGTCCAAATGTCACCAATGTAACATAATATAATACAGTATTATAAAAGGATTATTATATTCAAAAAAAATTTTTTTTTGTAAAAAGTACAAGTTGAATAGTCGAGTATAGGCTTATAATCTTTGATTTCTACATGGAAAACATTTTTATAATTTAGCTATCAAACACTGTGTACGAGACTAAATATTTACAACTAACTGGTTTTTACCTATGAAAATCTAATGTATTTACAAGGTTTTATAAATAGTGCTAGGTGATTTTGATTTATAATTTCACTGATGACATTATTTTTGTTTTTGTGATTCTAAGTCAAAAAAGTCCTCAGAAATAATATACTTGATTTCAAATGAAAAATTGTATTTATTTCTAATTTAATCTTAACAAATAAATGTTATGTCTCAAAAATAAAATACAAATCAAAACTTACTTGTTACTGATGTCATAAATGTCACTGTAACTGAGTTTATAAGTCTTGATAATTTTTCTTCCTGAGTTTGTATGTAGAAAAATATTATTCAAGGCAAGATACAAAAAGGGAAAAAACACTAGTCCACTGAAAAATATAGTTATACCTCTTCTAATTGATACATGTTCTTCCCACTGTAGATCGCTAACTGTTAGAATGGAAAATATTAGAGAAACTATGGATAAGAGTACATAAGAAACCAAATAGGATGTTTTCTTTTGCTGAAAAAAATAAAATGTAAAATCAGTAATCTGTAGAAACATGATTTATAGATATTGCCTTATTAAAATAGGAGCAATGCAAAAAGTAATTTACATCATGCACAATTATTGAAATGAAAAAAAATTACTGGTGAATAATTTTCAGTTCTGTAAAATGTATAGTCAATAACAATGTATGGCTTACGGTTGATACTTTCCATTACTTTTATTTCACATTTATATAAAAAAATGACTATTCCTAGTTGTAGTTATGTTTGTATATATGTAAAAAAACTCTTAGATTTCAGTTAAATTCAAATAAATAACTGAAAATGTATTGTAAATAACGTTATATTTCTAGGATTATGTTGCAATAAAATATTTTAAGCTAGCCTTATGTGTGTCTTTTTATTCAACTGTAACAGCAACTTTGGCATCGGTACCTGTCTTTTTTTTTTTCATCAATCTATCAATGATGAACTAACAGCACTGTCTTTTTATCCAATGTTGCTGCAATCGATGCAACACAAATCTATCAGTTTCAATGTTAGCCCAATCGGATTAGGTGAAGAACAGGCTTGAGATTCTGAAAAATTCGAAGCAGCAATTTTCCTTCGGAATTCGTTGGAGGGGGTCTGTGGTAGTCTAAATTCAAAAAGTTGGGATTCCAAAGTTGTCGTTACCTCCGCCAGCTTGATTTAAAGGGTTATTTTTTGTATCTTGAATAACTCATTTATTTTCAATTTTACACGGAAAATAGTTTTTACAAAAGTTATTTAAAATTAAATTTCCTACAATTCTGCTTTTTTTTTGTACGATCGATTTTTTTCGATTTATACCCGAAAAGAGGGGGTGAATTTTTGGTTATAGAATAACTCGTTTATTTTCAATTTTACGAGAAAAATTGTTATAAACAAAGTTGTTTAAAATTAAATTTCCTACAATTCTGTTTTTTTTGTACGATCGATTTTTTTGTATTTATCCCTGAGAAGAGTGGGGGTAAACTCTTAGAAAAAATCGGAATCATAATTGTACCAAATAACATTTTTGAAAATCAGCAAAAAAAAAACAAACAGAAAAAATATTGGTACAACATCAATAATAAACGTGACAATACAATACTTAGGTTTACCCCCACTCTTCTCAGGGATAAATACAAAAAAATCGATCGTACAAAAAAAAAACAGAATTGTAGGAAATTTAATTTTAAACAACGTTGTTTATAACAATTTTTCTCGTAAAATTGAAAATAAACGAGTTATTCTATAACCAAAAATTCACCCCCTCTTTTCGGGTATAAATCGAAAAAAATCGATCGTACAAAAAAAAAGCAGAATTGTAGGAAATTTAATTTTAAACAACTTTGTTTATAACAATTTTTCTCGTAAAATTGAAAATAAACGAGTTATTCTATAACCAAAAATTCACCCTCTCTTTTCGGTTATAAATCGAAAAAAATCGATCGTACAAAAAAAAAGCAGAATTGTAGGAAATTTAATTTCAAACAACTTTGTTTATAACAATTTTTCTCGTAAAATTGAAAATAAACGAGTTATTCTATAACCAAAAATTCACCCCCTCTTTTCGGTTATAAATCGAAAAAAATCGATCGTACAAAAAAAAAGCAGAATTGTAGGAAATTTAATTTTAAACAACTGTGTTTATAACAATTTTTCTCGTAAAATTGAAAATAAACGAGTTATTCTATAACCAAAAATTCACCCCCTCTTTTCGGGTATAAATCGAAAAAAATCGATCGTACAAAAAAAGCAGAATTGTAGGAAATTTAATTTTAAATAACTTTTGTAAAAACTATTTTCCGTGTAAAATTGAAAATAAATGAGTTATTCAAGATACAAAAAATAACCCTTTAAATCAAGATGGCGGAGGTAACGACAACTTTGGAATCCCAACTTTTTGAATTTAGACTACCAGAGACCCCCTCCAACGAATTCCGAAGGAAAATTGCTGCTTCGAATTTTTCAGAATCTAAAATACTAATCCGATTGGGCTATGTGTGGTTTTTCGGATTTAGATGTGAAAACTGACAGCTTGATTGCAGAAATTAAGGAGGAATTAATTATTTAATTGTTCTATTGTGGGAAAACCCGAAAAATGGACTTTTAAAAATACACAATTTCAAACTAAAGTATAAAGGTATATTCAAACAAAATTATAAACACAAATTTTAATCCAAAATGTCAACTGTTATTTATTTCAACGGTCAACCATAAATAAACTGAATCCAACACAAGGCGTTCAAGGTCTCACCGATGGAAAAAAAGACACACGTCTTGCAAATTATATCTTAACCCATCAGAGCCTGACCCCCTGTATATTGATTGAAAAATGTTTTTACTCAGTTGTCCTACTAATCATAGGATAGAACGCAAAAATATAAAACTTTCAAACATATGTTTATACATAGACAAATTAGGGAATGTCTAAATATTCATACGGAAGGCTTTCGTGAAACAATATTTATTGAGTACCGTACACAAAGATTTATACAAAACTGGTAATGATGAAGAATATGTATGGCTTGTATGATAAGGCATAAAACAGTTCAATATTACATTTACTTTAATAACATAAAATTATTCAGGAGTTACTCGAAAAGCCTCATTTTCGTCTTTGTAATTTGAAATATTTTTTATAATTTGGTAGGTATATATTACTTCCACAAACTCTAACGGCCAGAATAATTTGAAAAAGTCAATAGTGCTACCTCCTGATGCTCTCATCTCTTCTACTATATTAGGCAGAGCGTTCATTTTATTTTTAATTGTTAAAAATTAAACTGAATCGGTTCCCAAGAACGTTTTGTCATTTCAAGCTTTGATTTAATATTTCTTTTTTTGTTAACTGGTATTTCTATTGCTATTTCTTTTCTTTCATTCTAGTGGGTATTTAAATTTGAGCATACTCGCTTAGCAGTCCAGGACCAAGTTAATATATATTATCATTGTCTACTATATTTTCTTTCTAGGGAACCTCGTCTAAATCTGAATCTACATCTACTTCGAGAGCATATAAGATCAAAGTATACAATGTGTACATGTATCTTATACATTTACTCTTATTCTGAATATTATGAATATTCATATGCTTTAAATCAGCCATACTCAACCTTTTCTTCGTTCGGGCCACATACGTATGTTTGCTATGTTACACGGGCCGCAATATCTTTGGATGATGACTCTTTATTTAGTTAGTGGGAACCTCTAATAAAAAAACCACAAAACTGCAAAAACAAGAAAACTTACATTTTTCGAGTTTCGAGAAAACGCTCTTCAAAAGTATAAAATGAAATAAAAAATCAGTAAAAGCACTATTTAATAAACAATAACTCCAATGAAAAAAAAAAAAAAGAATTTAAAACAAGTCTTTACACATATAAACTAAGAATCTATCGATTGGGAACAAAAAAAGGAGAAAAAACATCACAACTACAACTACAAAATCTCTCTATTCGATACGTATCGTGTCGAGTTCGCACACAAGAATCCATGTGCACTTTGCAAGTCATAATATTCAATGTACGTGTCACTAGCTTCTGTGAAAGGTTCAAGAAATGTCTTTAACATTATTGGATACAAGCACTTTTTTTATAAGTATTTTCAGATCCGTTTTTCATCCTTTTAGGCATTCCTCTGCCGGTATGGCTTGGGTTTTTCAAGCAATGCGAAAAGCTGGTATTTCGATGATTTAAGAAATGCTGGCAAACAATATGGAGATGAGCGTAGCATCCCCACTAGTTACGACTTGACCAATCACTCTTTACAGCTTGACCAATCAATCATTTACCATGGCTATTCGGGCATCATGTGTTATAATCCATTGATTTTTGAAGGTTAGCTGTATCTTGAAAAGAAAGGGTGACGTAATCACCTTTTCGATTTCGGAACAATCGAACGAGGCCAGAGACGGCTCTAGGCAAAACAAATGGTTTAGGCAAAATGTTGGAAGTATTTCAACAAATACTTTCATAAAAATAAGTGGTGTTCTGGCCTTTATCTTGTTTTGACAGAAATACTATTAGGAATCGGACTAAACACATTTAGTAAAACTAAGTTACATGTATCTTATCTGGTTTAGCACTATTAGCAATTGAACACAATGCTGTGATTATATTTCGGTATAAATGCCACTCATCTTGTTTGTGCATATGTATCAATGTATTAATATGGAGTTAGTTTTTGTTGACCATCTGTTTATCATGAATATAGACTTCGTTCACACTTGTCTTGTTTAACCCATTACGGGCCAAGACAAGTAAAACAAGATATATTTATATTTTTTTTAATAAAGTGTATTTAAAATGCATAAATTAAGACTTATTTCAAAAAAAAAAAAAATTCTGAACATAGTTGTTGGAGAAAAAATTGTGGGTGCGTATACGCACGCTTGGTCAAAAACAGTTAATAATATTACAAAGAAAATTAATTTTTTTAAGTGGAAATTTTCAAAGCAGTCTGGGTGCAAATGCACTTTTACACAGATAAATACTGTTACTTTTGCAAAATCGACACGTTTTCCTTACACTATTAACCTCCCCAATTATGATATGTCCAATGTTGTGAAATTCCATATTAGCTGGAAGAGCAGATTTAGAGGGTCTTCCATTGTTTGAACTGGATACTGTAGTATTTAAAGTAACATCTATATTCTCTTTCTTTCCGTCATGCTTTAGCAAGGAGAGTGCTAAGTTCGAGCGAAATTCTACTTATGACATTTTGAATTCATTCGCTATATTATAGATTTTCCAACTGTTTACCACCATGCTGCCTATCATATTAGTAAACAAAGGCCACCACCATTTTTACCTGTTATTCCGATGCGATAGTTGGAGATACCATTATCATGGAGATCTACCCCACCCATATATTTATTATATTGCTGGATTACATTTGGCTGAGGGATAAGTACTTCCTTGTGCTCCTTCCGGTGATAGCGTTTTGTCTGCATAAGTGGTAAAATATTACATGCATTTGTCATTACCGTGACTACAGAATTGTCATTCCATCTTGTTACAAGATCTCCCAAGTTTTGATCAAATGCGGAAGTATAAGAGCCTAGTGCCTTTTTTGCCATGGCTTTTTTATCTTCAACTGGGCATTTAGCGGTTCGATTATTTCTCACTGTTCCGGTTGCAAAAAAGCTATTTTCTTTCAAACTTTCAAAAAGGACGTGAAAAAGTTATCGAAAAATATTTTATACTGTTGTGGATTTTCTACCACAGACAATAGTTCTAAAACAACTCTTGTTCCTAATGGTTATACCGTTATACCATTTTCGGCCAAGGGTGCGTATACGCATCCATTACAAATATATGTCAATATGACAGTCGATTTATAAATATAAGAAAAAACAAATTACAGGACTATCAAAATAAATGTTTTTTGCTTATGTGATGCAGAAGAAAAAATAGTTTGCTAATATTTGCTAGCTAAAAAAATAATTGTTTGAAACTAGGTAAAAAAATTTAAAATAGCACATTTTCAAGAAAATATTATAAATAAAAGAAAAGAAAAATTAAGGAAATAAAAATACTTAGTATATTCTCTGCACAGTTTTCATACGATTTTTTGAATAAAAAACCACTCAACTTCATAAATGACCTCAGAAAAAAAAATTGGAATAAAAAGGTGCGTAAACGCACCTTTGGCAGATAATGGGTTAAGCCGTATATTATTTGAACTATTTTGGAGACGAAAGTGTACTTAACTCGCAAGTTGAGTATGGCTGCTCTAAATGATAGTCACATATTCTTATAACCTTGCAGCTTACTAATGCACAATTTATTAATTTTGATAATTAAAGACCTGTAAAATACACAGAAATGGAAAGCTTTACAATACAGTTGTTTCAATATTATGCATCAACTTTCCTCATCTCTCTTTTTGAGAAAGTTTTCTTACCACCCATGTTTGTAATAAATGTCGAAGATACGTTTATAACCTTATTGATACAATTCATAGCATAACTGACGAAACTAATCATAAAAGAACAAGAACATGCAGTGCCATCTCTAACCGGGACTAATAATTGAAAAGGTAGTAAATTGCGTATGAATATTCATATGTTAAGCTCTAATGGGTTAAGTCAGGGCCAAAAAAATACTGTATGTCAACACATCATATTTTATGATGTGAATTATTGCTTGAATTGATACTAGTCAAGTAAAAATGTATTAGATAAGAAACATTAATTGTTAAATCTGCCTTAGATAAAGTTAGATAAATACGCTAGGAAATTTCATTCAGAATTGCTACCACTAGTGTCTGAAAATTTGTTTCTGCCCATGAGCAGTTTTCATTTCTAAATTTTCAATGTATATGTTATTTATTCCATCTACAAACATTCATGAACCCTACCGATCACCTAAACACTAGAATGTCCATTTACATTCTGACTGAATATGTAGCACTTCAAAATCTAAGGGCACTATGCTTATTAGGAGCATAACTAATAGAGGAGGGCAATCTACCTAACTTGGAGCCACTCCAAATTCTACATTTCCTTAAGAAGATATGATTGGAAAAAGTCGTTATAGGCATATAGACTATTCCATTGCTGCATTAGCGATAAATGGGGACACAATAGATCTTTTTGGTTACAGTGTATTAATACCCTATACACAACATAACATATGGTCGTAGAAAAAATTGTGTACATAACTTGTTAAAAAATGTATAGGACAAGAATGATAGAGAATTACATTACAAGCAACTTGGATTTTAAGAATTTTCTTTTCCAAGCGTAAATAACATATGTAACCCATAAAGTAAAAAAACGACATCAATAAAGTACCCCCTCCCTTCCAGATGTTCTGACTATGCTCAAAATCTAATCAGCTCACTGCAAGATGCATTAAAGCTTAAGTTTAAAATTTGGTGTTTTTCTCTTGACCCGTTTATGAGTTATCGAGTATACAGACACACACACACAGTGAAACACATAGACATCATAGCAAAAAGAGTCAGAACGGATTCAGGAGACCCCAAACCCTAAAAATTCGTCGAAAAAAAATTATGACTCCTATACTTTCCTTATCTGTATCGATAGGAAAGTCATTACATGTAAAGTTTTTTAATCAACAACAACTGTTGAAAATGACTACCTCCAGCTAGGATGCAAGAATTCTGTTACTTTTCGCCCTGTATTGAAACAAAGCTGCTTCACAAAAATCATCAAAGATAAATATCATGAGATAAATTTAGAATCAATATCATGTGCCTGGTTATTTGATTCAAATAATGTAAATGAAATTTTTAGTCAACTGGAAAGTAATTGTAGTAGAGTTTTAAACAGTGTTGCACCTATTACAGAGATACAGATAAAGAAAAATCATGTTCCATGGTATGATAAGGAGGTAAAAGTACAAGCCAGAGAGAGGGATAAAGTGTACAAAAAGTTTCAAAGAGCCTTAGGTCCAGATAAAAATGTATTGTGGAATGAATACAAAAATAAACGAAATATAGTTGTTAATTCATTGAAGTGCAAGAAAAAAGAGTTTTATGAACATAAAATAGATGAACATCAAAATGATTCTAAGGAAATGTGGAAAACACTAAAAAAATTAATTAAAAGTAAAAATATGGAAATTAAATTTGACTCTGTTGGGTTTTCTGTTGATGGATCTATATCTTTCGCTAAAACGGAAGAAGAAGCAGCCAACAAATTAATTTTTTTTTTTCGTAAATAGTACCTATATGTGAAATAACAAATTCAATACCTTCAACTGATGATTGGTCACCAAATTTTTTAAATGATATTCAATCAACATTAACTGATTTTAAATTAATTACATTAGATCAACTAAAAAAAGCTGTTTTTCGTTAAAAAATAAGGGAAGCTATGATGAGATATTGAGTGCTAAGTCTTTAAGGGAAACCTTTTATATAACTGGCTTGGCTTTGCAGTGTTAAATTTAATAAAGACCTCACTAGAAACAGGAAAATTTCCTGATAGACTAACAGCAAGCAAGATAGTTCCAGTCAAAAAAATTGCAAAAGATACAAATGCATCCAACTTGCGACCTATAAATATACTTCCGAAGATTGAAAAATTATTAGAAACCGTAGTTCGTAACCAAATATTAGAATACTTTAATAACAATGGTTTGTTTGTGGGAAATCAGTCAGGATTTAGGGAAGGCCATTCATGTGAAACGTCTTTACAGTTAACTTGGAAGCAAGTACTTGATGAAAATAAATATATAATAGCGGGGGTGGGTTGGCTCAGTGGTTAGAGTCATGACTTTGAGATCGGAAGGTCTCAGGTTCGAATCCCACCGTTGGCCGGGATTTTTTCATTTAATTTAATTATTTAAAATTAATTCTGATGCCTTGGTAGGATTCCCCACTCGACCATTCACTGTTGGGTTCTAATTAACAGTGCTGTTCCTAAAGTGGCGCTGGGAAACAGTAACAACGCCTACACAGAACACGAGGCTAATGGCCGTAGTAGTCGACGCCGATGACACCAAAATAAATAAAAAAAAAAAAAAAAAAAAAAAAAAAAATATATATAATAGCAGTTTTTCTAGATTGTAAAATTTTGATTAATAAATTGAAATATTATGGTTTTGCAGGACGAGTCCTGACCTGGTTTGAGCAGTATATGTACAATATGTAAAGCTAGGTAAATCAACATCTGAAATGCTAAAAAATAACTTAGGAGTACCGCAAGGAAGTATATTAGGGTCGCTTCTATTTATCATATATTTAAATGACATTAATTATATTGAGTGTGACTTTATTAATCTATTTGCAGATGATACACTGGTAGCATGTTCCTTGAGGAAATTTTAAATAAACATAACCCAGTTTTTAAAAAAAAATAAACTTAATACAAAAAAAACGAAAGGAATGATTTTGGGAAGTAAATAAAAATTAAATCAAATAAACTATAATAGATACAACATTAGAATTGAAAACGAGAATGTTGAATGGGTTAATGAATTTAAATACTTGGGATTTATTTTAGATGAAAATCTATTATTGAAACCTCACTGCGAATATGTATGCAAAAAAATATCAAAAAAGCTATTTTTCTTCTCAAGGATTGCTTCAAATCTCTCCTTTTTTTCTAGATTAAAAGTGTATAAAACAATTATACAACTTCATTTTGACTACTGCGGATCATTACTTTATAAATTGGATAATAGCTGTTTACAAAGACTACAAAAATTGCAAAATAGAGGAATGAGAATAATCCTTCGATGTAACAGATACACACCAATAAATGGTATGCTGGCCACTTTAAGTTGGATTTCAGTCAGACAAAGATTTTATTATTTAGCAATGACTTTTGTTTATAAAGCAAAAAATAAAAAACTTCCTGAGTACTTCAATGATTTTATCATCTACAATAATGAAATACATAACTACAATACAAGATCTGTTAATAATTTTTATATTCCACAAACAAGACTAGCTATAGCAACAAAATCTATTTTAATATGTGGATTACGTGAATTTAATGCTTTGCCTAGTGAAATTAAAACGAGTACCTCTCTACCTCAGTTTAAAAAATGTTTAATACAATTTATTTCCAGTCTGTAAATTAAATTAACTAAATTAACTTTGTAACTTTGTATATTTACTTTATTATGTATTTATTTTATTTTAACTTTAGTACTAAACATCTTACTTTTATTACTGATTTTATTACTAATTCTATCAAGATTTTATTAAGATTTTATTTTAGTTATTCAACTGAATTTGTGCAGACTGACGATAATATGTAATATTTAAAAAAAACTACTATGTATTAGGACTTCCTATATTAAATAAAGATTCTTCAAATATTCCTAGAATAGTCCAGGGAATACCCACTTGAATTTTTATCATATTTAATAAACACCTTGTATTATTAAAAAATATGTATCCAACTTTCGTTGCATATGGTACGTAAATTTGATACCCTTAAAATTATCAACTATTCATTGCTTACATAGTGATGACATCAAGGACACTGATAATTTTTTATGGTTTGATAAAAATAATTTTTAGTTTAATGGGCTCTAATTAAAAACAGATGGCTGAATTTGTGATTATGAACAAGTATTCATTGTACCTACAAATAGTACATTCTGCAAGGCATTTTATATTCACTTTCAACTGTCATCCAATTAAGGTTACAAAATTTAGTTTATCAGAAGATGTGGATTAAATTCAAGCTAAAGAGAACCTATACTGAGCACAAGTTTAGGACATTTCTGATCAAATTATTATTCCTGTGTATTTATTTTATTGTAGCTTTCAAGGTCCCAACACTTATTGAAATGTAGGAAAATAAAATTATTGTATAATAATATGCTTATGTAATTAATAAATAAATATCCTAGGAATTAAATAAATCAGCTGAAATTCTTGAATAGGGTAAGAGTGTTTTATGAATCTTAAAGGGTCTAATATCTAATGACAGGTTACTATCACCAGAGACATCTCCTGAAGAAGGTATATCTGCATCATTTGTACAACTAAAGAGCCTAGGCTACTTTGCTTTGAAAAACATAAGCCTGGAAATGCTTTAAATCAATTCCCAAGAGAGGCATTATTATATTTCAATTTACACTTTTACAAATCAGTATTAACATCTTATGAATTAACAGTGCATCATCTCATGAGTATTGAAAGAAACAAGTCTCACAAAAAAACAGCCTTTTAAATTAGAAGATGTGGTTTAGACACAATGGAAAATTAAGTCATTGTTTCATGGTATCAACTACAGAAGCACTTATAGTTATCGAATCAATTAGTGTAGGGTAACCAGGGGCCCTGTTTTCCCAAGATTGTCCTATTTTTTAAATCACAGTCACCGTTTAAAATTTACGAATATGTGGTTTTTATACATATCAAAAATAATTTCTAGATATTTTCAAGCATGTGTCCTGGTTTTACCAGTTAAAATCTGGTCAAAATAGCATGTGATATATTTTTGATAAAAACATGAGAAAATAAACTTTGTTGTTATTATTATGCCATTACATTACTGTTTTACTAATAATAATTATCAGTTCTATTAACAGTTTACATGAATCTGTGCCCTTAAAACCATAGTAAACTAATGACAATTTTAATTATGAGCTGATTAAAGTTGAATAAAATATAATTAATATCCGTTTACCATTAATAAATTTCTAAAATCAAAAATAATGGTAGTACACCTAGAACATACCTAGGCTTAAATTCAGTCAATAAATCTTAACCTTGATATTTTAACTACTAGTCAAGTGTTGGCTGAGAATTACATTGAATAATTTACAAACTCAAAAGAATTATTGCACATTAGACTACATAACGTAAATGCGTACTGATTAAGCAAATAGGTATTACACAAGATAAAAAATATTCTTACCTCTTTCTTATAAAAAGGGCCTGAAAAATGTAATTTAGGTTTCATTATAACCTCTACAAAAGCTGTTTTCAGGAAAATGTAATCAATTTGAAACCTACTAGCAAAATAAACATATTTGTTTTCTAGCTATTTCAGTCTTAAAATATTTGAAGTCCATTTTTGATTGGAGGTTAGAATTTATGAAGTTCCAACGATCTGTCAAAATGCTGCAGGTGACGCATGACAGATTAGGTTCTTTCGTTCGTCCCACTGGTGTAGAAATGAACTACACCAACGTACACTAAACCTTTCGTTTGACCCGGTGTAAAACCCACTATACCTTCCTGTGGGCGTTGTGGTGTCCACTGGTGGATATTTTCTCCACCAGCTATTTAGCAGGAGTGAATTACACTCGACATGTGTATAAGGAATAACTTGGAAGTAAACTATGGTAAATAAGGTAGTGTAACTGGTGTAATTTACACTGGTGGTCACTGCACCAACAGCGAACGAAAGAACCTGTTATGATCAATGAACTAGTTCATTGCATGGAGGAAGGATGTTCATTGGTTATGATACATGCATTGCGTTCGGTCTGTCAAGTTCCTGTAACTCCTTTAACACTTTTTACTCCAAGCGACCTTTTATAGGTGAGTTCGGGCTGCGCACTCCAAAGTGGAGTGGAGCAAATAGGCGTAAACGGAGTGCGCATATGGTTTTCTCCTTTTACTCTCAGAGTTCAATGTCAGTTGTCAATGTGACATACTAATACTTAAAACCTAATCGTACTTATCAGTAACAACCGTATAAGTTTCTTCCATATTAATGGTATGTACGGGAATCAAATAAAAAGCATTTTTACTTAAGAATTAGTCACAATTATCTTATTATCGATTTAAATCACCTTATGCGCATGCCCGATCCACACTCGACTCCACGATCTCCGAACGGTCAAAGAGGAACTTTTATTTTAACTCCTTCCGTACCCGAACGCTTTAGGTACTTTAGGAGTGAATATAGTGCCTATAGTGCGTAGACCGAACTCACCATTAGCATTCGGTTTAGTCAAATTAGTGACAGTTTAACACGCTTAAATTAGAGATGGGCAATAAATCGCGAACTGCTAAATATTCACTGCGAATGAAAAATCGCAATCTGCTATATATTATAAAATAAACTGCGAATAGCGCGATCGCGACTACAAACCGTCATTGAGCGAACAACAGAACAGTTCTTTAAACGCATTAACCGAAAAGCGAAAAGTAAAATGTAAACCACCGCGTCCACGTCTTCAATCACGTTTGCTGACTGCTCATTGCTGAGCTATGTCTACTGTGATCGCAACTTCGCGTTTTTCATCGCGTAGTTTATTCAATGGTCGATTGGCAGCGATTTTGACTATAGTATTTGCTATATACACTAATGTTTTATTATATTTTAATTTTCTTATAGAATAATATAACTTATTAAAATATTATACCCAGACTCGACACTCAGCATTAATTTTCAATTTGCGATAACGCTATATGTAATGTGCAAGGCAGCGAAATCATGACGTCATTCGCAGTTTATATTCACAGTGAATTATAAATCGCATTCACAGTAACAACTGCGAATGAATATTCGCGACTAAGCTCATCTCTAGCTTAAATGTCATTTAAAAGCACCCTAAAAAACTCCGCTTTTGTACCGCTCCAGCCCGACTATCCGAACTCGCCTATGGAGGAAGGATATGGCCATAGATTACTTGAATAGATGGGAAACTCAATGGTAAAATTATGAGTCGATGTGCTGCCATCTATCAAATTGGAGTGGTACTAAAATTCAATATGGCCGCCACGAGCGGGCTTTTTGAAATTTAACTTTGTAGTAGCGCAAAAATGTAATAAAGAAAATCAAATAAAGCAAAAAAATTGGAAAAATATTTGACTAGTTTTAAATCATAAAACAACCATATTGACTGTTTTGTGATTTGAAACTAGTCAAATATTTTGCCAATTTTTATCTTTATTTGATTTTACTTCATTATATTTTTGCATTAATTTCAAACTTGAAATAAAATGCAATTTATTTTATTTATTACAGTAAATTAACGCCGCATCATATAATTTGTCTATTTAAACATGGAAATACTCAAACAAATATGCATTTACACCATTTAGGACCGATTCCACCGTTGTGTTAAACGTAGTTTAAAATGACATTTTTACATTAACAATGTCATTTTAATCTCCGTTTAACACAACGGTGGAATCGGCCCTTAAATAATTAAATATTTATAAAACAAACCTATCAAAAATGTTTTCTGTAACAAAATCAGCACATATAAGTGCTCAAGACCTTTATAAAAGTTTTGCAACTTGGAGTGGCAAATAAGTTTGAAAAAATTGAGGTTGAAGCATCCATCATCCTTTTTTACTATCGAAGCAAATTTGAGTGTGGATAAAATTTGCCATACGGTTATTGAGTTGACTAGTTAGGTTGAGGAGCATTTCTTCATCCGATAATTGTTTTCTTGATTCATTTATACAGCACTTGTAGTTATCAAATTTTTATTCATCATGTGGGCAGGGTGATAAATAAATTTAACTTTTGAGCATAAATTAAACTTACACACGTTTGGAACCTTGAAGATTTTAGGGTGTTTTCTTGTTTGATGTCAATGGCATTGAATCAATTTTTGATATTGATGGCTGAGGCTCAAATATTTCATCGATCGACAGGGTATTTTGGAGGGCCAACATTTTCTTTACAAAAATGATCATTTAAAAACTGAAAACAAAAAGAAATTTAAATAACAAACCAATTATTTTAACACTGAATCAAATACAAGTTTGTAAATATTACTTACCGTTGGTACAGTGATGGTGCATTTTTCTTAAGACACTTATTACAATTTGAGCAGGACTCAGACCACAAAGCATGTATCTTCTAGAGACCCCACGCCAATGTTAAACTTTTAAACCAAATTAGCGCCACCTTGTGTTTGGAGCTAGAACTAAAATGACAATTGACAGATGGCGGTAAATTCAAATTGTAATTTTTAGGAGTAGGTAGTAGTTTTAAATTAAATTTTAAATGATTTCCACATAAATTATTTTATAAAATAAAGTATGGAACTAGTAAGTTCGAAACTTTTATTTTACAAAATAATTTAGGTCGATTATACCAAATTTGAAGAATTAATTTGTTATAAGGGGTCTAATGTGGAGAGTTGGTTCTGCATATTTTTATTAAATAAATATAAGATATATCAATAAATAATAAAATAGAACATTCTTAAAATATGTTTATTAATAACTTAAATAAATATTATTAGATAAAAATAAATACAAATAATAAAACATATTTAACGAATACTTACTTGGAGCAAATAGATATATAATCTCAAATCATTAAAATACCTATCAATAATTTAAATGTGAAGTAGAGACTAGGATATTACATTTTATTAACACTAAAGTTATATATTTTATAAATGTCTTTTTAACTGAGGACAAATGTAATATAGGTATTGTATTAAAAGGTGAATCCTTTTAACTATTCATTTAATGATAAATAGGTATTTTCCTTCCAAATACAGATGGTGATACAGATTTCGGAATCTAGTCCAGTGATAAATTGATTATCAATTAGTTGTTGTCCCCGTTTGTCTTTTTATGATGCAGATGCATGGTGAATATATGGTGAATCAATGAAGTTTTTCTCGAAGTTTTCAACGGAGCACCAAAATTATTGCAAAACACAGTAGGAAATAAAAAAGCGAAACATCACAATTTTGCAAATAACTAAGACGAAACTATAAACAGAAACCAAAAGCCAAAGCCAACAAAAAATCACTAAAATCAGACGGAAAAATGAAACTAACCAAGAACATAAATAAATACACGTCACATCTTTGGAGTCTTTGGTTAAGTTTTTCTCCCATAAGGCTTAAAAATGGAGTAAGAAATAATAATTTCACCAGTAGCCCCATCTAGAGTTTGGAGCAAATAGCATAAAAAATGTCAGTTGTCGGTTTTGACCTTGGTCATTCACGTGGAACCTCTATGTGCTTTGTGACTCAGACAGCTCGTTCACGTCGACCGTCCGCGATCGTCCAAAATTTCAAACCTTTCTTTCGACGATGTAGTGTCCACTGGTGGATATTTTTGTTTTTTCTTCTTTATATATAATTTTTTTTTATTTGTAGAATGTAAACGTCTAAAGTATGTAACACTGAATAAAGATGATTATTATTATTATGTGCACACACATAAAATTATTAACCTTCATACTATATAGGTCTGGTGGCCACTGGCTGTTGTTTGTCGTTGGTAAAATATTATTTTGGAAGAGTTTTAATTTAAATATTTTTTTTTATTAACTTAATTACAGTGTACAGTCTAATATTAAAAAGTTTTAAGTTTATGTTCAATAAATATATATAAAATCGATAATATGTAAAAATGCAAACAAAACATATCTTAAAAAGTAAAATTCCTTAAATGTATTCAGCGTTTTGTTCTAGGAGTTCCTTTAACATCTTTTTCGTCGTCTGAATCTTCACTGAAATGTATTTCACTCGTTTCGGAAAACAAGGTATACCTTGGTGGCTTTCTCCATTGAGCACTTGAAGTTCTCTTCAATTTTCTCGGGTCTATGTTTTCGAATATTTCTACCAGATCTACATTGTGATTTGTACAGCAGAATAGTGTATTTTTAATCTTTTCTCCAGCTATTAGCTGAGTGTAAAGTTGTTTGTACATGGCGTTATCTAAAATATATGTAGAATAAATTTTTGTCATTAACGCAATTCAAAAATCATAGTTGTTGGGTCAACTATTCATGAAAAGAATAACTGATATTTTTTGCGTTTTTTCTAAAGCTTATTAGTAATTTTTCAGGAATTTGAATAAACGAAGAAATATAAATTAGTTTCATCACAACAAACTTAAATGGCCATCCAGCCAGTGTTCAATGTGAAATATTAACTGAAATATCTTCTATTAAAAAAAAAAAAAGATAAAAAATATATTATTCTTTCTACTTTTACTTGATGAAAATTCTTATCAAATAAAAGCAAAATCAATGTAGGTATAAAAAAAAAAAACAAAAAAAATAAGATCCTTGTGAACACCGGACGTCACTGATACTTCATTAGAGAGTGAATTTTGAGCGATCACTTGAACCAATTAAGATAATTACCCAAAATATCAATTTCTGCAAGTTTTTTAAGAAGCTATTTATGACAAACAATGTCAAAAGCTTTTGACCAGTCTGTATAGATGCGTCAACCTACTGACCAGATAGTAAGTACTCTTGATACACACCAAGATTTGTTGAAGTTGATCATCCTTTATAGAACCCACGTTGACATGGAGACATATAACTTTTATATGTGGCAAATACCTCGTCAGTCAGGATGGATTCAAATAATTTAGGAATTGTAAAGATTATAGAAATGCCTGGATAATTTTTTATGTCAGTTTTGTCTCCCTTCTAGATTAGAGAATTTTTAAACAGTAGGAAATTTTTCGCTATCGAACGACTTTGCTTCCAATTTTGCTTTTTTGAGCCTCAAATAAATGCAGCATTTTTAAAAATTATTTGATAATTTTTAAGAGCTGTCAAATTTTAATGCGAAGAACGGCTAAGATGCAATGTTTAAATGACACCATTAAATTTTTACATTCACGTTTCGGTTTCGTCAACTGTACGTCTTTTGTGACTTGCTACAAACCATGGTGTACTATGTATATATGTAATTTGCTTTACTTTATACACTTTCATGTGCAAAAACTATTTGTAGGTATCAGCACCACTATAAACACCCTATTAGATTTGACCGTGAAGTCGCATTGATAATTTTCTCCGTGAATGGCCTTGATCAGACCAGAAAACTGTCTTTACCCTCAAATTGGTGGTTAAGATTTTTGGGTTGCTGGAAAATAAGCGTCTCTAGTGAAAACAAATTTAAGTAAACGTTCTCATTGTGAGAGAGATGGTCACTTTCTTATCTATTTTGTTTTTGTTTGTTAATTATATCTATTTAAAAAGGAATACAAGACAAGAAAAACAATTAGTACTGTACCTCGGCTCCAATTTGGTTTTGTATAGTTTTTTCTGTGGAACTCGTACTCATCATCATCCGAGTCATAACAGTCTTCGGTAGGAAGCAAATTAGCTTTGGTTGTCATATAAATTGGCAAACCGTTATCTTGTTTTTGAGCAGCTAGTCTACAAAAAATATTAATTTATTAATTTAAACATTAATTCGAATACATAGGTAGGATTCCCTACTAAACCATTCACTGTTTGGTTCTAATTAACAGTACTGTTCCTAAAGTGGCGCTGGAAAACAGTAACAAAGCCTACACCGAACATGATGCTAATAACCTTAGTAGTTGAAACCGATGACACAAATTAAAAAATAACATTTAAAATATAAAATTAATTATTTGAAAAATATACTGATTAATAATCTATATATAATAAACATTTTATTTTTTAGCACAGCACAGACCAATAATAATTACTGTGCAAATAAATAATTACAAATTAAAAATAAACAAAGAAAGTTTACATTACAGAAATTAAATAAAATTACCTCTCCTTCTCTCTTAAAATTTTAGCTTTATTTTTAGCCAATAATCTCTTCTTTTCAACTTCTTCTTTAGTCTTCTGTATCTTTTCTTCCTTTTCTGTGACTGTCTGTTTGTGTTTCTCATCTTTCAGTCTCTGTAATTCCAAATTCTTTTCTCTTTCCTTTTCTAAAAGCTCTCGCTGTTGTTGGGCCTTTAAAAATATATAATTTAAATTACGTCCTCTAATTGATAGGACGCTTCAATAAAAAATATTAATTTTAAAGTAATTTAAGGTCGCCGTATCACTCCATTTTAAGTCGTCAAAAATGTATAGTCTGTTTCGGATTAACAAAATTATGCAAATTAGTCATTGACAACCAGTTCCGATAAGCCTCTTCTCAAGAAATTAAGTAAAATTGTCCTAATGGTCAGATTTAAATTAAAATAACATTAGGGTAGGTACTAAATTTGTTACAAATATTGCAGTATGTTGAATTGATTCTTTGCAAGTGTTAACATTGTATGTATATTGTAAATTTAGTAGAAATTTTAAAAATGCCTAGATGTGTGTTGGATGTAGATAGTCTAATTTGTAGTGTACATAAGTATTTTACGGATGAAAAAGAAAATGGCGGTCCTTTAAAATCGACAATGTCTGTACAACAACGCGTATGCGATGCTCTAGGAATTAGTGAAACCAAATTAAGAGGAGTATTACAAAATCGCAATAGTGAACTGCCAAAAGAAGATCACCGCAAAACTCGCCCATCATTGAAAACGAAAGATATTCCAGATGGAAAGAAATTTGAAATTCGTGATACCATTTATCGAATGAGGGCCAACAAGGAACATGTGACCTTAAATACAATTCTCTCGGAATTAATTGATAGAAAATTTGACGACATTGGCAGAATAAGTATGGCAAGTGATACATAACTTGGGTTTCAAATTTCAAAAGGAGGATAACAGAAAGGCCCTTTGTAAAAGAAGTTCTGTCGTGCACAAGAGAATTAACTTTCTAAGAAAATATTCTAAATTTAAAGAAGCGGCGAATTTTATATATTTAGACGAAACATGGATATTTTCTAGGGGTGCGACCAAGAGAATATGGCAAGATGATAACGTAAAGTCCATCAAACATACCGATGGAGAAGGGAAGCGACACATAATTTTACATGCAGGAGGCAAATCAGGTTTTATAGAAGGTGCTGATTTAATATTTTCATCTAAATCAAAATCCAGTGACTATCACGATATTTGATTTATTTGATTGAAGTATTGCCTGGTGTTCCTCAAGGATCCCATTGTGGTCCGCTTCTTTTTAATCTATTTGTAAATGACATTGCATGTTGTATAAAAAAGTCTCAGTTCCTACTATTTGCAGATTATTTAAAAATCTTTAAAATTGTTGAAAGTATATCTGATTGTTTTGATTTAGACTGATATTTACAACCTAGCATTGTGGTGTAATGTAAATTGTATGAATTTGAATTTAAGTAAATGTTTTTATATTAAGTTTAATAGGTGCCATACTAATATAGACTATACTTATTGTATCAATTCATTAGATCTTGAATTGGTGACCCAAATAAAGGACCTTGGCGTAATGTTTGATGAAAAACTTACTTTTTCAGAACACATTACAATGATATCATTAAAAGCCAGAAAGTTGTTGGGTTATATACAAAGAATCTCTAATGGTCTCTCAATAAATTCTTTTAAAATTCTTTACTGCACTCTTGTTCGTTCTAATATGGAATATGCAGATGTTGTTTGGAACCCTTATTATTATAGATTCACATTAATAGACTTGAAACGGTTCAACATAAGTTTCTGAGATGCTCAGCATATAAATTAGGAGTGCGTATAAATAATTACGATTATGATTATGCTAACCTATGTTCCAGATTAGAAATCACAACTTTGCAGAACCGGAGAACTCAATTAGATCTATGCTTCCTATTCAAACTTTTGTCTGGGTCAATATATTCTCCTATTTTATTAAAAATTGGTCTTAAAATTAATAGTGCAACCAGAGCTAATGAAACTTTTTTTATTAGACACCATAGACAAAATTACGGCTTTTATAGTCCATCAACACGATTGGTTAAGAGTGCTAATAGTATAGAAATAGACTTGGATTTTTTTGGTTCCTCATATCCTTCATTTAAAAGAAGTATTGCTAACCACTTTCTTAATGACACTTGAACGTACTGTTATTGTCTGCCTTGTTAATCAAATGTTTTAATCATATGTTTTACATGATACAATTTTTGATGTTGTTTTTTATTTTGTATTTGTGCATATAACATATATTTTGGTTGCATGAAAAACTTCTCCCAGGTTTAAGTGAGCCCAGCGTAATTATTTTAGACAATGCACCTTACCATTCTGAAGTATTAAACAAAAGTTCAACGAATTCTTGGACTGTTGATAAAATTAAAGAATGGTTGACAAAGGAACATATACCATTTCCTCAATATATATTAAAATCAGAATTATTACGCTTGGCAAATATACACGCAAAACCAAAAACCTTTGTTGTGGATCAGATTATTGAAAGTTACGGTCATCAAGTTTTACGTCTGCCACCGTATCATTGCCAGTTTAATCCCATCGAATATATATGGGGAATAGCAAAACAATATGACAACCATATTGGACCTAATGGTTATAGTGACGACACAGTTCGGGAAACTTGGCGAAAAGCACTTTCAATTGCAACTCCAGAAGTGTGGCGGAACTGTATATCCAAGTGCGAGAAACTAATAGAAGATTGGTGGACTCGTGAAAATAAAATAAACGAAATAAGTCCAATCATAATAACAATTAATGGTGATGACAGTGATGATGATGATGACGATTTATGATATTTTGGATGATAACTGATTTTCATTTTTGTTGGCAAGTTAAATTTTTTTATTTTTCATTTGAAATTCTCTACATGGTACAAATTTTTATGTTAGAAAATATTTTATTTGAGCTAAATAACATTCTTATTATACATAGACCATATTTTCTGTGTGAAGTGTAATATAAAATTATTATTATTAGGTTTATAATAGCCACATTAGACTCTATTAATGAAGAAGTTTAATTCTGCTCTCAATTATACAAAAGATTCTCCATTATTATTTAATTAAAAAGTTGTACATTATTTTTTATTTCATTTAACCAGTTGATATTTCCCCAAAGAACAGGTCAAACTTTCAGGTACTTACCTGGAAATACTCATAAAAATTTTAATCCGAATCCCGCGTAAGTATAGCGAACAGACTGTAGTTATTCTTAAAGAATAAAAATGGGGTGATAAGGGGGGTTGAAATAGAATTAAAATCTTCAGGAAAATCAAGCTTTATAAGGGGATGAAACCTATTATGAAAAAAATCTGATTAAAATGGGAGTTAAGGGGATCTCTTCAATTGTGAGGGTATAATATGGAATGCCAAGCATTATATATTTTCATTCTAGTTTAGTTCTTGTTATAACCACTGGTTACAATGGTAGCGTGCAGTGGCGACCTTAAGCCCTTTACACTTATTTTCATAGGTAGTAATTATTTATAAATTACCTTTAATTGTTTCTCTTCCCTTTTTCTTTTAATTTCTTCAGCTTGTGCTTGAAGTAATGCATCTTTCTTGAGTTGTCCTTCAGCTTCTTTCTCCTGTCGGCGTTTTTCTCTTTCTCTTAACTCAGCTTGGGAGGCTTTCAGAGCACTTAAACACCTCATAGATGTACCGCTGTCATTATACAGAGACGATTTTTTTTGTGATCTAGGATGATTTTTGTTAACATCAACTGTGCTACAAGTTTTTGGTATGAATTTATTAGAAAATGGTGTGTACGGTTTGGATTTTAGAGCTGATCCTGGATCACCACTGGTACCATGTTCTTTGAGAAGTGGTATCTTGGAGGGGTTAGCACTGTTCAGAATTTTTTTGTTTAAAAGCCACAGTTAAAAATAAAATTAAAAAAAAAATTAACTGATGTTGTTCCCTTTATGAACAATATATTATCTGTAAATTAGTATCAGAAGGTCCATTTTTACAAAATAAATGAATTAAGACTAATGAAATTGCTGTTAATCATTACATCGTTTTATTTAAGATTGGTAGACCACAGTTTTAAATACCAAGATTATAACCAGACGAAAACGTACCAATCAGAAACTTCGTCAACATTTTGGAAAAACACTCGGACCCGTCAATTTTTGAACACTCCCTTCCCCTCCGTCACTCTAATCAACAGAGTTTAAACAAGGAAAGCACATATCTGACATTTTGATACTAAAGTACAGATATTTTCATTAACGTTTGTTATAAAAATACAGCAAATGTTTTAATCCAAATTTTATACAATACTTACGATTCTTTAGAAGCACTGCCAAATTTTTCAAAAGCTTCAACCTTCTTTTTTAATGATTTATTTTCATATGGACTAAAGATTTCTTTAATTTGCTGTTTTTTTGATTTAGTTTTAGGAGGAGTTTTCCAATCTGGCTTCTTTGCTTCTGGTTCGCCTTGCACTTTTGTAGTTTTATTTTTTTTAGGGTTTTCAACAACCATGGTAGAATTAATAACCATGGTGGCATTTTGAATATCGATATTTTCAATATCAGCGGGGCATAAGTTAGATACAGCATCTTCATAATCAGTTTGGCCAGTTTCATTCACTTCTTGATCATGTGAAGAAGTTGATTTTGATTTTTTTACATTCTGTGGATGATTTTAAGTTTTTTAATTATTGTATTGTTTCTAATTAAATAACATTCAGAATAATTTTACATCATAAATATTTAATCGACTATTTTACGAGAGAATAATTAATAAATACAAAAAATATGAAATACATAGAAATGGTTTAAACTAAATAATTAATATTATGTATTAATGATAAATAATAAAACAGTATCTAATAACTAACAATTCTGAAGAAAATGAATTTATTTTAATAATTTCATTATCACTAATTTAGTATATTAAAATCTAGAAACTTTAAAGCAATTGGCAACAACGTTGAACACATAGTTAAAATGTTAGATAGAACAAAAACATTATCTTCAATAAACAACAACTAAAAAAGTGTATTTGACATGTACATTCCTTATTATTAGAAAATAGGAAAACTTTTTTACTTACCTCTACAACATCTTCACTACTAGACTTAGATCTTATTCTTTTGCTCTGTTTTGTTTCAATTTTTGATTCAACTTCTTTCTTGGGTTGCTCTACTTCCAGATGTTTTTTTTGTCTCGTTTTTGTGCGCGTCGTTCTAGTTGATTGTTGGTCATCTTTAGTTTTTCTCTCAGTGTCAGGATCTTTATCTTCAGACAAGTCAATCATTGTGACTGTGGTATTTTGGACAATTACATCAGAAGGTTTGCCCCTGCTCGACTGAAGAAATTCAAGATTATTGAGTACAATATTATGTTTGCAACAATAAAATAATACAAAAATGAGTCTAGTTGTATTCGCTCCGTGCGTGACAGCAGCGCCAACAAAAGTACGAACTAAATGGTGATATTTGCGTGTATTGATAGTATCATTTTTAATAGAATTCGTAATTAAAAATATGTTTTTTTGTTTTAATAAAATTATATAGATTTATAAAAAGTGAAAATATTTATTATTATTTATTACTTCGGTTAAAAAAAAAGTATATTCAATAAAAAAATAATTAAAATAGGTGTAAAAGTAAATTGTATAGGTATATTTTCGAATATAATTTAAACTTTTCTTTATTTTTAGTTTAAAAGAAACCATGGAATTAATTATTAAAACTGGTTTCCAATCAATCAGTCACAAAATTGCATTCTAGATAGAGACAATAATCAAAGGCAGAAATCTACCCTTTCTGAACATGTACCTAGGGGATTTTAAAAAACATCGTAAAATAATAATTAATTGTTTTTAAAACCTTTCAATTTTCAGACGGCTATTTTCAATATTACTGTTGTTACAAAAATAAAGATTTGGTAGTAGGTAATTACTTTTAATTTTTTACTGCTGTTAACCCTTTATTTTTTTTTTAATTTCCATTTTGCTACTGAAAATTTATCAAATTTACACTGTTTTTTGCTAGTATTTCTACAATTTACAACACGGCTCAATTTGTTGTTTACTATTTTTTGTTTAAGTGAAATGTACACATGTATTAAAAAAATATGGCCCTAAAGTGCTCGAAATGTCCGCAGCTTACGCTAGTATCGTTTTTGCTTCCCCTACCATGACTTCGCACTGAGCAAATAGGGATATTACTTCGAACGAGCCAGCAGAGCACCCCGGTTTTTCAAAGCTTTTTTTCTAAAAACAATAACACCACACTTTTAGGCTATTTTTAGGCTCCTGAAATAATATAAAACTTTTATAAAAAAATGCTATTTTTAAATAATGAAACAATGAACAGTCAGAAGAGCTGCTCTTTTTTATTCCAAAAATACCCACATCATATTTTTTGGGCTATTTTTAGGCATTTGAAATATTATAAAACTTGGGGAAAAATGGTACTTTCGTTTGAAGCCAGCAGAGTATCTCTGTTTTTAAAGCTTTTTTTTTAAACCACACCACATTTTTAGACTATTTTTAGGCTCTCAAAATATAAAACTTTTCTAAAAAAATTGCTATTTTTAAATATTACAAACAAACCTTTGCTGGAACAACGTTAAAAGAGTACCTTTGAAGAATTATAACCATTTTCGAAAAAATTGCTATTTTTAAAAAATACATTTTTAGAGTCTTGAAATATAAAAAAAAACTATTTTTAAATAATAAAGGATGCTTCATTATAACAAAGTCCTCTTTTTTTTAATAACTACTTATGTCATGTTTAGGCTCTTGATATATTTATTATAAAGTTGAAATTGATATATTTATTATAAAGTTGAAATTGATATATTTAAAAATACAGAGTAATCTGCTAACTTCGAATAAGGCCAGCAGAGCACCATGGTTTTTAAAAACAACCACACCGCATTTTTAGGCTCTTAAAACATAAAACTTTAAGAAAAAACTGCTATTTAAAAAAAAAATGCTTTGCTAACTTCGAACGAAGCCAGAAGAACACCTAAGATTTTTAAGGTTTTTTTTTTTTTTTCTAAAAACAACTATGTCTAATTTTAGACTATTTTATATTAAATATTCCGAAAAAAATTTGCTTCTTCGAAAGTTTTTTTTACACATTTTTAGATTCTTGTAATATTATAAAACATTTCGAAAAATTTTGTTATTTTTTTAAAAATATTGGGTGCTTTGCTGGCATCGAACGAACCAGCAGAGTACCTCGTTTTTTAGGTTTTCTGAAAAAACAACTATGCCACATTTTTATACTATTTTTTAGGTCCTTGAAATATAAAATATTCCGAAAAAATTTGTTTTCTAAAAAACAAATATATCACATTTTAAGGCTAATTTTAGACTCTTGAAAGATAAAATAATCCGAATTTTTTGCTTGATTAAAAAAAACAAGGAGCATCAAATTTTTGAATAGGGTTTTAAAATAGCGTAAATATATTGCAAGGGTTTTAACTCAAAATTCCCTAGGTGCTTTGTCGCCTTCTTTGGCATTAATGTTTATTTTGAATTCCACAAAATATAATGGACTCTTGGACATTTATTGCCTAATTTAATGAAGTATGGAAACTATGAACTCAGTAATCCTGAAGAAATTGCAAACACCTTCGCATCTCATTTCCAAACATGCTACTCCAAAGATGACAAATTAATTTTCGTCCTGTGCCATTTTATCCCACTTAAGCCACACACATTTTCACTCCTCTTCCAAAATAAAAAGTCTTTGACTCTTATCAAAATCGTGGGTCCTGATGTGGTAACAAGATTGGACCAGTCAAATGAAGCTGTGGGAAAAAATTTCACAACCTCTTAAGAAGGAATATTTTAGTTAAGATTTTAATGGGATGTATCCTCTTGAACTAAAGTATTTATTTATGAGGCTATTTAATTTGAAGAAATCGTTTTTAAAAATATATATTAAATATTAAAATTACCTTTTCTGGACTTTCATAATATTGTTTAGGCTTTGTTCTTGTTCTTGTTGATCTTGTTGTTGTTTCAAGAGGTTCAGCTTTGATCTTCTTTTTTCTAGGAGGTACTTTTGATGGAGCCGGCATGTCACTGATTGCATCTTTTACAATACCATTTTCTGTAAAAAAAACTCGTCTTTAATCAGTAAAACTTATATTAATGTAAATATAATTAATAAAACCTTGAATATTTTTTTGGTTTATATATAAAAATATAATGGAAAACATATGATAATATATTTCTCATCTAATCATTCTAATGTAATGTAACCAGACTTACTTATCACTGAAGTTTCAGAATGAATACTAGATGCAATCGAGGACGACGAATCAGCGGAAATGTTAGATATCTTTTCTTTTTTAATTACAATTTGAGCAGTAGTATAAGTAGTATCAGCTAGAGATGCAGTTTTTTTCTGGGTCGTTTTTTTCTGTGGCAAAACAGAGGTATTTGGCTCCACATTTTCCTTCAATGCTTCTAACTTTTTAGCTAAAATAATGTAAAATTAATGATTTTACCAATTTTGAAATAATTTAAATAATAAAATTTTGTTTAATTAATAAAAAATGTTTACCGGAAAGTAAAACTCACCTTTTAACTTTTCAGTCTCCTTTACCAAATATGAGTTATCATTTGTTTCCAAGTATTTTATATAATTGTATAAGTTATTATTTATAAGCTGAAAATATACAAAAATGATTATAAGACATAGTGTATAAAAGGTAAGATCTTAGTATATGGATGTATTTCCCCATAAATATTATTATTATTTCCCCATAAATATGAAAATCTACGTCTCGCCTGGCAAACTTCCCATAGTCGCCCGAAAAACTTTGTGAATACATTTTAAAAATAATTAAAAAAAAGTTGGGGAAAGCACCTTTTACCAGTTTTTGGATTCCCTGGACAAATTGCCAGACACTGTTAAACTTTTTTTCGGACAGGTAACCGATTCGATCACCTTATATAACTTTTTTTTGTACAGCACAGAATTAAAAAAAAAAAACATTTTGGGATAAAGTTGAAACCTATTGCTAAAGCCATCACCATTTGTGAATGAGATAAAACTAGAATTTCTTTACTTCTTAATATTCAATGACCTTGAACATTTTGCTAAAGGTTTGCCATGCTGACCTCCCCTGAGACCAGATGAAGAAAGCTACACAAATTATCATAGATAGAAAAGAATTTTCAATCCATAAAGTACATAAAATTTGCAATTTGCTGGATCCTTCCATTAGGGACTCAGATCTTAGTCACAGTATGGAGTGAGGGGCACTGTATTAGATCTTTTCAAAAACTATTTGTTAAATAGAAAACAAATAGTGAGAATAAAAAATATCTTAAGCGAACCGGAAATCGTTCAAATGGGAGTGCCCCAGGGAACGGTTCTTGGTCCAATTTTATTTATCATCTATATCAATACTATGTTAAAATTACAAATAAATGGTGCAATAGTCTCATATGCAGATGATACTGTCATTGTATTCGAGGATAGTAGCTGGGAAGCAGTCAAAGAAAAAGCCAAAACAAGTATAAGTACTATTAAAAACTGGCTTGATTTTCATACTCTCTTTAAATGTCTCTATAACCTCCTTTCTAGCATTCACGTTAACTAACGTTACCAGGCCTTCTTTCGACATAAAAATAAGTGAAAACTTTGTAACAAAATACCTCGGTATAATAAATGACCAAAATTTGAAATGGAGTAAGCACATTCAATCATTAACAACCAAGGTTAGATTTATTTTTAAATTTTATGAGTTAAGGAAATTTATAACTAGGAGTCTACTAATTACAATTCGTTGGTTGAATCTATTTTCTGATATGGTTTAATAATATGGGGTGGTTTATATGATATAGCACTTCAACCTCTTAATGTAATCCAAAATCGTATCGTCAAAATTATTTTCAAAAAATCGACATTATATCCTACCTCTCTCTTATATAACAAACAAGTGCTTAATACAAGAACATTATATTATCATTGTTGTTGTACTTTTATTTATAGAAAGCTTGAACTGAGACATACTGCAAAGCACTTGCACAACACAAGATCCAGATTAAATGAGAATCTGAGAACTCCAGCAGTTCAGCGAGATGCAAGTCAAAGATTTGTAACTTATGTTGCTCCCAAAATCTTTAACACCTTACCTGTCAATGTGAGGAACATAAAAAATTTAAAATTATTTCAGAAGAAATCAAAACAGTATATCACTTCTAATATTGGTGCATATAGAGATGTACTCTAGATAATTTTGTATTCTTATTACTAATATTTTAAAACTAGGTATATATGTATGTATACTATAAGTATAAATTTGTATATTACTATGCTATTACTTTACTTTAGCACATACAGGTGCTTGCACCTAGGTGCTTTAACTTTAATTATAATTTGATTATTAAGTTAATTTAATTTTTAATTAAATAAATATTTGTATCAAATATTTGAAGAACAAGTAAGCACTTCGTGTATTACTATTTGTTTTTTTAATAACAAAAAGTTTTCATTTTGGTAGTTTAGCAATTAACGTAAATTTTCATTTTAACTTGTTTTAACACACAAAATAACTTATTATAAATTTAATAAATTACAAATGAAACTATGTATCTACATTAGATCTAAAAAGGGCACGGTGGACAAGGACAAATGTCCAACTCCTTTCAAATCTAATCTTCAATCTAATGTATCTTTGTTTTAAAGTCTAGTCTAGTTTAAAAACATTGTGTTTTTAACATTTCAGACTGAAGCAGATTTATGACACGGCCAAAAAAGTATCAGATGTGAATGAAAAGCTGGTGTTAACAGATCTCGCAAATTTTCAGGCAAAAGAGAAGTTTTTTACTAAGCAGTTCATTGTGGAAAACTTCATCAGAGGTCTCACCAGCTTCGTGGTGGACCAGTTTTTGTGAAAGCACAAAGCTCTCAAAAGTTGCTGTAAATTTTGTTCAGCTACCAGGAACATCAGAGTCATGCCAAAGAAGCTTTAGTACTTATGGTGGATTGCATTCATTTAAAGTCTAAACCAGTAGTTCCCAACGGGGGTGGTACCACCTACTGGTATGCTATGAAACGGGTGTGAAGTTATCCACATCCACAAATGTACACTGAGAAAAATATAACTCTATCGTAATAGTCATATAACTTGGTTCAAATTACCTGTAGAGGCTTTTCATTTGTAGATTTCAATTGGGGAGGTTTCAATACACAGTAACCATACCCGCAACTAACTTTTACTTTGTCTCAGGGGGTGCAATAGGGGTGAAATTTAAAAAAAATCATAGAAGCCACAAATGGCTTTGTACACCTTTCTGCTTGGGATATGTTATGTAGTTTACTCTTTTCTTCATCCCTGATACCATGCTGGAGTTTGTCGAGCCGTCTGAGGGGGTGCAATGGGGGTTGAAATTAAAAAAAAAAACATAAAAGCCACAAATAGCTTTGTACACCTTTCTGCTTGGGATATGTTATGTAGTTTGCTCTTTTCTTCATCCCTGATAGCATGCTGGAGTTTGTCGAGCCGTCTGAGGGGGTGCAATTGGGGGTGAAATTAAACAAAAAATCATAGAAGCCACAACTGGCTTTGTACACCTTTCTGCTTGCGATATGTTATGTAATTTGCTCTTTTCTTTCTCCCAGATACCATGCTGGAGTTTGTCGAGCCGTCTGAGGGGGTGCAATTGGGGGTGAAATTAAACAAAAAATCACAGAAACCACAAATAGCTTTGTACACCTTTCTGCTTGGAATATGTTATGTAGTTTACTCTTTTCTTCATCCCTGATAGCATGCTGGAGTTTGTCGAGCTCTCTAAGGGGTGCAATTGGGGGTGAAATAAAAAAAATCATAGAAGTCACAAATGGCTTTGTACACCTTTCTGCATGCGATATGTTATGTAGTTTGCTCTTTTCTTCATATAAGATACCATGCTGGAGTTTGTCGAGTCGTTTGAGGGAGTGCAATTGGGGATGAAATTTAAAAAAAATCATAGACGCCACAAATGGCTTTGTACACCTTTCTGCTTGGGATATGATATGTAGTTTACTCTTTTCTTCATCCCTGATAGCATGCTGGAGTTTGTCGAGCCGTCTGAGGGGGTGAAATTGGGGATGAAATTAAACAAAAAATCACAGAAGCCACAAATGGCTTTGTACACCTTTTTACTTGAGATATGTTATGAAGATAGCTATTTTCTTTATGCCTGATACCATGCCGGAGTTTGTCGAGCCTTCTGAGGGGGTGCAATTGGGGGTGAAATTAAACAAAAAATCATAGAAGACGCAAATGGGTTTGTACACATTTCTGCTTGGGATATGTTATGTAGTTTGCCCTTTTCTTCATCCCTGATAACATGCTGGAGTTTGTCGAGCCGTCTGAGGGGGTGCAATTGGGGATGAAATTGTTTTATTGGGGAGAGCCTTCCATACCGCGTGCCCTTAAGGCACGCCACTGTCGATACTTATATATTTAACCCTCTCTTTTTCCAATGCTAAAAAGGTAAGGTTTACCAGTCTTGGATGTAACATATGGACCTCTGCTGACAATTCTTAATTGTCTTTAAAAGCAGTTTTTTTTCTTTAACATACACTGGAAAATATCGGGATTATCTGCAGCATTCTGTCAATAAATAAATTATTTTCTTACAAGAAAATATAAGTGACTAAGAACAATTGCTAAAAATATCGATATAACGGTTCTACTATAAAATTTTTATATTAAGTACTCATTTTCCCAATTCACTACATTTTTCAAAAAATTTCATTATAATTTTAAAATCGTCTGACTAATTGTTAAATATTTGCATTTTTGATCAATAACGGCCCATTTATCGCGTTTCTATATTATAGCAATTTTCTAGGGGGGGGGGGGCGCTCAGATTAGCTTTAGGAGGGACTCAGTTCCCCCTAGCACTCCCCTGGCTACGGGCCAGCATTTGTTGCTTCTATGATATTTTGTTTATTTTTACCCACAATTGCACCCCCTCAGAAGGCTCGACAAACTCCAGCATGGTATCTGGGATGCAGAACAGAGCAAAGTACTTAACATATCCCAAGTAGAAAGGTGTACAAAGCATTTTTTGGTTTTTATAATTTTTTCTATTTCACCCCCAATTGCACCCCTTCAGACGACTTGATAAACTCCAGTATGGTATCAGGGATAAAGAAAAGAGTAAACTACATAACATATCCCAAGCCAAAAGGTGCACAAAGCCATTTGTAACTTCTATGTTTTTTTAATTTCATCCCCAATTTCACCCCTCAGACGGCTTGACAAACTCAAGCATGGTATCTGGGATGAAGAAAAGAGGCAACTAGATAACATATCCCAAGCAGAAAGGTGAACAAAGCTATTTGTGGCTTCTATGATTTTTTTGTTTAATTTCCCCCAATTGCACCCCCTCAGACGGCTCGACAAACTCCAGCATGGTATCAGGCATAAAGAAAATAGCTATCTTCATAACATATATCAAGTAAAAAGGTGTACAAAGCCAGTTGTGGCTTCTATGATTTTTTGTTTAATTTCACCCCCAATTGCATCCCCTCAGACGGCTCGACACTCCAGCATGGTATCAGGCATAAAGAAAATAGCTATCTTCATAACATATCTCAAGTAAAAAGGTGTACAAAGCCATTTGTGGCTTCTGTGATTTTTTTTTTAATTTCATCTTCAATTGCACCCCCTCAGACGGCTCGACAAACTCCAGCATGGTATCTGGAACGAAGAAAGGGGCAAACTACATATCATAGCGCATGCAGAAAGGTGTACAAAGCCATTTGTGGCTTCTTTAATTTTTTTATTTCACCCCCAATTGCACCCCCTCAGACGGCTCGACAAACTCCAACACGGTATCTGGGATGAAGAAAAGAGCCAACTAGATAACATATCGCAAGCAGAAATGTGTACAAAGCTATTTGTGGCTTCTGTGATTTTTTTTAATTTCATCCCCAATTGCACCCCCTCAGACGGCTCGACAAACTCCAGCATGGTATCAGGCATAAAGAAAATAGCTATCTTCATAACATATCTCAAGTAAAAAGGTGTACAAAGCCATTTGTGGCTTCTGTGATTTTTTTTTTAAATTTCATCCCCAATTGCACCCCCTCAGACGGCTCGACAAACTCCAGCATGGTATTAGGCATAAAGAAAATAGCTATCTTCATAACATATCTCAAGTAAAAAGGTGTACAAAGCCATTTGTGGCTTCTGTGATTTTTTTTTAATTTCATCCCCAATTGCACCCCCTCAGACGGCTCGACAAACTCCAGCATGGTATCTGGGAGAAAGAAAAGAGCAAATTACATAACATATCGCAAGCAGAAAGGTGTACAAATCCATTTGTGGCGTCTATGATTTTTTTTAAATTTCATCCCCAATTGCACCCCCTCAGACGGCTCGACAAACTCCAGCATGGTATCAGGGATGAAGAAAAGAGTAAACTACATAACATATCCCAAGCAGAAAGGTGTACAAAGCCATTTGAGGCTTCTATGATTTTTTTTTAAATTTCACCCCAATTGCAACTCCTGAGACAAAGCAAAAGTTAATTGCGGGTATGGTTGTTGTGTATTGAAACCTCCCCAATTGAAATCTACAAATGAAAAGCCTCTACAGGTAATTTGAACCAAGTTATATGACTATTACGATAGAGTTATATTTTTCTCAGTGTACATTTGTGGATGTGGATAACTTCACACCAGTTGCTATGAAGAGAGCTAGGGAGCTATTTTTGATCCAAGTCAAATTTAGAATAACTGTCTTCCCCTGGAAAATACTCAAAAATATTTGATGGAGTTTTTTTTTTTGAAATGTAGGCAGTATGTAAAAAAATAAATTATTAAACCAAATAGCAGCCAAAATAGTTTATATTGTCCATACCTTACAAATAAAATCTAAAACTGTAAAGATAGACATATGCACAGATACTATTAATAATAATAATAATAATGTTTATTTATCTATAATGTAGTACAAATATTGTTTTCAAATAAATTTTTTAAATATAATACAATTAAATTTTTTATTTTTGAATATAATACAATAAATAGTTTAATAATTCTAGATATAAAATATTAAATAAATAAACAAACAAACAAACAAACAAAAATACACTACCCACGAAGTGAACTTGTGGGGATAAATATTCTGTTATTATTTAAACAAATTTGTTAAGTAACATTTTATCATATATAGGTAACTTACAAAACAACTGTTGTCATATAAGTACCAAAATTAAAGAGTATCACTACAATTATTTAATTATTTTATGATTTCAAAATTTAATGGTTTTCGGAAACGCACAAAACAGATAATTAAAAAAAGGTAAGAATTAAATCACAAATATTTTTTTCCAATCCATAAATATTTACAAAAAATATCAAAAGGAATTAGATTGAATCAACACTAATGCTTTATTTAGAAATTGTATACATATTTTGAATATCATTTTCTGATAGTTGGTGAAACCAAATTTTTAATTTTTTTTATAGTAAAAATAATTTAAAACTTTAATAAAATGAGGAATTTTTGAGAAAATACGTGGTGCAATAAAGTAAAATGCTTTTTGACCAGTTGATTTTGTGGCTCTTGTGGTTTCAAATTCTGACTTTTTTTTTGTGCCTTGTATTATGAATGTGGGAGATTGATTTTAAATGTTGCTTATTCTTTTGTTGATACTGTAGGGTACTTTTGAAAATTTTACTGAACATGACATTGATATGTTGGAAAACCCAGAAGAATGTTATGATTATAGTGATTTTGAATAGTAGGTAGTGTAGGTACCTCCTTTGATATGTGAGGTTTTAAGGCTGCCTATTTGTTTTCTTATAATAATAAATAAACTTGTTTTTGTGTTTGTATTTAAATATCTCTATTATAAAGATTATTTTAAAAGTTGCATTGGTTTATTTTTGTTACCTTATCAATTTTTGAAGTTGCTGCATCAATTCTCTTTAGATACTCTTCATTTTTTTCCTTTAACTGATTTTTTAATGCAGACATTATTATGAATAACTTAATTAACGTAAAAGCACAACACTGAAATGAAATAATCACCAGAAATCACTCAGATTTTTCCATAGATCAAATTATCGATGGATTTTCAAATTCAAATAGCGTCCGTCGTATATCAAAAGATGAAAAAGACGGTTGTGAAAGGTAAACTGTCACTATTCAAATTAAAATGTCAGTGTCAAGTAGTTTTTAGGCATTTTTTAAAAATGCGTATTAGGAATTCGAACGACCTGTCAGAGATAACTACGGGGAAGGGCTCGTAAATTTAAGGGGGTTGCGACATAGTCTCCAGCTCTTCGAGCATATTGCTCGACCATTTATCTACTCTCCTTTAGAAAGACGAGTCAAATTAATTTGTTATTGTCTGATACACCAGCTTGTGGACTGAACAATAACAATGTGAAACAGAAAAAGGTTATTATAAATACTTAAAAAATGGCTGCGCCCATAGAGTTGCACCTAGTTCTATTAATACAACATGTACATTGGCATTTTACCCCCCTCCAGTTCATTGGAGTAACCTGGGCAAATGCTCTATGGCCGATTCCACCGTTGTGTTAAACGGAGATTAAAATGACATTGTTAATGTAAAAATGTAATTTTAAACTTCGTTTAACACAACGATGGAATCGGTCCTTAACAATGTCATTTTAATCTCCGTTTACCACAACAGTGGAATCGGCCCCAAACGAAACATGCTTGGGTCAAATCAAGGATAAAATGTTATTTTATAAATTAAATTTCAATATTATCAAGACATATTAATTTTAGAATGCCCCAATGGGCCAATGTTTTTTTGCAATTTTTCTGGTCTACTAGACTGAAACAGTGTTTCGCGGTCGACCATTGCATGCGCGAAACGTGATAATTTAGGTGTAATTTTAAAATTATCAATCAGTGGCCTCTCTATTGCTACATATCAACCATTAACTCCGAAAATGTTTTGGTATGGTATACAATAAAGCATAAAAAAATTATTTATTAACAGAAAAATATTTGTGAAAAGTTTCAAAAAAAGTTACGCCTTCCTTATAAGCGATGCCAGAAACGTATACGTAAACCCGTAAACGTATCTAATGACAGCTACGCATGCGCAATAGCTATTTTTCTCACGTATCTATTTACGTCTAACGTAAACATACGTGTTCTTACGTACGCCTGATACGCATTCGTATCGAGCCGAGCAAATGCTTCGGGAGATCCGATCGGACCCGAATTAATAAAACTAATGACAGATTGTAACTTTATATTGTTCTGATTTTTTAAATTTTGAGCCATAATACGAAACGAGTTTCATATATAACACATATCACATTTATTCCCAGAAAGTTCATTGAAAAAAATAAATTAGTAAAAATTACTGGACATTGATACTCGATTATTTGTTAGTCGATTATTAAAATTGAATCTCCCACATAAAACATCACTATTTTCCAAATTTTCTTTATTTTGTAGAATTTGTAATATACAGCCCTTAAATTTATAATTTACTCAATATAACCATCTACTTTTCTCAAAAAGTACCTAAGGTATAGATACGTTTACGTCAGTGCAGACTGCTCGTTTAACGTATCGTCAATTTCCACGTTTACGTCAGAGAGATACGCATACGTATCTAATCTTCCTTACAATAACCTTGCGCCGATCCTGTCTTGTTAGTACAGGAGCACCAACTTAAAATTCAATTATCATGGCGCCCAGCTTGTTTGGGGATCAAAATTTGTTTTAGGTGCTGTTCTAGGGCGGTTTCTGAGATCTATGATCTATGGTTATCGCCCTTTTTAAAATTATAAAACACTGTCCACTTTTATAACAATAAACTGAGTACTATTTATTAAACAATATGAAGATTTTTCTAGTACTCCATAATAATTAATACAATAATTAAATCCTCGAAATAAATGTAGAATCTAATGTCACTTTGACACGTCATTGTCATTTTTTAGGTTAGAAAAAAGGGTGTAATGTTAATGTTTATTTTGGAAAATAAGTAATCTACAAAGAAAAATGTTTAAAAAGCTCAAAGAAAAAATCACAGAAGAAGTGAAAATTTCACCACAAAGGTTTGTGGAATTCACTCAATCGGTTAGTGATAGATTACAAAACAATTCAACATCAGATGATAATTTCTTTTCAATAGGAGATGATGGTAATATATTTTCAAATTGCTAATTTTAAAACATTTTACTAATATGAATTAACATTTCAGATACAAATACCTCAGTAGATAGTAGTAGTTATGGATTTTCCAGTGTGCAATTAGTCTCTCCTCAAGAGAGGATTCGAAAAAGTTCCACATCCTCATTAGCCAGTGATGTCTCTTTTTTACCCAAATATGAACCCGGCAGCATGTATCATTTACAAGTAAGATATATTTTTTAGATACTGAAGACATACTGATAATAGTAAATTACAATTCAAATCTAGATAAATACAAATTTATTACATTATGATTTTGTATTATGTTAAGGATACTGGACAAGATTAATACATTAAAATACCAAGTCCATATTCATATCTGTTGTTCTAAAACTACCAATGTCTATTTTTGGGTGCAACAGAAAAATATTCTAGACAAATGTAGGTGAATAAAATATTATAAAAGGTAGAACGAGCCTATAAACTAAATGGTGTAAGTATGTCTATGTATGAGCATGTCTAGCCTTACCGACAAAAGCTGTAGTTAATCTTCGATTATTCTATTTGTGATAATGTTCTTAATAGAGTAACTGAGATATAAGACTTAGGAGTTTAACCTACATTTACGGGGTTATGATGGACAAGTAATGTTATTTTTAACAGACACGTTATTTGTGAACAGGTTATAATTCCTCTGTGTTTATAAAATAACAGACCTGTTAAAAATAACACAGGTTGTCAATCATAACCCCCATAATCAGATCACTGATAAAGCTTTAAAAACACTTGGATTTATAATGAGAATCTCTAGTGTTCTCTCAATACATTCAGTCAAAGAAGTATATTCTGTATATATCAGATCCGTGCTTGAATATGGACTGCCTATCTGGACACCTTTTTACAATGTCTATATTTCGTCTATTGAAGCTGTTCAGAATAAGTTTTTAAGATACTGTGAATACAAATTGAGATTATTGGGGAATATGAGTATGAGGGCATACAGAGATCATTAAATTTAGAATCACTGGAATTTTGTGGATTGACTGTTGACCTTGTTATATTATTTAAATTGATTTCGGGTTTAACTAATTCAGGTCCAACTAATTCTGGTCCATATTCCTCAAAGGTGCATGAGATACAAAGACTTGTTTATTGTGCCCCTTTCAATCAACAAAGTATGGCTATTTTAGTCCTTTCTCAAGAATGGTTAGAAAGGCCAATGAGTTAGATTCGTTGGGTTTGAATTCATTACTTAAATTTATTTAATTAATTGGTACTATGATCTTGTTGGAACCAGCTTTGTGGGACATGGAGAATGCTCACTGCCGTATTCTATTTTTATGGATGTATAAATGTTTTATTGATTTTAATTATTCTTTTTTATTGATTTTGTAATCATTGATCATTGCTATTTCATATTAGTATTTAAATTTAAAAAAATTTATTATACCTTTGCTGCCTGTAGGGGTATTTAGCTGTAGCTTTTTTGTTGTTTGTCACTTGCTATAAACATGTAATTTAAATGTAATGTAGTCAAATAAAATTTACTATCGATTTTTTTTTGTCAATTTATATTCTTTTAAAAAAACAGAAGTAGATATCAATAGGTTTGTATTCTTGTAAATATTTGGTTATACACTGTATATTTTTCTATTGTATTGTATATTATTTTTTTCATAATGGGGTTTTCCCATATAATAAATAAATTCTAATTGTTAGAGATTTATTTCTAAACAAAATATTTTTAGTGTCAAGTCTCAGGGGGTAACTTATTATCGACTCCAAAGTTTTCTAAATATATATGTACATATTTTTGTGTATCTTATATACATTACAAGTAAAAAAAAATATATGAATTATATTGTATGTACTTGATAACTTTATATATAGTGATCCACAATTTTTTTTTTTCTAAAGTAGGCCTTTAAAAATCCAGGGATGTGGAAGTGTACAATTCTTCTTCTTTTTAAGTGTCAGTTTAGATTTAATTCAGTCCTATCATAGACATAATAGCCCTAGAGCCCATCGCAAATTTTGGCTGTCATCTGGTAAGGAAGTGAAATATACTCGGAAGACATGTAAAAACATTGGACTTTATCAAGTGGCACTATCCTGAGAAAAGTGGTTAAAAAATGCAAATGAAAATAGAATTTATTACGTTTATATGGTTATATTTGGAAGTATTCCAGAAAATAACATATTTAAACATTTCTTCAGTACATCGTTAAAGAGGGAAACACTTTTTTCCTCTTATCATCATACAAAAAATATTTATTTATTTATTTACTTATTTATTTATTCAAATACACAGAGTTAAAAAAAAATAACAATAAATACATGTATGTAGAATACCTACACAAAAATATCACATTCACAAAATCACATACATAGAAATAGGTTTAAATATTAAAGCTCAAAAAAACAAAAAAAAATTATTTTGAAAGTTTCAAATTACTCTTTAGCGCATACATAACATAACAAGGATTTTATTTACAACGTTAAAGTTTATCTACATGTTCAGAATATGGAATAGTATTTCAACACTACCGGGATCTTCTCCTTTCGTGGTGGTCTAGAGTCCGCCCGGACTTGTCCAACCTATATCTACCCCTTATTCTGAAAAAAAAAAAAAATGGTCAAATATTACGGCCCTCACTACTTACCATGCGATATTATTGAGGGATTATGATAGTTATGGAATCGGTAATGGGAATTTGTTAAAGGATATGTCGCGTTTGAGTTATGGTTTTTGTCCCCTGAAAAAGCTAGAAAAAACAGGGTTGTCCTTGTGTGTACAGTTGTTTGTTTAGTCTATAGTTCAGTAATACAACTCACAGGCAGATTGCTCGATACACCGTCCATCGAGGCAACAATCGCAGGTTTCGCGCTCGTTGCTCCGATGGCCAGTCTACCGTTCAGTCCGCCGTCCGACTGGTTTACGTTAGTATCTAGATCTAGTCGGTGTGGGTTGTTGTTTAGTTTGTCTGGGATCGTTAAGGAGGAATGTTGTAGTATTTTTGTTGTAATTATTGTATGTTTCTGTGTCTGTATATGTCTAGTTTCGAATGTAAACAGCCGTGTTTTCTACGCACGCCGTCCCCGCGATAGATGCTAAAGATGTCATCTTTTACATAATCGGGGAGACACCGCGTGTAGAAATTCTCGGCTGTTTCGAGTATATAGTCCTTGATTCGTGGAGTCTGAGTTTGTATGTGCATGTCTTCAATTCTTGCATAGCAGTCGTAGCCCAGTGCTAGCCGAAGACATCTGTTCTGTGCAATATGCAGTTTACTAAAGTGACAATTGAAGTTTGTTTTGCAGGGTGACTTTGTTCCTTCTGTTTAGAAGGGGATAGAGAGTTTTTATCGCAGCTTCGTTTTTAGCCACCCTGTCTTTGATGTGCCGATTGAAAGTCAGTCCCCTATCTAATTGAAAACCGAGATATTTTAAATGATCTCCAGTGTCCACCTGTTGCCCCTGGATGTTAAGGGGTGTACGAATAATTCCCTTAGTTCTACGTTTGGTTATAAGCATACTTTCTGATTTTTGTGGATTTATTTTAATCTTGTTTTCGATTAAATAGGGAACTAACTTCCTATTTATATGGATGGCCAGTGACCTGAGGGCGCGTTCTGCTGAATAATCGCATTTGTACAGACATATATCGTCGGCGTACAGTGCCGTTTGTACCCCATTATTACCCATTGGCATGTCATGGGTCATAATGGTGTACAAATGCGGCGAAAGTACTGAGCCCTGGGGTACTCCCGCCTGCGCGATGTATGGTCCTGTCGTTGTATTATTGATTTTTACGTTAAATTGTCTGTCCGTTATGTAAGAATGAATAGTCTTTACAATATGTACGGGGAAATCATTCACAAGCATTTTGTGGATTAACCCGCAGGTCCATACAGAATCGAAGGCCTTTTCGCAGTCAAGAGCGACAAGTACCGTTTGTTTACTTATGTTGGTGGCCTCTTTGGCATAGTGAGCGATTCGTAATATTTGAGCAACGGTACTATGCCCCCTTCGGAACCCGTACTGTTCCTGCGGGATAAGTCTGAGCGTTGTTCAATGTTATTTAGTCTATTTAAAATAATTGAGTCTGTTATTTTTGTTATTGTATTCAGCAACGAGATGGGTCGATAGCTTTCGATGTTTTTGGGGTTTTTACCTGATTTTAAGATGGGAATAATATTTGCAATCTTCAGGCAACTGGGATAATGTTGTAACCTGAAGATTGCATTTATTATATAGTTGAGTTGCACAACCCCCTTTTTTGGAAGGTTTTTAAGTAGGATGTTATTAATGCCATCCGGCCCCGGAGCTTTTCTGTTTTCGAGTCGCCTGATTGCATCCCCTACCTCTTTAGGAGATGTCATGATAGAATGAGGGACGTGAACTGGGTCAGATGCGCCGATTTTATTAATTAGTTCTTCGATTTGATTTTGTTGTTCATTATTCACGTATTGGTTTGTGAAGTTACGCTGAAAATGTTCGCCGAAGGCGTGAGCGTGAGGGAAGTTGTGAGCTGGGTTTTTTATACCTTCTTACAACCCCCCACAATGAATTGTCTCCGGGGTTCACTTCAGACAGGGTTTTTTGCCATATTTTATTTCTATGTTCATTTATTTGAGTGTTCGTATGCCTGGCAATGTCCATTAGCATAACCCTGTCTTCCGATCTCCTGTGTAACTGCCACCTTTTGCGTATTTTGTTTTTGTTGGTAATCAGTTCAGTGATGTCAGGTGGCAGTATGTCTTTGTGTAGTGATGTTGTTTTGATTTTTGTGGAGTCGTTTCTAGCTTTTTGTATGGTTTGTATTAGGTCTTTTGTGGTGTTTTCTAGCAATTCAGGGCTATTTATATTATTGTTGAGTGTTAATTTGTCGTTTATAATTTGTCTGTATTTATTCCAGTCCGTAGTTTTGAAGTCATAGTACAGTTTTTGCTGTCTGTTAATTTTTTGTGTTGTCCTTAACTCCAAGCACACTGGATCGTGGTCCGAGTTAATGGTACTTATTGTTCGTATATTTTGAATATCGGGTATGTTTTTCGTGACCGCGATGTCCAGTGTGCTAGGGGTAGTTCCATTAAATGGGGTGTGCGTCGGTTCGTCTTTATAGTGGACTTTTATGTCGTATGATTGCATCAGATCCTCTTCGATCTGTTCCAGGGTGGTACCCTCCGCTATTCCTCTCAGCACAAACGCGTGCGATTTATCGGACCTGCTTGTGTATGAATGGTGGGAGATTTTAGGTTCTCTAAAGCTGGCCAGGAGATTTTTGTAATCTATTTCGTCATCTAAGTATAAAATGGTGGAGTTGGATGTATATTTTATCGTATATTTACCCTTGACTATACTTTGAAGGTCCTTTTTTAAATTATTGTGATTGTCGGTCCTGCCCTCTATAACAATTGGGGTCATAGTCGATTTCTTAGGGACATTTGAATTGGTTTTATTACCGGTGTTCGTCTTGGGTGGTCTTTGGGCTTCCGACTCTTTCGGCCTACTAGTAGTGGCTTTCTGTGTGTCGGCTTTCTTTGGTGGGATGGACGTTTCGTCGTCTGAGTCGTAGACATGGGTAACGCACTAAAATTCTTTGCGTTGATACACTAACTCCGGCGCACTCTATTGCGCCAACTCATTGCGTTAACGCAATTGCGTTATTGCGTCACACCACTGCCTGCGCCGAATGAAGTCGATGCACCTCGGTGTATCGCATGATACCGGTGTTATACAGCGCGGGCTGTCTTTTGTTCAAGGCAATAACGCAATTGGGAATGTAACTAAATTTTTTTTATTATATGTTTAAAAATAAACGAAAATATAACAGTGTAATGCACTCATTTTTTTATTTCATTGTGTTCGGATTTTACAAAAAATACAAAAATTCCAATTTATATAAAAAGAATATAAATTTTGTATACTAGTAGCCAATCAAATTGAAAAGAACTAAAAATTGACAGTGTACAAGATTAAAATTCATAAAATTCGACCTACAATCCTACAAATGATGTGACATGTTGCAAAGAACATAATTACTTGAAAGATTTTGGGTAATCTGCATTACGAGTTGCATCAATTACGTAAATTAAAATTCTCAACTCGTCACGGAAAACGGAATCAGTGCCTGGCGCATGGCGCACCAACAACTCGCGATCCTTTCGACTCAGTATCGAAAATTGCGTTGCGCTGATACAATAACAACTGGTGTATCAACGCTCGTAACGCATACAACTGCGTTAACGCAATAACGCAACGCAGCGCTGCGTTACCCATGTCTACTGAGTCGGTATCGGATAGTGCATTAAACTTGTTTTGCAGTTTTATCGACCTCACCGCCTTTTCTCGTAGAACCTTAACAAAGTTTGTAGAAAACTTCTTAGGTGTTTTGAAGCCTTCTGTAGCATTATTTTTCATGCTTTCTGGTTCCCCGTTATTGTGTTCATTAATTGTGGGTCGTTCTAGCGTCCTTTTCCTCTTGGGTGGCTGTTCAGGCGTAGTTTTCGCGATCGCGCCCGTGGACTCCGCCGGTTTCAGCCCAGTAAATTTTCGCACTTGATCGCTGGTCACATTGACGTCCGTTCGGTTCGTTTTTACCACAAAGCATGTATCTTCTAGAGACCCCACGCCAATGTTAAACTTTTAAACCAAATTAGCGCCACCTTGTGTTTGGAGCTGGAACTAAAATGACAATTGACAGATGGCGGTAAATTCAAATTGTAATTTTTAGGAGTAGTTTTAAATTAAATTTTAAATTATTTCCACATAAATTATTTTATAAAATAAAGTATGGAACTAGTAAGTTCGAAACTTTTGTTTTACAAAATAATTTAGGTCGATTATACCAAATTTGAAGAATTAATTTGTTATAAGGGGTCTAATGTGGAGAGTTGGTTCTGCATATTTTTATTAAATAAATATAAGATATATCTATAAATAATAAAATAGAACATTCTTAAAATATGTTTATTAATAACTTAAATATTATTAGATAAAAATAAATACAAATAATAATACATATTTAACGAATACTTACTTGGAGCAAATAGATATATAATCTCAAATCTTTAAAATACCTATCAATAATATAAATGTGAAGTAGAGACTAGGATATTACATTTTATTAACACTAAAGTTATATATTTTATAAATGTCTTTTAACTGAGGACAAATGTAATATAGGTATTGTATTAAAAGGTGAATCCTTTTAACTATTCATTCAATGATAAATAGGTATTTTCCTTCCAAATACAGATGGTGGTATTACTCTCTTATGTGAAAAATGATTTCGGAATCTAGTCCAGTGATAAATTGATTATCAATTAGTTGTTGTCCCCGTTTGTCTTTTTATGATGCAGATGCATGGTGAATATATGGTGAATCAATGAAGTTTTTCTCGAAGTTTTCAACGTAGCACCAAAATTATTGCAAAACACAGTAGGAAATAAAAAAGCGAAACATCACAATTTTGCAAATAACTAAGACGAAACTATAAACAGAAACCAAAAGCCAAAGCCAACAAAAAATCACTAAAATCAGACGGAAAAATGAAACTAACCAAGAACATAAATAAATACACGTCACATCTTTGGAGTCTTTGGTTAAGTTTTTCTCCCATAAGGCTTAAAAATGGAGTAAGAAATCATAATTTCACCAGTAGCCCCATCTAGAGTTTGGAGCAAATAGCATAAAAAATGTCAGTTGTCGGTTTTGACCTTGGTCATTCACGTGGAACCTCTATGTGCTTTGTGGTTTTTACCGTCTCGTCTTCACTAGAAGTAGTGTCCGTTTTGAAATTTAATATTCTCGTGGTAACCGAGGCTGGCAGCGGCAGCGAGTCGTATGCCGACGTAAAGTGTGGAAAATCATATCCCGATGGTTGTGCATTTGTGTTGGCTTTCCCCGAACTTTCGGCACTATTCTCCGAACTTTTGTTAATGTTCTCCAAGCTTTTTGAGATATTCTCCATACTTTTGTTCACTTTCTCCAAGCTTTTTGGTTCATTCTCCCAACTTTTTTGCACTTTCTCCAAGCTTTTCGACACTTTCTCCGAACTTTCGAGGTCTGGTCTATCGCTAGCTAATTGTAAGAGTCTTTTTTCTGCGTCAACGGCACATTGGATTATTAAATTGTCAATGGTTTGTTCCGCGATACCGGTACTGTTTTCGTTAGCACTTCCGAATTCTCCGACATTCACGAGAGTATTGTTCAGAGGCGAGCTTTCCGCACTTTCAAAGTTAACAAAGTTTTCATCACTGTCCGGTGAGTCGATCGGGCTTGAAGAGTCTATCTTGTCCTCGGTATTATTTTTAGAAAGTATGTGGAATACTGTTGCTTTTTTTCGAGGTTGTCGCACGTATTACGGGGTTTCTTCGAATTTGATTCTTCTCGCAATCGACTGTCTGGGCACCATTGCTCTAGAGGGTACATAAAATCCAATTTGCGTCATCAAGTAGAGACGATCGGCAGTAGAATTAATAATGTTAAATATGGTGTAAAAGGTAAATAAAAATAATAATAATAATTCAGGTTTAAAAACTAGGTTCACAATGAATTGGGATTGTAATTTTCAGGGCAAACAAAATTATCCCTCTCATGTCTTATGTGAAATAAATTTTGAATATTCAAATATATACTCAAAAATGTGATATAGTATCATATTGTGGGGTAATTGTGTCTTCGCAGATAACATTAAAAAAAAGCTTTAAGAATAATTGCCAAACTACTTATAGAGAATCCTGTAGAGGTTATTTTAAAGCAACAAATTTCTTTACTTTGATTGCTTTGTTTATATCTGAATATATTAAATATATTTAAAACAATAAAAACTAATTGTAAAGCTCTGAGATTACCCAATAACACGCATCATGGTGACATAAATCGTTATTCAATTCACAGGTTATATTTAACAAAATACAATCCTTTCTATATTTGGCAAGATTTAGATTTAGGGGCAAAATTTATACCAAGTGTGTAAATGTTCTTTAACTTTTTCCTTAGTATGAACTTGGCATTTTGAAAAAGAATTCTTCAAATTCACCACTTTAAGGCCCTCTATCATGCATTTGCAGACCCATGCTCATAAAAACTGTTTTCCATGTTCACGTGTACTCTCGCTCCTTCCCTCCAATTCTGGCGCAAGGAAAAAATAGCGCAAGAAAAAAATAGCGCAGGACAAAATGGCGCGTAACGAACAAGATGTTTAATTATTGAAATTCATTGAAATAATGCGCAACAAATACTGTTCCGACGACGCCTATGTAGAGAATGTTTGAAGTGTAGCTCTTTCTTTAGGATCTGACCCATTTTAGCGCAAAACAATTTCGTGCGGGACAAATACATGAGAGACAAGTTAGCGCGTGATATAAAGTGAGAGCAATTAACGCCTAGTCTAATTATGGCAAGTCAAGTAAGCGCTTTTTCATAAAAGAGGCGGGTTGCTGTATATGGATCCAGGCCGCACAGGTTAGGTAAATTAGTTGAGTTTTTTTTTTAATTTAATATGCGCTTTTTCAAAAATGAGTGAAATAAATTAACGCGTAACAAGATACGACAGTATTTTAATTAAAATTAAAAAACCTAATCTAATGTACCTAACTTGTGCGGGTTGCTGCATATGGCTCCAGGCCGCACAGGTTAGGTAAATTAGTAACGATTTTTTTTTAATTTTTCTAATTTTATGTCATTTTTTTTTTTTTTTTTCAAAGCAACCTGCTATGGCTTCAGGCTGCTCAGGTTTGGTAAATTAATTTTTTTTATTTTATTTAAATATAATACTGGAATATTTTATGTCCTGCGCTATTTTGTCCTGCGATATTTTATACTTGCGCTATTTAGTCCTTGCGCTGTTTTGTCATGGAGCCACTGTAAACAACTTTAGACTTGACACATCAACATCTGTGCAGACGGCTTCTATGATGTTTTTGGTTTCCACTTTGTCATCATCGGATTCATCTATATAACGAAAGATCATGAGATTATTTTTCTTGGAGTCTCTTTTATTTATCTCTTTAATAGCATCAAATTTCACCTCACTTTTCACAATTTTTTTTTTTTTTATTAGTTCTTGTATCTGTTGTTTTAAGATGTTTACTACATTTCTCAATTCTTCATTTTGCTGTTGTTGTATACCAATGTCAACACAGTCATCCAAAATCTACACCTAATGTTTATTTACTTACTGTTTCCACATTGTGTATTAATCGTATTAAACATTTACCTTTTTTTTTTACTTTTAGTCAGACTTGGATATTTCGGCTAGTGAAGTAGAAGACAATATTTCAACAGCATCTTCTCAGTTAGGGCATCTAAGTAAGGAACAAATATATTCAGCTTTTCAAAAGTCTCAAAGACAATACCATAAGTATAGAGGCAGATACACAGACTTATCAAGACACTATAAAGATTTAGAAAGAGAAATTATAAAAATGAAGGTAATTTTTAAAATATTAAATTATTAATTTAAACAATCTATCCTCTAAAACATATTTTTTATTTTTCTGTAAGTCTTTCTTAGTGTTAAACAAAATTCTTTCCAATTTTCCTAATGGTAGAGATTTTGAAATTATTATTGTATCATTTTTAGAGTGTATTGGTTGAAACTCAAGACAAAGCTATAAGAAGAGTTACTGAATTAAAAGAGCAATGCAGCTTAGAGCAGAAAGCCAAAGCTCACTTGGAAAGTGCTCTCAGAGATGATATTGATGAAAAAAATTACAAAATAAAAACACTTCAAACCAAAATTGGCCTACTTCAAAATGACCATACAACAACTAATTTAATGAACGCCGAAGAAAATGCTAACAACTCTGAAAATTTAGAAACATTAACAAAATACCTTAACGAATCTAGAAAAGAAATTGAAAAATTAAATGCTAAAATACAGGAATTAAAAGCAAATGCTATAGTTTTTCAAAGCAAGGAACAAGAGTACAAATCTAAGCTTTCCAGTTTAGAAAAAGAAATTGTTCAATTTTCTGAAAGAGAAAAAGAAAATAATTTAAATTTAGCCCAAAATAAAATGGAATTACATAATGAAATTCTAATTAAAGATTCCGAAATATCAAACTTAAAAAGAGAAACTGAAACACTAAAACAAAAATTGGAAACATTTGAAATAGAAGGCAAATCAAACAGTAATCAAAAAATGGAAAATTTACAAAGTCAGAATACGAAATTGATTGAAAAAGTTGAATCGTTAACCCAAAAATCCAATAATTTAGAAAGTGAATTGATAAAAATGCAAACTTACAAAATAGAAATAGATAACTATAAACAAAAATATGTTGAATTAGAAAAACAAGTAATTGATTTACAAAAACACAATGATGCACTTTCTAACTTAAACTCACAACAAATTAAAAGTTTACAAGAACAAAAAGAAAATTATGAAGAGCAAATTTCACATCTGCGTGAAGATGCAAAGAAAGGTATTTTATCATTGGACAATAAAATTAGACAAAAATTAGAAGTAGAATTTTTGGAAAGAGAAGAAGAAATTCGGAATGAATTTACAGCTAAATTACAAGAATTAAGTTCTAATAATACAACACAAGAATTACAATTGCAAATATTCGAAAAAGACAGTCTTATTAAAAAAATAAGTGAACAGATAAATGAAACCAATTCAGAATTAATTAAGAAAATGGAAGCTTACACTGACTTGGAACAAAACCATTTAGAACTAATAGAAAATTGCACAAAACTACGAGACACAATATCTAACTTTGAAAAGGATAAATTAGCACTCGATTCTTATGAAGAAAAAATTAGTCGACTTGAGGCACACATTAACACATTGCAAGAAGAATTAAAAACTTCAAACAATAATTGTAAGAAAGCAGAAAAGGAATTAGATGATGTTAAAGCCGCTTTAGTTAACTCCTCTAAACAGATCAAACTTCTCGAAGAACAGCAGTTACAAGAGAACGCTGATGGCAATGAAATTGAATCAAAGTTGAAAAGTTTAGAAGAAGTTAAAAAACAGCTTGCTTCTGAAAATGAGAAGTTAACAGAAACAATTGATCGTCAAAATGAAAACATTGAACATCTAAAGCAAAATCTAGAAGATGAAAAAGAAAAACTCAATGATATAAATGAAAAACATTCAAATGTTGTAATGGAATCAGAAGACTTAAAAGAACGGGTTAGATTGTTTGAGTTAAAAGAGGATTCTATGAATATTAAAAAAAACGAAGTTGGATTGTTAAAACTAAAACTTCAAGAATTAGAAAAAACGCTTAAATTGAACTTAGAATCGGTTGACAAAGAACATGAATCAATATCAGAAGATCTTGATTCTATCAGAAAAGAGCTGAATCTTACGGAAGAAGAAACTTTCATTAATCAGTTTAACCAAGGTGGTATTACATTAAAATTGGATGCTTTGAAAGACATGTGTGCTAAGAAAAATAAAGAATATAATGAATTGCTTCTGAAACAGTCCGATTTAGTAACAGAAAATGTGTCTAAACTCACTCAAGTTGAAAAGCTCCAGTCAGAAATGGCCAGTATTTTAAGTACAAATAAAGATTTTGAATCAAAAATTCACAATTTAGAAGACAGTATTAAAAAAAGTAATAGTAATTTGGAAGAAAAAGAAATTTTATTAAATAATCTTACGTGTAGCTTACAAGAAAATCAGAATAAATTACATGACCTGGAAAAAGTGTTCTCTTTAGAACAAGACAAATGCAGTAAATTTTCCCAAGAGAATGTTCTGTTAGTAACAAAATTAAAAGAACTGGAAGAAAAATACAAACTACTTGAAGTAAACCAACAAAAATTAGATACAGAAAAATCGGAGTATAATGATATACAACACAAGCTACAGATGATAGAAAAAGATTATCAACATTTGCAAAACCAGTATGAGGAAGAAAAAATATTATATGATAAATCAGCAAAAGAAAATAAAGAAACTATTGACAAGTTGAAAAAAGATTATACTAAGGCAAACGAAGAAAGCAAACATGAAAAAATAAACGCTGAAAGTATTAATCAAAAATTGCAACAATTAATGGAAACAAATAATAAATTAAAAGCAGAAACACAAGAAATTATTGCAACAAATGAAAAACTTAAGAACGAAAAAGAAGATAAAGAAAAGGAAATTTCTAAACTTTCTAGCGATATCATCAACTTAAGTAACACAATAGAAAAACAAAATATAGAATTTAATAATCTCCTTACAAAAACTAACGATTTAGACAGTATGTTAGAAAATATTAGGACTGAAAAGGCAAATGCAATAACACAAGAAAAAGACCAACAAAATCACTTAAAGTCGAAAATAGAAGAGTTGAATAAAAAATTGGAGCAAGGATCTAAAGAAATTATTGCACTAAAGGAACATATTTCTCAATTAGAAATCTCTCACAGAGATGAGAAGGAAAAATTGGAGAAAAAGCTATCAGAATATACAGAACTTGAATCTAAATTGAAAAAACACAATGATGATTTGAAAACTAAGGACCAAGAAATTTATATTCTTAACACAGAACGGGATAGTCTTTTGGAAGAAATTACTACACTAAGAGGAAGTCTAGGACAAATGGCTAATGAGATTTCTCAAAAAGGAAACATTGATGCAAGATTAATCCACTCAGAATGCGAAAAAGAAGATTTAAAACTTCGAAATGCTAAAATTAAAGAAGAAATATTGGAGTTGAATAAGAGGATACAGGAACTCTCATTAGATAATAGAAATATATTGGAAGAAAACCAAACCCTATCTCAGGAAAAAGAAGAACTCAAAATTGCCTTAGAACTTCTAAAAGATGAACCAAATACCGGACCAGATCTAGAAAAACTTAAACTAGACAATTTAACATTAATTAACACTATAGAAGATCTTACCGCTAAAATAACCGAATTGCAAGTACAACATTCTAAACTTATAAATGAAAGAAGATTGTCCACCACTAATGAAATAGATATAACAAAAATTCAACAAGATTTTTACGAAATTAAAGAAAAATGTGATGACCTTTTTATAGAAAACAAAAATTTAAAATTAGAATATAATACCTTAGAAGAAAAATGCAACAGATTTGGGAAAATAAAAGATAAATTAGAAACACAAATAAGCGATTCAGAGCGACATTACAGCGAATTACTTAGAGAAAAAGAACTACTAGCAGACGAAGTACAAGAATTAAAAACGGCTCCCGTAAACTATAAAAATGATATATCTCGTTTGGATAATCTGGAAACATTAAAAAAAGAACAGAGTTTTTTGAAAGATTCAGAGAAGCAGCTCTACCTTAGCGAATTAGAAGTACTCAGGGACAAACTAACTAAGTATAAATCATTAGATCTGACCAACAAAAGTTCTATAGAATTTTATGAAAATGAGTTACAGAAGATGAAGATCCAGAATGATAAGTTAAATCGAAAATTGGATGAAACTTTGGTGACTTTAAATCACTGCGCTGAATTGTCAACTTCAACGGAGGTAGAATATTTGAGAAATGTGCTGTTCAATTATATGCTGGGAAAGGAAAGTGTCGTATTGGCGAGAGTGATAGCAGCCGTTTGTAAATTTGATCCTCATCAAACTGAATTGATTTTACAAAAAGAACAACAGAAGCAGACATTGGTAAGTACGAATATATCTTTAAAATAATGGCAGAGAGAAAAATAATAAATTGTATTGATACATTATATTAAAAGGCAATGGAATGAGTAGTCTAGGAGGAATTGGTGCATGCATGATTGTTGTTTTTTTCAGAATCCTTTAAAAATATGCCCGATATGTAAATACAGTTTGCTATGAGGAAATGTGTTTAAAATAAAATTGTTTAAACAATTCTTAAAAAATAATATTTTCAAACGGGAAAAATCTATCATATTCTTTACTTTAATATAAATTAAAAAAATTCTATACATTTTTTTAAGAAAGTTAATATTTTAGAAAATATGAATTTTTAAGGTTTAAAATATCACGATTTTGACGAATTTTAACGGCTACTAAATCTATAAAAATAACTAATATGATTATTAAACAATTTTTTTATATTCTCTATCATGGAATTATACTCCGTAGCGAGGGACAAACAATTGAAAACCCCCGTGAAGATTTATATACATCTGTTTTAGCGTGTTCAACCTTGTGTTCACCTATTTGCTGCGCGTCGTGGCCTTAAACTCGTTGCTCATGCTTTAAAGGCTCGAATAAGCATTAGTATCATAATATACTATTATATGGAGTTGTGTATTGTTACAAAGATATTCAATAGTTTTAAAATCGAGAAAAAAATTCGAGATATCAATTTTTTTATACACTGTGTTCAATTAAGTCGGCACCATATGGGAAACTTTTTTATTGTTAGTTTTATGGAAAAAAGTTATTCTTTATAAAAAGTTTTGCATGGTCTAAAACCTAAAATACAACCATCAGCTATTACATTTTTTGAGCCGTATACGAGGTGCGTCAAAAAATATAAATTTCGTCAAAAGTAAATTACTTTTATTGTTGACAAACCTCGTATACGACTGATAAAATTTGATATCTGATGGTTGTATTTCTAAAGAATCCGTTTTTATACCTTTTTAAATCTGAAAACTGTATTTAACAATATTTACAAGTGAATTTATTTAGTTTCTTTGAATCTTCTTTTTTGGATTCAAAATAGTCTGTGTCAAGATAACCATTGTCTGTTGACGCATCCGACTCTATCTTCGTGATCTATATTGTGATTATTAACTTTTCCAATTAAAATGTGAATTTCTTCTTTAAACACGCTCCTCTTGAAAATTACATAAAATTTCATCTATGAAATTTCGTATTTCATCTAATTTGGTTATACAATTAATAAACATGTTCTTTGGTAACGTATCACATGTTTTCTTTGGCTGTGCCATTTTATTCCACTTTAGCCATACACACTTTCACTCCTTGTGAAGTATCTTCTAAAATAAAAAGTCTTGACTCTAGTAAAATTGCGGGCCCTGATGGGGTACCACCGTCGTTCTTGAAGGGGTGCTGTGACTCCTTGTCAATACCACTTAGCCAAATTTTCCAAAAATCATTTGATAGTGGAATATTTCCATCTGCTTGGAAATTTTCTCACCTTATGCCAATTTACAAGAAAGGTGATAAAAGCGATATAAAGAATTATAGAGGTATTTCCATTATATCGATAATTCCAAAACTATTTGAATCCATAGTAACAGATGAAATTTTTTACACATAAAAACTATATCTCTCCTCAACAATATGGCTTCTATCAAGGTCGCTCGACATCAACTAATCTGACAATATATCAAGACTTCTTAATTTCATCAATTGAAAATGGTTAGGTTAGGTTCTTGTAAAATGTTAAAAGTTTCTTCACTTGTATTTTTAAAGTGTCTTTTAATTCTAATTGATTAATTTTCATATCGTTCAATTTTTTATTGTAAACATTTTCGGAATGTTGAGCAGGTCTTGATGTAACTCAATCGTGTTGACATTTTTCTCAACACCTATACAATAATTGCATCCAATAATAATGTCCAACATCTTCAGGAATCACATTATTTGGAACGACCTCTAACGTAATAGTCGGCAAAATCACAAAGATCGATATTCTAAACATCTTGAGTTCCAATTCATAACAAAAGCACATACATCAGCTGGCCTAATCGTTCCTTTTAATGTTTTTACTACGGAATGTTTAATTATTGAACTATCAGCATCACTCTCAATAAAGTATTTTAATGACTGAATTTGTTCATTTACAATCATTGCTTTTAAGGGTAGCCTTGTATTCACGAGCAGCTGGTTTTTTCTTGTCAGCGAATGCAACAATTAGGTCATCACAAAGTCTTGCCACGTTCGAGAAAGAAGTCGCCAGTCACAACAATAACCGCGATTCCTAGATGCGTCGCTCGATTTAGCGACCATGAAGTTATCTCTAACGCTTGGTTCGGCTTTTATTTTGGTTAGCGTCACTTAAGCCATTCTTTTATGGAATATGCGCTATCGTCAGAGTCATAGCTGGTAAGTCGAAAACAGTGCACAGGCGCGAATCTTAGCGCTTGCGTGTTAGATTAATCTGCTCCTGCAACACTGGGCGTTGGCTTAGCGAACGGCTACGTAGCCATCTTGGAATGTTGAATTAAATCAGCAATTTGTTACTTTTGGACTGCTACAAAGTTTATTAATGTTTCCTGCCATTGAAATTTAGCACGATTTGAACTATGTCTGTTCACATTGTTTTTAACATCGACCGCCATTGTGTTTGGCTGACGCATTGTCATGAGGTTCAGGATTTTCGTCCGCCATTATCACTAGCACTAACTTCTAGTTAAATTACTAATTATAGTCTATTAGCCTCGGTACGCGTAGTGATCCCACTTCTGATATAAACATAAGGGATGTATCATCCCTAATAAAAAGGTCTAAAACTGCTTTTTCAATGGTTTAATTCACGATCAAGTATTATCAATTACAATGTTGCTGTCTATTCGCGTACTGCCCACTGCTCTGGTCTGCCTTCTCCCGCTCGTCCATCCTGACACGCATGTGTATGGACTTCAAGAATGTGTGGTGAGGAGCAGAAGAACACCGCTAACATATTTATATACGTTATACATTGGCATTGACATATTTTATGTTATTGGCATTTTTTAAGCAACTTTTAAAGTTAAAAAATCCAGATTGAAGTTAATAAAAATCTTTAAACTGTAATTACTCAAATCTTGTAATTTTGAGATACACCTGTTCGTCTTGTTAACGACGAATTTAGGTAGATTTACATTCATTTCAAAATTGTTTAATATACAGACTTATAAGATACTAAGCTAACGAATAATGGTGACAGAATTGATTTATTTTATACAGAGTGTTTTGAAACATGTTTTAAATATGGCTATTTATGTGGTAGTGACAAATATGAAAATTTTCATCATTAAGGACAGTTTTTTAATTATTACGCTCACAGATATAATAATGATAAATAATAATTTACAACGGATAGGCTCAGCAGCGCGTGAGTAGAACAATGACATCAATACTTTAAGGTAAGTCCCGGTTATTTATGCTACTAAAAATCAGTCGCTTAGTGATGAAGATTTTCATATTTCATATCACAAGAATATAAATAATTTTTTTTATAGATTTATAAGCCGATAAAGGGATCTATTCTGTAAAAATTCCTTTATATTTAACGGCCTTTAAAAATATTGGCGGCCTTTAAAAGTATATTTGTATTCGTTAATTTACTTCTGTCATTATTTAAACAGATTTCTTTAAGATAGTCCTCTAATGTATTTTAAAGATCCGTTTAAATAATGACAGAAATAAAGAAGAAAATATTTTTAAAGGCCGTTAAATATAAAGGAATTGTTACAGAATAGACCCCAAATCACGTCAAATTCGTGTTTTTAAAAATTCATATCTTTTAAAATATTCTTTATCCAAAACATTTATGGAACTTTTTTTATTTGTATTAAATTAAAGAGTATAAAAAATATTTGTCACATTTGAAAATAATATTTCTTTAGGAATCGATTAAACAAAATGGGTCCACATTGCCCCATGTTAAACTACATTTATACATTTGGCATATTTTTAAATGATTCTGACAACAACATTGCATCGGAATAGTTTTCGATACTCATGCACCGATTTTTCCTAGACCAGAGGTTCTTCAGATGAATAATGGCCTTTTAATAATTTTGTTATTTTCATGTTAAAGCGTGTTCACATCGCGAGGCATGTATCTCCAATGTCTCACCGACTTTTTGTCAATGAATATAAGTTTTCACATTATTATTTAACTTAACTTTATATCAACATATAAAGGGGTACTAATAAATCAGGTAAATAGAGAGATAAGAATTGGTTGAAACGACCTAGATTCGGACAGTCCAGAATATTCATAGAAGGTACTCCTTACAATTCGATATAAAATTATCGTCTGGATATAAAAGACGTAAAAACAAAATAATGAATGAAAATTGCGGAACTGGAAAAAAAATAAGAATTAATGAAGGCAATCGAAAAAAACTGCTTGTTTCTCCAATAATAAAAGTAAGCAGTTTTACAAGGAAAATAGTTACTCCAGCTTTAGAAAAATGCTTATATTTGGAGAAGTGCAAGTAAAAAAAAAGAAATCCAGTAAGAGAAGGTTAATTTCCGATGTTTCTGGACCGATAATAAAAAATAGGTTTCAGTATTTTATCGAAAATCTCTCTTCACGACTCGTTTAAAAAATGGGCTAATTTTCATGGTGAACAATTTAAAGAACTAAGAAGAAAAGTTGTTTTTCCAAACTGGTTATGACAGTCGCTTGTGTCCTGGAAAGAATGACACAATCACATAAATGACAAAAAAACAGAGAAGATTCTTGAAAAAACTACATTTGTTATAGTTATCTCCCAGATAACTTAAAAAAGTAATCTTTTTACTTTTGGATAAAACTAACCGGCAGATAAATTGGTGTTATCTAAAAGGTAACTTATCTTACCTCTGAACTTCAAGTGGTTAACTGATGGATAAGTAGGTATGTAACATAATAAAATGTGATACGAGTCAACATATTATTTTATTTGCTTTTATGACGATGTTGTGTTTATGTTAAAAATGGTTTACTTGTTTGTTATGTATAATTGTGTATTTATTCTCGAGAAAATACTTGGAAAAATAAGCGGTATAATAAAGAAAAACAGCCTTTACATACGGTGTGACAATTTTAAAACTTACAATGGGATGTATCTCACAAACGAAAATATCAAAAAATGCTTAAAACTGTTTCTGGGATAGGAAGGATGAACTAAAATGACATAAAAGAGAACTCACAAATTTGTACTTCAACAAAAACTTCATTTAATTTTCCTTTTAAGGCAAGGTTTCACAATTATTATTTACCCTGTACAATTATTATTTATACCATTCGATAGCATTTTTTAGGGTCTTTTGATTTGAAAATCGATCGAGCGAGCTTCGAGGAGAACGAGAAGTGATGATGTTACAATAGAGCATTGAATCAAATCAAATAAAACAGAGTAAAAAACATAACCTCTTTTTTTTGTGTTTCTTGTTTCTATCAACTTTTTAAGTTTGGGTAGGTGCCCATACAATACAAACACATTTCGGAAATATTTCAACAATGTTACATTGAAACATTTGCAATGTTGTATAAATATTACGAAACATTTCTGAAATATAAAAATGTCCTGTAAATATATTTCACAGTAATATTTCTGAAATGAGAATTTAAAATCTTTTAGAAATATTAAATAGTAATATTTCAGAAATGTATTCAATTTTTTTTTCTAATATATTATTAGACTAAAAAAAAAAAAGACATTTTAAAATATACATGTTTATTTAAAATACACAAAACTCAAACATTGATTCTTAAACAAACAAATGAATATGTTTTAAAGAATATTTCATAAAATATAGAAGCGAATTGCTTCATTTCCACCAATTCCTTTAAATGCACTAATTTGAAACAACTAGGGTTTTTTCAATAGATGCTCCAAGTAAAGAAACATTTACGAGTATTATAATCTAATCATTAAGATCAATTAGCAATTTTATTTTTATCTAACTTATCTAGGGATGAAAAACTTCATAAACTAAGATTCTACTCACTATATAGTGTACTTTAGAGTCTAATTATTTAGTTACACTACCGTTAAAAACACTTAACAGCACTAGACTCTGTTTTAATCTAACATCACTGAACTAACTCAAAAGGCCTGGTTCTCTTGAGTCTTCTTATTAGATTGGCATTGTTGAGGAGCTGGATAATCTCAAGGTATCCATGTTGGAGCAGTCGTTGTTGGTGACTACTGGCAAATTTTTGTATTGTATTTTCAACAGTCTCCACTTTAAGGTCCCTATGAAGATCAGTATTACGGCAATACCAGGATGCATCGGCGATTTTCTTTAATACTTTATTCTGGAAACGTTGAATAACTTGAATGTTACTTTTACATTTCCACCAATTCCTTTAAATGCACTAATCTGAAACAAAATATAGGTAATTAAAAAGGATTTATACAAATTATTTGATTACCAATAGTTTTATTAATATTGTTTTAAATGAACTATAATAAAACAATACTCATGTCTAAACAAAACATGAAGCAAGCATTATTTATGTAGTTCTCACCTTAATTTCTAAAGACATTATTCTGCTTCCCATATAACAAGTTCACAACGCATGAATATCAAAAACCAACAACTCAAATCTATAATTATTTAGAATATAGGCTTGTTTCTAGCTGGTGGCTGGACAGGGACATATGATGAAATAAAATAACTACATATCCCATCTTCTTACAAATTAGAAATTCTTTGTTAATTGTTGGCCTTCTACAACATAACCCGTTTAGTAACTTTTTGTGTAACATGTATATCATGTTTCAGAAACATTTTCAGTGAAATATTTAACTAAAATATTTCTGAAACACTTCTGAAATAATGTGTGCTGTATGGGTGAGGCCTAGGGGGTTGATGGGGTGAGTTCTCTTTTATGTAATTTTAGTTCCCCCTTCCTATCCTAGAAACGGTTTTAAGCATTTTTTTATATTATCTTTCGTTTATGATAGATAGCCCATTGTAATTTTTTAAATTGTCACACCATATATAAAATAGTATATGGCAAATAGTGTAAACTACACCTTTGAAAAATTAAATTTAATCAAATGAACAATCTATGTTAATTTCTATTACAACAGACCCCAGAATAAGTTTTTAATTTTGCAGTACTGCTTTGTGTTCTTTGTTCTTGTCACTTGCTTCATGGAGTTTTAAATAATAAATATTTTCAGAAAAATACAAAAACCTCTTTCAAATTAGTGACAGAACGAAATAACGACAAGTAACATGAGAGTGACATATCGCATGCATAAATACATTGATATGAAGGTAGTTACATGACCACAGAACGTTAAAAAGTACCAGATAACTACCCTACTGGTTATTTCTCTTGAAAAGACGGGAACCAATCAGATAGTGATTTTTCAGATACTATATCCGTTGGTTAGTTAACTGGAACTTTATCTGAAGGTGAAAAGACCGACCCTTACTTTTTTATTTCATACTATTTTTGATTATCACACAAGAATTGTTTAGTTTTGTAACTAGGTATAATTTTATTGGAATATCTGCCTCGCTTTGCTCGGCACTCGTTACATAAAATAAGGCATTTCGTAAATGGTTTCATAAATAGATGTTATTGTCAAAGACAGAAGTTTATTGACAAAGCTGCAGAAATCCTATTTCCTACTAATATATAAATGCGAAAGTTTGTTGCTCAATCACGCAAGAACGGATCTGGATGAAATTTGGCACAAAGATAGATTATAGTCTGGAATAGCACATAGGCTACTTTTTATCCCGGAAAATTCATTAACCAAATTCTATTTTTATATACTCAACTTTCCCTTCTTTGATATAAACTTTCAATACCAATGTACATCTTGAAATTAAAACCAAAAAAGATTTATTTTTCTTTTCTTTTTACAACTGGTGACATGATGAATGCTTCCCCATATTTGAACCCAGATTTCAGTCGGATGGAGTCGCTTATGATATAATCGGAATATACCATGTACTAAAGCGTATTTCATAGTATACTGTCGCACTTTAAAATTAGTTTTGAATAACTTTGCATGTAGCCGGTTTTGCGAATAGACGACTCAATTTATTAGTCGAGCCTAATGTGATTACAAGCTGAAATAATATCGAATTTGTAATTGATTAATTAAAATTCTATTGCTGTGAATAAGCAGGAATAGGATTTAAATGCTGATAAATATTTTTCATTCATCGACATAAATTTATGTAGAGTTTTTGTTTTGTTTCAGTTAGGCCAGCTGGGACTCATTTAACAGTTAGAAGGCTAAATTTGAGCAAGCCTAAATTTAACTAATGCCCAAATGCATTGTACCTACTGAGCTAGGAAGCTACAAGTACTTGTCCCACAGGGGTACGAATAAACTGAAGAAGAGACAGCATAAATGATTCCCCAGTAATTCCTTTTTTATTATTTCAGATAATGTAATTCAAAAGTTCGAACTACATACTTTTATATATCCTGGAATTTAATAAATAATTCTAGGTCATATAAAATAAGTGTATTTTGAAATATGTTGATTCAATATGAAGGTAATTCCTTTTCGGACTCTTGAATTGTATTGCATTATTTAGAAGCTAACATAATTTGGTTACGTTTATATATTTACATAGATGGTTAATATTTTCTGTGAATTTTAGCATTTCTAAAACACTACATTAATAAAACATTAAAAATACTTACATTGCTCAAAACATTTTTTTTTTTTTTTTTTTTGAAATAGTCTCTAACAACACACTGAAGTGGTAAGTAGTCTTTTACAGAATCAATTATTAAAATTAAAATCCAACTTGATTTGACCAGTTATAAATTTTTATTACAATATTGTTTTACTTCTATTTTCTTTTTAGTGCCAAGAAAATATTGTATGTTCTTGAAAAGTTCTAACAGAAAAATAATTGGTATTTATTTACACTGCTCATCAATTGAACTATATAATTCTAATTATCTTTAACCAAACATGACAATGTGGAAAACCATCCTCAGCACGTTCTCAATAATTTCTGCTAAAAATGTTGTGAATTTCACAATAAGTTGTTAATGGTTCTATTTCTAGCTTATTTTTCAATTGAAGATTAGTTTCATTTTGTTCCTTTGGTTACATTATAACATTACACTTTTATTAGATTTTCTTGTGTTTTTTGAAATATCCACTACGAATGTTGAGCAGTGTGGTTTTGTTAATTTAAAATATCTAAGGAAATTTGGGGATCATATACTGATTAAAAATTATTAATGATGCTAATAACACAAAATATGGAATTGCTGTTATTTTCTAAATTACAAAATGAATTTTTGTGAGCATTCCAATTTTAATATAATTGTAAAACAAACAAAAGTGTTTTATAGAAGTGATGGGCTCTTATTTATTTTTTTGTATTTAGATTAACTATTAACATTTTTTTTTTAATTTATATATGTACATATTGTTATTTAAATATTATTTTTATGTATGTTATAGTAAATTTTTTAGTCTCCAAAATTGTATTTGTATTTATCCTATATCCATATTTTCAAAAAAAGTCCCAATTTTCTTCATTCATAATTGCTTTATACTACTTAATATTGTTATAGCACTATTACCAAATTTTGGTTCTCTTAAATCCGCTTTTAGAGCTGTATTAGACTTATAATAGTGCAGTAAAGTCATGGTGTAAAGTTCCAGACTCTATAACCAGTGATCCACTCACCCACTCATATACAGGGTGTTAGTATATTCGACCGACAACGCTCTACCACAGAGAGCTCTCGTTAATTGATGAATTTTGATATAGGAAAATGAGCTTAGTTACCGAGATACAGGTGTTAAAAGTTTTAAATCAAAATTTGCCATAAATCAAAAACGTCTTTTAATATTTTTTTTCAAATTTGATCTACAAAGATGTTATTAAATACACGAACTATTAAACTTTTGAAACTTGCACACTATTTAGAAATATTGAGTCGTTATAAATTATCTAGGTTAAGTTGAAAATGGGTGGGATAATCTCATCACTTTCCACTGCGACCCAAATTAATCTTTTGTGGCTCATGTCTAACTTATAGTTCACAGTACAAGCCAAACCTTTTGTTGAAGGCCATGGTTTGAGTGAGACCTGTTTAAAGTCTGTAGGCTTCAGTCAGGTGAATCTGAAGATCTGGTTTTTTCCAAACCGGAGCAGGTTCATAAAATGTGCTATGCAGATTCGTCTTCCACACTGCAGATAGTCCCATATTTGTTGCAGACAAATGATCGAAGTACATGCAGACTTTTATTTAATTTAACTGGCAGCAGATATATTTTGCTAACAATATAGATGAGAAAGTTAGTATATTAACTAATTATATAAAAAATTTATTTGATCAACATGTTCCATTTAAAAGAGCAAAAATAACCAAACCTAAAACACCCTGGTTTACAGATATTCTTCATAAAATGAAGAACAGGAATCGGTTATTAAGTAAATTTAAACATTCAAGAGACCCTGATGACTGGCAAGCATATAAGCAATCGAGAAATCTATTCACGAGTTTAAGGAATGAAAAGCGTGCATATTTAGATCGAGTTAGTAGAAAATGGTGATTCTAGGAAAACGTGGAATTCCCTAAAAAATTTAAATATCTATTCTAATAAAAGTGATGTGAATATACCGGAACACCTGAACAACCCTGACGAAATAAATGCATACTTCATCGACTCCGTTCTGAATTTAAAATGTGACATAGATCCTGTATTGATTAGTACCTACAAAGATTGACAATTTAAAGATATTAATGATTGTGAGTTACAAGTTGTTTTGGAAAATGATGTAATAAATGCAGCAAACAGCATCAAATCCAATTCTGTAGGCTCTGATGGCATAACCCTAGGTATGTTAAAGTTGTGTTTGCCATACATATTGCCTTATTTGACACATATCCTAAATTGTTGTATAATTGAATGCTATTTTCCAATAAATTGGAGAACTGCCTGTGTATTTCCACTTCCAAAGGTGCAAACACCGAAAGACATTTCCGAACTAAAACCAATAAGTAAGGTGTCTGCATTGTCTAAGATTCTGGAAAAATTGATGTATTTTCAAATGGTAGAGTTTCTATCTATCAATATTTTCGCAGAAAATCAATCTTGCTTTAGAGCTGGATATAGCACAGTTACTGCCCTAACCAAAATGATTGATGATATATTGCAAGCCACCGATCAGGGTTATTAGACTTCAGTAAGGCGTTTGATACCCTGGGTAGAGAACTTCTCTTAGCTAAGCTTCATTATTATGGATTTTCAGATAGAACTATAAAGTTGTTAAAGAGTTACCTGTCAATACGTGTCGATTGAAAAAGCTCGAGATTAGTAAATAAAGGTGTACCACAGGGCTCCATCCTTGGTCCTCTTCTTTTTCTAATTTATACAATTGATTTAAGTAGCAATTCTGCGTTAACTGTAATATTGATCAATTTGCTGATTACACTCAAATCTATAGACAGTTTTTAAATATAGAGGTAGGTACAGCCTGTGTGGATATAAATCAGACGTTATCAAACATATCAGAGTATTCACGTAGACATGGATTAAAACTCAACCCATCTAAGACACAAGCCATTTGTTTTGGTAATATAACAGAAACTCTGAGATAATCTAAATATATCAATCGACAATGTAAAAGTAGAGCTTTACAATACAGTAAAAAGGCTAGTTCACATTTACACCTTACTAAGATTTAAAACACATCTTAAGCATGTTATTCAGAAATCTTACTTTGCGTTAAAGAATTTATATCACAGCCGATCATTCGTTAATGTGTCATTAAGAAAACAGCTTTGTGCGTCTTACTAACTATATGCTGATATAGTTTATATAGTCCATCCTTAGATGCTGACTCATCAGCAAGACTTCAACGAATCCAGAACTCCTGCATTAGGTTCATTTTTTGCTTAAGATCAAAAGATCACGTTTCACATAAGTTAAAGGAGTTAGGATAGCTTAACATGTATAATTGACATAAGCTTCACATTGCATGTCAGACTTACAAAGTGCTAAAAACTGAAATTCCTACATATTTATTCAAAAAGTTAACTTTTAGCTCAGAAATTCATAACTGCGTCACTAGAAACACAGGTCTACTTGTTGTACCCAAACACACAACAACTCTATATGAGAGATCATTTTCATATAGCGCTGTGAAAATTTATAATTCACTTCCCCAAAACATCAAATTCAAATTAGGTCATAAGTTCAAATTAGTTGAAAACTTTAAAAAAACTGTCAAGTCTCTTTTACTTATATGTTAATAAGTGTTGTTGGTATTTTCTCTAATCTTGTATATTGTGTTGTAGAGTGTGCATGATTTATCTATGACGTTCAAATTAATAATCAATATTTAATTTTTAAACCTTTAATATTGTTATATATACATATATTATTTTTTGTAAATGGTACTCGGTTAAGCTGAACAGCTCTGTCGAGGATTAATAAAATAAAGACCTTTATTATTATTATTTAGGAACAAATTTCTGGAACACCATTAATTTTAGCTCCATAAAAGATTCGTACTTTTTTAATTAAAAATGAACAGAGAATTAAAAAAAAGTATTTAAATAAAAAAATATTTGTTCCAGTGGCATAAAAATAGGGGGAAAAATTGCCACTAACTTTGATAGCGCATCACTGTTTAAATTTTCAAAAGTTAGTTTGTCAAAATATTTCTTACAAGAAAGTATTGGTCACCAAATTTGAAAAAAATATTTCAAACTTTAACACCTAGTACCTCGGTAACTATATACGTCCTTTAAGGGTCCATGTTCCTCTATCAAAATTCATCAATTATCGAGAGCTCAGGCAAAGAGTCGTCGTTTGCCACCCAAATTACTCTACACCTTATGGGGTTGGAAGTGTCTGAGGTGATTTTTTTTTTAAATGTTCGTCTTGAAATTGCCTATCGATCCCTCATTTTCGTTTTACGTCTTCATTTTCCGGAATTCTGATCCAAAAATTGGGTTTTATGCAAAAACATAGATTTCCCGCACGAAAGTGATCCTACGGTACACGAGATTGAAATTTTACAAAACTTTTTTATGGGAAAATGTTCGTCTTCAAAGACCCTAAAAGATTGTCTTTATCAAGAAAGTGAAATCCACAAAAAGTATTTAGTATAATTTGGGGAGTCTGACTGAGGTTTCTCACAATTTTGGTCTCTATGGTGGAGAAAATGAATTCCACAAACATGTTTATAACCTTTCAAAAACTGAGCTTTTTGAGAATTTATGGACTTGAAGGGACCTCAGGAATCCAGAAAATTTTTTGAGCATATTTACGTATATTCGTAGGTTTTGAATCAAAATGACCAAAAACAGAAAGATCAACATAGTGTCTAATAGTCAACCATCTATTAGATGCTGAAGACTTTCACTATCATCCATTTTTTTCGAAAAGTTCCAGGAGAAATTAATCATGGTTCATTAATGATGACCTATTATATGCAAAATGGCCACTTTTATCAAGAAATTGAATTCTTCGAAAAGTGTTTAGAACAATTTATGGAACCTTTCTGAGACTTCAGAATTTCTGGAAAATAGTCGTATCTGGACATTTTGTGAAATGGCCAAAAATTCTGGTAAAATTCGTGCGCATTCCTGGAATGAGCACAAACAATTTTTGTTCAATTAAATTTTTTCCAATACTATCCTGTTGAGTAAAACGCGCTTCCTGTTATTTGAAAATTTTTGGATGATTGACCATTTCAAGAGTAATGGAAAATTTTTGACCGTATTCCAAGTACAGAACAGAGACTTTTAGGGTCTTTGAAGACGAACATTTTCCCATAAAAAAGTTTGGTAAAATTTCAATCTCGCGTACCGTAGGATCACTTTCGTGCGGGAAATCTACGTTTTTTGCATAAAAACCAATTTTTGGATCAGAATTCCGGAAAAATGAAGACGTAAAACGAAAATGAGGGATCGAAGCGCCACTGTGCGTCGGTCGTACAAATTTATCATAGAAATATAAAACTGATTATTCAAGAAGATAAATGTTTAAGATCATAAGGGGTGTAAAATTTCCCTAATTCATAGTGCAAAACAGTAATAAAAAAACAAATCTGTGTATGTACTGACACATAAATAAGTTTTAATATTTTTATTTCTTCATCCACTGCTTGCTAGGCATGCCCTAGTCATTTTGCTACTTAATTTTTTTTTATCTTCTAATTAAATAGCCAAATTAACATCAGAAGATGGAATACTTACTAGTTCTTTTACTACTCCATTTGTATCTCCTTTAGAAATATAAAAAGTTTCACAGCACTTTAATAAATATAATTTATTATAAATAATAATAATAAAAAATTATACATTAAGCATGAATAGAGAACAAGTTTATATAGAAAAAATAACTAGTTAGAATATGGGGTCTATTCTGTAAATTTTTTTTTAAATTAACCCTAGGTTATAAAAATAACCGGATGTTATTTTGTATTATTTGGTTATAAATTACAACTTATGTCAGCAATAAATCTAGTAATGATTATGAGTAAAATATACTCTTTTTCTTATTTTTAAAGCTGCATTGGGCTTAATTTCAATTCACTTTTAGTCACTGCCATGTCTATTTTAACTGCGATTAGTTAAACAAAATTAAATTGATGGAATATCAAATAGAGAGTTGGGTTAAAATTTATACGCCATAGTTATAAATAACCTTTTAACCTGGCGGTTAAAATTAACTAAAACGTTACAGAATAGACCCCTATAAACTATATAAACTTTTCCTCACAAAAAAGCATAAGTATCAAAACAAATTATTCAAAAGTCATGAATTTGGCAAACTATTGATATATACACAATATCAGTTTTAAATACACTGTGTTCCATAAAATTGCGATCCATAAGAGATTTTTTTTTTAATATTACGATTTGAAAAAACTTCGTAGTGCAATCACCTCTGCTTATTTAAAAACTTAAAATGGCCCATATCAAAGTTGGTTACTTACATTAGATTTCTGTCAAATTGACTTTAAAAAAAATACTGAATTTGACCGATAACTAATGCAATATCTCTCCAACTTTAATATGGGCTATTTTATGCTTTTAAAAAAGCAGAGTTGAATGTCTGTTTTTTCCCAATGGTAATGTTAAAAAAACTCCCATATGGATCCAACTTTATGGAACACCACTGTATAAGAAATTTACAAAATCATTTTTAAAATATAAAATACTATTAAAGGTAAGTCTTAATTGAAAATTTATTTTAAAGTATATATTTTTTTAAATATCTTGTTTTATCATCAAGGTAAAAATTGTACTATGACATTAGTACTTAAACCTATTTTCAATCCCACATTTTAAAATAGGGCAATTCACGAGTTTTATTTATTGTTAGTATTCAAATAACTAGTACCAAATGGAAATTCAAATGTGATCAATGAAAACCGAGCATTAATTTTTTTCAACAGATGCATAAGAAAATGTACTTAAATCCTGAACAAATTTATAAGTTCACAAAACAAATAAAATTGACATTTTTGTCAAATAGCATTTTCTAGATAAATGTTTACAGAATGTTAAAAACAAGTGACTAATGATAAAAAGCAATTAATCACATTATTTGTAAATTTTATTTTTTATTAATGCAAATAACATAATAATTTAAAAGCATAATTGTTTGATTATACAAAAATGCAATTTTTACAAGTCACTATTTGACTAGTTTTGAAAGAAAATCTAACTTGTTTTCAAGAATTACCCTATATTAACCAATCTGTTACATTTTTTAACATTCCTACCAACATTCTCAGTGTCTAACCCTTAATGAGTTTTGAATGGCAGTACAAATCATTCAATTCATTTCACTCTACTTTTTAAAACTATATTGTTTTCATTTTGATGGCCTTAGTTCTGCTATTAGCACCTAAATTAACAGTATAAAGTCATTATTAAAACCGTTTTAAAAACTCTTCAGAGACAATTCTAGCTCTAGCATTTACAGCCAGTTTCATTTCAGATATCTCCTTATCAATTTCCTCCATGAAATGTATAACAAAATCCACTAATTTATGTTTGTACATCTGCTCCGTATGAAAGTTAGTGATAAGAAAACTTATATCGTAACCTTCTATGGGTTTTCTTCTAAGTACAATGAAGTTTTCTGCTCGCATCATCATAAATCGCATAAATTTCTTACACAGTATCTTCTCTATTTCATCAGCTTGTTTAACTGAAATACTTATTCTAATTGAATTCACAGAAGACTCTATTAGCACTTTTTCCTTTTCGTTCCTAGATATCACTACAGGATTGAGCAAAAGTTCTTTGGACGTCCTAACCTCTACTTCTGGTTTGTTGTGTCGTTCAACGACTTGGGACGAAAAGTTGTCCAAACACATTGCGGCCGTTAAAGTATGGCGCACAGCAGTTAAATAAGGCTTCAAAGTTGCAGACATTTTTGTTAAAGTTTTTAAATGACTAAAAACAACCACACCTCCCGATTTGTCAATCGCCGGTTGACGGGTTGTCAACGTCAGGTCAGCAGTATGACAGTTGATCTTTGATCCAGTGTTGCCAGAATTTTTTGACTACATTAGGTTCTTTCGTTCGCTGTTGGTGAAGTGTCCACCAGTGTAAATTACACCAGTTACACCACCTTATTTGCCCTAATTTACTTCATCCTTATTAATTATACACCGTTGAGTGTAATTCACTCCCGCTAAATAGCTGGTGGAGAAAATATCCACTAGTGGACACTACATCGTCGACAAGAAGGTATAGTAGTGGGCGTAGTGGGTTTTACACCGGGCCAAACGAACGGTTTAGTGTCCGTTGGTGTAATTCATTCCTACACCAGTAGGACGAACGAAAGAACCTTTTACACATACTTTTCAAAAAAGGTTCTTTCGTTCGTCCCACCGGTGTAGTTGGTTGTAGTAATTAACTACACCAACCCACACCCATTCCTTTCGTTTGGTCCGGTGTAAAACCCACTATACCTTCCTGTCGGCGATGTGGTGTACACTGGTGGATATTTTCTCCACCAGCTATTTAGCAGGAGTGAATTACACTCGACGATGTGTATAAGGAATAAGGCGGAAGTAACTTAGGGTAAATAAGGTGGTGTAACTGGTGTAATTTACACTGGTGGACACTACACCAATAGCGAACGAAAGAACCTAAAGTATGTGACCTTTTATGTCAAGTCCCCCCCTCAAAACAGTGGCGCGCATAACAAAATAGTAAAAAATCTTATAAATGAACAATTTTTTTATATTTTTAAGCAAAAAATAAAACATTTTTAGTCTAAAATATAAATAAAAAATATAAAGTTACAACAAAATCATCAAATTTAGATTAATACGCCTACTTATATAATTTCATGAAATATTTTGGACGGTAAACTGGGTGAACGAAATGGCCGAGGCAGATAAATAAATCACGGTTTTTATCATTAGTTGGAGGCCATAAAAAAACGAGTCCAATATTTGACACGTGACATTTCTAATCAGTGTTGCCAGCCTAGTACAATTGAACTATTGTTCTAAGATTCTGATACTCTAGTACACTCGAAGCAAAGTACATTTTCTTTTTTTCATCATATGGTTCCACTTGACGTGTAAAATATATTGTTTGGATCTTCCTTGTTTGGGTTCGTTGTCTATAAAGGCCTTTTTTTGTGAACCAAACGATCACAATCCGAAAAATCTGTAACAATTTATAGAATCTAGTACATTTTTATGAAATCTGGTATATTTTTTAAACAAATCTGGTACATAATAAAAATATATTCTGGCAACACTGTTTCTAATTGACAAAATTTGCAATTTGAGATTGAGCAAATTTGTCGAATCTTGAATCGTACTCAGCAAAATGGGTTTTTCAAACACAATTTATAATAGCATTTTCAAAAGAACGTCAACAATGGCCTTAGCTATAGTTGCTTCTGCATTTTTCTTCGAAAGAACTTTTGATTTAGCCACAGAGACATTTTTTGACAAATACAATGAGGGGGTATGTATTACATAATATAGTATATTAAATATACTTTATTGCTAAAGAATCTTCAATCCAAATATTTACAGATTTGAACATTGTTAATGAAAAACATGGTCTTGGTATTCATTAATAACTTCAAATAGATAAGTCTTGAAAAATTGTATTAAAATCTATAAAATCAAATTTCATAGTTTTGAATCTTTTAACCCTTTCAGTGTATTTGTTCCTCGAAAGGGACACTGTCTTAAGTAACCCTGAAATATGCATCTGTTAATTTTGGTAAAAAAAATATTTTTTTGGGTTTTACTTTATTTGCATATTTCTTAAATTGCTAATAAAAGATGTCAAAATTCATCCATTTAATGCTGTGAAAAATGTATTTTTGGCGGCATAAACGTTTATAATAGATTACTTTATTTAGATATATCTGATTGGTCTAAATAACAATCTATCATAAACGTTCATGTTGGTTTATGCCTTATGGTGACCCTGGAGAGGGATAAATCTACTTCAGTGGTCTTTTTTTTAATGAAAGTGGAACTGAAAGGGTTAAGGAAAACTTTCTAGGCTTAAAAATTAATTTGCACAAAAATTATAAAACTTACAAGTTGCAATCATTCCGTTGTCACCACTGGGCCCTTCAAGTTACATTCCACAAATAAATTGTATAAAGACTTATAGTTCTCCTAGGGCAGTGGTTCTTAAACTTTTTTGGTGACTCAACCTTTTTGAAAAGTGAAATATTTGACGGAGCCCTAAACTTGCTCTAGCCTTTACAAAAAAAAAAGGTGCTCAAGCGATAGTATTGCTTTTTTTTGTTCTATTATTTTCTTCGTGGAGCCTCAGGGCTCTGCGGACCACACTTTGAGTAACGCTGACCTAGGGTAATAATAATAATTGATATTTTTATTTTTCAGAAACTTTGGAAACACATCAAGGACAAATATGAATAGATCACCACATAATTATAATTTGTTAGTGTAATTTATTGTAAATAAAATAATAAAAATCATTATTGTTTATCTTACTCTTACACAGGTTTCAAAGACAATTACATCACTAGAACAAAATATATATATTTTTTTTTTAATTATTTACTTGGGTATGAACTGTGCATAATACAAGTTGAAACAAACTGACAAAATGTATTAAAATATTTAATAAATTTAAACTTAATCCACACTGACAGGAAATTTAATGACAATATAACCCTTTGGTTTTTATTTTACAGTAAGTAAATAATTTGTATTAATATTCACTGCATTATAAAATAGTTATAGTGTCTTGTGTTTAAAAATTTAACTCTCCTCATCAAAACTAAAATTCATTCAGTCACTTCCCAAGGTTTTTCTGGTCTATCGATATCCCAAGGTCTGCTGGGTTTGTACTGAGGTGGTTCTGTAAGACTAACTCCGCCTTCTTCTACAGCTTTAAGAAATAATGATACTTTATCATTTGGGCTATTTGGTTTAATGAAACAACTTATCTCAATCAGCCCAACTTGAAGACATCTTTGAGCTAAAACCTAAAATCCAAATTAATAGAAAACATTTTTAACAGTATATATTTAATTTGTTGGTAAAATATTAGATTAATAAAAAGATTGGCTATTGCTATTGAAAACCTTTTCAGACAAGAGTTTGTTTCCTAAGTCCAGTACCTGTATGTAGGGTTGCTAACTGGTTAGAGAGCTAAAGGAGGATACCGTTAGTACATGCATCATATAAAATAGCAGAGCTCGAAAAAAAAATAAACTTGGCAATTACAATGAATAAAAACAAATCTGGTCAGTGTGCCAAAACATTATATTATGCCTGAAATCTCAGATAACACCTAGGATTTTTGAACATCAAGATAAAAAGGACAAATTGAGTCATCCACGGAGGACATTTTGGTTCAAAGGATTGTCTTCCTGATTGGAGGACAGTTGACAACCCTACCTATAAGTGGTAGGACATATTTTTTTTTAACCTATTTGCTTTATTACAAAAAAAGCCACTAATTCCTTACAGAATCTGGAAGAAACTTTAAAATTTGATTTATAGTACTTTATATTTAAGAAGTTTTATGGTGAATAGTTGAAATCTGAAGCTGAATATAAAATAATTGACTGGCTGAACACCAATCTAGACCTAAAACTTCGCTCTAAAGTCATGGAGTCCTTTATTTGAATTCTTTTAAAATTACACCGTCATGACTTGAATTTTATGGAATTGCAAGATTAGTATTTGTTCTAAAATATTCTAAATAAATTACCCTTCCCAAGTTTACATAAGATGACGTATCTATTGTCCTATATAACTGCTTTTTAATCGCCCATTCTGATGTACTTGCTGTTAAGATTTCTCCATTTTGATAGTGGCAAACACTTGCTGTGACATATTTTCCGGACGATTTTAGGAGTAATCTAAAAGTGCGTTTGTTAGAATATTTAATAGGTCTGTTCCGGTTCTTCAGAAAGATGTTGAAAACTGTCCGAATACTACTTAGCTGATTAGCTGACCAGTGGAAAGTTTAAAAATTTTACGTGACGAATAATTTGATATTCAACTATTCTATTGGATCTCGGACGGTTCGCAGCACATTTTGAAGAAAACAGAACGAGCCTAATATAAATTTACTTGTGCCAAAATTGTTTGTCAGGATATTCTACATGATACCCATCAGGCTTATAACCTATTCGTAATCGTTCTAGATTTCTAGGATTTCGATTTGTAAAAATAGGAGATACTTTGTTTTTGAGTTGATTTATAGACGTGCTTGCAAAACGGCGTTTCACTTCTTTATTCAATAAAAAATTATTGTTTATTGTAGACTTGATCATTTTTGATTTTTTAACACAAAATATAACCTCAAACACAACTATGATCCATTAGTGACAGTGACATCAGTGCACAGACCATACCCTTTACATCAGGAGTGTGTTTAGAAACCCCGCACGGCGCGTCTGGGCCCTATTCTAATGCATGTGGTCAGACGCGCCGTGCGGGGTTTCTAAACGCACTCTAGTGTTTTAGTTTTTCTATGGTGTTGGCAACCTGAAAATTCTAAAACCGGTAGATTATTTCGTCAAAAATCGGTAGATTTAAAAAAAAGGAGGCAAATTTGGAAAACGAGGCAAATTTGAAAAAAAAAAATTTAAAATAGAAAACACAATTTGAATTTTACAAAAAATACAATGGGAAAAAATATTTTTTTTTGGTGAACGTACAAAAAGAGAATAACACAAACACATTAAAAAATAAAAACCTTGTGACCTTGGGTCCATATTTATAAACAGATATCAGCAAAGTCCGACGTGCTCCGACGTAGCTGAGTCGTCCTTGCCTTAAACGAAGTTCGATTATATCGCGTGAATTTAGAGATGGGTAGTAACAACTCCGTAAATGTACTTAATAGTAACAGATTTGCTACTATCTCTAAATTCAAGTGTAACACCGGAACCACCTGGAACTTCAGAGACGTTGTAAACGAACTTCGATTTTAGTTTAAGGATGACTTACCCAAGTCCGACTCTGAGTGGACCTAATGCTGCGTTTGAGAATCCACATCGGATCAATGAACTGGAGGGGGGTAGAATGCCAATGTACATGTTGTACTATTAGAACAAGGTGCGACTCGATGGGCGCAGCCATTTTTATTGTTCATCTCACTCGGGAGTATTTATAATAACCATTTTCTGTTTCACATTGTTATTGTTCAATCCACAAGCTGGTGGATCAGACAATAACAATGTGAAATAGAAACTGGCTATTTTAAATACTCCCGAGTGAGATAAAAAATAACCTATCTTCGCCCATAGAGTCGCACATCAAGTCTATTGACAAGCATTCTACCCCACTCCAGTTCATTGCATCGGATGCATCTGAGATGTAAAAAATCTTTGATCACGTGATTCAGTATACGTAAATGTAATGGGACAGATGTGTCAGATGTGGATAAAAAAACGCTCGAGATGTAAAAAATGCATCCGATGTGGATTCTCAAACGCGGCATAAGTATGTAGAATTCAAGATCCAGGGACGCAATGAAAAATTAAACATCATGACTTTACAACCCAAAATAAAACAATTTGTAGGTTTTTTGGCGTAAAATTACAAAACCACTTACAGAAGGGTACTATATAAACTCTAATAACTCTACAAATCAATTCAACTCAAAACTTATTAAAAAATAATATGGAAAACACTGCAAAAATGATCGCTTAGCATCATATCAACTGCTTAAGAAACCTGTTTCTCTGATTTTAAAACATGTTTGACGACGATGAACACGGTCATTGTAGCGGTATAGAGTTCAGTGGCATAAATCGAACGCTAAAAGGGTCGTTTGGAGTTAAAAGTGATGAAGGAGTGAATAGAACTTGTCCGTCCGAACTTACCTCTTATGAGTGTCAAGTGTCGGTACTGTCAGTGTCACTGTCAAACACGTGTCAAATAAAAAGTATTTAAAATCAAAATCGGCTAAATTTTTAATTTCCTCTGGGAACAGAGAATTACTTGAGAAATATGTACATGCATATTTTTTAGTTAAATATTTATATATTATTTATGGAGGTATTATGTTTTCAAATGACAAGGTGGACCGTTGAAATCCTAAATAAATACTGATTAGGATACTTTCCATAAATAAACTTATTAAAAAAGTTAAGATCAGATCAAAGTGCACAAGATCAACTCTGAAGGATGGCTCTTTTCAAGAATACTATAATAAAACTAAGTGAGTATCTTTTATGTATTATTTTACATACAAATTACAATAAGTTTAAAACAACTATATGCTTTGGAGCAAATAAAATTACCAAAATCTATCTTGAACATTACATTTAATAACTAATTGTAGAATTTATTGTACAATTTTTATGAATTTGTGTGTTAATTGTTTAGGAAAACAGTAATTTTTATAAAGTAGTTAATGATAAAAAGAATAATATTGAATAAACTGTACATTTTAGCTCCCTATAAAGTTGGATATTATCATTTAATTAACTCCTGTGTAAGATATTGATATGTACTTAGTTGACATGCTTAAGAATACAAATTTTATCTGTGTATAATATTATACCGGAAGTAAGCAAAAAAAAATGAATGAATACTATTAAGTACTTTTATAATTGTATGCCAAAACAGATTGAATGAAACAAGAACATAATGAGCTATTAAGATTCAGGTTATTGTGATTTGAAGGAACATTTTTCTTTATAAGCTATTAATTAACATAATTACTTTGTACTATGAATGCCAAGAATAATTTATAATTTAAAATGTTGACTATGGGTAATATAATTTGAGAATAGAATTTTTTTATGAATACATTTACTGAAGGTCATGTTCTTAAAAAATAAAACAAAATTTTGGGCATAAGAGGTTTTTCAAAAAAGAGAAATATATAGTATATAGAACTCATTAAATCTAAGAATATGAACACAAAAATCAATTTTTCATTTAATTTTTGACAAATATATATTAAAGGAATATTGATTAAATTATAGCCAGCAGATTTTATTTATTTTAAAGAACAATATATGAAGTAGTAAACATTTTCTTGATTTAAATCTGGAAATAAAAACAAAATCAGTATAAACATTAAAAATATATTTATCTATAGAAAGATTAGAAATGATGAAATTGCAGATTAAACATTTTCTCAAAATAATAATTAAACAATTTATGGTTTAAAAAAAGACAAGTCAATTACAATTTGCTCTAAATATATTTATCTATAGAAATATTAGAAATGATGAAATTACAGATTAAATATTTTCTCACAATAAATATTAACAATTTATGGTTTAAAAAAAGACAAGTCAATTACAATTTGCTGTTTCAATTTTATGCTTTTATGTAAATTAAAGATATATAATGGTAAGAAAAATGTTTTACCTGTTTTCCTAATAACTAGACTCAATTTAATCTATTTTAACCTTTTCTCCACACATAAGTAAACTACCGTCCTGTATCTATTCTGTCAAATTTCTCTAAAATCTTCGAGATTGTTATTTACAATCACATATATCCGTCTGTTCGCAACCTAATATCTCCTTCACAGGATGGTTTCTTAAACAAAAAGTCTACTGATAGTAATTTACTTATAATAACTCAACACTTATCTGAAGTGATTGATACAGGTGGGCAAGTGGGCATCGATTTTTCGAAGATTTTTGACAGAATGGTTCATGGGATATTAATTGATAAGTTAAACCAGTTTAGTTTTTCTCAGGCCTTCATGAGATCCTGTAAATCGTATCTTCTGGAAAGGCAGCAATTTGTTTTTCATGACAGTTATTCTCCACAAGTGTACTTCGCAAAATCAAGTGTCCCTCAAGGTTCAAACCTTGGACTGTTGCTATTTTTGTTATTTATTAATGATCTCAATCACCATTTAAATTATTGTAGACCTATTTATGCAGACTATTTTAAAATATATCTATTAGTACTAGACATGTATAACTGTTTAGCGCTTCAGCAGGACCTAGATATATTATCAGATTGGTGCCAAAATAGATTAATGCTAATTGCATCTAAGTGTAAAGTGATGGTATACACTGGAAAGAGATCTACTACAGATTTCTATTATAATATTAATGGTTTACTTTTGTCACATTGTTCCCCTATCACTGATCTGGGTGTCACTTTTGACTGGAGACTGAGTTTTATTGAGCATATTAATACAAAGGTTACTGATGCAAACAAAATGTATGGTTTTGTTATATGAAATTATCGTGGATTCAGAGACATTGAAGCATTAAAGGCTTTATACTATTCATACATCTGCACTAAGCTTGAGTACTGTTCGACTATCTGGTACCACTACGGTAATATTCACATGATTAGTGTTGAATCTGTTTAAAGGAAGTTTTTGAAATATTTAGCTTTCAAAGTAAATGATGTCTACCCTCCAAGAGTAATCGATTAACAGCTACTTTTCTAGCTTTTTTGACTTTTTTTTACAAAATCACGAATAGATTAATTGACTGTTCTGTTATTTTAGTTAAAATTAATTTAAATATTCCTCGGTATAATAACAGACATCATTTAACTATCAGATATTTTCACAGAAAGGTTGGAAAGTATTAAAGCAGTTGCTTGTACCAATTATGGACAATGCTTAATTTTTTTTTTTGTTATCTTTTATATTTATTTTGTGTTCACTGTTTTTCATAATATCCATATATATTTGTCACCTTAACTATATTTTTAATGATTTTTTGGGTTGTTCTGTAAAGGGATTTATATCTGTTGGGCTATTATTATTAGTGTATTATTGTTATTATAATTATTGAATAAATTGAATAGGTATCTGTAAGGTGGGTTGCTCCTCAGCACGTAGGCCTCCTAATGTCCATTGCGCATCCTTCAGGGGCATATAGCACCTGCCTCTCAACTTGACAGCTGAGGGGTGTATACAGGCAGCCATCTTCTTAGATTGTCAAAGTTCTCTAGGTTAATAATTCATCAAAAACCTCCTGATTATCGTTGGGGAGTGTCTAGGGATAAGCAGCCTTTCAGGTCAAAGACTTGCCCCATTTATGGGAAGTGGCCATTTGGTGTGCTACTACCACTTGGATGGTAAAAGCCTGGGTGAAGCCATTCTATCCACCTGCTCTACTAAAAATATATATTATAATTATTGAATGAACTGAATATGTATAAATATATAAATATTTTTTAATTTGCTTCATTGCCATCAATACGGGTATCTGAACCATTTTTTTCATTTTATTTTAACTTTTAGCATCCATTACAAAACACAGGGGCATCGCTTCCTTGAGTGCCCTTTCAGAAACCCATCAAATGCTACAAAAGACATGTAGAGACTTTGCAGATGGAGAATTGAAACCTATTGCAGCAAAAATTGATCGTGATCACTTGTATCCTAAAGAACAAATTAAAAAAATGGGTGAACTAGGTCTTATGGCAATGACTGTGCCAGAAGAATATAATGGTTCTGGTCTGGATTATGTAGCATATGCTATAGCTATGGAGGAAATATCTAGAGGGTTAGAACCATGTATTTGTGCTTAAAAAAAGACGAAGAAAACTGCTTGAACTTTGATTAATTATATTCAATTAACATAAATATAATAGGAGTAATCAGTTAAGGGTAATCTTGTAGTTTAAGCGGATAATAATGCTCATATCTGCACCACTCTGCACTGATGTTTAGAATTTGAATTTTACACCTACCACGCTAGATTTATATTCCTGTTTCTCAGTTTTTTATCTTTCAATTTTGAGGGCAAGAAAAATATGTGTTTCACAAAAAAAAATACATTAAAATCTAAATTACAATTACAAATTACAATCACAATAATTATTATTAAGTATAACATTTTTAAAGTTGCAAACAACTAAATTATAAATTATATTATTATATCAATTATATTATAGTTATATATAAAAATACTAAAAAAAAATGAGTTAAATCTTATAAACTAAGTGTATTGCACCTAAGTGATCAAGCACTTGTATTGTGCAATGAACAAAATATTATAAATACACAAAAAATTCAAGTTTACAAAAAAAATTAAAAATTTAATGCTTAATGCGCCATGTGTTATGCTTCAATCAACCAGTCTGTACAATTTATAAAGGACAAAATGAATAAATAGAAAAAAATAAACATAAAATAAACATTGCATGTTATAATAATAATAATGTGTCCAAGTACTCACTATTTCCGTATATATATTATTTACATTGAAAAACAAATTTCATAAAATTTCTAGTTGATTTAGCTTCTTGGGGCAAGGAGTTGTACAATCTTGGTGCCAAAATGCAAGCAAATCTTTGATTAGCAGCGTCATATCTAAAGGGAACTATCAACTTATTATTAGTTTTATCTCTTGTTACACAATGATGATTTATATAATTTGTGGTTTTAGATTTATAGCAAAAGATACAGTTACTGAGGTAGTACAAGCCTCGGATATTCAAAATGTTTACATTATATAACATGTGGGTTGAGTAAAGTCTATTTTTGAAAAAGATTATGCATAGTATATAATTTTGTACAACATTCAACTGTTTCAGTACATTGTCATAAACCCCCCCCCACACGATATTACCATACCTCAAAAGAGACTCCACCAAGGACTTGTAAATTTGTATTTAAAGTTTTTGAGGTACAATCCTGCGTATTATATAAAATTTATGTATTAAACGTCTAATTTTGTTAGTTAGGTCTTGAACATGGTTTGTCCATTTCAAATTTGTGTCTACTGTAATGCCTAAATATTTAATAGTGTTTGTTTCTTTAATCGTTTATTTTAATGTAGTCAAAATTCGGTCTGTTGGCCTCATTCAAAGAGAAAGCTATGTAAAAAGTTTTATCTGTATTTAAAGTTAATTTATTGCAGTCAAGCCAATGATTAATAGTTTTAAAGCCTTCGATCACTTTATTTTGGACAATTTGCCAGTTTTCCGCTTTAAAAGTTAGGACAGTGTCATCGGCATAAGAGATGGAGATTCCATTTATGTCTAATTTTAATAAGGAGTTAATATATATTATAAACAGGAGTGGTCCAAGGACTGTCCCCTGTGGTATTCCAATTTTTATCTCTAGAGGATCTCTGTAGATATTTCTGCTTTTTACCAGCTGGTTCCTTTTCTGTAGGTAGTTTTCTAAAAGCTCCAAACACTACGCCTATGACACCGTAATGCTCCAAGACATTAATGAGCTTATCATGGGGAACAGTATCGAAGGCTTTCGCCAAATCAAGAAAGACACTTATTACTTTTTCATTATTATCAAGAACATTTTTTATGTTATTTACTAGTTCAAACATGGCATCTGCTGTACTGATCCCATGCATGAAACCAAATTGATTATGGTTTAGTATATTATTAGAAGTTAGATAATCACAAAGTCTCTCTTTCATACTCTTTTTAAAAATTGTTGCAAAGTTGGAAATGACATTTATTGGACGGTAATTGGTAATATCGGCTTTATTACCTTTTTTAAAAATCGGCGTGACAATAGATGTTTTAAATGGAGCTGGTACTTTACCGGTTGTGAAAATAATATTTATAATGTGAACTAAAGGTTCTAACAAGTATTTATGATTTTTTATTTATTCTTCTTGCTGAAATACCATCAATACCTGGAGCACTATTATTTTTTAAACTATTAATATGCATAATGATTTCTTTATTAGTGACTGGCTTTAGAGCCATAGAATTGATTAAATTTGGATAACTTACATTGATATCTGTAATAGGTTGTTTTATTTTTTCCGCCATCTTAAGTCCTATGTTTACGAAGTAGTTATTGCAAAAATTTGCCATTTCATTGTCATTATTAAATGACTTTTTGTTTTCATCTAGTACATTAATATTATTATTAGTTTTTTTATTTTTTTCATTTGTTGCTTCAGATATTGTCATAGATTTTTTTAATATTATTTGCATTTTCAATGATTTAATTTTTATAGTAGTTATACTTTGTTTAGTTTATTTCTATATGTTTTATATTCTTGAGTTAAGATCTTATTATTTATGTCTTTTATTAACATTTTTTTAATTTGTCTATGTTTTATTGATTGAATTAAGCCATTTGAAATCCAGGGTTTAAGTTTTTTCTTAGTGTGAATAAATATAGTTTTAGAAGTGTAACATTCATTATATATGTCTGTAAAGGTATCTGAAAATGTTTGATAGGCCAGTTCAGGGTTTTCTTCGGATAATACATTGTCCCATTTAATTTTTTGAATCATACTTTCGAATTTAATTTCGTCCAGAGTTCTTATAGTTTTGTTTTCAATAATTTTGTTGAAACTAGTACTGTCAGCATAAGTAATATTTAAGTATATTGGAAAATTATCAGTGATATCGGTATCTATAACCAATGCATCAAATATAAGATTGTTTGTTTCTAAGTTTTTTTTTTTATAAAGATATCAATACAGGAATTGCTGTCTGGAGTCACTCGGGTGTAAGAGTTACTGGTGCTATAATGTGGATAATATAAAATTGCCACTAAAATTAACAACCTAAACAAAAAATATATCATAAGCGACAGGTGGATACATTTATATTAAACATTGAGCACCTGCAATGTTTAAAAGGTTTTACAACTTTGGCTATAGAATAAAACGTAAGCGACATAATTAAGATATTTTAAGAAGACTATGGTGCATATATGATGGAAAACTTTTTAATACAAATTTTATGTTTTATGAGTTTTGTAGAATACGATATTTTTTTTAGTCGATAGTAAGCTATATCGACTCGGGCAACACCAAAATAATCCCAGTTTTGCAAATAATGTCGCTTACAAAACTTTGCCTGGACAGAGATGATATGCATTAATACCTGCCTAAACTACAAGATTATGCATTTAGTCTTTAAAATTTTTTTAAGAAAATTAAAAATAATATACTACACCTCTATCCATGTGTGTTTTTTAATTGTTACATATTATTATTTATTTTTAGTTGTGCTAGTGCTGGTGTTATAATGTCTGTAAATAACTCTTTGTACTTAGGATCACTACTTCAGTGGGGTACTAAAGAACAGAAAGAGAAGTTTATGGTACCATTTACAAAAGGAGATAGGGTTTGTAATTTATTTTGAAAAATCATTTTTATATGCTTCACGTTTAACTAAAATATAGATTTACAAAATAATTTATTTTCAAACAACTATTTTTAGGTAGGTAGTTTTGCATTATCAGAACCTGGAAATGGGTCTGACGCAGGTGCAGCCTCCACTACTGCCAAAGAAGATGGTAATAATTTTATTTTAAATGGTACAAAGTCTTGGATTACCAGTGGATATGAAAGTGAAGCAGTTATAGTTATGGCGACAACAGATAAAAGTTTAAAGCACAAAGGTATATTGTTTATATTTATGTATTTTTAGTTAAAATCCTTTATTTTTGGATTCTCCAACTTTACAAACAATACAAATGGAAAAAATTTCAGTAACAAATTTGTTGGGCCAGTGTTGCTTAATAATGAGTAATATAACTTCCACAGTCTTTGCTATTATTTATATTACTCTTAAATCTTACTGGGTCGTAGATAAACATATTTTATTTTTTACCAATTATTGTTTTTCTAAATAAAAGTATTTTTTCATTATATATCTTGCAATTCATTCTTCTAGTTCCCTATTTGTATTAAAAAAGATTTAATAGCAATTAAACATCCTTATAAATCATATTTCTCTTATGTTAATTCGTTGAAAAAATTTAGGTATCTCTTCATTTATTGTTCCCAAACCAATTCAAGGCCTAGAACTGGGTAAAAAAGAAGACAAATTGGGTATTAGAGGATCATCCACGTGCAATTTAATATTTGAAAATTGTAAAGTGCCAAAAGAAAATTTATTAGGAAAACCTGGAATTGGTTTCAAGGTAAATCATTTTTTTTATAGTAAAAGTATCGGACAAAAAAATATGCATAAATCAAATTAAATAAAAATTCTTTTTTAAAATTGACAAACATATAATACTGCATTATGTAACTAAGTTTAAAAACAGTTAATACCCTGAGTTATGTACCATAAGAATTATGTAAAAAATGACAAAAGTTACAACAAGTTTTTCTTGATTTTTCAAATATCAAATCCTCTGGAATATGTATCAAAACTACCTGACTCTTTCACTACTTAGTACGTTTTACCTTCACGGCCATCAATTGTTTTTAATTAACATGTTTGGTCGTTTTCAGTTTTACTTGAAAATGGTTTGATTTACATTTAAAGCTGGTGCAAATTGCACAGCATCAAAGTCATAGTTTAGATTAAAAATACAAAAGGGTCCAACGATTTTTTCCAAACTTAGGGGAATATTTGCCTGGAAAAATATTTAATGTTGATACAACGGGTTTCGGAAATTGATTCTACCACAGAAATGTGTTGCAAAAAAAAGAAAAATATTTACCTTCTGTTTATACAAGTCACAAATTAAGAAGTTTTAGATAAAAGTTTACTCCTGCAACTCAGGGTGGCATTGTACTGTATTATAAATAATTTTAAAATGTATTTTCTGATTATCGTGTTATGTATATCATCAGTGTGCATGAAAAGTGACATCCCTATTTTTGCTTTACGGATAAAATATCTTATAGTCCTAGAGCAAACGTGCAGATTTGTGACTTATTTTCTTATGGCTGATTTTTTTATTAAATTGTACTATGATACGTGTCCAACGAAATCACGAAAACGCGAGCTTCAGACCTGGTATGTGCCTCTTGAAAACTCAAGTTATTTTCTTAATACGTTTGTCATTTTTATTCGACGATAAGTGCTCACCTATAAGAAATATTAAACACTCCACCAATTTCGCTAGGCCATTTTTTTTTCTCCAACGTTTTAAAATAGGCAGTGAGTAAGCATGCGCCTGACTTATTTTCATACGGCAGATATTTGGATTGTATTTCAAGTTTTTGTTATATGTTTCACAAAATTCCACCAATTTCACTGGACCATTTTTTTTCCAACGTTTTAAAGTGGTGCGTGAGTGGGCATTGGTGTGACTTATTTTTTTAAAGCTGAATTTATTATTAAAGTGTACTACGATACGTGTCCAACGATTTCACGCAAGCGCGACGTTCAGACCGGGAAGCTTAGGTAGTTATAGGCATTACAAGTGTTACGTGCCTCCGAAAATTGACTTACTTTCTTAACATTTTCATTATGCTCGTTCGACGATAACTGCCCACTTACAAGAAATATTAAACCATCCACAGGGCCATTTTTTCTCTGCAATGTTTTAAAGTAGTGTGAGTGGACATGTGGATGACTTATTTTCTTATGGCTGATTATCTGTTTATTTTCAGGTTTTTGTTATGTGTTTCACAAAAGATACCTCCTCCACCAATTTCCCTGGGTTGCGGGTAAGTCCAAACTGGATGTTTGTACCAAAGCAAGATAAAAGTGATTAGATTTTCACTGTATTAGTGTTTGATGAAAATATTGGGTCATTTTTAATGCGTAACAAAAATAAAAAATATATTTGGTTTTATACAAACGCAATAAACTGACAAATATTTTTCACCAGTTTTTGGGGTCACTGAGAGTGAATTTAAAAATCTTTACTAGTCATTTTTAATGTCTAAATTGTCTGGTTTAATCATAAAAAACAGTGTTATTAGTTATTTTTATTGAAACATTTCATAAACACAATAAAACCAATATTTTAATACGGATTTTGTCATACTCAAACAATACAAGGTGGTCAAATTTAACATTTATGAACCAACACATTTAATATTACAAAATGATGCAAATTTAAAAATCTGTAAACAATAAAATTAGATGACAGCTTTGTTTTCAGTGACATCAAAAACACCTGATTGATTATTTTCATACATTTAGACAAATACTTTGTCAAGTTATTGCTTTTTTATATTTAAACCACTAATATTTTTTAAATTCTTTATTTTCGTTGGACACGAAAATCGGCCCATTATTTTTAATGGACATTAATGCAGTGAATAGGTATCATGTTCATCTTGATTCGGTACAAGCGTCCACTTTTTGAAAATAAGTCACACACATGCCCACTCACGCATTGCTTTAAAATGTGGAGAAAAAAAAATGGCCAAGTGAAATTTGTTTGAGGAGGTGAATTTTGTGAAACATATAACAAAAACTTGAAATACAATCCAAATATCTGCGGTATGAAAATAAGTCAGGCGCATGCTTACTCACTGCCTATTTTAAAACGTTGGAGAAAAAAAGTATCCCAGCGAAATTAGTGGAGGGTTTAATATTTCTTGTAGGTTGGCACTTATGGCCAATAAGCATAACGAAAATGTTACGAAAAATATAATGCTTATTCGCTCCGTGCGTGAAAGCAGCGCCAATATATTTATGTACTAATGGACTATTTTTGCCTATACTGACAATACAATTTTTAATAGAATTCGTAATTAAAAAGTATATATGTTAGTTTTGATAAAAGTATATGGATTTGTAAAACAAGTGAAACATTAATTTATTATTATTATATTTTTATCGCTTAAACTAAAAAAAAAAACTAAGTATAATTAATAAAAATCAATAATAAAATATAGACTGGCAACAGTGTTTACGGAAAAATGTATGAGAAGTTGCCTAAGTCTAATAAGTTGTCTTTAAAGAATTAACCTATTCTGTTAAAATAAAAAATAATAATATTAAATAATAGCGTGAAGTTAAAATGTATAAACAGAAGGATTGTTATTGATATTTTCATTTTTGTTCGAAAGAAAACATAGAATGAATGATTAAAACTGGTTTCCTATCAGTAAGTCACAAAATTGCATTCCAGCCACATACAATAATCAAAGACAGAAATCTAGTTCTTCCTGAACATTTAAGATTAAAGGGATGTTGAAGGAAACATACTAATCTGCCTCCCCTTTCATCCATTTCACATGACAGTCACCCACTCAATTTCTTTAAATGGCGAGAGGTAGTGATGTAAAATTCTCGAGCATGTATTGTTGGAGAACATTTCCTGAGCACCTACAAAAATAAACGAGTATAAACGACATTTGCAGACACAGACAATAACTAGACTAGAGTAGCATAATTTTTATTTACAAATTTTAAAAGACAACAACATTCCACCATAACGATCACAGACAAACTAACTAACAGCTCACGCCGACTGGGTAATTACACAAACCAGTCGGACGGGGACTGAACGGTAGACTAGCCATCGAGGCAACAACCGCGATTTTTGCGAAAATTGCCGCGATGGAAGGTCTATCGATCACTCAGCCAGTGAGTTGTACTACACAAACATAGACTTAATCAACAAACGCACACACAAGGACAACCCTGTTTTTTCTAGCTTTTTCAGGGGACAATAACCAGAACAAAAACACGACAAATCCTTTAAATAACATTCCATTCCTGATTCCAAAAGACCCCAAAATCCCCTAATAATACCGCTCAGGTAAGGAGTAAGGGCTGCTACGTTTACCAGAAATATTTAGTCGTAAATAAATATTGTAAATGGCGGATATACTCTATCCTCCATAGTCCGGAGGGCTCGCGTGAAAAACCCGCCGCTCGGGTTCGGTAGTGTGGTGAATGCAATATTTATTATATGACATGTACATAAATTTTTAATTGTAAATAAAGTTTTCTAAAGTAAAGTAAGAGTATAAACGAAATAACATTAGAATTTATGTTTGGAGAGTAGTTAAGTATTCAAAAACTTTTCCCAGTTTTTTTCTGAAAATGCTCAAAATTCTCACTTCATAAGAAAATGACACTGTGTTAATATTCTTTGTTGCGAATAATACAGTTATATAGTTTTTTGACAAATGTCAGGAAGTAACTGGAGAACTTTTTGAGCTCCTTATGTAATAATTTATAGTCCATTATTTTTATAATTTATGAATTTTGAAGATTTAAGTAGTAGAATACTTTGTTTATTTAAAATTATTGTGTCATATAAGATCTTATTTGAATTGAGGCCTTCAAGCCCTTCCCAACAAAGAGCACATGAACCCCCTTGCTATTTAAACAAATTGAGAGGGTAGCTGTCACGTGAAAGGAATGACAGATTATTTGTTATAAAATAAAAATTGACGGGTCCGAGCATTTTTCATCTTTATTTTAAATAACGAAGTTTACATTGGGGGTATGATTTATAATCCACACTGTATACTACTCTTGTATGTTTGCATATAATTTAGTAGTCACATTAATTGTCCAGAATTATTGAACTATTTAAATTTTTATATTCCTAAGTTTGAAAGCAGACTCAGCGTATGTTTCTGATAGATTGGTGATAATTTTTAAGCAGTCACCATTGATTTCTGTCTATAATAACTTTTGCATGATATTTATTTTACTTAAGGTTTTTTAATATCATTGTATTTTTATACCTTTAGTTGTTTAAAATATACCACACTTTATTATTTTTTTTTCTTTCTGTGTATTATATTTTCATATATTTCCAACATTACTTTATTTGAATTTTATTCATTTTATTTTATTCTGTAATTGGATTTTTCTGTTGATCGGTTTTAGTGTTCCCGTACCTGTCTGTCACAGGTGTTTTATTTAGCTACTATTTGATGTACACGATTAAATTTTGAAACCTTTGTAGTAGCTAGTGGCCCAAATACAGGAGTTTACTAAAAAAGTAGATTTTTTATGTAGGGGTCAGGTTTTTAGGGGAGGAGTTACATTGAAAGTTATAAATAATCTTTCAAAGTAACTGAAAAAAATCACGATCTAGTTATTTTAAAACAACTACAATATTAAATTATCAGTGGATTAAACCGTTCTCCTAAAAAATAACCATTTTCTCGTGAACCAAAGATAATGTAGTTTGGAAATACTTTAATGCAGTGTTGTTTTGTAGCTTGCTATGATGGGGTTAGATGCTGGAAGAATAGGAATTGCTGGCCAAGCTCTTGGAATAGCTCAAGCTTCACTGGAGGTAAATATATTGTTTTATTTTATGTAGGTACAATCAGCGCAACCCAAATGTGAATGCTCTTTGGTTTTCATGGAATTTTTTACTGAAATGTATTCCTGTAAATCTGGATTTGACCAGTTGTTTTACAAAAATATATTACTATTATTAATGCCGTTTTTAACCGACTTCAAAAAAAGAGGAGGTTATCAATTCGTCGCAATATTTTTTTTTTTATGTATGTATGTATGTATGTATGTATGTATGTATGTATGTATGTATGTATGTATGTATGTATGTATGTATGTATGTATGTATGTACAGCGATAATTCTTTAACACGGTCTCCGATTTCAATGATTCTTTTTTGTTAGAAAGAGGGTACTTCAGGGGTGCTCCCATATAAATTTGGTCAAAATCAAAATTGGGTCCATGAGAAAATCCTCAAGTTCTTCATTTTTTATGTATGTTTAGCGATAATGCTTTACCACCTTGTCCGATTAATATGATTCTTTTTTTGTTAGTAAGGGGCTACCTCAGGGGTGGTTCCATATAAATTTGGTTAAGATGTGGTGATGGCATCTGCACGTTTTTGAAGTCGGTTTTTTTTTAATTTTTAATTTCTAATACTTGTGTCAAATCGGTCTTATCTACAATAATAGTTCAATAAAAAATTAAAAGAATGTAAAATTATAAAAAGTTTATTTATTAAAAAATTAAATTAACTTCTAGGCATATAAAACTACAGAAAGCTTTTATTTTGTATTATAGAAAATCAAAGGCTATATCAAAATTAATTTAAATTTGCATTTGAACATTTTATTGCAAGAGAAAATCAAAAGCTAAATTAAAATTGGTCAAAAATTGGTCTTTACGTGAGTGGGTGCTGAATTAAATGTCGGTAATAGTGGCATATTTTATGTTAAGAAAGAATAACAAAGATTGTGAAGACCTTTAAAACAAGGTGTAGGAAGGTATCTAATGAAAATGAAGTCAATGATCTAGAAATTTAACAGCTATAGCAAGAATAGTCTTATTAATATTTTGTTGCAGAGCCATTGGTTGCCACAAGACTTTCCAATCTTAGCAAATTAAATGTCTCATGTTGTAGGAATCTACCAGCTCTTCCAAAGCATTTTCAATAACTTCCCATAGTTGACTGCGATTTGTTGGCTTAAAATCAATTGGTTATCTTTTAGACTAAGAAAATCCATACATTTTCAATGGGGTTCAAGTCAGGACATTTTGGTGGCCATGACAAAACATTAATTTCGAGCCTTATGAAATGGAGAATTATTCTGTAATAAAAATCAAATATAAATATTTACGAGTGTACCAAACTGATTTCTTACATGTTGAAAAGTAAAATAGTCAGGAAATACTGCTCTTACTGATGGCAAGGTCACATTGTCCAAGATGAGTATGTAACGCTCTGCTGTTAATCACCCATCAATTTGCGATCACATTCCAGGTCCTTTAACGCTTATCCACGTCCTTATATTGATGGAAAATCACCTACTGTTATTAGTACCGTATGTATAATTCTCGTCTTCAAATCTTGAGTTTCAAGTATGATAAACCCGTAGACTTCTGCTGTTACAAGATTGGAACCACTTTTCATCGGAGAATACCATGTCGTTCCAAAATCCCTCCCCGTGAATTAAAAATACATTTGCAAAAAGGACTCTTCTCCACTTATTATCTACATTTAAAAATCTTTGCGGATTACATTAGCTTTTTTAAGTCGGCTTGTTTTAAACGCATTTAAGCTGTTCTGAGAGATCCTGGGAATAATGTTTTATCGAGTGCTTTCACAGCGGTTCTAAATGGATTTTGATATATCCTACGAAAGCATTGGCTACATTTTCATTAGAGATCTTCCTATATTTTGTCTAAAAAGTTTTCGCAATCTTTGTTCTTTTGGCCAGCATTTCTTAACGTAAAATGTGCAACTTTTACTAGCATTTAATTCAGCAGCCACTTCACTTAAAGACCAATTTTCTTTCATTTTTGCTATAACCCTAGACTTTTGAGCCTCAGTTAATTTTTAAGAACTGTCAAATTTGAATGCGATGAACGCCTATGATGCAAAATCTTAATCACACCATTAAATTTTGGCTTTCACTTTTCGTCAACTGTACATAAATAAAAATACAATGGTTGTACTAGCGGGGAAGTTTATTGTAATGACTATTAAGCTATGTACTTGTAAATGTAATCAGATCATTGTTCCATAATGTTATAATTTTCGTTAAGCTGAGCGTTTTGCTTACTTTCAAAAGTTAGGTTATTTATAGCATGTATTCCTTATATTCAAAATTTTTGTTTGTTTTCCGCAAGCCATTACCGATATACTTTGGCATTTTGGGTATTTAAATAATTTACAGAAGTTCTACCTCAAAAGCAGATTCAAATTTTCGATTCCAATCTTTAATGATATCTGTAGACACGTTAAATTTACTCTCATTCATGGCTGGTGGTTGTATGAGGCTAAGAAGTTATAAAGTAATGCCATGTACATTTACTAAGCAAAACCAAAGCTTGTGGTACCTAGTTCAAATACTAGGTAGGTAAAAGCCATGCGGGCAATTTTTAAAAAGAGACTTAAGTTTTAAATGTTGCTCTAGCATTGCATGTTTGCTTTATTTCAATTAATAATTCCAGGTGGCTGTAGAATACGCATCTAAACGATTAGCATTTGGTAAACCTCTTACTAAACTACAGATGATTCAACAGAAACTAGCAGAAATGGCTTTGAGATTAGAATCTGCACGATTACTGACATGGAGGGCAGCATGGCTCAAAGATAACAAATTACCATACACAAAGGAAGCTGCAATGGCTAAGTTGGCTGCAAGTGAAGCTGCTACATTTTTAAGTCATCAATGTATACAGATTTTGGGAGGCATGGGGTGAGTAAAAATAACAAAAAAACTTCTGTTTTACTTGCATGCAAGTGATTAAGCTGTTTTTTTGTAAACTGGACCTATTTTATGCCTCTAATTGGTTGTAAAATAATTAAATAATACTGCTGGTGCAAAAGTTTTCTTACTCTCCTGTAAAATTATTTAAATGTTATAAATGCCACTACATCGAGAGATTGATGATATATTTAAAGTATAAGGTAACAAACTATATTTTACTATTTTCTTTTAGGTATGTTTCTGATATGCCTGCTGAACGCCATTATAGGGACGCTAGAATAACTGAAATATATGAAGGAACATCAGAAATCCAGAAACTTGTCATTGCAGGAAATTTGTTAAAAGAATTTGGACTTTAAGATCGTGCCAATTTGAACTGAATTTGTAGAGAATTTACATATGATATCCCAAAGATACCTTTTTTTAAAGACATAACTTTATATTTTTATAAGCCAGCTAAGTAATATTTAAGAGAAAGTATGTTTTTAAATATAGTACTTTATTGATCTTATTTCTGTTTTACAATTATTATGTATACAATATTTTAAACATATAATTTAAATAAAAGATTTTTAAACATATTATAATATACTTTTTTTAACTGTAATGAACCTATTTTTCAGTAGCTTTTGTTAGAATTCATTTTATTTTTCAGTTACAACATATTCCATCCGAGAAATATTAAATCTTTGAAGTTCCATTAAAGGCCCTGTACTGTGAATTTCGCACCATGGTCAAAATCCTTACAAATTTTTGTCAGCTAGTGCGAGTGGAAAAAGCGCTCTGAGTAGGCAGGCGAAAGATCCATCGTCGATAGTTCAATGAGTTTAATTTTGAAATCTTGTTGAAGCAGCCAAAAAGTCCTGTTCTTTATTTTCGAGAAAATGCATACGTTCCTATAAGGTACAACCATGCTTCGACTTATAAAAAAAAAACACGTTTTGATCCTTTTCGGAAAATAATTTAACACCACAATTTGGCCTTGTTTCCATAAAGAATAGAAAACCGTATTTAAAACTGAAATTATTTTTAATAAACAACCCATACAGCACACATAATTTCAGAAGTGTTTCAGAAATATTTTAAACGTTTCAAACATATAACATTTCAAGCACAAGTTTCTGAAATATTTCTGATATATTTTAGTTAAATATTTCACTGAAAATGTTTCTGAAACATGGTATACATGTTACATAAAAGGATACCAAACGGGTTATGTCGTAAAAGGCTAACAATTAATGAAGAATTTCTGATTTGTAAGAAGATGGGATATGTAGTTATTTTATTTCATCATATGTCCCTGTCCAGCCACTAGCTAGAAACAAGCCTAAAGCCTATTCTAAATAATTATAGATTTGAGTTGTTGGTTTTTGATATTCATGCGTTGTGAACTTGTTATATGGGAAGCAGAATATGTATTTAGAAATTAAGGTGAGAACTACATAAATAATGCTTAGATGGATCTTCATGTTTTGTTTAGACATTAATATTTTTTATTATAGTTAATTTAAAAATATTAATAAAACTATTATTAAATAATTTGTATAAATCCTTTTAATTACCTATATTTTGTTTCAAATTAGTGCATTTAAAGGAATTGGTGGAAATGAAGCAATTTACCAGCTTTAGGGCTGTGCCAGTAAAAGTAACATTCAAGTTATTCAACGTTTCCAGAATAAAGTATTAAGGACCATTGTCGATGCATCCTAGTACTGCCGTAATAACGGTCTTCATAGGCACCTTAAAGTGGAGACTGTTGAAAACACAATACAAAAATTTGCCAGTAGTCACAAACAATGACTGCTCCAACATGGAAACCTTGAGATTATCCAGCTCCAATGCAAATCTATTAAGAAGACTCAAGAGAACCAGGCCTTTTGAGCTAGTTCAGTGATGTTAGATTAAAACAGAGTATAGTGCGGTTAAGTGTTATAAGGTAATGGTAGTGTAACTAAATAATTAAGACTCTAAAGTACACTATATTTTTAAATGTCTTTTTTTAGTCTAATATATTAGAAAAGAAAACTAGAATACATTTCTGAAATATTACTATTTAATATTTCTAAAAGATTTAAAATTTTCATTTCAGAAATATTACTGTGAAATATATTTTTACAGGACACTTACGTTTCAGGAATGTTTCGTAATATTTATAAAACATTGCAAATGTTTCAATGTAACATTGTTGAAATATTTCCGAAATGTGTTTGTACCGTATGGGTTTTGTATTTGTTAATTCGAATTAATTGTTTTTATTAAAGCCGCTATACTTGAAGGATATTTTGAGTAAAATAATTTTAATTATTGCAATTTTTGTTTAAACCATTTTGATAAAATCATTTTACAGGATTTAAATTGTACTACCAAATCTGATTTATTTGGAACCGAATACATCAGACTTACTTGAGTTCCGGCGAATTCTTGAATTTATATTTTTTGAATTCTAGCACTGATTTTCTGAAGAAAAATTCTTTGATTGATTTTCTATTTCTTTCTAGATTCTGATATTAACAATCTAGAGCGAAACTCGAACGTCAAATATCATTTTAATTTAATTTTCGGGAGCTTTTTTCACTTGGTGAAGGGGACGATAACAGTTTTCCGTGGGTTAACAGACATCTGCTCCCTCTCGCATCATCTGTTGATCGTACTTATAGCATAGTGAAGGATATTTTTACTACCGTTTGATTCAGATCTCTTCCCCGTCGCTATATTTTGCGAATCGAATATTTTCTCTTATTTATTTTATTCAGAGTTCTTCCAAGAATGGGCATTGAATTTAATTAATTGTAAATAATTGTCGATTAGCTTTAAATTGCGGTTTTTTAACCGTGTATCGACTCTATATTGTCCCTTTTCAGCCTCCGGAAATTATCTAACGTAACGAATAAAATCCATTATTGTTACCCTCTTAGAATCACAGTCTGATAGCAACTTCTCCCTGGAGGAATTTCCGTACCTCCATCTGGGCCTACCCAAATTGACTGTTGCAGACAAAATTAGTCCTATATACTAATGATCCAGTGAGCCCCAAGGATTGAAGTAATGAAGAAGAAATATATTGGGGAGCTGGTCCAATAAACATAGGTAGGTCTAGGAAAAATAATGGAATCGTCGATAGAAGGTTTAGGCACGGAAATATTCCTGGAAAGACATGTTTCATTAAGAATGGAACACAGAATAACTAAAGATTCTCCAATTAAAAAAAAGACCAGTAAACTAAACATGCTTAGATAAAATATTAATCTTTTCTGAAATACAGGGTGTTAAATAAAGTTGAAAATTCAAAAATTATTAATGGCTATAATTTTTAATCTCACACTTTAATTTTTCTAAACAATTTTTTTTATATATCATAAGATACTTATACCAGCAAAAAATTGGTTAAATAAACTTTACCAGTGGCGCACGGCATGGATAAGTAACTCCTCCATACCCTCTAAATTTTACACCACTGTCCAAAACTTATTTAAATTTTTATGTTATTTAAATAAATCATGTATTCTTGATGCTAACTCAAAGTGATTGGTTTTGGAGATATTGACATTCAAATGTGAAAATTTTAATTTATTTTGTAATTTTCGATATTTTTATAAATTCCTAATAAGAGTACATGCTTTATTTAAAAAAAAATCAAAATTATAGTCCAAATAAGTTTTTGGAAAGTGGCGTAAAATTGAAAAGGGATATAGGTGTGAGCCAATCCAAAATTAAAAACCAATCACTAGAGTTTCCAGCAAGAGTACATGAATTAATTATTTAAAAACCATAAAAAATGTAAAGGTATAGTCCAAATTAGTTTTTGGGCAGTGGTGTCAAATTTAGGGGGAAAAAATTATAGCCATTAATAATTTTTGAATTTTCAACGCCCTGTATTTTGGAAATATTTTATCTAAGCGTTTCGTTTAATCGTCTTATTTTCAATCAGAGAATTTAGTTCTGTATTTCTTACCTATTGTACACTCTAAGAACTGTAAAATAACTTTTTATTTTTGGTGTTCGAATTTACTAAATGCAAGAAGTGACTTCGATTTACCTACAATTTAGGTGCTATTCGAAGTTACCCCATCTGAGCGGGGAAATTCGGACACTATTTGTTTAAATAAAAAAATACATCTTCATTTTTTTTTTAGGTATAACACATACATAAAAAAATATTGAATATAAATTAATTTATTCTTTTCCCTATTTAAAAATAATTAGTCTGAAGTTACCTCACTTGACAGTGCACGACACATATACGAAGTAAAATGGCTGCTTGCAGTTCTAGATGATAGTTACTGTCGATTAAATATGGAGTGATCATGGAGTTCTACCTTCATGGGAGTGATACATAAAATATGTTTCTAAAGTACACCATGGAATAAATCACGCATGTTGCAACTTACAATTTTTCTTCTTAATAAACTTCTTTATTTGTACTATAATAAATAAATACATGAGTGCATTGCGGAGTGAGATTTAACTTGAGGCTAAATAACTTCGGTTTTAATTCAGAGCCGTGCATAGTTATAATAGCCATGGCTCATATATCTTGGTCGGTCATGGTCTACTTTTGAAACATTTTTTGTGGATCACATGTTAATAATTGTGATTTATTCATGTAGAATATTATTAGAAACTTAGTGCAACTAATTGGACGTTTCATTTTGTGAAAAATGAAATGTTGCCGTTGCCTTGTGTTGCTGTTTCACTTGTAGGCGCATTTTATTGGCTATGGCTGCAATGACCCTTTAGATCTTTGACCTAGAGCAGCCATACTCAACCTGCGGGCCCTCAAGCTTTTTTGTGCAGCTCCAAACACTATTATTAGGAATTAAAATGGTTGATCTACAGTCATTTTTTGAAATAAATTGTCCTTGCGACTTTTCAAAGCTTCTTAAAACAACATGAGGACTTAAAACGGATCCCTATCGTCACACCCATTGTCTTTATTTACATTTCAAAAAGGTGGCAACTCTAGTTATAACTCAAAAATATTGTGGCCCGTGTAGCATAACAAACAGATTTATGTGGCCCAAAAGAAAAAAAGGTTGAGTACAGCTGGCCTAGAGCGAGATAAAGTGACCATATTTTGAAAAGTCGAAAGCAGGACAAATCGAAAACATGAAGATTTCTTGACAATGACGGTTTGGTTCATTGAAGAGCAAAAAAAGGAAAAATTTAAGTGCGTTGTCCCGTCACCATTAAAATTGTATTTTCAGGCTGCCTAAATTAATTTTTTTTTCTTAATCGAACAAAAGCGGGACAAGTGGTTTTAAATCGGAGCTGTCCCGCCTAAATCGGAAGGGATGGTCACTTTAATAAAGTGGTATGTTGATCGCAATTCTTGCTGATAAACATACAAGCTATTACTGTTGATATCATTGACAATTTGTATCAACTCGTTCACTTTGGCCGACGTCTATGCAATGAGGTTCAAGTTTAAAATATTAGATACTTTTTAATTTTTTTATAAGTAGGACTATAAACTCTAGCATAAAAAGTCCCTAATCTATGCTGTATTAATTTTTTAATATACCTATGCTTGTCTACTTTCTGATTTGATTTTCAGAAATCTTATAGAGAAAAGTTTAGTATTGTAATTTCTTGGTGCTATAAAAACTTAAGATTGTTACCCAAAACTATGCAACAAGAGAGATCTAAATCTGATTATACATTTTACCAAAGGTTTCATAAATTGATCAAATATAAATGTGTAAAGGAAAACTTTTGCTGTCTGCCGATTTATAAATTGTTAGAATTTTTGGTCAATTTATAAGTTTCCTAGAATCAGATATTTCTTTAGTCATCCCTCTTGACTGTTTAATATATTTTTATATAGCCGCCTTTTTCACTTATTTGAATTCCCTTTATACCAGTACAATTGTCTAGTACAATAAAAAATGAAATTAAACAAATAACTTACTTTATTAATACAATTTATTAGAAAACAAATAGTTACAGTCACATAAAATTAATTTTAATGTTGTTTACGCCTGAAACTGCAACCTTCTGTAAGTCTCGCTTTGCCTCCAGTAGACGTGCATAGGATGGTAGAGCAACCTTTGCAGGGAACTGCAGATTGGGCGTGCGAGAAAATTGTGGAAATAGCATAGCAACCTGGACACTTTACATCCATAAAGTAACTATTTGGATGCTGAACCAACCTAAAATATAATATATTATCTCACTAAAAATCGAGAATTAAACAGCAGATAAGAGGGGCAATATTGTTTTGATTTATGTTGCAATTACACAACATTGAGAAATATTTTACGAGTATCTTGTATGTAGGTACAATATTACTTTACAATTTTAATTTTTAAATTCCAATAGTAAAAGAGAAATGACACGATGCACTTGACAAGTCTTAGCAAGTCAGTATTCAAAAATTGAGGTTATCTTAAAAGACACATTTAGATGAAAAATAATAATAAAATACTTCTGTTAACAATTTAGATCAAAACCAATTCTGATTGACTTACCTTTTCAATTTGTGTGATTGCCTCTGTTTTTCGGCAGAAGGATGTAATAAGTCGACTGCAAGAGGCATCTGAAAAATATTGCACAATTTTAGTAAACGATATTTAGCCACAATTATAGATTGATCGATAATTAGATATTCTGAAACTTTTATTTACCTTTTCTACGTTACTATTTTTCAAAAAGCACAAAAATTACTTCAGCAGCACGTGTTACATTCGGCTATCAACCATGTAAAAGACGGTGGCATTTGACAGCTAGAATGACCAAAATATTTGAAAGCAGTTATTTTATTTACTTGGCATTTTTTTGTATTCATATAGATCTATTGTTTTATTGTCAATTAATAAAAATAATATTATTAAAATATCAATCCTTAAATTATTTTAAGCAGACTTTCTTTTATACCTTATTTGATTAGTTTTTCGTTAGAAATTGGCACCAAAAAAGAAAAATATTAACTTTTTCGAAAATATGCCTCGGATGTTTTGACTTAAGTTGGTATTACTGATTTTAAACTGGCCTTTTTTATTGCAGCTCTTTAGCTCCTTAACGTGGGGAAATTGTTTAAATTTCAAGTAATAATGTGAATACATTATAGTAAAACCCCAGTATATGTACCAAGTAAAACGGCCACATACTTTGATTTTCTTTTACTATACGGAGAATGGTCGCACTGCGCAGCTTTCTGAGTGCCTTTTAAAAGGAGATAGAAAACTCCGCAATTTTGATCCCTCATTACGTGTTGCCTGTATCTTGGCGCAATATTTTTAATAGGTGCGTTTTAATCACAGACCTTTTATATATTGTTGTTTTAATCGTCCGCTTCTGCAGGTTAAAACGACTAAAGGTGAGATTACAGAACGTCTGCAACCTTGCAGATTTGCAAATATGGCGGACTTACAAATGCAAGTATTTCAAAAAATATCTGCAAGTCCGCAATATTTATTGTGGCTTATTACCCCCCAACAACACTAAACCCAAATTTGGAATACGAAAACTTGATACTTGCATGTGTAAGTCAGTCATATTTGCAGATTTTCAAAGTTGCCGCCATATTTGCAGATCTGCAAAGTTGCAGACGTTCTGTAATCTCACCCTAAACCGACAATTCCGGAAGCAGAAGCGGTGATTAAAACCACATACTTTGATTTTCTTTTACTATACGGAGAATGGTCGCACTGCGCAGCTTTCTGAGTGCCTTTTAAAAGGAGATAGAAAACTCCTCCATTTTGATCCCTTATTACGTGTTGCCTACATCTTGGCGCAATATTTTTAATAGGTGCGTTTTAATCATCCGCTTCTGCTTCGGAATTGTCGGTTTTCTTGTTTTAATCTGACAGGTTAAAACGACTAAACCGACAATTCCGGAAGCAGAAGCGGATGATTAAAACGCACCTGATATTTTGTTTGCTGCTGTCAGTGAATATAGGTCTTTTCCTTTGCATCGAAAGTGTAGCACTGAGCTACACCACTTCTGAAAATATCGTTCCATTTATATAAAATGTATGGATAGAACGATATTTTCAGAAGCGGCATAGCTTAGTGCTACACTTTCGATGCAAAGGAAAAGACCTTATTATTTTTGGAGTCACAGTTTATTGCTAAAGAATCAGTTAGCTCACTCGGACCAGTTGAAAGTTCCAAAATAACATCCACTCCAGGGATATAAATTCAGGATACGCAGAAGACTGCTGTTTTATTATAGGCGGTTGTCATATATTGTATTGTCCAAGTTGCGCAGTGTATAAACTGGAACATTGAGATCAAAAGTGCCGACGCAGAGTGAGCGATCTGATTCTTTAGCTATAAACTGTGGCATAGGAATGAAAATGGTCACGACCTATGTTAAGGCGTGTCGGACCTCCCTCTTGCACCGTATAGTAATCAAAGTATGTGAAAACGGCCCATTAACGATGAGACATGACTCACCGCATGCGGCGCTACACAGGTCTAACAAAAAACTGTCTCAAGAAAGATAAGGCCATATACATTGAGACGGCTATTACATAATATTAAAAATTAGTCAAAATAAGAAACTGCTGTTTTGTATTGTAACCAGGGACCTGGACCGAAATGAAATTGACGGTTCGGTTCCGGTTCTTATCACATTTAAAAAAATCCGGTCCGGTACGGTCCCGGTTCTCAAAAAAAAATTTCGGTTCGGTCCGGTTCTACCAAATTTTTTTCGGTTCGGTTCAGTTATTTCGGTTCGATTGATTTTTTATAGTAGGTATGTATTCATTATAAATTACCCACCCCTTATTATCGTTATTGCATATTGAAAAAAAAAAAGTTTCAAAAGTCAGATGAGATTTCCAATTTCCAAAAATGTGATTTTTCATGTGGCTGTAGATCCTTTATTATCCAGATTAGACATCAAGTATGATACATCGTTGAAATCAACTCATCGAGAGGATTATAAAAATGTAAAAATATACAGGGTATCTCATTTAAAAAATGTTTTTTGGAACAAGTTGCGTTTTCACGCGTCTGCCTCTCTACTTGTCCGCACTCACAATTAGGGGAGTTATACACTCCTATCCGGTGAAGGTGTTCCGGGGTGGTACAATGTCCTACTAGCCTAAGTCTATTAATTGTAGTTTGTAGTAGCTGAATTAATATTGACGTTACCTACTTTCACTTTATTTGTCTTTTTTCCGATGTGTGGTGTGTGGTTATATTATTCAGCTACTTTCAGTCATAAAAACTATGGGGTTCAGTGAGTCTTACTGGTCACGTGAATCAGATATTCCAGCCAACAAAAAAGCATATGAAAAAGACACAAGAACCGAAAAAAAAAAACCGAAAAAAACAAAAAAATTCATTTTTATTTCGGTTCGGTACGGTCCGGTCCATAAAAAATATTTTTAATATATTATCGGTTCGGTTCCGGTCCATCTAAAACATTTCGGTTCCGGTCCGGTTTTCGGTTAATAACGGTTCGGTCCGGGTCCCTGATTGTAACCTCAGAAAAAGGTATATTAATGCTTCTTTCTTTAGGAATATTAATTAATGTAGAGGATGAGTCACATAAAACTCTAGAAATGCTATGTCTGAAACCAGATAACATTTTAAAATTTAAACCTATTATAAGTCATTTGGTCGATAGGGGTGGGTAATTATCTAAATAAAATATCGATCATTGAAAATAATCGATTAGTTTCGATCAATCGATTACTTTCAAACAATCTATTTTTTTCGTATTTGCTTAAAAATCAACTACCTGAAAAATAAAAAATAATCGATTAATTAAAAAGCCAATTAACTGATAAATCAGTGTTTACAAAAAATAATAAACGGATTATCGTTTATTTTAAATAATCGATTATTTTCAAAAATATTCTATTTCTTTCCTTTGAAACAGACAATTCGATAATCTTTGAAAAATCGATTAATTTAGAAGTCGATTTACCGATAAATCGATTTAAAAAAAAAAAAAACCGAATCATCGATTATTTTAAATAATCGATTAAATAATCTATTTTTTCGTATTTCCTTTAAAATCGATTATCTTTGAAATATCGAAAATAATCGTTTAATCGATTAATAAAAAATAATAGATTAATCGAAAATAATCGATTAATCGAAAATAAATTGATTAAGAAGCTGATTCTACTATAAATCGATTTAAAAAAAAAAATAATCGAATTATCGACTATTCATATAGGGGACTATTCTGTAACAATTCCTTTATATTTAACGGCCTTTAAAAACATTTTCGTATTCGTTAATTTACTTCTGTCATTATTTAAACAGATTTCTTTAAGATAGTCCTAGAATGTATTTTAAAGATCCGTTTAAATAATGACAGAAGTAAAGAAGAAAATATTTTTAAAGGCCGTTAAATATAAAGGAATTGTTACAGAATAGACCCCATAATCCTTTTTTTTATATTTCCTTTAAAACTGATTATTCGATTATCTTTGAAAAATCGAAAATAATCGATTAATAAAAAGCTGATTAATCGATACTAAAAAAATAACCGAAATATCGATTATATAAAATAATCGATTATATTCGATCAATCGATTATTTTCATATAATTTATTTCTTCGTATTTCCTTTAAAACAAATTCGAATACCTTTGAAAAATCGGAAATAATCGATTAATCGAAAATATTCGGTTAATGATAAATAATCGATTAATTAAATAATCCGATTAAACATTAAATCGATTTTTTTTAGAAAAATCGATTTATAGTTTAATATTTTCAAGCAATCGATTATTTTGAATAATTCTACTTTCATTTTGTATTTCCTTTAAAATCGATTATTCCATTATCTTAAAAAACGAAAATAATTTATTGAAAATGTTCGATTAATCGAAAATAATCGATTAATTATAACGGATAAATCAATTTTTATAAAAAAATTACAGAATAATAGATTATTTTTGTAACCCCTATCGGTCGCTTGCTTTTACCCGAGCATTTAGCTCCAAAATTTAGAGATTCTGATTTTTTAATCCCGTTATCTTTGAATATTGCTAGAATTTTGATTTTTTTCAAGTTGTCTAGTGTAACATTTTATTAACAATGTGACTAACTCCCGTAACTTTAGTATTTTTTTTGCCTATACTAGATCATATTGTGCGCTTTACTTTGTTTTAAGACTTAAAATTCAAATGTCACTTCCGATTTGACCGCAAATAAGATGAATCTTGAAATTTTAAGTAGGTCATTCTGTATTACATCTAATATTTCTATAAAAATAAAATTCCGCTAGCAAGTATGCTGTTTTACTTCTTATTTATCTACCAAAAAGGGCTAAAAACCACCTTTAGTAAATATTCTTAGAAACAATGCCTATTTACTTCTTATTTAAATGTTCAAAATTTGCCCTTTTGTAAATTTATGTAAGTATTATGAAATCTGTTTTCTGAAATATGTATTTGATGCTTAATATTTATTGAAACCTCTTAATGCGGATCTGAAGTATTCAGCCCAAAGGATCATGGCAGCTTTATGTCAAAATGTTAATAAAAATGAATATATTTCTTATTTTTCATAACATTGGCACTTATATTATTTGTATATACAATTTTTCACGATACATCGTGGCATTTTGAATTTGAAAAACTAAAACACTTTAAATTGCTAATATCACCAACAAATAATTCAAAAAACGGCGGTCCATGATGATTCAACTCACACGAAGAGAGCGTAGAGTAGAAATATCGGAGCAATTCGGATGGCGTCGTTGACACAATGATTTTTGGGTCACTTAAGGTTGGAATAGACAACGTGCGCTATGTGCAATGTTACATCTCCGGTCTCTTTAATCTAATAGCACTGGATTTGTGCACTGAGTATATTTGTGTTCTTGTTTATCGATATGAAAAAGAAGAAAGTGAAAATACACTCAAAACGCACTAAGCATGCTAATGGAAAACGCCATAAGGTTAAGATCTACAAGCACTCCAGTTTATGGTACTTTATTCTGAAACAGCCTGTATAAAAATGTTTCGAGTAAGATGTGTGTGGAAAATGTATCTATTTAGTTCATCTTCTAGACATTTATAATAGGTTGTACAAAATAACCGGGAAAGCCTGTAACAACTAGACAGAGAAGGCAATGGTTAGACACATCAGTTTTTTAAAGTGTGCATTTACGGACTTCACCTATTTCAATATGCATTAGACAACTAGACCATTGACAGTTTATAACTATTCCTGCTATAAATCTGTATCAAACATCTATTTTTTTTTATTTCGCTTCCTGTTGTATACTAATAAGAAAGTAAAATAGTAGATTAAAAATATTGAAAGCAACGGCTTTAAATAGTTTATTTTTAACATTACATCAAAATTCAAAACAGATATATTTACAAATAATAACAGAATAAAAGGTACAGAGTGATAAAAGAGAATGTATTCTAAAAAAATCTGGGATAATGCTCCTATGATTACTATTTAATGATTAGCATGTTGTAGCATGAAAAGAAATCATAAAAAGCATTTTCATATCTCAATTAACAGAAATTATGAACACATGGTTTGTTATCCATTACTGCATTTTACCATATCTATTTCCCCGAAATTTACAATTTTATGTCAAATTCAAAGAACCACTAGCCCAGAAAATTTCCTTAGAATGAACATGAATTGTCCCAAAACAAGTTTTAGGCTATATTAGAATGATAACTTATTTAAATATCACAAGAAAAAACTAAATACTATTATAATACCCCGTGAATTGCATTTTTTGTTTATAAGAAAATTAAAAGTGAAATCAAAGCACCAACAATATATATGAGAGTAATATTCTCGAAAATCTAAATCAATAAACATATATTTTGGGTTCAAGTAATTTGTGAACACCCAAGGAAGTTTATTCTATGGTATAATTTTTGATAGTTCTAAACTCTTAATATTAAACATTGTCTGAAGACTTTTTAAAGAACCAATGAAAAAATCGGGCTTTACTTAAAAATAATTTTAATAATTGAATTAAGATTAAGCAACCTTTTAGTTTTTGAATAAATATTTTCGACACAAGATTTATTTGAATTAGAGGACCAAATTCATCGAGAATCGAGAAATATTAACAAAAAGCCTTTTATATTTTTTTTTTACTTTGGTTTTATAATCATACTGTACATTAAATAAATACATTTATAGCGAAATTCACTTCTGAAAATTATTTACCCTCCTAATGAAAGAAAATCTTATAATATATTAATTTCTAATATATATGTTTTAAATTCTACCAATAATAGTACACAATAGCAAAAAATATATATTTTTTTTATTAATTATGGGTAATGATAAGTAGTCTTTTTTTCTGTATTTTAATTTAATATTAAAGAAATATTAATAACAAATTATTTAAATTTAGAGATATAATAATAAAAACGATGCAAATAGGAAGGGGTAATGCATAAGAGTTCTTTTTTTTGTCAATTTTAAGGTTTACTTACATACACTTTGTTGCACTTTTAACTTTGTAAATTACTTTATTTTTAAAATATCATACATGATATCACTATTAAAATTATGATAAAATAAAACAAGACATTTTGTTAGCATTAAAATTTTCACAAAAAAGATTTCCTTTATTTCACTTTATTCAAAGTATGTTATAGCGATAAATATTAAATAAGAAACGATAAAGAAATATTAAATACATACCAATTTCCAATATGTCTTTACCCCTAAAAATTAAATTTAATTTATGTATAAGGGTGCTCAACGTATAGGTCATTAACTGAACTTACACCCATATCGGATTAAGAAACATATCCACGACTGAGCCGGTCTACAGGATAATTTCGCATCAGGTAGTTGAGTAAAATAAGCGTAGTCCTCCGGTGGGTAGAGGGTGATAATATTTTAAATATTAAATAATTATGTAGTATGTAATTATGTTTATTAAAATTAAATTACTAAAGTAATACACGAAAAAATGAAAATATTTATAATTTTGTTTTGGACATTGTTTATGGTAATACCATTTTCCCCGAATACAATAAACGCTTTATGGTCAGGAATTTCCGGAAGTCCCCTTCTCAGGTAAAAAATTAAGATTAAATGTTCTATTTTTGTACTGATGTTATAGGACTAATTGCGCTAAATTATTTAGTTCAGTTTTAGATTTCGAAGAGAACGTATGTCGAAACTGAAAATGCCGAAGCGCTTGTTACGTGTAGATGACTTAATTTGTAATCTACATAAGTATTTTACGGCGGAAAAAGATAACGGAGGACCTTTAAAGCCAGTAGTGAGTGTGCATCAACGCGTCTGTACAGCTTTCCGTATTAATGATTCAAAATTAAAATATGGTTTGAAAAACATCAAAAGCGGAGAGAGCAAAAAAAAAGAAAAAATACACACCTCGCAAAAAACTGAAAACCTCGGATATATCTGGTGGGACAAAATTTCGTATTCGTGATATGGTGTATGAAATGCGTGCGAAAAAGGAACATGTCAACTTAGACACATTGCTGGCTGACTTAAGACAAATACAAGTTGGTGAATTTGGCAGAACAAGTCTTTGGAAGTTGTTTAAGGAAATAGGTTTCAAATTTAAGAAAGAAGATAATAGAAAAGCTTTATGTGAAAAAAATAATGTTGTTCACAAAAGAATACATTTTTTAAGAGAATACACTCGTTTAAAAGAGAATGGAGCTTCGTTTATATATTTGGATGAAACCTGGATATTTTCCAAAAGTAATAATAATAATACTCTCCCTAATTCACCCCCTTACGAGTGAATTTCAACCCCTGAAGTCGACTGAACGACTTGTGTAGGGGAAGGGACGGTTATTATTATTATTTGCCGTGGCGCTCCGGGGCGACTTAAAGATGATTGATGGTGCCATTTGACTTACAGGTGAGGAAAACCCGGAAAACCTCACCCACCATCATTTGGACATCAGTGGGACGAAAAGAATATGGCAAGATGCAAATATAAAATCAATAAAACATACTAATGGTGAGGGAAAGCGACACATAATCTTGCACGCAGGTGGAAAGAATGGATTTGTAGATGGTGCAGGATTAATATTTTCCTCTAAATCAAAATCAGAAGACTACCACGATAACATGAACTCAGATAGTTAAATGAAAAACTATTACCAAATTTAAGTGAACCGTCTGTTATAGTATTAGATAATGCGAGCTATCACACAGAACTTTTAAACAAACCGCCAAGACAGAATTGGACTGTAGCCAAAATACAAGAATGGCTACGTAACGAAAATGTTGCATTTCCACAATACGCCCTTAAATCTGAGTTGTAACTTTAGCCAAACGACATGAACCACCACCAATTTATATGGTAGATCAAGTCGTACATAGTTATGGACATGATGTGTTATGGCTTCCACCGTACCATTGTCAGTTTAACCCCATCGAACACATTTGGGCTATAAATAAAACGTATTATGACAATCATATTGGAATTAATGGTTACAGCGACGAAGCAGTAAGGGAAATATGGAAACAAGCAGTGGATACATCAACCCCAGAAATTTGGCAAAAATGTGATAAATTAATTGACGACTGGTGGACACAGGATAAAAGAAATTAACCCTATAATTATATCTTTAATGATGACACTAGTGACACAAATTTTGAGAGTGATGCTGAAGATTTATAGGTATGTCAAAAGACAATTATTTATAATAATCACTGTTTAATATAGAATTTTAAAAGTTATGTTATTTTTAATCATCGTACTTACTTAATCACAGGGTAAAACTGTGTATGTAAATTAAAATTTTTGTTCTAAATAAACTATTATTAAACAACAAAATCATGTAACTATCTCTTTTAAGCTTTCTGAGGCAAAATTAAATAACTAAAATTTATTTTTATTTTGTTTCTATAAGAACCGCTTGCAATATACAAAATAACGCCACCCATGAGTAAATGTTTAAAATACAACTGACCAGTCAAATCTTTCATTTATTTCTTAATCCGATATGGGTGTAAATTCAGTGAATGACCTATAGCAGTTTTTGTTTAAAGCATAAATATAAAGAGCATTTTCAAATTTAGATTGCCAAGAAAATAATTTCTTAATGCTAAAAATCACTTAAAATAAGGTAAAGCAATTTTAATTTTGTTACTAATCTAAGACGATCAAATATTGCAATGTTAGTAACACACCATTTATTTTAATATTAAATAAATTCGGTAAGAAATGTATGCAAGTCCTCAATTCACGAAAGGGATAGAAAATGTAATAGCAGTCCCCTGCTGCAATAGTTTATTGGTAGTCAAAAGCCAAAACGAGATATGATAGGAGAGATATTGAAGTATATTTCTTGTATATATTATTAGGTTCCTTTATGTTAACGTTGAATACTGGCCTTGTATTACATTTTTACCGAATCTGTAAATTTTTTATTACCTGTTGGCGACATTCACTGTTTTTTGAAATCAAATTAATTTTTAATTCGGCATTTTTATCCTTATGCCGATTAAGGATATATTTTTCTACAGGATTCTACATAAAGGAGTGTTCCCGTATAATCAAAATACAATGTAAAACAAATAATGCATATAATATATTTTTTAGATTGTTTATACATTCTTCAAATACATAATAAGTACGTTAATCCTGCAGTGAATCAGCGATGGGAGGATTTGAATAGAATTTTATATTCATGAAGCCTCTCATCTTTGCATAGATCTATTGACTCAGCTACAAACTTCTTTGGTAATTAAAAGAAAAAATGTCAAAAGCAAACTAAAATAATAAGTTTCATTATAGTATATTGACTACCGTAAATTTTAGTATGAACCACATATAATTTATTTTTAACGAATTTTTTATAATAATGTTTATTTTAAAAAATATTAAAGACACCTTGGTCTCTTTGCCAAAATTTGCGGTATCAGTTTTAAAGGACATCTATCAGTATTCCAATATTTTTTAAACTAATTTTATTTAACATTTTTTTTTGTTTTTAAAATATTTTTGGACATAATCACAATTACAAAGAAATAAAAAGACAGTTACACACTTTATTATCCTGTATTATATAATAACTTTTGGTCTAGTAAATAAATATCAATTAAAAACAACCAGATTAATTTTTAAATATAAATTTGAAGTATAAATTATTTCCTACCCCTCCCCGCAACATAAAAAAATTCCCTAAAAGATCTACTTATCAATAAATGGGGGTCTCGGGCATTTCGCATTGACCTATAGTGACTCGGTGCATGGCCATTTCTGAGATGCCATGATAGTGTACGAGTGCGCCGCCTAATACGAATACATGGAATATTTGATGCGAGTGGAACCAGATGTCGCATTTACCGGGGAACCACCTTTCAGGCACTCGAAGAGCGTAGAACATTGCACCCACGATGTAAAGCATACCCATCAGTACCAGCCAGCCAAGGTATTTTTGACTAACATAATTAAACCAACCTGTAAAATATATAAAAAATAAAAAAATTAATAATAGAGGACTTCTATACAAGAGAAGTGCAACCAACTTGACAAAATAAAATTGACACTAATGACATAAGAAATCGGGTTACATAAAGAGGCTGTTTTTTAGTTTACGATTTGGTTTTTCTTATCTACTTTTATGCCATTTACATACCATGTTGTACCCGTAAGGTAAAAAATACGTTTTAGTTTAGGGTATTTTACATTTAAAGGTTGAAAAAATTTGTCAGTGTCAGCTGTCAATTATGTTGATGGTAGAACACAGGCGTAACCATAGATGGACATAACGTAACTAGTGTTGTATATGGTTGTATAGTTTATGGAACTTGAATTTGTAGCAGCAGCATTTTTGCATTTGACATAAATATATAAAACCAAATGAAAAAATGTTTAACAATAAAAAAATAAATCTCAATGCTACGCTTATTTTTTGACATTATCGACAGCTGATATTGACAAATGTCTTCAACCTTTAAATGTAATAATAAAAAGTCTTTATTACGTTACGGGTACAACATGTAAATGGCATAAAAGTAGATAAGAAAAACCAAACATTAGTGTCAATTTTATTGTGTTAAGTTGGTTTCACTTCCCTTGTATAGAAGTCCTCTATTAGCGCTGTTTAATCTCTATCTCTAAAAATTCAAATAAATAATGTGAAAATGTATCGAAAAGTATTAATACTTCTAATAAAATGTGTAAATAATATAGATAAGATGACAGAGATCAGATTTAGGTAGAAAATCAGACCTTTATTAATCCTATTTTATAAAATTGACGATAAATTTTTCTGAAATGCATCATAAGGTAACTAGAGCTCTTTGATGTTGGCGCCTTCAAGTCAATTTTTTTAAATCGGTCATTTGAGAAACAGCACATGTCAGTTATGTAGATCATTTTTCAAAAAATAAGAAGTGAAAATCTCAAAACATGGTTAAAAAAATAGTTTTGTACAGTCACAGCCAGTTGCAAGAACAATTGTTAAACTCTCTCGTTAGCTAATTAACCCATAACTTTATTCACTGCCCAAATTATCTTCTAAATGACAATATGAAGTAAAGTGTGACGATATTCGAGATATGTCCCTATTAAGAATTTTCTGTCTGTGTCGGCCCATTTAAGAGAACGCACGGCAGGTGAAGACGAATAATGTTTTCGCAACGAGCTCAAAATTTGCCTGGAGGATGCACAATGGGCCTAAGTGTTGTGGAAGTATCAACCTTCCCCACCTTACAGATACAGAGAGTTTATATTGTTAATTAAAACTAATGTAGGATGTTGCTATGAGAGTAGAATGTTCATTTTGACAAAAAATAGCATGTTGTCCTATTTATAAGATGGCAGCAATTTATAAAATTAATTTTATTTAGTAATCAAGAAAACTTTGTTCTGCATAATAAATAATAAATTTTTATTATATTAATCAGTGTTTTTTTATGTTTTATGGCACAGATATTCACAATATGTCTCAGTTTATGATTTTATGTGTTTTGTGTAGGCGTTGTTACTGTTTCCCTGTTAAAAAATTGTACATATTTCTTAATATTATTTGACTATATGGATACTCAACATTACAACACAAAAAAATGTGTTTAAAACACCTTACATAATATCGTGTCTTGAAGTAAAATAGGGCATTCTTTTTGTTTCTAAATATTCAAATGCTAAAATTTTATTTTAAACACGTTTGGAACAAAGCGATTTTATTCAGTGAACATTTGGAAAGGCGCTTTTCGTAGTCCTATTTAAATATGGATGATCAATCTTTATAACGATATATTATATCATTGGTCATATTGCGAAAACGCCCCCTGTTGTCAGATTTACGACTTTCAATAGCTACCGAGGATCGAAATGCATTTTTAGTGGATCATTAGTGTTAATAAGTATAAATATTTAACGATCGTCTTTGCAACCGGCTGTTAACGTTTAAAACTTGCTTTATTTCGGATATAATACAATAATTATTTTAGCAAAAAAATCGGTAACAAATCATGGTTGATTAAAAATGAGCGACATGTGATGTTTCTGAAATAAACAAAAAACTTAGTAAAAAGGAATATAGTTTTATATTCTAAAATTCATCAAAGAATGTTACAAAATAAAAAAAAAACTATTTATTGTTTTCATCGTTTTCATTTTCAGTTGCCGGCCAATTTAATATTTCGGTATAAAAGTTTACGATGCTTATCAGGAACGTCTTTCTTAAAAAATACTTAATTTGGTACTCAGATACTTTGTTTTAAATAAATTGTACATAATTTTCAAGTAAATTTTTTTATTGAGATGTTTTTCTGTGCTACTATAGTTATTTTTGTAGGAAAGCTCTTGATATGGTCCTCAATCTGGCCAACTATATTTCCTGGAATTGTATTTCCAGAAATACACTTGCCACTTTTGTCGTAAGGTTGTTTGCCTTTGACGAGTAACTTAGTTAAACATCAAACTCTAGCTATTGTAATTGCGTAATATTGATAAACGCCTTCTTGCAAATCATAATTCGTCCAGAAGAGGATGTTAAAAACTATTTAAATCAGTGAGATTTCGGTTTAGGTCATTCCGAATTTCTTGGCCTCTTAACTTTGACGTTACTGCAAGCCATAAATGCTTGTAAATAGACATCGTGCTTATTTTTGATTGTTAAGAGTCAAAAACTTTAAAAAATCTCTTGTGGATCGCCCTCAGAACATCGGTTATAACACTAAGTTACACCTACGAAAAAAATATTACTTGACAAAAACTAACATGGCCTGTTTTCACCTTGTTTTTTCGCGAAACCTACATCTTTGTAATTTATATATTCTTCACCATTTATTCTAGGGTTTCTTATTATTTTGCACTTATATAACAATAGTCAGAACACTATCAGAATCAACTTCGGCAGTTGATGTCGTGGTTTTAAATAATTGACACCAGCACATTGCGTTTAGAAAGACCAAATGTCACTTATTTAACTTAATTATGTTGTTTCTAAACACATTCAGATATTAAGTGATGCATAAGTCATAAGAATGTATATCGGGCAAGACAAGTGATGTTACTGCATGGACAGATGTGTTTACTTTTAAATATTGTATTTTTGGTATAAAAATAAAATGGCCAAAAATGTGACTGATTAATTTAGAAGTAATCTAATTTTATCAACTTAAATGTAGCTATCCAAACATTGGAAGGGATTGGTTGTCATTTTATAATTTAAATAGCAGACATATCCATGTCAAAATCAGTAATTGGAAAGTGTTGATCTAGATGTACCTCAGGGATCAACTTTAGGGACTCTAATTTTTCTACGTTAAATAAATGATATGACTAAGCATATTAACTTTAAAAACATAATTTATATGCAACAAATGCCTTATCAGAAGATGAATTATTTAGTAAATTAAATCTTTTATCTAATGAATTTATATCATAGTGTCATAAACATTCTTTAATTTTTAACTCAATCAAAACTGTTTTACTCCAGAAATAAAATTACCCACGAATGTAAAATAAAAGTTAATACTATAGAAATTATGCTTGTAAAAAATGAGCTTAATACATATTAATAGCAATGTGGGTCGGGATAGCCAAATAGCTAACGTTTTTAAAAAAATAAAGAGTGCATAATAAATACTAAAATTAAAAAATATATACGAGGGTTGCCTTTTATATTTCGGGATTGGACAACTCTGGTGTTGCAAACTGGCAACTGACAGCTGTGTCGTAAAGTTTGACATTTTTGAGGTCATGAGTACTCAGAACGTTTTGACATACGAATGCTATTTGTGTTGTTTACAGTAACTTAAAAGTTTCAACTCGGCCAAAAAATGGAATTAAATCGTGAACATTTTCGTGCGGTTATTTTTTTAAAAGTTTCGACGTGGATTAACTCAGCAACACTGCATTGATGAACTTAATTCAATTTTTGGCGATGAAGCTTCATCAAGGACTAGTGTTTATCGACTGTATGGTGAATTCAATCGAGGTCGTAGTTCGCTCCAACACGAATTTCGTGAAGGTCGTCCAAAATCAGTTGATCGGGAAACCATTGATGCTGTGCGCGAACTGATATTGAAAGATCGTCATGTGACCTATCGTGAGATTGAGACAACTTTAAGCAAATGGTCGCCTGTTTTTTTCGGAAAACCTGGACATGTCGCAACCATAACATTAGAACAACGCAGAACAGTCAATTCTGAGAGGTACACAACCATTTGTTTGTCAGTTGTCTTCCAAGAAATGAGGAAATCCAACCGCCGAAGATGGATCACTCTTCACCATGACAATGCGAGCCTTTCACACATCGGCTCAAACAACTGCATTTTTGAGCACTCAAAACGTCGGAGTGATGAGTCATCCGCCGTATAGTCCTGACTTGGCAGCGAATGACTTCTTTTTATTCCCTTACGTAAAGTATAAACTGAAAGGTCAACGTTTTTCGACAACTGACGAAGCGGTTGATGCGTTTAGAATGCATGTTTTGGAGATACCTCAATCAGAGTGGCAAACGTGCTTCGACAATTGTTTCAAACGCATGCAGAAGATCTTCATGGAGAATAATTTGAAAAACAATAAAGCGATTTTTGATGATTAATATTTGTTTTTGTTCTCTAATCCCGGAATATAAAAAAACCCTCGTATTTACCCAAGAGCTTAATGTTTACTATGCTACTTTAGCCTATTCTCACATCTCATACAATATTATTCTTTGGGATGATTCAGTAAATGTCTCTAAAATATTTATATTAGCGTCATGTCGGAGCAAGAAGTACCATCGTCAGTTGGGCAACGTACTATCAATAAGTTTCTCACGAAAGAGAGCGTCAAATCCTCCGACATTTGAACTAAACTGATCGAAAAAAGTTAAGGATATTGTGTATTCACTATGAAGGAATTTTTCTGGAAAAAAATGTGATATAGCTATTAATACCTGTTATTTGAATTTAAAAAAATGTTGTTTGTAAACATATAAAATTGTGCCCAAACAGATAAAAAACATCCCAAAAAAGTAGATTTTATTTTTGTAAAGTTTTGTTTTGTTTGTGTGCTGCTAAGCGTAGTTTGCGATATTGTAGTTATTCTGCTATCGACAAAATGAATAGACGCCATTTAACGGTAGAGAAAGCAAATCAAGCTATTGGGTTGCTTCTTTGAGGTGCGCGACAGATCGATGTGGCTGATCGGTATAATGTCTCTCAAAGTGTAATTTCTCGACTTAATAACCGATTTTATGAGACTGGATTTGTCATGGACAGGCATAGGGAGCGTAGACCAAGATCGACAAATGCTAGGGAAGACCGAAGATTAGTGAGAGGAGCCAGGATGGATCCTACAACAAACTGCACGTTGCTCAGCCAGCACCTTTTCGCTGCCATCCGAATTCGTATTACTCCTCGGACAATTTTAAACCGATTGAATGAAGCAGTCCATAAAGCACAACGTTTGCTTTGGTGTAATGAAAGGGCCAACTGAAATGATGAATTGCGCACTGTGATGTTCAGTGATGAAAGTCGCTTTTATCTTCGTGCTGTCAGACGTACAGTTCGTGTCTGAAGACTAAGAAATTCAAGAGTTAATGATCAAAATGTTCAAGAAGTGCATCCATTTGGAGATGGAGGTGTAATGGTCTGGGGTGGAATTTTCTACAGAGGTCGAACGGAGTTGTATGTTTGTGAAGGTACCATGACAGGTGAAATTTATGACCACGACATCATTGATAACCTGGTGTACAGTTTGGGATTACCTTATCAAAAACTTAAAAGTACGAGTGGTCCAGAAAATTTAAGGAAGGACGTGATGCCAATATTCAAGCGATTTCTAAACTTATTAAGGACAATTGGTGCCTGACGGTGGATGAAATTGCTGATGTGACAAACATAAGTCGTGAGAGTGCCCATACCATTATCACAGACCGCCTTGGATTCACAAAAGTATATACAAAATCCAGAATCAAAAGAGCAAGTATGGCGAAGAAGCGGGGAACATTGCCCCATAAAAGCCAAAATGAAACAATCAGCTGGAAAAGTCCTTACAATAATTTTTTGGGACAGGAGAGGAATATTGCTCATTGATTTTCTTCATGAGCATACTACTGCCAGCTTTTGGACACCGTGAAAGCCACAGTACCCCAATCCTAAATATAATTTTGTTTCACGATAATGCTCGTCCTCACAAAGTCCTTTTGACTACACAAAAATCCTGTCTCTCGTACATTTCAGAGTTGTTATTGAGTGTGTATCATGTATTATGAAGTGAGAAAAAAATGTACTCTGCAATCTCTAAGTGTAAGGTATAAAACAAAACCAAAAAGATAAACAAGTATTACGATTGAAATTGGTTATTAATAAAAATAAAATTACCTTCTACTATGCCATAATGAATAGCCGGTACAATTCCACTCAAACCAAAAGTCATAAAGACAGCGGCACGGAATGGCCGCCATCCTGATTCTGAAAATTTATCCCAAAGGCTCACCATGATACTAGTTATTCCTAGAGCACAAACTACCTAAAAAATAAATAAAATTGTATATATATATATATAAAAAAAAAACATTCAGTGTAATTCAGTAATAAAAACAACTTACAGATAAGTAGACGACTTTCGGTCTAAAATGGCAGTAGAACCCGTAATACAGCCATGGCACAAATGAACCCATAATCAACAGAGCAATTCCACAATAATCTAATTTAGAAAATAATTTGCCTATGAATTGCGAATGACAGTTGACAGTGTGGAACATAAACGACATTCCAAGACAAATTATAGCGCCTGCGAAAAAAGCTCCAAAAACTATCTTCTCTTGCACTTCTATTTCAGCACTGGGTCGCATCAGGAAGTAGATTGCAATACCTATAAAGGCAATAATTATTTACATAAAGTATCAGAGATTTAAAATATTTCCATTTTAATAATGGATGTTTGATACTAGCATTGTATTTAGATCAACTAGTAGAACAATACCAATGCAAATTATCTTGGAGGACAATGGACAGATGGCAGCCAAGCTCCGTGGTGTCCAAGTCATGTCTTTGATAATTTTGCCGTCTTCTATCGAGCCATCGAACGGTTGTCGAAACTGAATAACAAACGTAATTTCTCTATTTACTAATAGATGGACCGATAGTCGATTTAGAATATTTTTTTTTTTTAAATGAGATAAACGAGTTTAATTATGCTTGATGAACATTTATTTACCATTTATCACAATTTTAGAGAATATAAACAATATTAATTTAAATTTGGCAATCTACCCACATGAATTTAAAAATTAAGAAAACTTTATGTAAAGGGCGTATCTTATAATGGTACCCGATGTTTTTTTCAAATAACTTGACAACCAGGTGACAGATCGCCATGTTTGTTAATGTTTTAGAAACGTCAGTCCAGTACAATTTTAACAATGAACCACCTTACACCACAACAACGTGCGGAAATTGTAAAAATTTATTTTCAAATAAACTCCTATGTTACGCTGACTCGACGCGCGTTCAGAGCGAGGAATCGTGGCCAGAATGCGCCTACCCCGAACACTATTCCTGCTTTGGTTGCAAAATTTAATGCCACAGGATCTTTAGCAACCTCTGTCTGTCGGAATAAGCTGTGTACCAGACCGAGTATGGAAGCAATAGCAGCCGTAAGTGCCGACCTCGCGGGGCGTCATCAAGTTTCGGTCTGACATCGTGCTTAGCAGTTTGGCATATCTCCCATGTCCATGTGGTGGTTGTTAAGGGTGGATTTGCGCGCCTTTCCTTACAAAATGCAGACCGCTCAACAATTATTGCCAATTGATAGGCCGCGTCGCATCCAATACGGTCGCAATATGCAGGACATCCTTGTTGGTCAACCTGATTTTTGGAGCTGTTTGATCATGACCGATGAAGCACATTTCACGCTGTGTGGCGTTGTTAATATGCAAAATACCCGCTTTTGGGGCATTGAAAATCCGCAAATGATCTTCGAAGAGCCATTGCATTCCCCCAATGTCACTGTTTGGTGCGGTGTTTGTGATGAAAGGGTCATCGGCCCGTACTTTTTCGAAGACGATAACGGTGCCGCGGTAACAGTCGAAGGCGAGCGATATCGGGCCATGTTTCGCGATTTTGTGGCAAATGAGGTTGACGAACATAACATGGGCGACTATTGGTTCCAGCAAGACGGCGCAACATGCCATACAGCCCAGCCCGTCTAACAATGGATTTATTGCGTGCCATGTTCCTGAATCGATTGATATCGAAATACGGTGATATCGACTGGCCGGCTCATTTACCAGATTTGACCGCACCTGACTTTTTCCTGTAGGGACACCTGAAGGAAAAGGTTTATGCTGATAAACCAGCCACTCTCCAACAACTTAAGGCCAACATACGCCGAGAAATCGCTACCATTCAACCCGAAACACTCCAAAAAGTGTTTGAAAATGCTGAAAAACGGGCCGATTTGTGTGTGGCGTCCGGAGGTGGCCACTTGGCCGACGTCATCTTCAAAAAGTGACCAAATAAATTGTAATGGATCCAATTTCAATAAAAAAAACATTTATTACAAAAAATTAACTGTCAAATTATTTAAAAAATACTTCAGATACCAATATAAGATACACCCTTTATATATAATTCTATACTCAATGATTGAGGAAGCGCTAGCGCTCGGGCCATTTTAATGACGTTCTGTATTCGTTCTAACAGATGTCGCCACAGAATTGCCTCCAATGAAACGTCCATAAGATTGTTCTACGATCTTATCTAGATACAATAATATTTGATACCATTTTAGCAAGTAAGCGAGCAATATTTACCTATGAACGCCACACAGCCTAAGAGATGCGTCCAGATGTTGGCAGTTTCGGTGTGAAGTCTGAAGATACTTTTAAAACATGCCCGGAAACTAGGTAGTGGAGGTCGGTGGCCGAACACAAGAAAATCATTGTCTTGCAACCATCCGGGGAGATTTCTAAAGTGGCATACGGACCATCCAGCCTGTATCATTTTACGCACAACATGCTCCGCTTGTGAGGCTGCGTTGTGAGCCAAAGCTGTAATGTCTAATTCATCTCCTAACATGTCAAAGAAATAATATATTAATAAAAATAAAAATTTACGAGGATAAAAAGTATGACGTCCCTTACTTTATAAGTTACTCTCAATCAAAGTTATAATCCTAATCAGATTGAAAACATTTTATATTCTAAAACTGGGTGAATTGATTTGAATAAAATTTGTAATGTCTATATACAAATGGCATGACATACTTTTGTATTAAAGTAATTATTTATTTAGAGTCGTTATAATTAGACAAACTAAATATCAATATTTTAACGATTTTTGTTATTTAAAAATAGGTATCGTAAACGTGATATTTCTATGTAGAAAGAGTAATTTTAAGTAGTATTCTTTTAATAAAAGGAATAAAGTACAGAACTTTATGAAATCTAAACTTACAGTTTTGAGAATTAGCAGAACTTTATTAATTATTTATTAAATAGACTTAACATCTATTGTCACAAAGCATCTTTAAAAATTTACCAATTTAGAGGAAAAAGTAGAGTTGGGTGATATCGTTATTTTTTTAAAGACCACTGTTACTTTGATTAGTAAAATTTAAACAAATGAGGTTATGTTTCTTGAAATCAACAAATTAAACATTGTTTAATGCTTTTCCAAAAAACATTTATGAAATCGCTAGAACATGTAAACAAGTCAACTAACCGGTAATTGTATGAAATGTCGCCCAACTCTATTAGATATTTTTTGTTTTAGAAATCGCGTGTGAATTTGGCGGTAAAAGTAGAATTTCATATATAACACAAATAAGTAAAGAAATTGATTATTTAAATTATATGTCAAACACATTACAACATTAAATTACTATTTAAAAAGCTTTTATGCAAATATATCATTGACACGAAAATAAATAAAAATCCTATTTTCCATACATTGATTTCTATAAAATTTCAGTTTTTGCTCATACCCTATATGTTAGCTATTTATGTTAAAAATAGTACAAATTGTTGAAAACATTCAACGTGGCTTAGAAGCTTATTAGTCTTTTGCAAGAAGATCCATAAATAGCAGGAAGTAAACTGGATTTTTTACCAGTATCATTCAATGTTTGTAACAATGAGGGCTAAAAATCAGTCGAAACGATGATAAACATTTGCTTTTAAAAATCACTTTAAAATCTCTCACATATTTTATTAAAATGTAAATGCTTTTTGGTATAAGAAGCTTATCAAACCGTTAAAAATACGTTTTGCATAATAATCAATGTGGTAAACAACGTGTCAAATATTTAAGATGCGGTTGAACCAAATAAAAGTGACATAAGATAAAACAACGAGCGTTCTACTCCTATTTTCAGTTTACTAACGGACCATTCAATTTTTTTGTCAAATAAATCGAAAAAAATATTTAATTTGATCAAATATAAAAATGTTTGTGCCTATTAGACCCTTTTTAATAAATCAATGGTATTAAAATTAAATGTCAATGTCAAACTATACCCAGAATTTTCTTAATTTTCATTGTTACCGTTATTAACAGAGAAAACTTTATTAGAGCCGAGCTCAGGCTCCACCTCACAATAAAGTGGCATCACGGCTGGAAATAGCACTCGCTTAGCAATTAATTGGACATGCTAGGTTTGAAACTTCAATAAAACACATATTTAGAATATTTTTTCGTTTATATCCTTTTCATTATTATCATTGTTATCATCATTATTATCTATTTTTTTTATCAGAACATTATAAACTGAGCAATATTTAAAAGTACTGAAAAGTGGTATTTTTAGCTTTCCGGCACAAAAATTGCCGAGATAGGTAAAAATAATCCACATTATAAAACATCATTATCTAGGTACCAATCTCGTTCAGATTGTTTTTAAGATTCAAAATGTGCTAGAAATGCTTCAATTCACTCGTCAACTTTGAACTGACTATACATATCAGATTGCGATGAAGGTAATTTATATATTTAACAATTTAACAGCTACACTGAATTATAATGAATTAATACAATTATTATAATTATTGGTATCACAAGTAAGTGTAAATACGAGTAATATATTAGAATATGTCTAACGCATTATTGGCAGATGCTTAAAGTCTATTAAATTTCAATAAAAACTGCCGTGGTTTATATAATCAACTACAAACAGATAAACGAATGAGTGTAAAGTTCAATTGAATCGTTTATTATTAAAGGGACACGTGTCCACGTTTTCAAATTTTTTACCAGATACAAAAAACGCTCTATATTTTTTTTTTTATGAAATTGTAAATGATAGCTAGTAGGTTATAGCAAAACAGTTTTTGACATGGTTTTCCTGAATAATTGTATTAGTTTTTTAGACTTTTAATAAAAAATATGGACATTTAAAAAAACACATGTTAACTAGTAGAAAACTTAACTAAAGAAAGTGCAACTGCGGAATTAAATACATTTTTTTTACAAATTTACTAGTAAATACTTTTTGTCGGCTCAACGATTTTTACTTTTTAACAAATCTTTCAAAAGCTTTTATAAAATTTTCATTATCTGAACCAGAGGACCTGGTTGAAGTTGGCCGGGCAATGATAATGTAGAAATTCTTAGAAGGCTTGTTCTGGTTTTCACGAACTAGTTCAGAATCAGTGAATTACACTCGTTCAACTCAAGTGGTTATTATATTATCGCGACATATTCTTAAAAAATGAATTCGGCTGTATTTGAGAACTGGAATCAACGGTTCTGTTTGAACCAAAACAAACCCATATTCTTCTGGAATATAATGGAAGTGGGGGGGCAAGACCTAAATTTTATGTGGGCAAGATACATTTTTGCGAGGCCCTCTGGTGGCGCAAGAAGACGGATTTTATATAGAGAACTAAAATTGAAACTTGTATTTATAAAAATGCTAACATCTCTTAGACTTTAACTAATATTATTAAGTAATTATTACTAGCAGTAAAGAATTACAGAAACATAAATTTCCTGCTTTTAGCTTTACTGAACTCTTGTACCATAATTCAGATTAGATGCTATATCTGCTTTAATAGATAAAATTGACAATGCTAAAAGTATTTGCTGGACCATTGTACTTCTTAATTTTTTATTAGTTTTAATTTTGAAAAGCTCCTTTAAGCAGAAGTTGTACTTACTGGTAGTGTTAACAAAATTTTAATGACAATATAAATATTTGGATAAATTTCTTTCAACTTATTTTCTATTATGTATTGGAGCAGTTATTTTACACCTTTAATGAAATCAGGTAAATTTGGGATCATTATTTGTAAATCTTTATAAAATTCGTAAGGTTTGAAAGCACTGCTCCCACCCACTCGAGAACAGTCCACTTTAAATAATTTTAAAGGTGATGCTTTTAAAAACAAATACAAAAATAAGTCAAAAATCATATAAAGGGGGACGTCTTAGGAAAGAAAGAAAAAAGAAAAAAAGGGAAAAGGAAAGAAAAAAAAAGCGCAAACAAAAACGCAAAAGAAGCACCTTTCAAATGATTCACTTTTCACCTCTGGAATCGAATATTAGAAGAGAATAAAAAAAGTAAACCAAATCGGAACGTTCTTTTAAATATAATAATTCGATTTTTAGTTTTTAATATAATTATATTGTTTTGTAAATAAAGTAGTTAATTTTTAATATTCTTGCATAGAATGATTGCCAATATCCACTCTTGTTGCCAAAACTACTAATGTCTACACATTGATATTTAACCTAATATACATTTAAAAAACAAATTAAGAGTGTAAACGTCAAAACACTAGTTGAAATTTATAAAATAAATAAAACTGATATTATTTAGTCTAGGAGGTAGACAAATTTTTGACAGTAAACGCCAAACCTCTAGTTTATTGAATACAAAAATTGGATGACTATAGTTTTTAGTTCTCATCCACTTTTCTTACCAACAATTTTCGATATTGTTGAAAATAAAATTACTTTATTGTTATATAAAATTCATATTTTTCGACAAACCTCGCATAGGATTGAAAAAAATATATGCGATGGTTGTATTTTAGGTTTTAAACCATGCAGAACTTTTCATGTAGTACTTTTTGCAAAAGAATAATAAAAAAGTTTCCGAAGTAAGGTTGACCTTCACCCATCTGTTTAAGGGTGAAAGTTTATTTTTATTAAATAAAATATGTTTATAAATATACCGTAAATGAGTTGTCTAAGAAAATACGGTACAGACTATTTATTTTCTTAAAGTAAAAAAGCAACACCCTCTAAAGTATTCCCCAGATGCTTCGACTATGCCCAGACTTTAATCAGCTAACTTCAGGATGGATTAAAGCTTAAGTTTAAAATTTGGTGTTTTTTTCTTCATCCGTTTTTGAGTTATCTTTAAAATTCGAACTTTGCACTTTTCCTCAAATATCTCGAATTAGGTCCATTTTAGGGAAATCATGTACAGGGACAAAATAACAGAGAATGACATTATAAGCAACTTTTATCATGATTTCTATACTTTCCTTATCTTTACACAGAAAGGAAAGTAAAAAATGGCCGTATCGTATTCTCTTAGGCAACCCATTTGCGGTATATTTTAAAACATATTTTATTTAATAAAAAAAAACTTTTTATGCATTAAACAGATGGGTTAAGGTCAACCTTACTTACGAATCCTGGACTACATATTAAGGTGCTGACTAGGGGCGGGAAAAATAATCGATCATTCGATTATTTATTTTAATCAGTAATTGATTATTTTCGATTAATCGGATAATCGAGATTTGAATTTTATCATTCGAATAATCGACATTCAAGAAAAAACGGTTACTCAAAAGGTTTTTTAAATCTGATATTGATATTTCAAAATAGTTATTTGTGTAACTAGTGCAAAAAGTGTATCTTTGTTGCACGAAGCATGAAGTTTGCAGCTTGAGACGAAGTCGAAAGCTGCAATCATGCTGAGTGCAACAAATATGCTTTTTGCACGTGTTGCACACAATATTTTTTCTACGAAATAAAATATACTCTTATATCAAATTTTATTAGAATATTTTACAAAAGGTACAACAAAAATCTCTTATTTTACTTTTTTGAGTTTATTTCAATTTTATTGTTGCAGTTATTGCAGTTTACTATGTTTAGTGACGGAAAAACTTCATTTCCAGCAATATTTTGAATTTTTTGAATTTTGGTTTCATTTTTGACTGGCTCTTCATTTGAAACACCTCTTTTTCGTATTGTGAAGCTTCCGGTGCTGGTACTTGGTTGACCTTCAAGAATTTGAGCAGCTATTTCTGTTTTTTTAGAAATAGACTCCTCAATGTAGCCCTCAGCTACAGTGAGGATTTCCACCCTCCGTGCCGTTTCAAAGTTAATATATCTGCGCCGGATTTTACTAGTAAGGATGCAGAAGATCTGCGAAAGCCGTGTCCCGTGTATTCCATTGGGTTTTCAATATTTAAATATTTGGCAATATCACTTGGGATTTTGCCAAAAGTGTTTACACCAACAGGTTGAACGGAACATTTTCCGTCATAGTATCTAATAAAAAATCTATTGTGATTTTGCGATACATTTCCACAAAATTAAAGGATCTAATTTGTCCGCTTATTACAAATGATCGAGGTTTGTTAGTCTTGCTGTCGGAATTTTTACTGTTATGATAGAATTCATGTTATTTATATCATTTAAAGTAAGTTTCTGTAACTCATCCCTGCGGCATGCTCCTGCAATTCCAAATACTGCAACTACCTAAAAGAAACAAATACCTACGTATAAAGTTAAAAAAAGATTATTTTTATATTTTACCTTCATCATTAAATATTTACTGTCGGGAGCTTCAACTAAAAACTTATCAAGTTGCTCTCTTGAAAAAACTTTGGACTTTTTGGGGCGATACCCTACCGACTTCTTCTTTAAAAAAGGAATTAATTTTTGAAAATTTCGAATTTCCACATTATTGTTTATTAAAAGTGTAGCCTTTAGCATTGAGTACTCTGACCACAAAGTCGATGGCTTCAGTATTTCCGACTTTTCTTTTAAATATGCAAGTACTACGTTTTCTGTAATATTTCCAACAGATTTAGTCTCACACCATTCTGTGAACCGTTTATAACATACTTCATACATTTTTTTTTGATTTAATGGGTAGTAAATCTGCCGTTGCTTCATTAGCTCTTTCCACTAAATCTGGAGGAGTACAGAAACTGATAGTTTCTTCCTCACTATCCGAACTGAACATTTTTAATAACTTTACAACTTAATAAATGTTTAAACTATTAATTTGACACACACAGAGACAAATACGCAGATGTAACTGGATGTAACACGAAAATATTCTGACAGTTCAGGGTATTTACAAAATAATTCATAGGTAACTATGAAAATTAAGAAATATTTGCATTAATTAAAATTAGAGTAAAAAATCTTTCAATTCTGTATTTTATTTCATTCCTATCTAACAAGCGAATTTGGTATTAACAAAAGGGTAGATAAAATATATATTTCTACTTTTTGAAATTTAATCACAAATTCCAGTAATAAAGTGACTGTATATATTTTGGTTTACGAAACGTTTCTTTAAAACCCATGATGGCCTAACGGCTAAGATGTTTACCACCCACAGGAGAAGTTCGGGTTCGATTCCCGGCGCTGTGTTCTTTTTTTATTTTTTTCCAAAAAATTGACTGACAATTCGAAGTGTTTTTTGCACTAGTGCAAAAAATAAGTTACTTTTTTGTACTAGTGCACAAAAGTAAGCTACTTTTTGCAATAGTGCAAAAAATTAAACTTTTGGCACAGTATATAGAGTAAAAAATAGTCACTTTTTGCACGATCGTAGAAAAAATAATATTTTAACACTTGTATTTTTTTGTTGTCCTGTATATCTAATCCATATAGTGTCAAGTTTTTTTTTACAAAAACTTTTATCAAGAATAACATTTTCTGAGAAATCAATATTCTCTTTATTTTGAGCTTTTTGGTCCACACTATATTACACTGGTCGCAATACTTGATTATACAGAGTGGACCACTCAAAATAGTCCACCCTGTTATTTGGCAGTACTTATTGGATTTTAAGAAAACGAAAAATGGAAAGTACCTAGGATGATACATCATCGAAAAGATAATTTGATGGAGGATTCGGCAATAAGACCATTTATTGCGTTACTTTTGATTTTAGTGCCCTCTAGCTTGATAAAAAACTGTCATGTATTGTAAAGAGGGAAACTTCATTTGAAAGCTAATTTTATTACTAATTCAATGCACCACAAAACATTAATCCATAAGTATACGCATATTCGAATAAAAAAAAATGTATGAAACGCGGACTAGGATTCTTTCGGACTCCTGGCCAACTTCTCGTAGTCGCTCAATAAACTCCACTTTACGTCCTTATAACATAACTACTATTATTTCATTTCATTAGTTTAAAAATCATACAACATCTCAATGTATTTCGGTAAGATTATACTTATTACTTATTTATTAAAAACATGGTTTAGCGAATGGACATAGACCTACGAATTCTAAAAAAAATTATAAACAGTTTTAAAGCGATGAACCTGAAAATATGTTGGTTAAACCCTTGGTTAACCTTGAAATCACGTGACTAAAGCCCTAAAAATATAACCGGTTATTGTAACGCATTAACGTTTAATCGTTTTTAAGGATGGACATGAAATTTTGACATTTAATTTCTAGGTTAATTTTTATTGACTCTAAAGTGGAAATTGAGGAATATTCGTGTACACTTGTTATCGGTCAGTTTTTCTTCCGGTTTTTCCTTTTGTACAGCGACATAATAAATTTATTTTGCTACTTTGTTAGTAATGGTATAGCTTTTAAGAAACTGGCCGGAATAAAATTGTGTGATGTTGGTTGATATGTTACCAAAAAAAATTATATTTAAAGACTGGATGTTAGAATTTAGTAAGGAACAGTTTGACACGTTTTTTACATGGTGTCAGAAGTATTTGATAATTTACGTATATCTATATACTTAATAAAAGTGTAATAGCTATTCTAATTTCCAATTTGACTGCATGACACTTGTCATTAATAACCCACGTCAAGGGGCTTAAATATGACGTCATAGAAAGTAACCAAGGATAACCAACATCGCTTTAAATAAAACTGTAAATACCGCAAATTACCGGTTGATCGCTGTAAAACGGTTATAGTTTACCGTCAAATCATTTATGTCACCTAGTTCAAGAAAGATTTGTGTGTGATGATATAAATCCATTTGTTATTGTTTAATGTGGCTATACCTTACCAATCTTCATTGGAGAATACGTGCTACTTCCGGTACGATTTTGGAGTGCTTTTTTCATGGTCATAAAAGTAAAAAATTAACGGCGAATTGAAATGATCGATGGACACCTAATAAAATATTAATACCTACTAACAGTGACGGAGCTAGGTGAAGGCACTTGCCTTTGTTAAAATAATAAAATGGCTTGCCACATGTTAAAGTCAATATCTAACATACTACTGTTGTAAATGCTCTAGTCCGAGGATTACCTTATGTTTTGTTTATTTTCATAGTAACTAAAAGTTAAAAATGACGTAAAATTTCTAGATTTTTTTTTGTTTACTATATTTCACTTAAAAAAGAAGGAAATAAAAATAAAAGTAATTTTAAAAAACCGACTTCAAAATCGTGTAGATGCCACCACCACATCTTAACCAAATTTATAGGGGACCACTCCTGAGGTACCCCCTTACTAACATAGAAATCGGGTATCGTGTTAAAGAATTAGAGCTAAACATACAAAAAAAGTTTGAATATTTTCTAATGGACCCAATTATTAGATTTTGACAAAATTTATATGGGACCACCCCTGAAGTACCCCCTTTCTAATAAAAAAGAATCAGCGAAATCGGACACCGTGTTAAAGAATTATCGTTGAACATACATAAAAAAAATATTCAGACGAATTGAGAATTTCTACCTTTTTGAAGTCTATTAAACATTTGGCTAAAATATACAGAACGGCTTTTTGAATTATAAATTGAAAATTGTTTCTTTAAATTTACCTTTACATATTGAATTTTTATAAAATTTAAATAAACCCTCCCGAAACACTACGTCCATGTCTAAAATATAGGTTAAACAGTGTGAAGGGCGAGTCTATATTAAATAGATGTCTATCCTGTGTCTACTTTTGTAAAGAATATTTTTTTGACAGGAAACTCTTCTTTTTCTAATTACGAAATTTTCTAAAAAAGCGCTTCGAATGTACGCATAGCTACCCTTCTAATATCTTGTACTTGGCTTATTGACAATTTGCAATTAACGCCATATGAAATAGGCATTGGCATACAGATGTAAAAGTAATGCGATTTCTGTTGAAACAAGCTACCCACACAGTTTTCAGGTTCCAAGAAGAATCTTATTTCGATAGAGATAAATCTAATTATTTTAAACTCACCATAAATGATGGATTCAAATTAAAAAATCTCCAATGGAAGATTTTAAAGTGATCAACTCGAAATTTTGAAGTACTGTCAAAAAATATGTCAAAGTGAAACTTAAAATTATTTTTATTCGTTTTAGGATTCTAGACGTCTCTTTAATTATGTAAGTATCTAGAAACATCAGTTTCTTTATCTGATGGGAAGGAATAAACATATTCTCTATTTTGATAACATGAAAATAAAAAAATACAAAATCATAGGGGTCCAATGCAGAATCATGATGTATGAATTTCGCAAAAAAAATAATTATTTAGTTTCTATAGTTAATTAAAGCAGAAAAAAAAAAATACCACTATTTTTCGAGAAAATTGTAATTAAAAAATCTCAATTTTGTAGGTTATATTGACTAATTTTATCTTAGAATATATATAGTCAGGAAGGAGGAATCCTAAACGACCTTGGAATCGCGATGGTATCTAATTTTGATAGTGAACTAGACGAATATGGCGACAAGTGTTTCCGGTCTACCAGTGACGTACTGTTATAAAGGGGTGTAGAAAAGAAAATAATAAATTCTCATTATCTAAATTTACCGATTTCTCTCATTTTAACGAATTGCTATTTTTTTTGCGAGAAGTTTGCATTTTTTTTATTAACCTTCATTATGTGAATAAATTTTACTTTAAAATTGCATGTTGGGTGGGATAAATATAGGAAAATATTTTTGGGATAATTTATAAAGGGATTTCATTTGAAAAATCAAAGCAATAATGTATTGACTTTTTTACGTCTTTATTATGACAATGTCTTTATTAATCTACATTTTACAAATTATTAAGGTTTGAAAAAGAAATGTTTTGTAGATATGCGTTAAAAAAAAATTAAATATCCTATACTTATATTTAGGTCAAACACCGCTGTGATATTTCTTTCTTAGATGTTTTTGTTGGAGTACATATAAAACTTCCTAATATCGAAGAGAATTTCTGATCATTTTATTTACATATTATTAGTAATATTTTTTGCAGGACAATTTTGCATAAACAGGTAAAACACCTTTCCAAGAAAGGATCCTATAACGTAATAATGATTCTGAGTGCAAAATAGATTATTGTTAAATGTACATTCAACGCATTATTTGTATGATTAGTCCAGTTATGATGAGTCAATTTGTACTCTAAGGTATTTGATATCATTTATAATACTTATACGAAATTACTGAACGTTACCTTTTATTGTTTCTTTAGGAAGAGGCCATCTTTTTGTAAGTGTATAATGGAACCACGTAAGTTTTATCAAAGGTATGTAAGTTTTTATAATTAAACCATTCGAAAAATTTTATAAGATCTGTTTTTATTAATAATTTTAATCAATTCCAGTTCTCTGCATTTTACAAAACTGGATGTCTTAAAGACGTACAAAATTGGATGTTCTAAAGACGCCTTGTTTTGTAACAATGTACGTCCTATGTCCTATAGACGCCTGTAAAACATCTTTTGGATATTAGCGTACATCTTCAAAACGTCACGAACGTCGTGAACAAACGTATTTAAGATGTCTTTAAAACGTGTCTGTGCTATTTAGGTAGTATTAGTAGTATTAAATAAAAATAAATCTTTTTGTAATGCATGTAATCATTATGTTTTATTTTGCAGAATTAAAAAAAAACACTCGTTTTATTATGTAAACGATTTCATTCAGTTTATTTCTATATATATTTTTTCTTGTCTTATTTATTGATACTTATTAAATTTTACGCTTTGGACTTGCTTTATACATAAAAACATCAATAAAGTACTAATAACATAAATACAAGTTCGTTTTTTTATTTCCAACATGTTATGCCTTTGGTCAAATATCGTTGGTGTCAGAATGGAACAGGATTTTCAGCGACGTTTTGAGTCCTCTCTTTATTACCTAGTGTAAGGTTTTAACTATACCTATCAGTATCGCATCCAGAGTTTCAATCTAGGGGGTATATGCGCCCCTGATAAATATGTTTCAAATATTTTAATGCAAACAATTTTATTCAAATTTTTTGAGATTCTATTACTTAAACTAATATTTATGTTAAATTCAATATTTTAATGTAAATATTAGTTTTTTAGAGTAATGAATGCCAAAAATATAAATAAATAATAGACATTTGAATGAACCGCGGTTACACTTGATATTCTTCTTTTTATTTTCTTCTTTACTATGCTTCTAACTCTCAAGTCAATCAGCCAATTATGTAGTGTACGATAATCGCTTCAAATAGTACGGCTAGGAACTAAAAACTTGTTACCAGTGCCGGGTGTTTAAATGGTTTGTCTCACGATTCGTAGACTGAAACGGTGGCCTCATAACGGTTGCTATATACGGAGTGACGTCACGGAATGAAAAAGTGATTTGACAGAAAATATTCTACTTGGGTTTGTACAGTAGTTTTTTTTTTAACTCATATTTTATTTGAATAAGGATAATTTCCTGACCGTAGCAGAATTTTATATAAATAAAAATTTCCTTGGTTTAATCGGTCAATGTTTTTATTTTCTATTGTTTAGTACAACATATTTCGGAAAATACAATTTTTCCATCTTCTGGTGCATTCAATTTATAAAAATTATGGGGACGAATACAGTTTAAAATATATCTATTTCACATCGTGTGAAAACACTGGAAAATAATCCAACAATAAAAATATAAAAACCATTAAATGTTAATTACTTATTATTTTATCTATGGGTGCCGCCGAAAGACGAATAGGTGGTATCGAATGAGCTATGGTTATAGTATGAAATTGGTCCTTTTAAACACTCAAAAGATGTCCAAAGTAATTTTGAGTAGTTTAGGTAAAGAAGAAAAATTTTTTTTTATTTATTATTATATGTAATGATATTCATAATGTGTACAGAGGACAAGACATCATTCATTATTTCAATGATTGGAACGTGATTAATTAGTGTAAATATAAACAATTTGCGGATTCAAAGAAATGTTCAATTTACACAAAATTTATAAAACATTATCACCTCTTAACAATATCGGTAAGATTACTTAAAAATAATATAAAATGAGCATTTCAAAAGGATAATCGGTATTTTGAAATCAAAATTAATTAAAGTTTGACGCACTTTATATTTTGTAACGTTATTTTTAAACATAAAATTTGCATTCAAATGAAGCGGAGATTTTGAAATTGTCTGTGCATGGTGTTACCTTTTCGTTTATGCAACTGTTATGACTGAAATATGAATAGAGGTCAAAAGTAACATCAGCAATTTAATATGTTGATAATCACTGTAATAAAATAAAGTTAATCTCAAAACCGAAATGAAATCAATTCAGGTACATTCCATGTGCCATTTTTTTTTAAACTAAAACCAAACAAAAGGTAATTAACTTTTTTTAAATTGTTCGATAGTAGATACTTTGTTGAGAGTTCTTATAATAAAGGAGTCACACTACATTGATAGAAAATAGATAAATTGAATGTATATTGTTAAGAATGGAAATTATAAATATGAAAAAACAAAAAAGCGAGGAAAATTTACACTACTATACCTGTACCTAGAACAGCAGCTTTCAAAACGTCACTCATCTCTGAATCCAAAATGTGTTCATCTTCCGGGGTGGAAGGTAAAGGACAGCCAACGCAGTCCTCTTCCACCTGAAAGAAAATTAAAAACAGTATTTTTTTTATTGAACTGTTATCAGTTTTTTTTTTAATTTGTTATCAGTAATTTATATTACAAAACCGTTATCAGTGATTAACATTATAAGACCGGCAGCCGAGCTCATCCTACCAGTCGAATATTGTACAACGTTTTATGTTATCCTGAATTTTTTATATTGTTACAAAGATCCACAAATTTTTTTTAAAGAAAGCAACGACCGACAAAGGCAGATATAAGAGTAATTCATGTACGTGGTAACTAGACACGGCTTTGATTTAAAACCAAACTGACTCTTAAGAAGAAGAAGAAGAAGAAGAAGAAGAAGAAGAAGAAGAAGAAGAAGAAGAAGAAGAAGAAGAAGAAGAAGAAGAAGAAGAAGAAGAAGAAGAAGAAGAATTGTAACTCCAATGCCTACTTTAGAAACATTTTTTGAGGATCAGTCCATATTTTGAATTAGCAGCCCTTATAAGCACCCCCTCAGTAACTATATTAGTCGTGGGATGCTAAAGGTCATTTTCAGTCCTTGTTAGCACTTTTTGAACATTTTTACTGAAACAGGGTGAATAATGATTGCTGTTAAATTTTTACGATTCAGGATAACATAATAGTAGTTTGTGTGGATATGGACAATCCACTCGAGTTGTACAGTATATTTTTTCTACGACCCACTAACGGAAATCTACAACTTAAAAAAAATTATTTATGAATTTTACTGATTTTTAAAATTAAATAAATATGAAAAAAAATATATTCGCCAGCCGAGAATTGATCCCCGGCTTTTCGCGTGGAACACTCTGTCCATGCCTCTACTGCCACTTTTACGATTTTGGTTTTAATACTTGTAATTAAAATAGTTTCATATAGTTTGAATAAAATTTAATTTTTGTTTCAAAATGAGGTTCAAATAAAAATAGAAATGCTCTTATTTACGATTATTTATCGATTCTACACCAAAATAATGTATATTTAATTTTAATAATTAAAAAATATACTGACAATTTGTTTGACAGGATTGTCACTTATTTAAAATTTTAAAAATAATGGTAATTGGTTTTCCAAATTATGAACCGAGATTGGTGGATTTCATTTTTTTGCAGTGTTCTCACTACCTGGAATGGATATGAAATATATTCGTTCAGTTGAACGCAATGACATACTTTTTCGTTTTGTAGTCTGTGCGTAGATAAGCTAATATCCATGTGGGTGTACAAAAATACTTTTTTCTACAATCATTAAACGTAGTAACATTTTTTTTTTAATTGTTTCATATGTATAAATATGATGAAAAAAAGCGACATTAGAGTGAGATAAGTACTTTTTTAATGTTCTCTGTGTAAAGCTTACTGTTCATGCGTACATCAGACTATACGATGATTCGAAAATGTTTCTATTAGCCCTTTTTGCTTGTTATTTGTAGTTGGGTACAGGGAAGGAGAGCGAACAACATGTCCCCGTAATGGGAGATGTCGTGCAAATGTCAAATTCAAAGTAAAGTTGCTTATCGATGAATTTTTCATTTTTTACTGGCAATGAAATAATATGCTTCTAGTTCTAGACGTCTATAACAATAAAAATTCCCTTTGCTAGTATTTTCTGTCGTCCGGTTTTGCTACTTTCGGTGTAGGGAATTCCGCTACATGATCTGATATTTGAGTTTTTCAATGAAATTCGGCATATAGCTTAAACTCGATTTTTATGAATTTAAATATTAAATAATATTGCAAGCATTTTTTGTGTCGGCACAAGGGTTGATAGGCAAAAAAAATGTAACCTTGAAATAAGTGTAAAATCGGAACTAAAAGTACTTTAATTGATATTAACATGTTTGTAAGACTCTCAAGTAAGAGTATTGCCTTTGCAAGCATTTTTTATTCAGTAGTTTTACTCTATTCATCATAAATTATACTATTTTGACACATTTTTCACGAAAATTCGAGTCATATACACATTTTTGGGACAATCAAACCTGTTTTACATAATAGTTCAACCATTCAACCTCCTATTCACCCCGGATTTTCAAGAAAAAAAAAAAAAAAAAAAAAAATGTAAAAATAGTCTAGTTTTTTACACCCTTCGGACCCCCTGTGCTATCACCCTGATTCGTCTATAGTCTGTCGGCATTGCAGCCTGCGGCTTATTGTACCATCATTTGAAGATCCTACTACTTTCTCATTCACCAATTTACTCACTCATTCATCGCCATCGTCGAGGGTTAACCGCTAGTCGGCCAAGTCCTATGGTGGAACCTCTCAGTGGGTAGAACTACTGAAAAATGCTTGCAAGAGCAATACTCTTAGTTAAGAGTCATACAAAAATTAGGGGAGCAATTACACCTATTTGAAAGTTTGCATATCAACTCTTTCGCCGACACAAAAAATGCTTGCAATATCATCTTAAGTTCATAAAAACTGCGTTTAAGCTATATCCCGAATCGCATTAAAAATCGTAAATATCCGGTCATGTGGCCGCTCGTGTGGCCGAAATTCCTACACCGGAAGTAGCAAAACCGGATGACGGAAAATGCTGTTTTATTGTTATACACGTCTAGAAGTTTATTTAAATGCCAGCAAAAACGAAAAATATCAATTACACTACAGCTCCCACCACCGAGACATAGTACACCCCTCTCCCTTATACCCAACTACAAATAGCAAGCAAAGAACATGATAAGACACTTTGCAGTTAGATAAGGAACTATATTTGTTGATTATTTAAAAATTGAGAGCGGTTAAAGGGACGATTTTAACTTTTTACTGTTGATCCTGTAATTTATAACCTAAAATGTAGAATGAATGATTGTTGTAAACAATGATATAACAACGCAAACATGGAGCTACTATTAACTTATTTTGTCTCAAATTAAAAAGAAAAAGAAACCAAAGCAATTTTGACAACAAAATGATTATACTTCATAATTAACTAAAGAGGAAATTAAATTGTACACATGAAAGTAGTAGGTAGCATTATCGCCTCAAAACGTTTGTCGCGCGAATCTCGACACAATCAAAATTGCCATGAACTGTCAATTAAGATTTTTTGAGGTTTTCATTATTGATGTTTCTCGATTCTAATTTATTTATATGATTGTAGAAAAAATGGTGTATAGTGACTAAAAACTGAACCAGTTTTTACACTTGTTGCATAAATACCTACTTAATATCAAATACGTGTTAAGAAAATACTAATAAAATAACATCTACTCAATGAGTTATGAAGGTAAATGTAAACAAAACCATAAAAAAATCAATTTAAAAATTATAATTTGTTTAGTGTGGCTAATTTTGTGAACTTTCTTTATCCATTACTGATTAAATTACCTATTCGCTCCGTGCGCGACAGCAGCGCCAATTTGTTTTGGTATTAAAGGACTATTTCTGCCTATACTGACAAATACAATTTTTAATAGAATTCGTAAATAAAAAGTATATATGTTAGTTTTAATAAAAGTATATGGATTTATAAAACAATTAAAACATTAATTTTTTATTATTATTATATATTTTTCACGCTTAAATTGAAGAAAATTATGTATAATCATTAAAAATCAATAATAAAATATAGGCAGGCAACAGTATTTACTGGAAAATGTATGAGAAGTCTAGGTAATAAGTTGTCATTGAAGAAACCATTTATAATAGCGTGAAGTTAAAATGTATAAAAAGGATCGCTACTTATATTTTCATTTTTGTTCTAAAGAAAACATAGAATGAATGATTAAAACTGGTTTCCGATCAGTAAGTCACAAAATTGCATACCAGCCAAATATTATAATCAACGGCAGAAATCTTGAAATCTAGTCCTTGCTGAATGAACATTTAAGAATAAAGGGATATTAAAGAACATCGTAAAATGATAATTTATTGTTTATTTAAAAACTTTCTAGTTTCTGATGTCTACTATTTCCAGCATTACTGTTATTATCACAAAAATAAAGGTAATTTTTCTTCTTATTGTACACCTATCCATTTATTTCTTTGATTTAATTTCCACTTCGTTAGTGAAATTTGTTATATAAGTTTCACTGTTTTTTTTTGCTAGTATTTGTACAATTTTCAACACAGCAACTCCGGTTGCTTATTGTGTTTTTACCTACTTTTTTGAAAAAAAGTAAAATGTATACGTGTATTTGATATGCCAAAATTACAAAATATCCCCCTAAAATGCACGAATTATCCGCAGCTAGCGCTAGTATCGCTTTTGCTTCCCTTTCCATGACTTCGCACGGAGCGAATTACCTACTTAAAAATTACATTTAAATAATTAAAGCTTATTAAACCATCTTTCAATAATTTAAAACAAGATCATATACTATTTTGCCTAAGCATTGTCAAGTAGGTAGTAGTACCTATTCTGGAAGTATTATTAAAGTCCAATAAAAATAGCTATTAGTGTATTAAGAGCGAAAAGTGATACTTTGCCGATTGGTACAGAAAGATGACCGCACAACGCGTAGCGGAGCGCGGGAATCTGTCGAAAGCGGCAATGAAATTTTCGCTCAAAATGCACACAAGATTTTTTCTGCACATTATTTTAAGAAATAGATATAAAAACTAAAAATCTGTCGTAAGTAGTGTATAAGTTGATGTTCAAAGTCAATGTTAACTTGGATAATAAAACAAAAAAGTAACTACGTACAAAAACTGGAAAATCATTAATTAAAAAGAAATATTATTGTATATTTAATTTAAATTAATCAAGCAACAAAGCTGTCAATTTTGTCGCTCGGCGAGCGACAAACCTGTCACTTAATATCAGTTTGCGGAAAACATCAGCTTTGCTGTTGGATTTCGAATCACGAAAGCTTACTTTTGATAGTGATCGTAGAAAAACATCCAGCAAATAATAAGGGATAAAAAAAGGTTAATAATAACATGTCCATAACGGATTAGCTACAGAGGTTAACATAAAAAGAGGGTAAAAGGGTAACAGCAAATTCGACTTGAACGTTATTGCTGGATGCTAGAGCGGTTTTAGTTCTGCTCTCATTTCGGGCAGCATTTTTATAATTCGAAATTATATCGAGCAATACACGCTCTGAATGCGAAACAGTTCGGTAATGGCAATGGCCTCATATTATCGATATTCGACTGGTACAGTTGATATTTCTAGTTTCTAACCTAATTTAATGTTTTTAAAGAGGTGGCTACTTGTGCACTTATGGATGGGTTTTCAACGTAGTTTCAATCTTTTTTATATAAGTGTAAATTTTAAAAATTTGGTTAAACATTTCTAAATGAATTTTTATTCATTCTGAAGTTTCTTTTGAACTCTGAAAAGTTTAGAATCTTTATTTAATAATATAAACAAAAGTAATTAATTAAATTTGCCTCTTTTTCAACATATACTAATTTTTTGTCTGTTTTTGTTTACAACATTTTTACAATTCTTCCTCAATATCATCACTAATATCTTCGTCTTCACTACTACTGGATAATAATAAAGACAAGGACAACATACTGAACATAAAACCTAACAACATAACCTCTAAATCGGCACTAAATGGCACTGAAAAAAACTACAGTTCCAAAAATTTCGAACTTTGAGTAACCGCTCCTACCTGTCGAACAAAAATTTTAGTCTGCCCTTGTGACTAGAGATGTGCGATTCGATACGATATTTGACAGTATCGATATTCAGGAGTTTGAAACTCGATATTTTGTATCGATATTCTACGACTAAAAGATACCCCGTATCGATACATGTATATATTAAATCGTACCAAAAATAAAATAACACTTGTGCACCACTTAATTACGAATTTAAACTGCCATATATGGATAAAATATTAATCATACTTAGTTTGGATGAAATATTGTATATATTTTTTACTTATACACCTTAAAATCTATTTATACTTCCGTATATGATTTTTCACTTCAATATTTTAAAATTAATTTACTGGTACTATGTACATTAGTATACAATATCGATATTTTGAGTATCGATACTGGTGCTTACGATATTAAAGTGTATCGATACATTAAACTTCGATCTGAATCGATACGCAGTATCGATACTTTTCTATGTATCGAACATCTCTACTTGTGACGAGCAATTCCAGCCGAATGCAATAATTAGGCATTCCAAACAAAATGGATACTAGTGGGTTTTGACAGGTTATGATGTGGGGGGGGGGAGATATCACGCATGGTGTCATGGCGGCGTTTACGTTATGCGTAGAGTTAGTAGAGTTGACGCGAAATAAATACCATATGATAGACGCATACTGCAGTAGTTTGTGAGTCGTTTATAGCGATTTATAAGATATTAAACACATATTTGTATTATATTATGTTGTAAACTTTGTTCTCTGTGAGTGGTTTTAGTGAAAAATAATGAAAAATTGCGGTGAGGATGTAACAGTAACAATTAAAGCAGAGGATTCAAGATGGTTTTATGGTTTTTCGTTTTCTTCGACAGTAAGAGCTTAGTCAGAACTGAGGAGTAGCCCAAGGGCGGCTCCAGCGGAGGCTCAGGGGAGCATGCCGTTCCCTAGATTAAAATTCTTAAAATCCATTAAAAAAAATATACTAAATAGGCAATTCTACCCTCTTTCCCAAGAAAACTCGACATGAAGCAGCCCCTGCAGTGGCTTGTAACCCTGCAGATAAATTTTCATATGTATTCCAAGCACTTACAACCTTCCAATTATAAGAGGGACCTCAAATCAGAACTTCACATTGGTTCATTCGCAACTTGGGACTTCTAAACTGGAGACTACCCTTTGAAGGCTAAAAATTTCGCAATATAAGCAAAAGTGAAATTGTAAATGTCGCAAAAGAAAAATAAAAAATTCGACTTGTTCTTGATGAATGAATTAAAAAACTGTCAGCGACTATGTCCAGGAAAATTGCAGTGACATTTTATTTTAATTTTGTATATGCACCCACAATATGTTATGTAGCTGTTAATTGTATTTCGTACATTTTTTTAAGCTTTGCATTATATTATATGAATGTTTGCATTATATAATATGAAAAACATATTTTTTAAAACTTATTTTTATTCAATTGGGTAATACAATGCAGGTAAATGAGTAATCAGGTAAAAATTTCCGACATATCCAGATGCGAAATTGTTACCATAATCCCCAGTTTCGAGTTGCGAAGATACCCTTTTCATTATCCTGGTTATAAAAACTATTCTTTAGAAGTCGAATTTGTATAATCAAAATAAATCATTAAAAAAGAAAAAAACTGTTCAAATAAATACTTCTTTTATATATGTATTTGCATTTAGGTTCCTTCATAGTTCTTTCTTTAACTATCCCATAATAATATCCATAGATACAGAGACAACAGAGACGTGTAACTTAATAGGAAAAATTGTTCGGTGGTCCATTTAAATTACATATATGACATTCTTTCTCTTTTACATTGATTTTTACATATATTTATCTCCCTCCGATAAAACTAACACCAATCTAAGAGGTCGCTGATGTTGCTGGTTTTTTGACGTCGACGTATCGATTAAAACTGACAACTGACAATGTTATGAATCTTGTTATGAACGTGCGCATTTTATTAAAATTAATTTAATTTGGGCCCCGTTTATTTCTTTGAGTCTGATTTTGTTATTTAATGAATTTTCTTTGGGAGGGGGGATGTTTATTTTTGCATATTATTTTTTGCATGAAGCAATTTCTGGAACCAAACTCGGGTTTTTGTACACATTTCTTTCTAGATGTAAGTAATTTCCAATTTATTAAGAAAACCACTGTATAATGTGTGTGTTTAAGAATATATTACAAAATGGCTATAATTATTTTAGGTGAATTGGAACAGAGAGGCATTGTTACAGCTACTTTTGTTCATTAAGTAGGTAGATGAATGTCGGGACAGCTTTAATGGCAGCACAAAGTTTCCACCTACTAGAAAAGTAAAATGTATGCTGAGTAAAAAATCTCTGCACATGTAGTATTGTCAAAGGACTTTTGAAAAGATTAGAGATTGGCTATTTCTTACATACACCTACCTCTAATAGCCACTCTAAAGGAAAAAAAAAATTGAATTAAAAGGGCAGAATTTTAAATCAGGATGCATTGGAAAATAAATTTGGGGACATCAGGTCGGTTTTGGATTTTAGAGTGAGATCAGTCTCGAGAAAAGCTAATTTATCCTGCAGAACAATCAGTAGTTTAAGTAGGATTTGCTATAACTTTATTAGAAGATTTCCTTGATAATAAATTGTAATATACCAATTGTTTCAAATGAAATTGAAAAAGAGTTAAATATGAAATTAGATTTATCATGGGTAAAATGTTATATTCATTCAAACATTATAAGGTAATCTATAATTAAGGGATAATGGAAAATATGAATACCCTGATGGTGTAAGAGACAGGTAAGGGGCAATAACAAAAAAATTACAAAAATGTATTCATCTTTAAATAGTGTTATTAATAATATTATTTGCTATGTTTCAAAAGTACCTCCTGCTGCAGAACAGATCGAATAGATTAGACTACTAGTTGGAGAAGGTCCACCTAGTAACCAAATTAGGAGACTAGGAAAACTTTTACATGACTGGGGACACAACAGGAATGCACACGCACAAGATACACACACGAAATAACAGGGGTAAGCCTTCAGCAACGTCCTTTTTAAATGATGATAGTATGTCATCCTTCATTCCCTTTTAGAAGGCATGGCATATAAATCTATTGATCTTGATGACCCTAAGAGGAGTTAGCAGGGGGTGTATGGAATGGGTCTAGCAAGTTTCGATCCAGTTTACAGGATGGGAACTTACTCGACTCGGGCCTTATACATTTGTGTTGAGTGTATGTGTGTGTTTGTTTCGTTTCCATGGTTTCTGTTAAAATAAACAATCATAACATATCGATACCTTTTTGCCAGACTAACGTAAGCGACATTTGTTCAAATGGCACTTATGATAGTCTGACAAAAAGGTATCGATATACTCTATACTTAATAAAATATTTGTTACATTAGTTTTTAAATATATTATGAATATATAACAACTGTTACTTTCTTTGTAATTTGTCACAAAATGATACGAGGTACTTTCTAAACGAAGCAATTGTAGTTTGTTTTTCTGTACCTTACAAAAATATAATTTATAGAAAAAGAGTTTGGTGTATTATTTTTCCAAGTTTAAATATTTAATAATCAATAGAATTTTCAAGTTTTTTTTAGCGAAATTTACAAGAGTAATAAAAACTATGTTCACTGCTTATATTAAACTGATTAAAACTTCCTTTATTAAAATGATTATTTAATGATAAAAAATTTGATGTTATTGAAAGCTTTTATATTTTTTAATATACAGTGAAACAATAGTTTTTGTTTCTCCTGTAAATTTGTATAGAAAAACTATTTATTTCTGAATCCATGTTTAAATTTCCCGCCCTAAAGCATTTTTATTTTTCCCGCTATTTACTAGTGGCGCCATCATAGACAGGTTGTGGTTACAATCGCCCAAATAACTTTTACCGAACAAAAAAAAAATACATTGAGTTACCCGTCTCGCTGGATTGTCTCTGATAGATATTTCATGTAATTTCTAAAATATTATCCTTAATATTAGTGAAATTTCTGTAAGTAGCATATATTTTCCTCACATTTCGTCAGTGTTTTTAAATTCGCGCCAATACAAACTCTACGCGCGTGGCCGTCCTATTTTTGACACTGTTGATATCCTACCTTTTATTTTCAACGACCTGTCAAACAATATCTGTCGAAGGACAGCGCTATTATATCTAATGGGGTTGCGACATAGTCTTCCATTTTGGACGATATTTTTATTTGAAATAGTAAGGTCTGTTCCAACAACGATCAGAAACCAACCACTCACACCAGGATTCTGCGCAGTAGTTAATCTGGCGGTCCCAATAATCTACTGCGCAGAATCCTGATGTCAGTTACTGGCTTTGTAATTACTCTTTGATGGAGTTGCTAATTTAAGCTGACTAATATTTCCGCATAGTTTTAGTGACCAATTCATTAATTTGCTGTGTCTATGTCGTAACCTCTTAGATATACCAACCCTTCCCTTCGGCAGCCATTTTGTTTGGAATGCCTAATTGCCTAAAAGACCGAAATCACATGTTTGAAAATATTAATGATCGAAATTTAATAATTACGTAATTAGAAAATTCTTTATTTTTTTAATTTTTCTTATATATAATTTTTTGCGAACCAACCCGCGATTGCTTCAGGCCGCACAGGTTAGGTAAATTACTTAAGTTTTTTTTTTATTTAGAATATTAGGCCAATATTCCTATTTTTTAATATTTTACATTTAGATTCAACCATCTGAGTTCATGTGTGGGATTAGTCTACACTGTGATCATACTATCAGGTACTTTATCCTCTCAGTTTATGACCTTTCCATTTTTTAGTGTCAAGATTATTTTTAAGCTATCAAGTTTGAAAATAGCAAAAATATACAGAGTTGCTTTAGGTTAAAGTGGTGATAAAATGGCAATCATACTCCCAATGATTGTTCTATTCTTTTTGTACTTTTCGATCTCTTTTACGATAGACTAATTATTGCATTTACGATCATTTGAACTTTCGACACTTTGATTTCGACCAATTAAATTTTCGACTATTTATAATTTCGATCATTTATACCTTCGATCTTTTGACTTTTAAATGTAGATTTTTCGAGAACATTTTTTTATCAAGGACATAATACACATTTGTTTTTATAGTAGACGATTACGAGTATCGACGCGACTTTCAAAACATGTACAATATTTGTTTAGGATAGAAATATTTGATAAAATATTCAAAAATAGAAAGGGACAAATAAATAAACTAAAAATAAATTAATTGGCAGCGCAATTCTATGAAAAATAACGATTTTTAATGTAGCAATAATAATTACGTAGACAAATGACATATTATTAAAATTCATTTCCACAAATTGTAGTTCTAGTAAACCGAAAAAACATTAGTCATTAAAAAGTTTTTATTATTTATAAAAGCATAGTAAATCGCTAGTAATGACGCTAATAATGACGGAAAATTTATAAGGAATGATATTTTGTTGAACATGATCAGTTAAAAATGAGTGAGAATTATTTTAATATCTAAATAATCTATTATTATAAATATATCCTACTTTCGAGTTATGGAATTCGTATTTCTAGTCTTGATATAGCAAAAATTAATTAAATTTATCTTTAAAAAGAGCTTGGCATTAAAAATTGTAAATAATAGTTTTACAGCTTGTTGAACTATTTTATAGGACCTAGTCATATGTTTCAACAAATAAGTTGCGTTTCTCATGAGAATTACATTTTCTGTCAACTTTCTTATTGTAATTGCCAATTGAAAAAAAAGGTAGGTAAATATACTGTGTCATACTGGAATACTCAGCCGGAATATAAATAAGGTAGACCATACATGCCTGCATAAACATTTGAACAATTACAAATCCAGTTACAATAGAGTTAAAGCAATGCCAGAAACGTATACGTATTTAATGACAGCTACGCATGCGCAATAGATATTTTTCCCACATATCTATTTACGTCTGACGTAAAAGTACGTGTTCTTACGTACGCCTAATACGCAGTCGTATCGTGCCAAGCAAATGTTTCGGGAGCATCCAATCGCACCCGATTTAATAAAACTAATGACAGGTTGTAACTTTATATTGTTCTGTTTTTTAAATTTTGACCCATAATACGAAACGAGTTTCATATATAACATACACATCACATTTATTCCTAGAAAGTTAATTGAAAAAAATTAATTAGTCAAATTTACTGGACATTGATACTCGACCATTTGTTATAATTATATCTGACATGCCAAGAGCTCTATCAAGCCTAATTATGACGATTATTAAAATTGAATCTCCCATATAAAACATCACTATTTTCCAAATTTTCTTTATTATGTAGAATTTGTAATATACAGCATCATCTAAATCATCATCATTTAAAGCCCTTAAATTCATAATTTACTCAAACCTATCTACTTTTCTCAAAAAGTACCTAAGGTTATAAAGTTGTAGATAAGTTTACGTCTGTGCTTTTGCTTTAACTATTGTTTTCTTCCAGATTGCGCGTTTAACGTAACGTCAATTTCCATGTTTACGTCAGAGAGATACGCATACGTATCTAGCGTTGGTTTAACTCTCTAATATGCAGTATAATTTTTACCATAGCATTCGCAATCAGTACAGGATTGTTACCGCGAACGAAGATACTGACAATTTTATCGTTTCTTGATCTTACAATAAGTAACTTGATTGAATCGCTCCTGTTTGGGAGTTTTATTTTCTAAGTCATTTATAGCCTGATTCACAAAACATCATTAATTTTATCCAGTTGTAGATCCTTAAATATACAAACGTTATTATAATGGAGGGTAATAGAGTTTGGGCGATATTTCAGGAACTGTTATTTACTTTATTTGAATCTTGGTAACTGACCATTGTTTTTGTTTATCTCAAATTTTTTTAATTAAATTTTACTAATCACATTACGGATTCAAAGTGTGATTGAAAAATCACAACATCGTCTCTGAAGGATTTACAAATTGGTAACTATTTAAAAATGTTTTGGTGAATACGGATGTTAGAAACGAGCTTTCGAGAAAAATCATAATTAGGGTTGGCTGTGAAATTTAAATGTTCTACAGAACGGCATTTATTACTTGACATTTTCATTGTAAACAAAGTTTATTACCTCAAAATTATACTGTAACAAAAAAAAAACAAATAATTTAATATCGAAATCATAATCAAAATTTACATAAAAATTGTTGAAAATGTCGTCCATTTAAACACAAACCAAAAAAACTTTTTTCGCACCACAAGATGTTCCAGAATGAATTAATCTAATTTTCTCATTTTAAAAGATTCGCGCTTATTTTGTCCTAAATCGCTTATTTAGGAGCCAGACTTGCGCTTCCTGAACGTAAAATAAGTGAAGCGACCTTGAATCAGAAAAACAACAATGGGCGGGTTTAGTGTAACGAATTAAACGAATTAAACGAATTTAACGAATCTAATGCTATTAACTGTTTAAGCACAAAAAAACTTTTTTTGTGTCTAAATATAATATTTTCCTACGACCACTTGGGAAAGTGACACATATCACACTATATAGTCCTATGGAAAGTGCCCTATATCACACGCGTATAAATAAGAATTTACTTTCCACCCGTGTACGAATATGCTACTTTCCGCATAAGCTGTCACAAAATGTCAAATTTTGGTTAGAAGTATTTGCTCTTACGCAACATTTGTCAAATTTTCCTTTTCTAACACTCCCTTTTTTACATTGTCATTAATTGTTAAAATACCTTTACATTTTTTTTAAATTTTAAATTCCAATTCTCATGTTTCACTTAACCCAGTAATTGTTATATAATTTTGTTTCACTTGCATCAAATTTAGTCTTATCGCATACTTTCTTACAGGCCTGATGATGGTCATTAACCGAAACTAGTCGCTTTCCCTGTTTAAAACAATAAATAATTTTTGAGGTTAATACTTAGAGATTTTCCTTTCCTTTACAGATACACCACATATTCTTATACATATTTTTAGATTAGATTTTATGCCAGCTTTTAGCAAAAATATTTTTGAGTTCACTAAACACGCCCATTGCTTTGACCACCTCGAGATGTGCCGTGTGTTTCGCTATATACCCTAACTCTTATAATACTGCTAATACTGTGTTTTATAAACATATACGTAAGATTATTATTAAAACAAATTGGATTATTATTAAAACAATTTAGATTTATATACATTTTTAGGTTTTTCTAAATTCCATTAAAATTCCTTAATTAAATATTGATAATGTACTCTTTCATAAAGTTTTGTAAATATTTATATTCGACTAGGTATTTTCCATTCAATTAGTGATCATTGATCATGTCTACGTATCTAAATTTAAAATATTGCACATACAACAGGTTTATCTTCTCATTGTTTCGAAATAATCCGAAATTATAAACAATGTAATTCGAGTAATAAACCACTCGATTAAAGTAAAAGTATTAATGATGAAAGTTAAAATTAAGTGACCAAACAAAAAAACAAACAAAAATATCTGAATAAGAATAATTTCTTGACCGTAGCAGAATTTTATATAAATAAAATTTTCCTTCGTTTATTTGGTCGTTTTTATTTTCTATTATTTAGCACAGCACTACATATGTTTCGGTTAACTTTTTCATCTTCGGGTGCAATTTAATTTTTTTTTTAAATAACCGAAACCCCATCTTTATGTTTTAGTGTGTAAAGGTGTATTCAAAATAATGATTTGGTTTAACACGATAAAGTAGGGAAACAAAAACAAAGTTAAAAATTACCAGTGGCGTTACAGATAAGGATTAGAAAGCTTACAATTATTTAATAATATTACAATAAACGTTTGAAACATCTTTTGTGTCCGTTTTATTATTTACAGAATTGTTATTTTTTTTAATATGTACGAGGGTGGGCTGAGAAATAATCGGCCTCGGTAAGAGTTGGCGGCGCTAGGAACAAATGCAATTGTTTTTCGTAAAAACTATCTTTCAAGTGACTTCTGTCAAATTTTCAGCGAGCTGCGTCACTTAGTTTGTACTTGACAGTGATTGAAGGCAAACATATTTTGCATTTTTACAAAAATGAATAAAATCGAATATGGCGCAGTGATTAGATTCTTGTTTTTAAAAAAGAAAACGAACGATGAGGTCAAAATCGAACTGGATGATGTGTATGGAGACTCTGCACCTTCGTTATCAACAATAAAATATTGGACTGCCGAATTTAAACGCGGTCGTACGATAATTTTTGATGATGAGCGGCCAGGCCGTCCAAGAGAGGTCACCACACCAGGGTAGCTTTTCTTGAATTCGAGGGAATAAAAAACCGATTTTCCTCTTTATCTGTAACGCATAAAATTTGTATTTTTGTCTCATTCTTCCCTCAAACTTTCTACTCCCTGAAATTCAAGAATAGATACCCAGAAGTGGTCGATAAAATCCATGGTATGGTAATTGACGATCGACGGGTAAGAGTGTTTGAGATTGCTGAGGCTGTGGGCATCTCACGTGAACGAGTGGAGAATATATTTCACGAATATTTGGGAATGACGAAGTTCGCTGCCAGATGGGTGCCGCGTTTGCTCAATGCCGACAACAAGCGACACCGTGTGACAACTTCAAAGGAGTGTTTGGCAATGTTTAACCACAATAAGGACTTTTTGCGCCGTTTTGTAACCGTGGATGAAACATGGATTCATCACAATATGCCAGAGACGAAGGAACAGTCAAAGCAGTGGGTTTCTCAGGGCGAGTCAAAGCCAAAGAAAGCCAAGGTGGGTCTGTCTGCCAACAAGGTCATGGCCACAGTTTTTTGGGATGCGCACGGTATTATTCATATCGATTACCTTGAAAAGGGCAAAACCATCACCGGCGATTATTACTCAAAGCTGTTGGACCGATTCGACGACGATTTGAAGCAAAGACGCCCGCATTTAGCGAAGAAGAAAGTGCTCTTCTACCAGGACAACGCATCGGCGCACAAATGTGCAGTCGCAATGGCAAAACTATATGAATTGCGTTACGAATTGGTTCCTCATCCGCCATACTCCCCAGATTTGGCACCCAGCGACTATTATCTGTTTCCAGACTTGAAAAAATGGCTCGGTGGTAAGAGATTTGAGTTGAATGGGAAAGTTATCGCTGCGACAGAGGCATATTTTAAGGACTTCGAGAAATCGTATTATTCGAAGGGCATCGAAAAATTGGAGAATCGTTGGACAAAGTGTATAGAGCTTAAAGGGGACTATGTTGAGAAATAAATTGAGTTTTGCCAAAAAAGTTGTGTTTTCTTGCCTAGGCCCATTATTTTTCAGCCCAGCCTCGTATCATCTCAAGGATTGTTCTTTTATTGAGATTTGGTTCATTTTCGGGAATTCTTGCATTTTCAAAATCGAAAGAATGCAAATTTTCTAAAGCATGTTTAATTAAGGCAGTGGAATTATCATTATTAGTTGCGATATTATTTTTATAGTTTTTTTTCTTTTATGTAGATATTGTTTTGTTTGTCCAATGTAAGCGGAATTACAGTCTTTGCAGTCAATTTTATAGACAACGTTTGGTTGATTCATTTTACTAATTTTGGGCTTAAAATTCGAAAAGAACGTTTTAGTTGTATTGTTAGGTTTATGAGCAATTTTTATACTATATTTAGAAAACATTTTTTCTACACCCGTATTATAAAAATGCATTTATATGCCGATAATCCGTTTCATAACGATACAGATTTTTAATCAATAGAAACCCATAATTTTTTAATCAAGCATGCTGTGCATTTAACGTTTGTCCTATGTAATTGTTTTAGTTGTCAAAATCAGTACGTATTAAATTTTCGTCGATAGCTGACCTTCGATAAATATATTATCAAAATGTCTGATATCAGCGATATAGAAGACTTACCATCGACTCCTCCACACATATCGGAGAAAGCAGAAAATGCAGTACAAAATATTTTGCCATCAAAAATCTAAGTGTACGAAAAACTATATCAACGGTTTATGGACTGGAGAAATACAAATAATATTTTGACATTCTCCGAAAATTTTTTGATTGCTTATTTTCAAGAATTGATGGAAACTATGAAATCATCTAGTACATGGACACATTATTCAATAATATAATCGTTGGTAAATATTAACCATAATATAGACATTTCTAAATATAAGAAACTACAAGTTTTATTAAAGCGAAAGTCCGACGGATATGTTGGAAAAAAAGCAAAAATATTTTCACCTGAACAAATAAAAACGTTTATCGACGAAGCATATATTTCATTAATTTCGAAAAACTTGCTAAGTAAATTCGTGGCGGAGCGGGCTAAGGCGCTGAATTTAGACTAGACTACAGTATGAGACGCGGGTTTGAAGCTAGCTTTTTATTTAATTTTTTTCTTTTCTTTATTATTATTGTATTTTTTTAATTTATTTTTTGTTGTAGGTAGCAATGATTTTTGGAATAATGGGAGCATGTCGAATGCATGAGCTACATGCCCTAAAATGTGAAAATGTCAATGAATGGAATCTTAATTGTTAATGTGATAGAAACTAAAACAAATGTACCGGCAAATACTACGAAATTAGTAAAAAATATATGAATCTACAGCCGAAAATTTGCTCCACCTCCATCTTTTTCGTTAATTATTTTAATGGAAAATACACAATTCAAAACCTTGGTATTAATAAATTTGGTAATATACGGGGGGAAAAAATAGCAACATATTTAAATCTGCCTGATCCGAAATACAGGGCATTGTTATTGTAGGACGTCTGCAACCGTATTAGTAAATGCCGGTGGTGATATTACTACATTAAAACGCCATGGCGGCTGGAAATACAATTCAGTGGCAGAAGGCTACATTGAAAATTCGGTTCTGAATAAAATCAGCATTTCCAATACAATATTGAACTCTATTGAGACTAGCAATAATGAAATAAATGTAAATATTCCTTCCACTTCCAGATCAGTGGGACCTGGAATAAACTTTTCAAACTGCACAATAAATAATCTCAATATTTTTAAGAAATCGGAATAATTACAATTATTATATGTTCAATATAAATACAAATTTATAGTTTTCCTGTATCTATGGTAATACCAATACACTAGATTATACCATTAATTACAATTTTTTTTATAGAAATACAAGTAATTACTGTATAAATATATTATTTATAGTTCTTGATTATTTATCGGGTGTAGAAAAAATAGCGTATGCAACTCTCATGTAATGGTTGTTAATACACTCGTATAAACCATACGAAACTCGCCTTCGGCTCGTTTCGTATCCCGGTTAATGCTCATGTATTAATACCCATCATTACATGATCGTTGCTATTAGACTGCTATTAGACACTTGTTCAGAAAAGCCTTTTGTAATCGTTCCCATGTTTTATTAAATTTTGACTGCACCCGAAGATGGAAAAGTTTTCCGAAACATAATATATAGTGCTGTGCTAAATAATAGAAAATAAAAACGACCGAATAAACAAAGGAAAATTTTTATTTATATAAAACAAAAGTATCGTTATCATGTCTTATGTGATTTTTTGAATATAAAATATTTTTTTTAACTACATACTTTGCTCAGGATAGCGATTGGTACAAGTGCCGTTTGGTAAAGTAAAATATTTTTTTTACATGGCTTCGTGACATATTTCATTTCGTTATCAGATGATGGTCGAAACTTGCAGTGGGCTTTTGGGTTATCAGCGATCACCGATCACTAATTTTATTGCTTAAAAAAAAAGAAAAACCTCTCGAATTCAACTTTTATTTTTATAATACAGATTATGATCTTTACCTGAATCATCCCCTGTAGATCGCTCCGAAATTAAATGGCAAATGTTGGTAATAAGTCACCCCTTACTAGATAAACAGTTGTTTTACCAGGTAAATTACGGTTATTATATTATTATTATTATTGTACTCGGCCTACGTTCGTAAACTTGTCAATCCTCATACAATAATAAGTCCATAATTTGGTTGTAAAATAATAAACTATTGTAATTACTTTCCTGTCTGTAGGTATACAGTATACAGATAAGGTGTGACAAGTCACTAAATTTTCCATTAGTTTAATTATAAAAATGTTTAGTTTAACTTAATTTCCGCCTGTTAGCATTCTCAAGAACCCTCGTATTTTTATTTCTAAAAATTCCCGTTTTTGAACATTTACGAGAGCTCGCGCAAATCAAAATATATCATCCTTTACTCAAAATCGAATCAAGCTTTGAACGCTCAAATTCAGGTAAATTATCTGGCCATTTTCGGAAATGTTAAAAGGCCATTTTTCAGTCATCCACTGGCTACTCCCACTCCGAACCACTCGTAAATCGAACTAGTCCGAGCGTAAAGTAAAAGCTGAGATCTCGGCGAACTTTTTTCTCTTTCCAGTGCCGAATTTTCGAATTCTTCTTGAGTAGTCCGATACAGTAATATCGCCTGTAATTTTTTTTTAACTTCACCGGCTGTGTAAACCGTGGAAAATATAGGGTAGGAATCTTTCATTATTTGCCTTTACCATTAGGATATAATTGGTTATTCTCTGCGTCGACCATCGCTTGTTAAATATTAGCAAAGAAATCATTTGTTACAGTCCGATCAAATTAGTCTTTACTAGTTCCGAATTTTGTACCGTTTTAGGATTTCTAAACTTTCGGAAGAGAAATTCTTAAAGCCGAGGTTCACAATTCATAGCACAATGAAATTAATTTCCCAACTTTGAACAGAATGCCGTTTTGTCAGTTCTGAAGTTACGTAAACCAAGCAAGTCCAATGATAGCGCAGACTTATTTCACCAACTTCATTTCTCAACATCCAAGGTACCTCGAGACAAAAGACACTACTCCGTCAATCAGTGAAATATTTAATTCACTACATACTGTCGATCACGAGATAACGTTGCTTCCTTATCCGACACTGTATCAACTGTCTTAAACCGCACCCTTTTGAAAATAATCTTTTAACAAGGGGACCGACAATTAAAATAGGTGAATTTTAATCAAGCTCAACTTTTCCGAAAATCCGACCATAATCCCAGGGCTAACGCAGTTCAGCTAGTGCCATTTTTTTAATTTATCACGAGAATTATTGCTTCTTGTTGGGAATGCCGATCGAGATAAACTATATTTTAAGATAACAACGATAGTTCCCAGTTGTAAATAATTCCGCCGCATTAAGTATATTATTAATTAACTTTTAGTAGGAACCTACGAGTGCGACCGTATTAAATATATTGTGCTGTTTGTTTATTTTAAAACAACAGTTTATTTATCAATAATTTATTTAAACACTTATTTATTTTATAACACTACTGTTCTAATTTATATATATTTCGAATGTCTTTAAACTGATCACTATTTATCTTCACTGTCCATATAATAACTGATTCTGCTGGGTCCTCCACCAATATTTATGTACACATTTAAAAAATTGGCGAATGTTCTAGAAAGTTCACATATTCTCACCAATAAACTAGAATCATTATCCCGTCCTTTCTCGAATAGTCATCGAAAGCACCTCCGCCATAGTCGTCCCATAGGTTTGGTCTTAAGGGGTTTAATTATGTATAATAATCGGACAAGTTGAGCCTCAAAGGCCAAATAAGACAGAGAGGGACTTTGAGGGCTAGAGCATGACTGAATATTGAAATGGCTCACATAACAATATTTATTTGATTTATTGGCAAAATCTTTAGTACAACGCGTTAGTATACAAGCTGTGTTCCAACTATTATTTAAAATTGCAATTTATTTTTTTATTTGTTTTGTTATTTATTCCCTCAAGGCTTCCCTTTTGTAAATATCCTCGTTAGGTTAATTATAGTGTTAATTAACCTGGAGGTTTCACTGCTGATACGATTTCTTGCTTTCTATTGGTATTTACTTCTACAAAGTTTTAATTTGGTTAATATATTTTCATTCTTCTTTTTTTTTACATTTTCACTACTCTCTGTTCAACTTAAACCCAAGCAGTGGTGTAGCCAGCCATTTTTCATGGGAGGGGTTTTTGAGAACTATGGGGAGTTTCCATCAAGAAAGTGAATAAAAACAAACGATCAGTGCCAATACTATGGCGGAAATGGTGACAAAAGGACCCTATGGGGGTTTTTGACCCCCCGTGGCTACGCCACTGAACGCAAGAGCCCCACTGCTATTGGCCAACCTAGTGAACCTCTTTTGAATGTTTTCCTACCCTCTAGCTCATGGAGCTAGTTAGGTTAACGCGTTACTTGCATTTAAGGGAATAGAGAGTAGATTAATTATAACTTAGAGCTTCTCACCATTTATTAGGAATTACTGTTAATTCACTTGGAGTTTCTCCACCGCTAAGATCTATATTCTGTCATTGTGAACCCCAATATTTTGGTCACAAGCTGTCACTTACCTGACCGCTTCTCAAAAACAGGTATGCTGAAAAAGGATGCTTGAGCGCAAATATCACACTTTTACAAGGAAGGCGCAAATACCACAGGCGCATCTACCACCAATCCGTAAAATATACATTTTAACGGAACGGTATTATGGTGCAAAATATAAATTAACTTTTTTTGGACAGGTAAAATAACACCCTTTAAATGGTTATTTTTTAAATAACTTTTAAGTACGCCTACCTCTGCGTTTTAAATTATTATTCTTCTGGGTATCAAAATATTTCTCAAACTACTTTTAACTGAATAAGTACATAAGTGGATACCAAAATAGAATTGTCTTTAAAATATGAAAACATTACATAATTATTTAATAATAATTGTAAAAAATGTGAAGTACCTCAAATATTTTCTATTTTTTGATCATAAAATTTGAGCTAATTAAATATGTGTGATAACTAGTATCCATTCGTTATCTAATCAATGGTGTTTGATTTCTGTTATTGTTTACACATAATTTTTTGTGTTTAAAAAATGCAAATCATTAATATAGATAAAAGACATTAATTAGGTACTCATTTCACATTTTGCGTGTTCAAATAATAAATGTAATTAATTTGTTTATTTAAAAAGTATCAGTATTTTTATGGAGTTATTACACGAAAGCCTAACCTAAGTACTATGTATCGTAAACACTTTTAGCAAAAGAGGATTTGATAATTGTTGATCAGAGAAAAAATCTTGATAACAAGATTATATGTTATGTAATATCTTGGTAAATCGCAAATGGGTTGCCTAGCTAAATCGCGGGAAAATATGGTTAAATAAAATTAACTTTCATTTACTTCCCCGATTTGTTATTGATGAAAATCGAGCATTAGTCTAGAGAATATTACACGATGAATTAGAAAAATATAGGTTGCCTACTTTCCCTTTAGTACAACTATGTAGTTGCAAGGTACAAACAGGTAAACAGGCGTTATTAATATACCTTCATCAGTTATTTAATTGATATCTTTATGAAATGAAAGGTTACTTTATTCCCTATCCAACAGTATTAGGTTGCCTTGTCAAAAGTGTCTCACACCCATGGTTGCCTAGATTTTTGTTTTTACCTAATTTTTTAAAAATGTAAACGTGTATTTGATACGCCAAAATACAAAATATCGACCTAAAGTATTTGAATTATCCGCAGCTTGCGCTAGTATCGTATGTCCCCCTAAGTTGGAATCATATGGAAAACTTTTTTATTATTAATTTTAGGAAAAAAAAGTTATTCTTCATAAAAAGTTCTGCATTATCTAACACCTAAAATACATATAAAATTTTTTCAGTGGTATACGAGGTTTACTCAAGAGTAGAAGTACCTTTAAATTCGACAATATCGAAAAATGTTACTAAAAAAAGTTGATCAGAATTAAAAATTACGTTTAAATATGCAAGTACATTCATTTACATTAATAAAATTATTTTTAAAACGTATGTCTACAATAATGCAAATTTAACTATAGTTACATGTAATCTAGGATGCACTGACAAATAATTTTTTTTATTTTTCGATATTGTCAAATTTAAAGGTACTTTACTTTTGAGTAACCTCGTATACCACTGATATTTGATGACTGTATTCTAGGTTTTAGATAATGCAAAACTTTGTATGAAGAATAACTTTTTTTCCTAAAATTAATAATAAAAAAGTTTTCCATATGATTCCAACTTAGGGGGACATACTGGATATACCTCGTCTAATTTGGATCATAGAGACGGTTCTAAGTTTTAGGACAAATTCCAACTTATCACGGGTCAAAAATCCAAAACACACTCCCACATCGAAATCGACGGTGTAATCCACAAAACCCCCGACGAAAAAGCCCTAGCTCACAAAGCACACCTTGAAGCCACCTTCAAAACCACCGACAACCCTTACTTTGACGACTAATTCAGACACGAGACTGAACAAAACGTCCTTCAGACACTTGCCGCTCCAGTCCCACCTTTGGATGTCGAAAATCTCTTTACAGCCCCATTCACCCTCCAAGATATCAAATATATCTGCCAAGCAGGCAAAAACGCGTCCTCCGGGCCCGATTTCATACATAGAAGAACTCTGAAGCATTTTCCTGAAACTATTTTTCCTATTCTCACCGTACTCCTAAACGCCTGTCTCCTATTTTCCACTTGCCTGGAAATCCGCTAACACCATTTTTATTCCCAAACCAGGCAAGGATCCCAAAAATACTTGAATTCATGCCGTCATATCTCCCTGTCCCATATGCCCTGTCGGACTCATTTGCCCCACTTGTTGGGGTCCCATAGGTCTCCGTACTGGCCCATCTCCTATACCTCATATACACACATGACATCCCACCTCCAAATCATCCATCCATAAATCAATCGTCAAAATGTCTACTATACGCCGACGATACTGTTCTGCTCTCTGTAGCCAAAAATTCTGACCAACTAAGTACTCGAACCCAAAATCTGTTAAACTACTTGAACTTCTGGTCAAGGAAAGAATCTGAGACTTTTGTAAAGAAACATCACCTCTAAATCCCGACGTGGGTTCAGACTTCATCACTCCACACAGGACGCAATCTCCTCCCTTCACACTACTGCGGCCACTGCAGTAAACTCCCAACAAATCTCATCATTCGTTCTTCTAGACGTTTAAATAGCCTTTCCAAGTCTGGCATGCTGGACTAGTCAAAAAGCTCATGAACATAGGTCTCCCCCCAGCATCTCCAAACTCATTTACTCTTATCTCACTGACAACAATCACGGTCAAAGTAGGCAACGCCCTGTCGGACTCATTTGCCCCACTTGTTGGGGTCCCATAGGTCTCCGTACTGGCCCATCTCCTATACCTCATATACACACATGACATCCCACCTCCAAATCATCCATCCATAAATCAATCGTCAAAATGTCTACTATACGCCGACGATACTGTTCTGCTCTCTGTAGCCAAAAATTCTGACCAACTAAGTACTCGAACCCAAAATCTGTTAAACTGGTATTCTCGATGGTGTAGCAAATGGAGGGTCTAACTGAATCCACACATTATTTATTATCTTTAAACATCCTAACTCACAAAGAACTTCCCAGATCCCCCAACACGTCAATGTAAATCTCCTGGGAACCAGACTCGCTGAACAGACGGGAGTTGACTATTTGAGGGTACGATTCTCTCGTACATTCAACTGGTCCTCGGATGTCCAAGGCTCTCTTGATAAGATGCGAAAGCGAGCCAGTCTCATTGGGGCTTTGTGTGGACGAATAGGGCGATGCAATTCAAACACCTTAATTTACACATACAACTCTTTTATCCGCCCCGTTGACGAGTACAGAGCGGTACCGTACGGCGTACATGCTACACATCTTGCCCACAAATTCACCACATTCGAGAGACGTATACTCCGACGATTCTAATATCTCCCCTTTCCTCTCCCAGCGGAGATGTATTCGAAAATATCTCCAACACCCCCCATCCTCACACGTTTCCAAATTCTCAGGAAACAATACGTCTCCCGCACGCTGAAAGGTAGTAACACACACTTTCAAGACAAATTACAAGCCTCCCTGGCGCCCACGCCGCCTCCCACTATTTTGAAAACCGAAAAGAAAACTGGCACAACCAAGAACTTTCTCTCTCCGCTGAACTCCAGGATCTGCCTGACTCAGCCCCATATCATAATCTGTCATAGCCCTTTTCATCATGTGATTAGCGCAAGCGCAGCCACTATGTTAAAATAGCGGTAATTCAAATGTTTTGTACTGTTTTGATCGACAATGGCTGGGAAAGCAATATTATCCCTAGAGACAAATCAATCATTAGAAAAAATCGTTGATGGTGATTAACTTTTTTATAACTTTGTGGAAGCACATAGTTGTGAGCAGTTGAAAAGGTGGTTGAAGCGTCTTGGACGTTTGCTACAAAGGAAAACAGTGGACTGATTGAGAGATTAGGTGTATCAATACTTCTTAACTGAGTAAAAAATTAATGAAAACAATAATTATAAGTCTATTCTAATTAATTATGCCAACCAACTATTATTACTTGCAAAAACACTTTAATTAACATGAAAGTTAATCACTAGTATAATTAATAAAATACATTATTTAATATTTTGAGGAATAACATGACATTTTTAATCATATTACTGTGTATACCGAAGAAGTATTTAAATTCCAAAAAATATTGTGTAATACCAGATAAGAATTTTCTTTTATTGGACCACTTTCTCCATGAAAATGTAGTGAACAAATATAAGTATCTTTAGTGTGTCACTTTTACATACTCCATAACAACATCGTTTCGTTGTTCCTTTTCGTAGAGATAACATAATTATTATAATTGATTGCAAAAATATATTTTTCAATTAAGACACTAAACTTATTATTACTTTGTTTTTCTTCCTTTTTCTAAATGAACATACTTAAATTAATATTTATCGATTATAATTTTTTTCACGTGGGCATTTTAACATGCTTGTTTACAAAAACAGTACGAAAAAGATGGCTGATACTGACGCATGCGCACATTGTGATGAAAAGGCCTATTACCCACGGACCACGAGCAGTATTTTGACAGGTCGTTGGAATGCCTAATTAGGTATATATATTTTAAATAAACGATTTTCAAGTTATTTATACTTATTTACATGTTTTTTTTTATCCAAGTTTGAATATACTCATTTTTTTTTCATGATTAAGGTAGATATAGGCAATACATTATACACTACTTACGACAAAATTTCAGTTTTTATATCTATTTCTTAAAATAACGTGATCGTAGAAAAAATCTAGTGTGCATTTACGTAGGTAACTGTTCAAATTCCATAAAAAACTGAATTTAATGATTATAAATATATACATGGCGAGGCTGGAGGAACGGCACAAACTCCAGGGGTATATTAAAAACGTGAAAATAATGTAAAAAAGTCATGTTCTTATCCGATTTTTATTTCTTTTCAAGTGAGTATTAAAAAATGTTTATTTTAAAGGTACTTTTATCCAAATTTTTGCTTGTTTTCACATGAGACATGTTGGAAAAACATTTGATAACTTTGCTGTTTTGCCAAGGTGTGAGTGAATTGTGTGATTGAACGTTTAATGTCTAATTTGTACGATTCAAACGTTACAAAATGCCAATCAATTATTCGCATTTATAATATGCAAAAATATTGTTTGTTTATGGTTTTTGTAATGGTAATGTTAAAAAATATCGTCAATGGTTTTCCCTCAGAGACATCCTAGTATGAAAGCAAAGATTACCAAGATGAGACACTACATTCATGCAGTAAAAATATCGCTGTGACCTCGCCCCTTTAAATGGGAGTGTGCACGCTGTTTCTAATGTTAACCGTATATATTTGTATTTCATGATAAATATTGTTTCAAATGTATTAGAAAAGCTACCAAAATTATTAAAAAAATCCTTTAATTTGAACAATCATAAAAATTCAATAAACTCAATAAAAAATTTAAATTAAATAATTCTATTTTGTTCACATAAAGTACAACACCACTCTTGATAAAACTATGGTCTTCGTCATGCCTAATCTTGGGATCCGAGTCTAGTCCTAAACTAATAAAATCACGCAGGCTCAATCAAATAATACTAGTTGACACGTAACTGTATTAGAAAGATAAAACACTACTTAATTATTAATAAGGCGACGCTCATGTCATCCTTTTAAAAATCTCCTTAAATTGGAGTGTAGTTCTATTTCTTTCGATTTTATTTTCGCTCTGACTGTCCTCCTTTGTTATTTCTACTCTTTAATAAAAGAATACAATCTTTTATGTTATGCCATAACTTGGCAAGAAATGAAAATCGGATAAGAAAATATAAGTTTTTTTTTACGTACATTATATTCACGTCTCTAATATACCTCCGAAGTTTATTCCTTTTCTTCCGATTCACCTTGTATAAATAATAATATGCATATCTAATTTGGAGGTAAAACAAACATAATGCACAAAAAATTTTTTATCATGAATTTCTTCAGAAATATCAACCGTTACATATAATTACCTAACAAGATTCTTATTTTGAATTTCACCACAAGAAGGGAAAGTAATAGTTCAAGAGCCAGTTGCATTCTTCAGATTGAGATTTTTTATTTATTCTTTAAAGCATCCTAACTTTTCGGAAAGTAAACAACCCATAAATGTGTCAACATTATTTATAGACAAAGTTCAATAAAAAAATTATAATTTAAATTAAATATTTTCAAGTTTGTTTCAACCGACCGGGATTCATTTACGGACCTTTTAGTGGTTCATATCTTAGACCAAACCATGTAAATTTTTAATTAAATTGCAGGATTCGTTGTAGGATTTGATAGGTGCCGTATTAGGATTTTAATTTCTGATGATATGACATCCAGATTACAAATCGCCGTGCGTTGCTGGAACCATCAATCATCTGTAAGTCAAATAATTATAGCCGTCCCTTTATCAAATAAGCTTCTGGGGTTAAAATTCATTCGCAAGGGGGTGAATTATTTTTGTAAACGCTTTGGACTTAAAAAGCAATAGAAATAATTTTTTTGAATAGAAAAAAATAGTTAAATTTTTGACGATGTCGATGATTGTTTTCAAAAAATATAGTTTTAAAATTATTACAAAAATACAGATGTCGGGAAATAGTGGGTCAACAAACTATTTTTCTTGAATTAATATTTCGTTTTTTTATTCCTTAATAATGGATTCTAAAAAAAAATTTATAAAAATGTTTTATTACTGTTGATGTTATAATGGTTTAAAATCGTGATGTACACTAGACTACATTTTTGTTAATAGGCAATATTTTTGAAAACAGTAAAAATGACTATTAATAATAATCACTGGCCCATATATTATAAATGTGGTTTAAACAAACTGAAAATCGGGTAAAAGCACATATGATTTTTTTACATTATTTTCACGTCTATAAACCACACCAGGAGTTTATGTCGTTCCTCCCGACTCGCCCTGTATACATAAAAATATGCATATTTAATTTGTAGGTAAAAAACAATTCGCAAACCAATTTTTTTAAAGTATTTCTTCAGAAAACTCAGCATTTACATATAGTTACCTAACAAGATTATCACTTATTTTGAATTTATTCACAGTGAAAGTAATAGTCCAAGAGCCAGTTGCATTCTTCAGATCGAGATTTTTTTATTTGTTTTTTAAAGCATCTCAACTTTTCGGAACGTGTCAAATTGGTCTAATACCATTCTTTAAAGGGCGAGACTTAGTTCATAGTGAGCGTCCCATCATAAGTGTGCCAAAATTATTTATAGACAAAGTATTCAGTGGTAAAATTATAATTTAAATGAAATATTTTCAAGTTTGTAAATAGTAAAAAATACCTATTAATAATAATCACTATAAATGTGGTTTAACATGAAAAGGAACTAAGATATTCAATACTATTTTCATTTCATTTCACGAAAACATTAAATTTGTTATTTTGGACAAATGTTAATTTATTTCTAGTTTAAAATCAATGAATACATATATTTTTGCAAATCTGTCATTTATTTATATAAAATTCGTAGGTAATATACTAGTAATCAGAATAAATAAAATGCTATTAATATATTTTTTTGTCCAACTGGCAAAAAATGACATTTATTAGTAGCGACACGTATGCTATTTTTTTAACTGTAAATAAAAACTTTCTCATGTTGACGTCAAAATATCAACTCTTTCATCTCAGATCAAGTGTCACTATCACTTTCAAGTATGCAGTCCAGTCAATGAATTAATTGTTAAATTATTGGACATCGGTAAAACTTAAAAATGACTATATAAAAATTAAGGTGTTTCCATGGTTACGAAAGTCAAGCAATGTCGAACTGTATTTTTACATAAAAATTACTGCAATAAATCGAAATGCAACAAATTTTTACTCTTGGGCAGTAATGTTTGTATAGTTGGAAAAAAATATTGTCTGTCACTGCAACTAATGATAATGCCGTACCTTCCATGCACAAGCTGTCGGCTTCTGGTTCAAAATTCACTCATAAGAAGATGAATTATAGGGAGAGTACTATTATTATTATTTCGTGGCGAAATGTGTTTAAGCATTCAAATAAATTGACAATTTCATGCGCCGTTTAAAAGACACTGATTTCACGCACTTAATACAAAAATAACTATTTTTGGTTTATTCAAGAGCATCAAATTTCCACTGAGATTTAAATTTAACAGAAATATAGCCCTCATTTCATATTAGGCATTCCAAACAAAATGGCTGCCCGTAGGAAATGACAGGCCATTGACAGGAACATGACAGGTTATAATATGGCAACACTGTAAAGGCTAGTTCATGTAGTTGCGAATCGCGAATGTCGCTCTGCCATTGGTCAAGATCACAATAATGACAAGATGGAAATTTTCACAGCCCGAAAGTTGAATGTCTTTCGAAATCGCATTATTTAAAATCCGAGGGGCGGGAATCTTGAAATCGTTTTAATATTTTGCGAATATCGCACAAATTTTATGTGAACGCATGCGTATTAGCGCCTACTAGTTTATTGTGGATTATGTTCTAGGTTATATTTGTATTGTATTTGCGGTATTTACTGGTAAGTTCATGATATTCTTCTTTGTTTTTTTATTCGTTGTGATTTAGCCATAATTTATGCTAAATTGTGATATTTTGCTCCTTGTTGTTTCCTGTTTAAATAGAGAGTTGAAGTATTTCCAGTACGTTAACGTAAACGTGAACGCAGAAAAATAATGTTTACGTTGCTGTACAAAATATGAGTTGAAGTTGTTAAACGCATCGTGACATTTACGTATCATGACAAATAATGACAATAATTAATCACATATTATATTGGATTTCTACTTTTCCTATTAAAAAGAGGTTATTTTGTTTGCGTTACGTGTATACGCCAGAGCCCGTAAGTTTACGTATGTACGTAGACGTAAACGTGAAGGATATTTTAATAGGCATGCGCAGATGTCAAATTTCACGTATACCTTTACGTTTATAACATCACTTCAACTCTCCATTATTTCACAAACGTAAACTGTACTATTAATTCTATTGATACGCCTTTTTTAACAATAAATAAAACAAATCCAATTCATTATCGTATTCGTCATTCATTTTATTTTATAAAACTCTTTATTTATCGGTAGCAGATACAGTTGTTATTGTATTGTTGTGGAATAATACCAACTGCCAAAAATGTTTTAGTGAAAATAATAAAAAATATCCCAGAATCCTGTTAAAACATTCGCAGGTACATGAGTTGACAAAAAAAGATGTTTTTTTTGCGAATTTCGCGATTCGTATCTATATGAACTAGCCTTAAGCCTGGTGATTTGACAGGATCAATCATATACAGTGAGTCGCATTTAAGATGAAGACACCCCTATATTTTGGCTATCTAAATAAATACAGATTTGAAATTTTGCACAGTCATACAGGGTGATGGTTCCCATTTTTCAAGATACTCAACTGAAATTTAAATTTTAAACGCGGCCTTCTGCGAATCCACAAACAGGATCAATTTTCGATATTTTTCTTCGCGTTAGAGATATCAGAAAAAGTTATTTGAAAAAGTTGTTCCGAATATTATTCTAACCCCACATACCAAATGTCATGACAAAATTCGCATTTTTAGTTTTTTCATTAGTTTGGTCAATACACAAAAAATTATTAAAAATTGTTTTTTTTTATTCGATAAACTAGTGTGCCATGATTGACATTATTGATTTCACAAGTGTCAAAATATTTCTATCCAAGGGACAGTTGCCCCCCCCCCCTGGCTTTTACGGCTTAATCAACAACGCATAAGATATGCATTACGAACAACAATCTCATAGAAATAATATTCAGGCTAATATAGTTGAAGAATATCATAGGTTGAATATATTTATTGCATATCTGGGTTCCGCTTTTCCAAAGACTTTGTTAGTTTTTCCTTAAGCACGTACATCCCAAAAACATAAAAAATACTTTTTTCACTACCGATAACAAAATGAAAGTGGTGGAAAAATTTGGAATCGACAATTTTGAAGCTGAATACTAAACTGGAATACGAAAGAGCTTTCTGCACACAATGAGCTCTCCATTGATGATATAGCGTCCAAATATTGTGAATTTTATTTAGACATACAAAATGGTTTAAAAAATATTTATGGCTCTTCCACCAACGACAGAGTTATTCGAAAGAACGTTTGGAACACTTAGGCATGTTAAAACATGGCTGCGGTCTATTCGATCAGTGCGAAGTCATGGTAGGGGAAGTAAAAGCGATACTAGCGCAAGCTGCGGATAATTCGAGTATTTTAGGGCGATATTTTGTAATTTTGGCATATCAAATACACGTATAAATTTTAATGTTTATTAAAAAAATATGTAAAAACAATAAAATGAGTAACCGGAGTTGCTATGTTGCAAATTATACTAGCAAAAAGACTGTAAATTATATGAATGTTCAGTAGCAAGATCTAAATTAAATAAAAGAAATAATAAGAACAAAAAACCTTAATTAAGCAATTATTTTTTATGATATTCTTTAACATTCCTTAAATCTTAAAAGTTTAGTAAATTATTAGATTTCTGCCTTTAATTATTGTATATGGCTGACATGCAATCTTATGACTTATTGATAGGAAACCAGTTTTATTCATTAATTTCTATGGGTTCTTTCGAACTAAAAATTAAGAAAATATAAATTACAATCGCAAATATACCAATTATTTTTGTTATTACGTTTTAATTCTACGTTATTATATAATGGTAATATTTTTATTTTGACATTATTTAACCTATTCTTCAATGACAACTTATTATGCTCAGGCAAGATCTCTATTTACGAGAAAATGTAAATATCTGCCTATGTTTTATTATTGATTTTTATTGACTTTTTTTAGCTAAAGTAATAAAAATATATAATAATAATAATAATTTTTTCACTTGTTTTAAAATTAAAATTTGCATATATATTTCTTAATTACGAACTCTATTAAAAATTGTATTGTCAGTATACGCACATATCGTCCGTTAGTTATAAAATAGTTGGCGTTGCTGTCACGCACGGAGTGAATAATGAATGAAAATAGGCTGACTGAAAAATAAATTATGTTTTCCGTTATCGATGTTTTTAGTAGAGAAAAAAGAAATTTAAAATTTGCGTTTTCCTAGTGTTTTTTTATTTATTTTATGTTTTTGTTTTTTATAAATTTTTATTTTTAATATTATTATGTTCATATTTTTCTTTTTTTACACCTTCTGTTTGTTTTTTAAAAATGTACTTTAAGTTTCTTGTTTTTTTTTTTAATTTTTGTTTTTGTCTTTTTTGTTTGGTTATTTTATTTATTAAAGACTCGTTATGACTAGAGCTGTAAAAGTAACGAGAAAACCAATACCCGTGTGTATTCGTTACTTCAGATCTGACTACCCGTATAAAAATATTCGTTACTCGTTACTTTCGTTACTGTGATGCGAATCTACAGAACATGCGGCGCATGGGCCTCGCACACGTCTAATGCGGATGCGGAATTGGTGTCTAACTAATCGTACGTACGCATTCGTTAGGTTGGTACTGTCTAACAGGGGGTGCGGATGAGATTAGATATCGAATCGTTGGTTAATTAAATACGTAGCGAATTTGTAATTAGTAACAAAGTCGTGTAGTTCACTGAGCATGAGCAATGACGTAAAGTTTTGCAAAATGAAATATGGTCAGACAGAAACATATATATTTTTCTAACACACTAGTAGAAACAATAATAATACTCCATAAAATCATAACTTAAATAAACAAAAACATATTATATTCTTGCAACACGCTAACAGAAAAACAACTATTATACTATTCTATAAAACCAAAATAAGTCCCAGTCGGCGTGCGACTTGATAGTCGCTGGCTCGATTCGCATCAGACTCACACTCGCATTTCGCATCTTGCACACCAAACCGGTATGTTTGTGCGATATTCGACGATGCGGATTCGAGTAACGAAGTAACGAAATTTAAAATGCAGTAACGAATTCGTATTTCGTATCTGACCGACTACCCGTTACTGAGTAACGAATACATACGGTTTGCCACAGCTCTAGTTATGACAACTTAAGTATCAGTTCTGTCAAATGGGTCAGTGCCATTGTTAGGGTTTCTACTAAAGTTCCACTCCTCTTATCTTCACTATTAGTGAGATATCTGATTAATTTTGTTCTGTTTGAAAAACTGGAACAAACACTTTCTTTTGATTGATTCAATTATTCTGTGACGTCCTGGCTTACTTCCGGTTTTTCCGGAAATAACGAAAATCGAAATTTTTTTATTGTTAAATGGAAACCCTCTCTTTTATTGTAAATTTAAAAATTTTTGTATAATAATCATGTATTGAAAATTTTCTGTCAGCTGTCAAAATGGCCGCCATATTGGATAATATTTTTTCTAAACATGTCACTATTAACTCGTTTATGGAAAAAAATATAAGAATGTACGATCTTTATAAAATCTTTGTAAGATTCAAAATTCCCATTGAGACCCATTTATCGTATACCAGTGGCACATCTAAGCATTTTTATTATTAGCAAACCGTTTAATAATTCCATCCGCTTTTATCTTCGTTGTTAATTGAGATATTGGCATGAAAACTTTTTTGTTTAAAAGCTTGGAACAAATACTGTCATATACTGTATTCAATTGGTGTGTGACGTCATGGCTTACTTCTGGTTTTTCGGAAATAACAGAAAATCTCAATTTATTTTTAATTTTTCAATAGAATCCCCCTTTTTTATTGAAAATTTGAATTTCGGGAACATTTATGGAAAAGAATCATGTGTTGAAAATTTTCTGTCAGCTAAAAAAAAGACCATCATAATGGAAAATATATTTTTTTAATATGTTACAGAAAATTTTAAATACACGCCCCAAAAATGTCCCAGAAATTCAAATTTTCAATAAAAAAATGTTTTTCATTTAAAAATAAAAAATAAATTGCGATTTTCTCTTATTTCTGGAAAAGTAAGCCATGACGGCACAGAAAAATTAAATCCATCATAAGAAAATTTTCTTTTATTTTTCATTTCTTTTGTTTTCAAACAAATAAACATTCTAAAACAGTCAATATGGTTGTTTTATGATTTAAAACTAGTCAAATATTTTCCAATTTTTTTGCTTTATTTGATTTTCTTCATTACATTTTTGCGCTACTACAAAGTTAAATTTCAAAAAGCCCGCTAGTGGCGGCCATATTGAATTTTAGTACCACTCCAATTTGATAGATGGCAGCACATCGACTCAGAATTTTACCATTGAGTTTCCCATCTATTCACATTAGTAATCTATGGTTATAACCCTGAGGGCCTGGTGATTTGACAGGGTCAATAATATAGATAATTATATAGATTGATCATCAATGTTTTGCAAAATAAACATAAGCTTATGCCTTGAAGTAAAAATGTAGGTAATTCTTTTACTATATTCAAAGGTTGAAAATTGGTTTTAAAACGGGTTTTTGCTAAACCGATTCTGATGTATAAATAGGTTTGTTCCAACAACGATCCGAAACCAGTCATTGGCGCCAGGATTCTCAGCAGTATATAATTTGAGGTCCTATAACCTACTGCGCAGAATCCTGGTGGCAATGACTAGTTTCTGATCGTTGTTGGAACAAACGTTATGTATCATTGACCCTGTCAAAGACAACAGGGTTGCCATATCATAACCTGTCATTGTCCACGGGCAGCTTTTTGACAGATCGTTGGAATGCCTAATAGTTAATATATTATTATTATTATTATTATTAATATATTTTATCCAACGGCGAACAACTACTAGACCAATTTTTCTTTACAAAAATCGAATTGAAGGCATTCACAGGTGTTTTTAACCAACCCTTCCACGAATGCCTCTGCTTAGATACGGAAATGGAGTAGGATACTTATTTTTACACTAACCACATGATGATTGGCCTGCAAACATCGGACTGTCTATGTACCTGCTCCGATTTTCAAAGAACTAGGTTACAGATCTTCAGATTCACCTTACTGAAGCCTACCGACCTTAAACCCAATTCAACTATGGCCTTTATCAAAAGGTTTGGCTTGCCACACTAGATCATCCCACTAATTTTCAACTTAATCTAACCTAATACCAGGGCGGCTATCCTCGACAATCGCTAAAAAAACGAACGGTTTTCGAAAGTGAGTGGTTGAAAAGCGAGTAGTTTTTGAAATCTATATTCTTGACCGACGTTCGATGAGTATTCGTTTTTTAAGACGTGTACGTTTTTAACAAGCAAATAATATGTCTGGCAGCACTGTAAACTGTCTATATCGTTGAATTCAAGTAATGTGCAGGCCATAAAAGAATAAGGATTATGTAATTTAATTACAACAAACCAATTGTAAATTTGTCGAACGATGATTTTTTCTAATCACATAATATATATCGATGTTCAGGATAAACTGAATCGTTAATTGTTGGCGTAAAAATAGCTATACGGGTGCAGTTAATGCAACCTATAATTCTAGGAAAATCCTACGTCATAAAAACCTAGTTTTTATGGTACAAAATTCATTTAAATAATAACTTTGCTTATCTTATTCAGTTCTTTAATATTTTGTGGCAATTTTACAAAGTTGTAAAAATTTCTGGATACAACGTGTGATACAGAAGAGCTTTGAACCGCAAGCAAATTAACATTTGTAAATAAAACATACGTGAATTAATAATTAAATTCTTACACGGTAAGATATAAAAAATATTCATTCAATTTCAGTTAAAATCAAAAACTGGATTCTGCCTCTGCAAGTCTGAATCTTTAAGGATTCTTATCTTCTAAGTTTTCTAATTGTACAATTATTGATAATATAATTGAAAGAAATTCTCAGCTAATGGACTTCTTTAGTACTGCAAACCATATTTATAAGAAATTAGATACTTTTGTGGGTATTAATAAAAAGTACATAGTTTACCTAGAATTTGTTAAAATCAATCAATATTATTAATCGTCCTAAAAGTGACATATAAGTGACATTGACTAAATCCTTGAAAACATGCACGTTTTATCAAAAACGTGTGAAAAATTCCGCTCGCTGTAAAACACCCGTTTTAAAAGCGTACACGCTTTTAAAACGAATGTCGAGAATAGCGAATAGCTCGTATGTTGCTAAAGCGTATACGTTTTTTAGAAAACGATAGCCGAGGATAGGGCCCCAGATATTATCTGTTTAATGTCTTTTTTGGTTGCAAATATTATTCTAGTTAAAGGTGATTTACAGGAAATTACTTCGTTTTTTACAGTGTGGCAACTCACGCAACTTAGCAGGCTTATCAATCTTTTTAATGCGGCAGTTGATGCGACAGCTTTGCCTGACTAACATAAAACACAATCTAAATACTTGCAATAAATTAGGGCTTAATTATGAATGAATGGATTAGTCTAGTAGGTTTTCATCGCTGAGTTGATCCAAATAAGACATAAAAAAAGAATGCGCTCAGATTAATTAAATTTACTATCTGTTTTCAATTTATAATCAGTTGTTTTCAAATAATAATTGTTGCTAAAACAAAATGAGATAAAATGCTCTAATGCAGCGGTGACATGAGAACTTTGATGCCTATAATTTTCTCTAAACAAGTAATAGGAAACAAGATAAGTTTGCCACTTCTCAGATATGTGGGATGATTAAATAAAAACCATGATATTAAACAATCGTATGTCTGTGATGATGAATACATACCTGAACAACGTCATGCCACAAGAAATAAAGATTTTTTTTATTATACCAGGTGACTGTAAATGATTTTTTTTTTGAAAAGACTGCAACGAATTTGAAAAATTAGATTGGTAACAGTGATTTGTCACTCAATGGTGTCTACAAAATAGATCATTATTTTTTTAAATTTGAGCTTGCAAATGCATCCCTATGATTTGTGTCAAATGTTCAATTGCCAATGGTTCCAAATAATTACAATAATTTATAGCAACCCGGTATTAATCTTATTTAGTATAAATATATATAAATATACAGGGTGGCTCACGCTCAACGGGACGGAGCTTTATGGAAAAACGACCAAAGATATAAAAAATTCGTTTGGGAGGAATACGTAGGTTACAGACGGCTACAATTTAAAATTTGTTAGATGTATACAGGATGTCCCACATAAGAAAAAAAAAAAAAAATGAGTTCATTAAAAATTATTCAAACAAGAGTAAACAATTAATTTCTGGGAGACTTTTTTTCCTTAAAAATTCAAATAAATCGAAAACTAATAATAATAGTAATAGGGAACCTTTAGTTAACCGACATTATTTTTGATGTAGTTTTTAATTCTAAAATAAAAAACAGGGTGTTCCATTAAAAATAATATAACTTTGTATATTTTCTCTTATGTGGGACATCCTGTATACATCTAACAAATTTTAAATTGTAGCCGTCTGTAACCTACGTATTCCTCCCAAACGAATTTTTTATATCTTTGGTCGTTTTCCCATAAAGCTCCGTCCCGTTGAGCGTGAGCCACCCTGTATATATATATATATAATTTTTAATTATTTATATTCTTAGAATAGTCTTTGTACTTCTGTTCTATAATCGTGTTTTAAACACGCTTGAACAGTGCAAATACAAAAAAATGTGTTTCCATAGATCCTAGAGTGTATGGGTCATCAGTAATGATGCATTTTAAGTTCGATGTTGCCAGGTATACTAAATAGAAATTTGAATTATTGGGAAAACATACATTTGGAAAAAAATATAAAAAGCTTTTTGTTATAAATACTGTTATCTAGTTACTCCTTTAAGGGAATCAATATTTTCTTGGTATATTTGAAACAGATCCTGAAATATTTAAAGGTATGAAAAATATAGAACAATCCGAGTGAGCAAAAAAAAAACTTATTTTAACATAGGACATGTCCAACAAATACAGAGATATGATATTAGTCAAGTCCATAATAACTACATACGCCTCTGAATGAAATCCAAATGCTCGCTTGTACAACAAGAATTGTATAAGCTCTAACTTTAGTGATTTATTCCTTTTCCAACTCTAAAACTCAATTTTGTGGCTCCCTCTCTTTACATAAATATTAAAAGAAAAAAAAAATGGTAAAAAAATGTTTTTCAAAAGAAAACAATAGTTTATTTAAGTGTTGTATGTTTCTATGTCTTCGACAACAAATGAGATTCACTGCATTCTCAAAAAAAAAATAAAAATATATATATGATATACAGGGTGTCCCCAGCTGGACTGAAAGAGGAAAAACTTTTGTATTTTCAAGTTCTAGAGAAAATTTTATTCCTCACAAAGTTTTTGCTTATATCAAAAAAAATAATAATTCAAAAAGAAGTTGAATATATCTATATTGTACACATTACATTTTATTTTATGATCTTGTATGACAGGATATTCAAGGTTCAATAACAAAACCACATACTTTTCTATTGTACTAGGTGTCCCAAATTCGACTGCCAACGATCTAGAGCAAATTATATCTGCACCTTTTAAAGGTAAATAAATTTTAAATGATTTGTTGGAGTGAAATTAAACATTTATCTGTTGCTTTAATATAAATAGGTACGTACTCTCTAGTCCTTCCAGTGGCGGGCAGTAGAAGTCCAGGATACCTTTTCCTTCCCTAATTTTATAGAAATCTTGAAATTTAACATTTTTGACTTTCTCAAAAATCACATTTATTCCAATGTTAAAATTACGTTTTAGAGAAAAAACTTTTCATTGACTATTGTTTTTTTGACATTCTATGACAAAATCATAATAAAATATGCAACTGGAATAGCAGGTATCACAATGTTCATCATTTGGTACCAGGAAATGGCAGTCGAATTTTAGTAGACCTTATAATCAAATCTATCCTAATAAATTTTAAGATGAGGGTTCAAAAGTTTCTTAAGGAGTTGGATTACTAAACTATATATCTACAGGTTCAATCGAAACATTTTCTTCTACTTAATCATTTAATAATTAATTCTGTCTACATGACTATTCAGTGCTGGGTTTAAAATAACAGTGATATTCCTAAAGTGATGCAGAGACATTACAACAAGGCCTACACATAACATGAGAGGTTAATACACTGCAGTTTCTGTCTATTAATAACTACAGATTGCAAAATAATTAAGTACATAAATTGGCAAATGAACCTTAGATATCCACAGTTATATAATCTGGAGAAAACCAGTTTTTTAATTACTGATTTTATTCTCATTTGAGTTATATATTTTTACTTTAAAGAATTAATGATTACATTTCATTAAATTGGTCATATTGGTACAAGGATCATGTTAATATTAAAGTAAATTTTACTTATTAGTAAACAGTGTATTTCTGTAAATATCTATTTTAAACTGAGTATTGTATGTTTTATATTGTATTTAAAATAAATCTTAAGATTATTATGCATAGTCTTCAAAATTTTAACTTACCAAAGAGTTGACATCTTCATCCAATATATCCTTTAAGTATTTCTGTAGATAATTATTGGATAACTATATAGAACGTTTAAACTCAGTATTAGGTACGGTTATACAACAATTTAATCTTAAGATTATCAAGCACTAGTCTTTAAAATGTTAACTTACCAATGAATTGTCATCTTCATCTAATAAATCCTTTATTTCAGAGGCTATCGAATCAGTTTCAAAATCCCAACCAATAGGTCTTCTTTTTCTTAGTACCACATCAGTATTATCCAGCTCCATAATAGAATCTTCAGCGTCACTATAGTGCGACATTTTTGCTTCAAAAACTTAGACAAGCCACTGTTATGTTAACTAAAATATAAGTAAGTTTATACTAACTGCAATACTTGCTTCAATACTATTGATATACAAAGGTCAGATATACGTAGTATGGTTATCAGTCATTAAAATTTGCCATGTATACATACAAATATGATGCCAATAAATAGTTTTTTCACGTGGTTAAATAGCGAATAGATAATGGAAATTTTTTGCAGGGATTTAGAACCTATATTACGTTTCAATATTTAGATATTGTGATTATTCAATTATGCTACCCAAATGAAAGAAAAAATGAAAAATACACACCTGAACTGAATTACATTTAAGAGAAATTTCACATACAATTTTAGATAAAGAACAATAATATAAAAAAATTACATATCAAATGGAATCTCGTATCTCGTAATCAGCTGTCTGTCAGATGTCATTTGTCGTTGTGCTGTCATCTATTAAAATTTATTTACGTTGAAATCGTGGTTAAAATAAAGGTCAAACTTATATGACGTCATCGTTTAACGCCAGCGGGTATATCTAGAGTCCGTATAAACAGAACTCAGTTGAGTCCACCGACCTTGATATTAAACTGGATGGCTATATGACATAAACCCTACTCCTAATTTCTAAGCCGCCATGGGTTAAAATACGGTCGGTGCGCATGGCAATTTGGACGCCAGACTGTCAATTTCGAGCATCATACACGTTTCCCACGGGTCTACTTAATTTTTCTTGGGTGTACTACGATAAGTTATATTATTTTTAATTAATAACAGGATATTTTAATAATTAATATTGGAACATTTGTTTCAGCTGCGTATTAATCAAAAATCATTTTAAAGTAATTTTCTTCAATTAAGAGGTATCGTAGTTGAATGTAATAAGTGTTAAATTTAATTTTGATGTTCCTTTTTATAGTACATTTCGATACGCACGTGTGGGCGCCACAGTGTCAAATATCACCTCGCTACTTATGCCGCGTTTGAGAATCCACATCCGATGCATCTGAGATGTAAAAAATCTTTGATCACGTGATTCAGTATACGTAAACGTAATGGGATAGATGTGTCCGATGTGGATAAAAAAACGCTCGAGATGTAAAAAATGCATCCGATGTGGATTCTCAAACGCAGCATTTGAATATTGTTCTAACACCCGTATTCACCATTGTCTTAATCAGAGAGTTAACTCTTAACAGTCTGTTAACGTTTTTCTTTGGTATTCACCAATGATGGTTAGGGATTAACACTCAATTAAATCCTCTGATAAGTTAACAGAGGGAATTCGGGCTAATAAACCTGCTAACAGACTGATAACACAGTGTTACGTCATTTGTCATCTTTGATGTTATTAAACTAACAATTTCTTGATAGGATGGAAAGAATTAATTTAGTTGATTTTAATAATTTATTGAGTTCATCTTCAGATAGTGACGATGAAATTAGACGGCCAAGAATTATGAAGCATCGAAATAATTTGATGAATGAATTGGATGACGTCGATTTTAAAAAAAGATTTAGGATGAAGAAAGATACTGTGGAGTCAATATCTAACATGTTGCATGGTTTGTTTGAACCAGTAGATAGGCTAAATAACCCAATTTCTAAGCTAAATCAAATTTTAATATGCCTACGCTTTTATGCAACAGGATCTTTTCAAATCAATATTGGGGACCATTTCAATGTGTCCCAATCAACCGTATCCAGAATAGTGCGAAAAGTTACCAGAGATATAGTACGTTTGCGTCCTAATTTTATTAAAATGCCTGAAACTGATGAAGAGAAGCGACGAACAATATTAGGCTTTTACCAAATTGCAAACTTCCCAGGGGTAATAGGTGCCGTAGACTGCACACACATAAAAATTAAGTCCCCTGGTGGAAACCAAGCTGAAGTCTTTAGAAACCGAAAAGGGTATTTCAGTATTAATGTTCAAGCTGTCTGCAACTCAAACTTAAAAATAACTGATATAGTTTCTCGTTGGCCTGGATCTGTCCACGATACTACCATATTCAATGATTCCAATATAAGGGCACGATTTGAAGGTGGAGAATTTGTCCCTTATTACCTTGTTGGAGATGGTGGTTATCCCTGTAGAACGTACCTGCTAACACCACTGGGAGAAATTCTAACAGTAGCTCAACAAAGGTATAATTTTTCTCAAATTCGAACAAGAAATCCAGTTGAACGTTTATTTGGGGTGCTCAAAAGGCGTTTTCCTTGCTTATCTGTAGGTATGAGTTTGTCAACCGAAGTAATATGTGAAGTGATTGTGGCCACTGCTGTGTTACACAACATTTGTCTTGAAGAGCAGGATGATATGGAAGATATAGTGGATGAAAATAATGATAACGAGGCAAATTATGTTGACGTTGTTCATCATTATAACAGAAATGAAGAAAATTATACAGTTAGGAATTCATTAATTAATACAATTTTTCAATAAAAAATTTATTTTATAAAATACAACTTTTCTTTTAATCACTACACAATATTCCTACATCCTAATCAACTAAATGAGCATAAAGACAAGATGAAACTAAAGACTAAAAAACATTTTTGACTAATAATAATAAAAGGACTCTATTTGTAGTAAACAAGAAAGAAGTACTTGGATAACCAAGTTCCCAGTCCAACACTAATACTGTTGAATATAAATAATGAATAAAAAACTTTATGAAACGAAAAAAAAAATATTTTTGGCAAACAACCATTTTGACATAAGTATATCACTTTACTCTGACACAAGATTATTGTATTCTTTTTTTTTTATTTCTAGTTCAAGCATTTCTCGTTGCTTAATAATTTCTTTTATTTCAGTTTCAATTCTCTTCCCTTCTAAATTTTCTTTTTCAGTTTCTGCTATCAATTCCAAAATGCTATATTTTTTCTGCAGGATTTCATACTTTTTTTTGTTAATGGAATCGGTTGTTTTCCAATGAGATGGTTCTTTTTTAGTCTTCTTCTGAATTCCTCCAGTCTTTGATGGCTCACGCTCACCATTTTCCTCCACTTCAATGGAGTTCACATTTGACTTACATACTTTCTTTTTTTTTGATAAAGGATCTTCGTTTTTTGGCATAATGTCAGTAAGTATATTCTTATTGTCTTCATAGTTTTCATACATAATAATAATATTTTCTGTATTCACATCAGTGTCATCTGGTTCTTTACTGGAGGATGGAATATTCAATGCTTCATTATTGGAGTCAAATTGATTATTTATATAAAAATAATTATCTTTTATTATATTTAAAACTTTATTGTCAAAATCCGTAATGGTTGGTGTGAAGGTACCTCCGCCAGTCTTTAATAATTCTACCTAAAATATATTTGGATTTATTAATCAAGAAACTTGAACTAGTAATTGACTTTACCTTGTCTTGTGCCTTGTGCTGTTTAGCAGTTTTCTTGAACTGCTCATAAGCACTTTTCAGTTGGACACCAGTTCTCAATCCGCTCGTAGATGTTGAATTATATTCACAAGCTAATTTTTCCCAGCATTCCAATTTCTTCTTATTAAATACAGCGTTTGTTTTTTTATTTTCAATAATATCAAAATATTTTTGAACAAGTGTAACTAGAACCTCCTTTTCATGTTCTGTAAAGTTGGCAGAACGTTTTCGTTGTTTGTCCATTTCAATTAAACAAATAAATCAGTAAACTTATAACTTTTGCACTAAAAATTATTAAATTCTTTTCTTTCGTTCTTAAAATTTACAGACAGATGACGGCAATAATTTAATAAATCAATAGTGGTGAAGATAGCCACTACAGATCAGTACCAACATAAATTCTGGTTACTTTCAGTTAACTGTCTGTTTACTAATATTGGAATGAAATTTTATGGTGAATAGCAAATGTTCTTATCACACTGTTAAATTTTAACTGTTTGTTAGTTATCAGTCTGTTAAGTCAAAAATGGTGAATCCGGCTGTAAGCCTCGCATGAGCCTCGCTATGTGGCTTGATTTTGTTGATCGGCTTCAGGGGGGCTATTTTCAAAGTATGGGAGCACTCATTTCTCTCAAGATTCTCATCAGAAAAGTCATACGTCAATGTGGAAATGTTGTTTTTAAAGGCATCGAGGATTAAAATTCTTAGGAAGATTTTAGAGAGTTTTAGCAAATGTACGTAAGATTTCCGCTAACGTTACGTTAAACTTAGATTGTGACCTTTTTCATAAACATTGAACAGAGTAGATTACAGTCTATCCCTAAGGTAACGTTAGCGGATGGTTAGCGGCTGTTTGCTAAAACTCCTTTTTAATTCTCTCTAAATAAACCGAGAGAAACAGTCAGTGAGTTCACACTGGCCCTAAGAGCCCTGAAAATACGGTTTTACGTTGACGTATGACATTTCTCTTGAGATAAATGAATTCTTTCGAGTTTGAAAATAGCCCCCGTTCTGTGATCGGCTTTGTATAAATTTTCAGTAGTCGGACTTAGGACCGATTCCACCGTTGTGTTAAACGAAGTTTAAAATGACATTTTTACATTAACAATGTCATTTTAATCTCCGTTTAACACAACGGTGGAATCGGCCCTTAGGGGCCTATTAGGCATTCCCACATACTTTGATTTTCTTTTACTATACGGGGCAAGAGAGAGGTCCGACACGCCCAACATAGGGCGCGGCCATTTTGAACCCTGTGACACAGTTTACAGCTAAAGAATCAGATCGCTCACTCTGCGTCGGCACTTTGGATCTCAATGTTTCTGCTTATACACTGTGCAACTCGGATAATACAATATATGACAACCGCCTACAATAAAACAGCAGTCTTCTGCGTATCCTGAACTTGTATTCCTGGAGTGGATGTTATTTTGGAACTTTCAACTGGTCCGAGTGAGCTAACTGATTCTTTAGCAATAAACTGTGACTCCAAAAATAATATTCACTGACACTGACAGCAGCAAGCAAAATATCAGGTGCGTTTTAATCATCCGCTACTGCTTCCGGAATTGTCGGTTCAGTCGTTCTAACATGTCAGATTAAAACAAGAAAACCGACAACTCCGAAGCAGAAGCGGATGATTAAAACGCACCTATTAAAAATATTGCGACAAGATGTAGGCAACACGTAATAAGGGTTCAAAATGGCGGAGTGTTCTATCTCCTTTTAAAAGGCACTCAGAAAGCTGCGCAGTGCGACCATTCTCCGTATAGTAAAAGAAAATCAAAGTATAAATCAAAGTATGTGGGCATTCTAAACTGAATGGCTACCAGTGGGTTTTGACGGGTTATGATATAGCAAAATTATGGCAACCCTGTAGGCCTGGTGATTTGACAAGGTCAATGAAATAGATAGTTACATAGATTGATCATCCATATTTTTCAAAATAAACATAAGCTTATGCTTTGAAGTAAAAATGTAAGCAATTATTTTTTTTTAATGTCTAAAGGCTAAAAATTAGTTTTAAAACACATTTTTTCTAAACCGATTCAAATTAATAAATATTTGCCAGGTAATATGGCCGCTCGTAAACGACCAGCTTTGAACAATCTATATAACTATATATGTATCATTGACCCTGTTAATGACAACATGACAACAGGGTTGCCATATCTAAACAGTCATTACCCACTGGTAGCCATTTGGACAGGTCGTTGGAATGCCTAATAGAGTTTCAAAAATTATCGTTATAAAAGTCGTTGGTTGAACTGTCGTTAGCTTAACGATGTCATGACGATGTCGTCCATAAACGATAAATTACTGAATAGGGCCCTTAGGCACTGAACTATATATTACTGGAAGAGCAAAGCCGATCAACAAAATCAAGCCGCATAGCGAGGAGATATTTGACACTGTGGCGCCTCCACACGTGCGTATCGAAATGCACTAAAAAGGAACATCAAAATTAAATTTAACACTTATTACATTCAACATCTATTTAATTGAAGAAAATTACTTAAAATTGATTTTTGATTAATACGCAGCTGAAACAAATGTTCCAATATTAATATTGATTAAAATAGCGCATTATTAATAAAAAATAATTTTGTAATTAATATTATTACCAAATCTTATGTTACAGTCATAGACATAAATAAAACTGCACGTTAATATTTTTAACGTAATTTATTTCTGTATAGAATTTAAACGTAAATTATTATATATTCAGTTAAAAAAAAATAATCGTTACAAATAACTTGATTTCCATTTTAAAACTAACCTAAAATAAAGAGAAACGTTTTAATACTTGCAAAATGTATGTATTTTTAAAAGCCCATTTTATCGGTTTTTCCCACAATAGAGCAATTAAATAATCAATTAAATCCTTAATTCTGCTTACTTCTAGCAATCCAGCTGTCACATCTAATCGGAAAAAATCATTGAAACTGATGGATTGGTGTTGCATCGATTGCAGCAACGTTGGATAAAAAGACAGCGCTGTTATAGTTCTTCATTGACAGTTTGATGAAAAAAAGACGCAGGTAGATACCGCCAACGTTGCTGTAACAGTTGGATAAAAACACACCCGTGTAAATCAAAAGCACGTGTGCTTTGTGGTGTAAATAATTGTATTTAGCCTGGACAACGTCGGTGTTTTTCAGTATCGCACGGACAACGTCCGTTTTTAACCATAATTATTATTATTCGGACCTCGTTTGTTTTATTCGCTTACAATTGAAAAGAATGATTCATTAAAAGGCAATTTTGAAACAAATTTATTTATTTAAATGTAGGATATTATTTACTATTAGGCTCTATTACGAAATAGCGCTGAACGCACTAGCGCGTGTCAAAAGGGCGCCTGAACGAAAAGCGCGTATCAAAAGAGCGCCTGAAGAAAATACGATACGCGGTATATTGTTCAGGCCCTCTTTAAGTACGCGCTATTTGGAGTAGGCGCTTTTTCGTTCAGAGCTATTTTAATCAGGCGCTCAATAAATAGCCCTATTTTGATAAGCGCGATTTCGTTCAGCGCTATTTCGTGACAGAGCCTTACTGTATTTTATAACTATGCGATTATGTACAAATATTTACAATAACAAATATATTTTATCTATTGTAGAAGGCAGGTTATTGCGAGAGCAGTTTTATACTTGATACATTTTTGTAAGTAAATTTTGTCTTAGAGAAAATAAGAAAGTAAGTATAAATAGTTATTTATTATACAAGGGAAAAGGTATTAGATTTTATTTTTTTTTCAGTGACGGAAAAAACGACGATTTAATATTAAAAATAATGTTCTAAAATATCTACCATTACTTATGTGTATAGATATCCGGGAAAAAAAGTACTCATTTTTTCCCGGGGAAACACTTTTTTCGTAAAAAGTGACATTTTGTTACAAGAGAGATAAAATGTCAAACTTTTTTCCCGTCACAGAAAAAATATATTTTATATAACGATAATTAAAAATCACTCAACATTTGCCGCGTTTGAGAATCCACATCGGATGCATCTGAGATGTTGTGAATTTTTTATCACGTGATAGATAATTAGATCTGAATGTAGATGTAATAAACAAACGCTCTAGACTTTATTGGTCACGTGATAAAATGTCAATGACAAGTTAGAAGTTTATACTTTTTAAATTTGACTTTTGAGACTACAAATCAACCTAAATTTGAAATCTAAACAAAAATTAAATTGACAAACTTGGCTTTACAGAACACTAACTTTCTGGCATGGAACGAACAGCTCATTCACATCTCAATTCAAATCGATATGTAAAAAATGTAATCTGAACAGGTACATCTAGGATAAACAAACGCAGATGTAGATGATGTGTCCGATGTGGATAAAAAAACGCTCGGGATGTAAAAAATGCATCGGACGTGGATTTTCAAACACGGCAAATTACAGTGAGATAAAAGTTCCCCTCTTGTGATATAAATATATGTCGATAGTTGAATTTTGCCAACAATTATATATTTTAAATATTTGATTGGCATAGGAATTCTTTTTTTAAAGATATTGCATACCTATGGCATCCTTTACACATTCCTGACATTACATTATTGCTATTATTTTCGGATTCAACTATAGTAGCTTATTAAATACATATATTTACTGTACTGGTTTCATTTAAAAAAATTAAATACCTTGAAAATACAGATACAGAATATTAAGCTATAGGTACATAAATATATTTGCAAAAGTCCCTAAAATTCTTGGATATTTTGTATTTAATATTACTTATTAGAATAATACTTTTCACTCACTAGGTATATTTATTATTGAAATATTCTGTGTTGGGAGTTATGACACAATAATTATCAAACTACTTAACTCTAATCACCTTTAAGTTTAATATCACATTTCATAATGTATACTTGATTTCAATAAAGTTTTAAATACAGTTTATTTTTGTTAGGTATGTAAACTTTGACTATAGTCGAACAATTTTTAATTAATGGTGACTCAACGCCGATTGGACTGTGGTGAAAATTTCGGATTAATTTATTTCTGGTAACATTTAATTTTTGGGGTATGAGGCAGAGGGTCGAGGCAAGAATTTCTGTATAGGTACTTTTCATACAAAGTTACGTTAGCAAATAAAATATTTGATCAAAATTTTAAATCAAATTATCAATTTTATATCAAATCGTAATTCATGCACATTTTAAAAAGTATGCAACACTGATTATTTTAATTTGGCAACAATAGGCGAATTGAAAAAAAAAATAAATACAATTATAATACCCGTTCAAAAAGTTATACATATGTCTTACCCAAAGTATTGAAATCCAACACTCAACGAAGTTTTTGGTACATAGGTCCTAAACTATATAATAAATTGCCAATTGAGATAAAACAAATTCAATCAAAAAATCTATACAAAAAATTAATAAAAAAATGGGTTTTACAATTTCCGCGCCAAACTATACTTGCAATGATTGAAAATTATTATTATTAATGCAATATGATTATTATCATTATTATTATTATTATTATTTTTAGTATTATTATTATTAATATTATTTTTATTATTATTATTATTATTATTAATTATTATTACTATTATTATTATATTTATTCCTTTTATTATTGTCATTATTCTTAATGTGTTATTATTATTATTATTTAATACTACAGTTCTATAACAAAAAAAAATATACAAAAAAAAAATATTAAAAAGTTATATGTAGGGTATTACAGTTGATCCTAAATCGCTCAAATTCAGACAGGTTTTCCTTATAGTTGGTCGTCACAAAGGTTAATTTTTTTAATTATTATAAATATATTTTAATATACACTCAAATATTTTAGCCAGCTGTACAGGATCTAGATATCCTTTAGCTTTATTATTTATTTACTAGATAATATTGTAATATTTAAAATTGTATTTACCGTTATTTTGTAAATAAATTATTATTACTATTATTATTTAAAAATTATGCATGATATAAAGTTTTTTTAATTGTATTTATGAATAACACTTTTTTATACTCTTTGATAGTACATATTTAATAATTAGCAGGACAAATGACACTGAAATGTCTGGTTGACTGACAGACATTGTGTTATATTTATTAACTTTAAATTACAATTTTTTTAACGTAAGTAAATAACGGATATGGTACCAATTAATATATTTTGCAAGAAAGATCTATCCTGGAAGACCTACCAAGCAGGTATATGACTGATAGTTTTTATCTTCACATCATTAAGATCGATGCAGTAGCGAGTCCAAGTAATTTACAACGAAAGTTTCTTTCATTAGATAAAAAACAGATGGTCTGTAGCGCATACAAACCCTAAAACACGTCATTATTTATGTATGCTCAGTAGCTGTAATTTCAATGTTCATGTTTGTAACTTCAAAGAGAACAAAAAAATCGATACTCTCATATAAACTTTCACCCCCCCCCCCCATTGTGGTTTAAAAAATACACTTCCTACAATGCAAGCCGTAGATAGCTGTTGCGCTGTTCAATTTTAACGAGACTATCTGTGGCGACATTGTACGTAAAAATAAAGTATCTGGTGTGCAAGCTCCAAAAGTAAATTGTCGTGGTCGAACAAAAATTTAACTAGACGAACACCAGAAAAATATGGTACGCACTATTCATTCTCTTTTTTAAAATAAAGCGCCAACCATTGAATCCGTTAGAACGAAATTATTGGAGAATGATCTCGTTCCACAAATGAACCGAGAGACATTAAGAAAAATGGAACACGAGTTAAAGTTTCGATATGACAGACGATATTGAAAATCCGTTTTAATAGAAAGACAAGATATAGTTTCATGGCGACGAAAATATATTCGTTCTATAAGGAAACATCGTTTGGCAAACAAGACAATATATTATCTGGATGAAACGTGGGTGAATACTGGTCACACAGTATCTAAGATCTGGCAAGATACTACGGTAACAAGTTACCGCCAAGCATTTCTGGAAGGCCTATCAACGGGATTACGAAGACCAACGGGAAAAGGGCAACGGTTAATTCTTGCCAATACAGGTAGCGAAATATTTTTTTGTAAAACTAATAAAAATATTCCCATTTACCAACTTTTTCAAATATACTGTACATTTCATATAAAGTAGATTGAGCAATATTTAACGTAAATCAATAAAATAGGTTCGATTAAAGCTTATACAATATTATAATTTTATCGCGAATCATTGTTACGCCACTGCACTATGGTACAGGAGATCCTCAATCTGCCCAAAATTAAATAATGAAAATAATTTGACAACATTAGTAGCATAATTCATTTGACAAATCATCAGCTCATATTATTCTACAAAAATTTCACTCAAATATCGTAGAGTGAGCGCCAAGACAAGCGAAAGTTGTCATTTTTGTTTATTCTAAAGCCGGGCTCAAACGACTCGTGTACTTGGCGAAAAATCGTTACTTGCGTATACTTGCCATGTCGTGTGAGTGGGTTACTTGTACAATTATTTGTCACTCGTTGGTTTTCCATTTGTGATCGGTAAAAATGGCCCGAGTCAAAGGGATCACGATTATTCGTACTCTTGCCAAGTACATACTTGTCTATAACCGGGCTCAAACGACTCGTGTACTTGGAAATTGCACACGTCGTATGAGCGCCCTGCTTGCCATCGCAATTCGCAAAACTCGTATACTTGCCAAGAACGCAAATAATTGTGTGTTTGCCAATTACACGAGTGGTTTGAGCCCGGCTTAACAGTTTGTAGGTGAAGTTTGTAAATGTGCAATATCAAAACGATTATTTTTTTGATGAATTTTGATAATGGCCAATATTGACCAAGGTAAGGTTAATTTGTTTATGTAAAATACATTATAAAATCTAGTATATGATCTCTTTTTTGTAATTTATTAACTAAAAATAAAGATACAAAAAAGTGTCAGATCTAATCACAGATCTGTGGATCTAATCTAATATGGGCGTTTTTTATTTCTTTGAAACCTAGACTTATTTTCTAAAAAAAATTGCGTATCAGCGCGTAAATAGGGTTTTTTGGCTTTACAACTTTACCCATGACGGGTATTCTGATATTTATTTGAAACATTTTTCTGTCTTGAAAATTGTTTAGCTAGTTATTCATATATTTTGCAATTGTCTGTATGAAATTCTTGAAGTTTGTAGCACGAGTTTGACTTTAAAATTGTCTGGGGGTAAAAATTAAATTATAATAATATTTTTACTACTTTATCTTCTTGCAATTTAACCAAAAACTCTCAAAACAGTTGAAAATGGTCCAAAGTTGACAGAAATAAATCAGCTTTATTGAGTAAATTCAAAGGATAGCTCCAAGGCTATACGATCTTTGAGAAAAGTAGAGAGACACAAACAATTATAAATAATAATTTGTTGATCCTACGATCAACACTAGTATGTTGGCCAAAATTGCTATTTTCCGACAAAAGTCTAAAGTCACAAAAACGAGATGCTTTGAAATTGTCGAGGGAGAATGAACACGATTCCAGTTTAATTGTAAGTGCCGCTATAGCTACTGCAACAGCCAGTGGAAATGTGAAACTACTAAAAGTCTTCTAAATTAAAAAAGTGTTATTTTCTGCCAAGACCAAAGCCAAGGATCCAATTACACACCTCTCAAGAAGCGTTATCATTTCTACTCGACAACAGATTTACTAAGCAGCAGTATCCGACTGAGCAGTGAAAAGAAATTGTGATATACCCGTCCTACCAGCAAGTTTTAGAAGCTAAATCAGAATGTCGCCCAGATAGTATCGAAATTACTGAAAATTTGGTAAAAGTACCACTTCAGGATCTTCTGCCTTATACCACAAACCGAATTTTCATATGTAAGATGAAGATAAGGAAGATGGTGGAGAACGAGGCTATGGCGGCGGCATACAGGCTGTTTACTAATGGATTTGGATGGGAACTTTCGAGAAAAAGACACCACACAATGATATTAGAGAAATTAAAACAAAATCCGCTACTAGGAATGCCATCAGATAGAACGCCCATTATTCACGACTTCAGGAAACCTTTTGCTATTCAAATACCAGAAAGGGTCAAAAGCCGGGAAAATAGGGAAAAACAAAACGAATCAATCTGGTATATACAGACGGTTCAAAAATGAAAAACAGCACAGTTGTTGGGATCTACCATGTGAACTCAGGGATGACAATTAGTTTGAACCTGGGGTCACGGACAACAGTCTTCCAGGCTGAAGTAACAGCAATAAATGCCTGCGCCAAAGTCATGCTAAATGACTCTCTTAGAGATAAGATTATCGTTATCATGACAGACAGTCAGCCCTTAAAGCACTGAAAAGGGTAGAAGTACAATCTAAATCAATATTTGATTGCCAACAGTCCTTCCAGGCCCTGGCAGAACATAACAAGGTCACCCTTGAATGGGTGCCAGGACATGAGGGAGTGTTTGGAAATGAGAAAGCAGATCTCCTAGCAAGGAAGGGAGCGGAAAAAACTCTTATTGGACCAGAACCCACGTGTAGTATCTCATACCAACATGTTAAATGGGTGTTAAAGGAACAAATAAAAAGAGAACACCATAGGCTCTGGATGGAACTTCCTGGACTTAGACAGTCCAAAAGATTCATAGAGGGGCCATCCACGAGCAGACAACATCAACTGCTAAACCTTAGCAGAAGCGAACTCAAGGCCGTAATAGGACTCCTTACGGAACAATGCGGCCTTAGAAGACACCTAAATCTCTTAAAGATATCTAATGACTCCCTATGTAGAATATGTGAAGAGGAGGACGAAACTCCTATTCACATACTATGCCACTGTCGGAATCTTAAATGGGAACGGGAATGGTACCTCGGGGTACAATATCCGGAACCTGAAGAAATCGCGAAAGCGCCCATCAGACATATTCTTGAATTCATCAAGAAAATCAATCTGATGGGATAGAAACTGTGAGGGGTACAATAAGCCTAGAGCTGCAGTACAAGTGGGCTTTGAACCACGCCCTAATTCAGATAGAAAGATAGATAGAAGACTGACTACGAGTAATGGTATTGTTATTTGGAATAAATTAACTCTTCAGTCGCTAAGATTTTGTAGACCAATGAAACTTCAATATGCGAAAGAAACAAAAGAACATATCATGAATCAAAAAATAGCTCAAAGAAGAAAATTCAAAATCATAAACCATTTGAATTCACAGTAAATGGATGTCAAGTAATAGTTGCTTTTCATCTCTGCTTTACCATCATATCATAAGTTTTAAGTACCCTAACTGGAACTAAATCGAGTCAGGCATGTCCAATATGCGGGGCTACTCCTCCTAAATTTTTAACTATCACCGATTTTATGTCCGATATATCTAAACCCAAAGAAAGTGCGCTTTAGTACGGTATCATTCCACTTCATTGCTGGCAAGTTCGGGGCGAGACAAATAAAGCTGCATTTGCCGAATAGAAAAAAAAAAAAAAATGTGCAAAGGTTGTTTTGGGAAAAGTTAAGCCTACATGTCGATAAACCAAAATCTAATGGCTTTGAGTCTACTAACGACGGAAATATCACTAGAAGAGCATTTTCAAATTATGATTTGTTTTCAGATATTACTGGGGTTTCCTGTAATTTAATTAAACGCTTTTGGATAATACTGATCTCAATGACATGTCAACTTCCATTAAATTTGAATAAATTTGAAATCTACTTTTTCGAAACCATATTTTCATGGAACTTTATCCATGGTTTCCGATGCCCGCATCTATTTATAAATTTCTTATACATAATAAACAAATAATGGAAAAATGCATTTTACCAGATGGGTAGGGAGAAGAGGCATCAGAATCAAGAAAAAATTTATAAACAAAACAGAGAATATCATGGCCGAAAAAACAGCTCAGTTAACTTAAAAGACATTTTCCAAAGAGCATTAGATACATCAGATCCTCTAATATGATCTTTGTCACTTCAGTCGCAAAGGTTAAAACTTAAAATTAAAAAAATACAGGAAGAAGTTCTTAACTTGCTGGAATCATATGCCCAACCTGAAAATTTAAATATAACAACAGATAATTCACAATCAAATGCTTTGAATTTAGAAAGCTTTCTGGGTTACGAATTAGACAGTTTAGAGTTAGACAGCGAAGTACGAAATATTTAGTTGAATTCTTTGTACATTTAAGTATTAATTAATACAAGTTTCTGCGTTTATCTTTTTTGTGTCTCATAATTTATTTTTACATTATTGAGTGACCTTTACTTTGTTATAACATTGTTAAATGTGGAAAAAATTGTCACCCAAATAACTTTTGTCATTCGCAATGAGTCTTGACTTAATTGAAACCTATGCGTTTTTTTCATAGTACATAGTACCTACACATGATACTTTTAACTGATCTTAGATTTTAAAGTATCATTATCAAAAATGATATAAATTTGTTGTAGGCGGCCCCTTTAAAATGTTTAAATGTTGTTCAGACAGTGTTTAAGAAACAAATTATATTAAAACAAATAAGTTAATTCAGCTTCGGAATATAAAATAATTTTGGACAAAATAGCGGGCTTCTGTACTATAGTGCACTGCAGAGGTGGTAGATGGCTATGAAAAACGTTAGCGACTTTGCCAGCCGACCACAGTAGAATGACGAGTCACCCTCAAATAAAAATTGTTTTAATATAGACATAAATTTGTCAGAAAACTGTTCCCACATAACGTAGATATTTATTGTAATTTCACATCTTTACTATCATTTAAATATCAATTTTAAAACGTCAATGTCAGAAAAATTGACTCGGATTACAAAAATCAAGAACTTCGTTTATATTATTACTTTTTTTATTAAATCAAGTATACTTATATAATTTTTAAATTCTGTGTCTCCACTTTTTTAAGGTTTTATTTATTAAAATTTTTTGTTTCATCTTTAGAACATCTCTAATATCCAAGTTTTTCATATATATAAAAATAAAAATAATTAAAGTTCACAGGTTGTAATAAAACATGCGATTTTGTACATTTAAAGCTAAAGTATCATGTTCAAACTTAATTATAAAAAAAAATAGAGAACATTGGGATATTCAGAAAAATCAGGTTGGAATGGAAAGATTTGCTCCTAACATGAATAGACTCTGCTCTAAAGCATGTTTGAATGTCTTCAGCACTTAGTTATTGCATCATCAAAACCTTTATTATAAATTCCATTTAGATCATTGTTGTGATTATAAGTGTTCATAATCAGAGTGTCTTTATCACTAATTATTGGCCAATCTGGATCCCTACTGAGATCCCTAAATACCTCTAAATATTTTTTCCGGGAATGTTCTAAACGTTTAAACTTCGGGACCACAATTTTACCCAGAACATTTTCGACTATAACATCTTCGAAGATTATACAAATAACAAAATTTATAGCTCCTATTAAGAGCAAAGCATATATGGCCTCCATAGGAGTGGGCTTGAGTTCCATTACTGATATTAACCAATCAGGTGGTTTTATGACCATCCATAAACACAGCGCTGTAGTAATTATAAGGGATGCTGTGAAAGGTACATTTGTGTATAAAGGTTTTCTATAGGGTCTTCCTTTAGAAAACACTACACACATGGTTATATACTGGAAAACGGATATTACAAATACAGAAAAATTTTCGTACGATACAAAATTCGTATCATCATGTCCCTTATATACATAAGGAGTAAACCAGTTGTAAGTCTGAATCCAGTAGTATCCAGTGAGTTGGAAAAACACGCTTATAATCATAAAAAAACTCATTGACGAAATAGGTACGAAACCCATCAGCGAGTTCCTGGGTGGAGTTTTGGCCAACGTGTCATGAGCTTTAGTAATTCCAAAGAATGAAGCAAAGTTTAAGATCAGACATATATCTATAAAGAGAAACTGAAACGAACTTAAATTCCCGTCAATATTATATAGGATCATGACGGAGCTGAATTCGATCAAACTGTAGCAGAGCATAACTTTGAAGATGCCAAATGATGTTATCAAAGCAGCTCGGCCTTCTTTGAGTACTTTCGGAACGCATGATATGTTTTGAATTTTTGAGGTAAACGGAGACGCCACACTTGACTCTGCTTCAGATAGAGATATTCCTACGTGGGCTGCTTTGAGTGCTCCACAGTCGTTAGCTCCATCACCGCACATGGCTGAAACATAAAATATAATATAAGGTTCCATCAAGTTTATTAATAAAAAATAGAATACAATTTGGTATATTTAGACCGAGAGCTTAAGATTATGTGGGTCTTTCAAGGTATTTTATAATATCATAATAATAATAATAATAATAATAATAATAATAATAATAATAATAATAATAATAATAATAATAATAATAAGCTTTATTGTCTAACAGGTAGTCCCATTTACAAGACAATGCAATTAACATATAATTAAAGTATCTATATAAATTATAAATAAAGTAAACAATGTTGTTTCAATACAATTAAAACAATGATTGAAAAAATGATTTATAAAACAATGAAATTGAAACAATGATTAAAACAATGATTGACGAGTACAATTAATGAATTTGGGTAAGGTCATACCAAATATATCAATATCATAATTGAAACTGGCAAGATTTCATATCACAGAAGAAGAATTCGGTACCTGCTTACTTATAATACCAATACTACAAAATAACTAATAATTAAGAAAAAAAAATACAGTAATTTAATATCACACTATTACTTAAACCCTATTTAAAGATGAAGATATCAACTAAGAAAATTCTATTTAGTTTTTTTTTAAAGAGGTCACTCCTTATGTTCTTTATGGTGCTAGGAAGCTCATTGTATTGTCTTAGACCATCAGATAGTATGCTTCGGTCACCAAAGCATATTCTTACGGCTGTGGTTCTGAAGCAGCGATTATTCCGAGTATTATATCTATGGATATCATAGGATGTAGTCAGTTGTATGAATGCGTGTATATTATTCAGAGATAGGTTATGAATAAAAATGCATGTCTGATATTTAGAGAGGGAATGTCTAGAATATTATTTGGACGATACAAAAGATCAGTAGGATGACAAAAAGGAAGTTGAAAAGCTTTTTTGATTGCGTTATTCTGTAGACTTTGCAAGGGTTTTAGTCTATTTTGGGAAGTTTTGATCCAAATAAGAGTTAAATATGATAGATGCGAATGAATTAGTGAATGATACAAAGTCTTCCTTAAGTTAGCTGAAAGGTAGCAGGTAAGACGTCCCAATACTCCAATGACAGGACTAATTTTTTTACACAATTGAGCAATATGATGTTCCCAGTTGAGCTTGGAATCTATGTATAAGCCAAGATATTTAATGCATTCTGTCCTAGTCTATATTTATTTGGAATTGGTTCTATTCAGGCTTTTTTGATATCACTAAAAAACTTGACTTTTAAGTATTCAGAGTTAATTTATGAAATTTTAACCACTCAAGAATTTGAATTAGATCTTGCTCTATAATATACTTTATTTCGTCTGTATCTTTTCCAAAATAGATGGGACAAGCGTCGTCAGCATAAAGTTGCAAATAACGAGCTAAAGGTAGCTGAGCTATGGAGTTTATATAGATCAGGAATAACGTTGGTCCAAGAATTGACTCCTGGGGTGCACCATATTGCAGATCAGCCATTTTACTTGAGGTATTTCCATTACTTACAAACTGTGTACGACCATTAAACTAATCTCTGAAGAAAGACAATGCATTTCCTGTTATTCCATAGTCTTCCAAAATAGATAACAGTACTGAGTGATTAACAGTATTAGACGCCTTCTTTAAATCAAGTGAAACAATGATACATGCATTGCCTTCATCCATAAGATGTCTGATGTTGGTAATCATATCTGTGACTGCCGACGTTGTGCTACTTCCACTACGAAAACCATACTGTCCCTTGGACCAAAAATTATTTTTTTGAAGATAGGAAACAAGCCTTTGATTAATACATTTTTCCAGGACTTTGGAGATAGAACTTAATAGAGATATCGGTCGTTAGTTATTAGTTGGTAAAACTTTAGCTACTTTTAGTCCATTGGAAATTGAAGCATGAGTGAAAGTTAAGTTTATTAGGTTACTTAAGATAACCGACATCTCGTTTTTGAAATGTTTGATCAAGTCCCCAGAGATACCATTAGCACCACAGGCTTTTATCGATTTTAACTCTGAAATTACTTTGTTGATTTCTTGAGGGGTAGTTAACTCCCATTGGTATAGTTGTTGACGGTTTATAACTGTAGGTTTTGTGTAAGTAGACTCCGGTATATTTTCTGCTAAGACTTTACCTATTTCTGTAAAATAGATGTTAAGAATATCTGCAATTTACTTAGGAACTTCTATAGAGTCATCTTCTACTTGGAGTTTATTCACTGTGTTTTGTTGCTTTGATATTTTATTATGAATTAACAAGTTTAACACTGATTATATTTTTCTTGGATTACCTAGGGCACTTGTTAGCTAATTGTGATAATATTGTTTTTTGCATTAGATATAGCTGCTTTCAAGATAGTTTCACTGTGAAGCAGAGCACTATTGGGAAAAAACTTATGCCTTATGCCTTTTATATTAAACAGGTTTGGTACAAAATATACCTATAGGGCATTTTTTAGGGTATTATTTCTGACTTACCAGATTTGAGTTAGTCAAAATATCGCGAGACTTAAAAATAAGTTTGACTAAAGCATTAACAGAACAAGAGTTCACTTGGTACTCGTATGAGGACAAACAGAATAGATCAATTAAAGTAGTGGCATATAAACTGCACTACTTTTGCGAACCAGAAAATATAATTAATGATTTGAAAAGCCATTGCTTTAACATTATTTCTGCTTCTAGATATTACATTAGATGCAAGACTTTGCTGGAAGGTCCATGTCAAAAAGAAAAGACAAGCGTTAAATATAAAATTCAAGAAAATGTACTGGTTACTTGGTAGGCATTCCAGCCTATCTACATATAACAAAATTCTATTATATAAACAAGTTCTCAAACCAATTTGGATCTATGGGATTCAGCTTCGATGGAGAGGGGGAGAGAGGAAAAGAGGGAAAGATAGAGAGGAAAATAGGCAAAGAGGGAGGGAGGCAAAGAGGGAGAGATGGAGAAAAAGGGAGACAGATTTTAAGATTGTAAAAATAAATTAGGCTTAATTACCTACCCACATAATAACCCATATTTTTCAATTCTTCCACCAACTGTTGTTTTTGCATTCCAGACATTCTTGCAAAAACTGCTCCTTTTACAACAATTCTTGGTATTAGTTCTGGAAAATACTTAACGATATTTCCCCACGATTTTCCAGTTACAGCGAAGCAATATCTATTCTGTGGGGCTTTTTCAATATCCAAAGATTTCTCATATTTAACCTAAAAAATACCATTAATATGAGGTCTATTTGTACCTACTTCTGTGCAAATATATTAGAGTTTTTTTTTAAATGATCATTTAGCCTAGCTGGTTCAAAATTACCTTAATTATATGCAGACAATTAGTATTAATTTAATTCATTCTATAAAATGGTCACATAAAAAGCTCGCATATAGTAAAAACTCAACGATTTGAAATATATTTTTCCTACACTATTTATTCTTACGGGAAGTGTTGTTAAGAATCTTTTTTCCACACGTGTGTAAATATCTACTTTCCGCATCAGCTGTCAAATATGTCAAACGCGTAATTTCTATTTTGATCTATGTAATGTCCATATTAATAGTAAAATAGTTGATAATTAAATCGTGAATACTGATTTTTATACCTAGATTCTAGATATTTATTTTTTACAAAGTATTAAAATAATTTTAAAGTAGGTAACCACATTATTTTTAGTTTTTTTTGTTAATATAAATATTTAGTAAGATTGTTCATGTGACAAGCTTGTTAGCTCAGTTCATAGAGCGATAAACCCGAAAATATCTTCTCGGGTTCAGCTCTATCTTTGCATATTTCGACCACATGCGATGTGGTTCAATCCCCACCGATGGAATTTTTTAATTTTTTTTGTATTTTTTAATTTTTTTAATTTTTTAAAAATATGAAAGTTGAAAAAATACGTCTATTGTTATTTATTTATTTTAAATAGGGACATTTTATTTATTGCAATATAACATACAGTTAATCTTTTCGCTATTTACTTAATTTATTTTTATTTACATAATATTTTGATTAATTTTCAGAAATAATATGTAAGTAGGTAATTTAATAAAAAAAGTTCTTGTTCATGGTTGTTTATCTTATTATTTGTTGTATTTAAAAAAATCAACGAATGAAACACATTATTGTATATCTAATGTTATTTTACCGTTATTATCCTATGAAAACAAGTTTTTAATTTCGACAAAACACAATAGGTAAAATACTTTAAAAATTATTCATTAAGCTACATAAAAAAAATCTAAAACCAGCTACATCATGATTGAATATTTATTGCCAGATTTCCTGGATAAAAATATTTTGTTGTAGGAAAAATATTGTGCAAAAGTAATTTTTCACACTTGTGTGATCACCGCACTCGGCTTAGGTATACCTCGTGCGACAATACTTCCCACTCGTGTGAAAAATGTCACTTTCCACACTCCTAATGTAATATACTATTTACGTGTCCAACGAAATCCTGGCGGTTAGGTAGCTATAGGCATTACAAATCGTACGTGCCTCCTAAAAACTTGTGACAAAAATATTAAACCCTCACTAACTTCGCTGGACCATTTTTTCTCTCCAACGTTTTAAAATAGTACGTGAGTGGGCATGCGCGTGACTTATGGCTGTTTTTTTTGTTTATTTTCAAGTTTTTGTTGTGGTTTTCACAAAATTCACCTCCTCCCCCAATTTCGCTGGTCTATTTTTTCTCTCCAACGTTTTACAGTGGGTAAGTAGGTATTTGCACGTGACTTAATTTCCTAGACGCCAAAGTAAACATTCATAGCTTTTCACTAAACTAGTATCCGATAAAAATATTGGACCGTTTTAAGTGATGAACGAGAATGAAAAATTAAAAAAAATTATTGTTTTACATTAACGCAATGACTTGACAAAGTATTTTCACCGGGTTTTGAGGTCGCCCAGAACAAATTCGCTCGTGGCATTCTTAAGTTAAAATTTATAAACCAGCACATTCTATATAAGATTAGTAAAGCAAATAAAAAAAATAATAATTGTAAAATTTGATAACTGTTTTTAGTGATCCAGAAACGCCTGAATATGTATTTTCATCAATTTATATAAATACATTAATATTGGTTTTAAATTATTTATTTTTGTTAGACACGAAAAACTGTCCAATATCTTGAATGGACATTAATTCAGTAAAAAGGTATCATCTTTATCTTATTTTGGTACAATTGTCCAATTTTTAAAAATAAGGCATGTACATGCTCATTCATGCACCACTTTAAAACGTCGGAAAGAAAAAGTGGCCTAACTAAATTAGTGGAGGATGTGAATTTTGTGATAAACTTAACAAAACCTTGAAAATAAACCAAAAATCCGCCATAATAAAATAAGTCACGAGCATGTAACCCTTTTCTTAAAGCTCCCCAATTTTTAAATTATTATTTTCAGAAATTCCCGCGATTTGCAAATAATTATCGATTTTATTTTAACCAGGTGTTAAATTTCTTATTGCTGTAAATTCATCGCGTCCCCACTACCAATCTCGCGCATTCGAAATCGACGCGAGAGCCTCGAGCATATCGCGAGAGCTGGTGAATGATGAGGCGATGGCAAATAGCTGATGGCCAGTGTTGCTAACTGGAGGGAAATTTCCCGTTTTGCGGGAATTTTTAACATAAAAGGGAAAAAGTTAATTCAAAAAGGTAATTTTTAATCCACTTCAAATTGTGAATACACGGGAATATTTGGATAACTTTTAGAACAGACTTGTTGGTTTATTAACAATACAGACTGAGGAATTTTTTATATTTTTTTTTTATTTTTTTTTTTAGTAGCTGGACAGAAGGACCTGGTTTATGAAATTATAAGTTGACTTGGTCCGGGTTTTGAGGAATGAAAAGATGGCATCCCTAAACGGGAGTGATTATTTCATAAAAGTGGTAATTTTTAAGGTAAGTGGAGGGAAAAATCTTACTTCAAGGTTAGCAATACTTTAGGGCATTCAATTTTAATTTCTCCTCGCGACTAGTTGTTTTGAGACCGAACTGTGATACCACTTCAATTCCGTTAGAATTCTAAAATCCCTTTTTTTCCATTGTACACTATTCCGATAAGTAATTAGATTATTCTTGTAGATTCATTCAGCCGTGTGTCCCGAAAACTGTGTGAAACCAGCAGGAATCCTCTAAATTCCCGAGTTGTTTATATTTACTTTTTATTAAATTTTTTTTTATTTGCAACCTTATTAGTATTTTGGAAGCAAATCCGGATTTTGTCTGCTAATTTTACAATAACGTTAAGAGCCGTATAAAATAATTTAATTCATTTCAATTAAATATTAGTTCGGATTATTTTTATTTAATAAATAGAATTTCATTTGTTTTAAGAAATATTACTGAATAAATCATTAAACTAAAACTAGTAAATATTTTAATACAGGTGTCGAAAATAGTTATACCGGGGTTGTACAAAATTTAGTTTCCTTTAATTTTATAAAGAGTAGTTTGAAAAATATTTATACCGGGTGGGTAATTAACTTAGAAGTGGTTTGAACGTCTCCGAATATTTCATTTAAAATTAATTATACCGAGTTGCCAAGAAATTAATCAATCGTAGTTTTCAATTTTATTTTTGAATGCTTTCGAATGGAGTAACATGAATTTCTTGAACATTCATTAAGTAACTAATTGATTTGATTTATGTCCCTTTCCCATTCCTGTTAGGCCATGTTAGGGTTCCTAAGTATTTCTTTTGTACATTCCGCTATAAAATTCCCTGAATTAGAGTATCGTCTGAGTTGTTATTGAAGACAGTGACTACTCCTGCAGTGGAATGGGCTAATTTGGTAACCAACTCAGATGATATGTTCCAAATTTGCTATTGAACAGAAGTGAAGCTTAGCTACCTTTGCTACCGTTAGTCTATTTCTCTCGTAAATTTCTTTAACTCTGCGATTAAAGTTCTTTTGGTTTATTTAATTCTGTCCCTACCGTTAGTTAGACTTTTAGTGAATTCCCGACCAGTTGACTGGACTCTGAATTGAGGGCATTAGAATAAAAGGGGTATAAGTGCATTTTGGAATAAAAAGGGTACACGTGACGCTTGTACCTGTTTGCTCTCACCAAACTGCAGGAATTAGTATTTCTACTCACCAAAAGATGACAGTCTAGGTCAATACATCACTTAAATCTATTTTGCACCAAAAAACATCAACTTTAAATATTCATATATGCTATTATCTCCAATCCAAAAAATCACTTATGCACCTTTTATTCCAAGGCCCTCAACTGTAAGTTGATGTATAGTGACTATCCAGCGTGGTAGAATGGGCTGATTCGGCTTTACTCCCAGAGTCTGTTTTATACGAGGTTACATAGCCTGGAGAGCCATCCTCAGGGGTTTCGTCGCCAGAATATTAATCTTGTGATCCGTTAGGCTGTAGCTAGATTTGCAATTTCTCTGTTGTACATTACTTCCGCTCCTGTCCACTCCCCGCCGTGTCTCTATATTTCCTGCGTAGTACTGCTGGTTTGATCGCCATTTTCCTGACACCGTTTTATTCATAAACGCCCTCATTTGTCCGATTGAGTTTTTATTTTATTTTACCCATTAATTTCCGTTAAGATTTTTTTTTATATTTTTTTCAGGGTTAGATCCAATAACTTGGGGAGGGCTTGTAAATACAATTATTTAGCTTCACCGAATATCAACCGAAACGTTTGTAAATACTATATATGTGTCAAATTGAAACATGGCATTTAATTCCCTTGCCGTAAATATCTCTTTTCAGGTACTACATAACTAATACAATATCGTTAACCCTCTGGAATTTTCTTTCTGCACTGCAGCTACTTGCAGCCCTTATTGGAACTTGTTCCAACAGGTACAGTGGAGCAAACCACTCTAAAACAAACTGGCGCCCGAGCACACCCAGTTCGAACGTCACAAGTGGGAGTATTTCTAACTAGTTGAGAAAACCTATCACAAGCATGCCACTTTACGTATTACTTTAAAACGTTGGAGAGAAATAAAGGTCCGGCGAAATTGGTGGAAGGTTTAATATTTTTTGAGGTGGAAACTTATCGCCGAATGAGCATAACGAAAATGTTAAGAAAATACGTAGCGTACCAATTGTAATGCCCCCTTTTATGAGTACGTTGGGCATGTATCATAGTACAATTTATTAACAAATTCAGCCATAAGAAAACAAGTCATAGATTTGCTCGTTAGCCCTAGGACTATGACTTTTTAAACAATACAAACAATTTGTATCACCCATTTATCATCATATCATATAACTTCGGCACGTCATTGGATATAATAACAAAAACACTTACCAGCACAATTCCTGGACTAAGAATTTTGTAACCAATAGATGCTGCTACATACTGGGATGGTTCTCCAGCCATAACTTCAATTATGGTCTGAGTTGGCTCGACCATTCCACATTCTCTTGCTATGTGAACCCCAGTTTGCAAATTATCACCTAAATTGACCATATTTTTAACTGATTTACAAGTAAAATCTGAGTGACAAGAATCAGAGACAACCCAGCGAGACGTGTAACATGCTCGAAGCGTGTAACTCAATGTATTTTTTTGTTCGGTAAAAGTTGTTTGGGCGATTGTAACCACAACCAGTCTATGATGACGCCACTAGTAAATAGCGGGAAAATTAAAAATGCTTTAGGGCGGGAAATTCAAACATGGATTCAGAAATAAATAGTTTTCCTATACAAATTTACAGGAGAAACAAAAACTATTGTTTCATTGTATATTAAAAAATATAGAAGCTTCCAATAACATCAAATTTTTTATCATTTTAATCAAGGAAGTTTTAATCAGTTTAATATAAGCAATGAACATAGTTTTTATTTCTCTTGTAAATTTCGCTAAAAAAAACTTGAAAATTCTATTGATTATTAAATATTTGAACTTGGAAAAATAATACACCAAACTCTTTTTCTATAAATTATATTTTTGTAAGGTACAGAAAAACAAACTACAATTGCTACGTTTAGAAAGCACCTCGTATCATTTTGTGATAAATTACAAAGAAAGTCATAGGTCACAGTTTATTGTATAAAGTATAGAGTATATCGATACCTTTTTGCCAGACTATCATAGATGCCATTTGAACAAATGTCGCTTACGTTAGTCTGGCAAGAAGGTATGGATATGTTATGACACATACACTCACACAAATGTATGAGGCCCGAGTCGAGTAAGTTCCCATCCTGTAAACTGGATCGAAACCTGCTAAAACCATTCCGTACACCCCCTGCTAACTCCTCTTAGGGTCGTCGATATCAATAGATTTATATGCCAGCCTTTTAAAAGGGAATGAAGGATGACATAGTATCATCATTTAAACAGGATGTTGCTGAAGGCTTACCCCTGTTATGTCGTCTGTTTGTGTATCTTGTGCGTGTGCATTCCTGTTGTGTCCCCAGTCATGTAAAAGTTTTCCTAGTCTCCTAATTTGGTAACTAGGTGGACTTTCTCCAACTAGTCGTCTAATCTATTCGATGTAAAGATCAATATAAAAGAGAAAGAAAGTCATATATGTAATTTAAATGGACCACCGAACAAATTTTCCTATTAAGTTACACGTCTCTGTTGTTTTTGAAAGAATCAATAATAATTGCTTACTATTACCCCACTTTTTAATATTAATAGAGGTAAAATTAAAAAAAAAAATATTTATTTATGACCGCGATGAATAGAATTACAAATCTCACCTCACAAAAACAAGAAAACTGAATTTATAGTTAAAATTCTTATTTATAAACCATCTGGTAGATATAGCATTCAAATTTGAAAAATATAAGTACTTACCAGTAATCATAACGACTTTCAAATTTGCATTTTTCAATATATTAATTATTCCAGAAGTTTGCGGTTTTAATTTATTCTCTAAAATAATCAATCCACAAAAATCTAAATCATATTCGACATCTTCTCTTAACTTCTTGTTAACTTCTTCAATTGTCACTCCTTCCAGATATTTCTTGCCTAGCGCTATAACTCTGTAGCCTTGAACTGTGTATTCGTGAACTTTGTCAATTAAATTTGTTGGTAAAGAATTTGGTTTCGATAAAGATATTATCATTTCTGGAGCACCTTTGCAGAATACTGTGTAGTTCTGCGTGTCTGACGAATGGACTATTACGCTCATTCGTTGAAGATGAGAAGAAAACTGGTACTGTTTGACTATTCCAACTTCTGGTGGATTCTTAAATCATAGAAGAAGCATGATCGTATTAAAATATAATCTAAAATGTCCCTTGAACCATTTGGAAAACATTTGTATTATTGGTTTTGTGAAAAAAATTATTTCTAATAAAAAATTCTGCATGATTTGAAACTTAAAATGCGACCATCGAATATAAAATTGTATCAGTCGTATACAAGGTTTGTCAAAAATAAAGGTACTTTACTCTTCAGCAAAAATCATATTTTTTGACAAACCTCGTATACTACTTAAAAAAAAATTGATATCTGATGGTTGCATTTTAAGTTTTGGACCATGCAGAACTTTTTATCAAAAATAATTTTTTTCACCAAACAGCGAATAAATTTTTTTTTTCCATATGGTTCAAACTTAAGTGGACACACTGTATATATATATATATATATTTATTTTAATAATAGTTATTTACGCAATAAGGGAGTATTGCAGTATTACATAGTCTAAGTGTTAACTGAGACAGTAACCCCACATTGCTTCCGAAATAAGGGCGTAATCTTCTAAAGAAAAATCGAGATTTTACCAAATTTTTCCACACAAGCCCATCAAATGTATGAAAGCGTACATCGTCATTAGTCCGAAAAATATATTTTATAGAATGACCTGAATGTATAAGTGCATTTTGAAGTTGGAACATTTTTCTGGCAAGGAAAATCGTATTTTCCATGTGTTATCCCCAAGAGCCACTCGTAAATTTTCTTTTATTCTACTCAAAATCGATGTACTTTTCATTCCTCTTCGAGGCTTGTATGCAAAAATAGGGAACCTAAATCGGTCACTATCTGACGGTCTACTAGTTAGAATAAGATAACGTTGCAAAGAGCAAGTAATTATTTTTTTCTTACCTCATAGGGAGGAAAACCAGATACAGGTTTTACATTGATATGATGATGTTTCGTGGCGTCTACAGAATCTTGTAATTTCCAACCTGTTGATTCGAACATCTAAAATAGAAATGAACATATCTGAACAATTTTCTGTTGGCATGTGTAAAATATTTATGAAATAACATGTGATAAATATGTTTCGGCATGCCTCACAAAAACAGCGATACGAGTCGTACCAATGATAACTATTTAATGAAATCTAAATTCTTCTTTTAAAAAAGAAGAATTTTGTTGTTTGCCGCTACCTAAAGAGCTCCAAATAAAGTGAAACCAAGCTAGAAAGAAACTAAAACTTCCATCTCTTTCCATTATGGAGTACAGAGGAAAGGAGCACAATCTCATATGGTTGTTTATCTCAAAAAGTGTCCACCCAAAAGCAGTAAATAAGGTTTCAAAAAGGGACCAGACCATGAACTGGAGTGGGGTAAAATGCCAGTGTGCATGTTGTATTAATATAAGTAGGTGCGACTCTATGGGCGCAGCCATTTTTATTGTTCATCTTACTCGGGAGTATTTATAATAACCATTTTCTGTTTCATATTATTGTACAGTCCACAATCTGGTGAACCAGATAATAACAATGTGAAATAGAAAATGGTTATTATAAATACTCCCGAGAGAGATGAAAAATAATATAGCCGCGCCCTTAGAGTCGCATCTCAAGCTTATTGACAAGCATTCTACCCCACTCCAGTTCATTGGACCAGACTTGTATTCGTGCACTAGAAGAGCAAGATCCAATGATATATAGTTATATAGATTGCTCATCCATATGAAAAGTGGATTTCGATTTAATTAATAAAGATATAGATACATGTTACTTTATTAATTATTAGAGGATTGAAAACAATTATAAATTTCTTAACAATTCGCATTTCACGTTGTAGTTTTTGGGTTATACCCTCTTATTTACATATGGGCGAACAATCTATATAACTAGAGACATCATTGGTGTGATTGTGTGTGATCTCTCCATATGCGATCTCAATTATTGACTTTTGAGGCCATTCTAGTACAGTATAACGCCATCTTAATTTCATACATTATTTTAAGGGACACTTTTTGTAAACAAAAATAATTCTCCATATATTTTCCATGAAGTTTCTATTTTTGTTGTCTCATTACATACTTCAGAAACGAAATGTTCGATGTGAAATGGAAAAGGTAGGAAACTTTTATGAAAAACTGCAACAGTCTAATAGACTTTTCAATAGCTATTTAACGAATGTTAACAAAACATAATAGGAGTCCTACAAGCATTTATAATAAATAATTTTCAAATAATCCAAAGATATGTGCTGAAACAGAAAAAAAGTTTGATACGCGTCTTACCTTAATGTCAAGAGGGTCTCCTCCTAATTCACCGTTAATAATGGCCAAGGAATGACATGAAGCCATACCTCGTAGTAGTTCTGATGTATACGAAAGAGCACTAACACTTTTTAAGGGTTGCTTCACTTCTTTATTTTCGATTGGCACAATTCCCCACATATCTAATTCATCTTCTGTTAATGTTCCTGTCTATAATAATAAAAAAATATTTTTTTAAATTGGTTTTGTTTTATTTAGCTTTATCGGGTTAATTTGCACTTATGTGAAGGTAGGAAGAATATTACATTTTTGGTAATAGTACAACATCAATCAATGTTTACAAATCATATTTACAAATGTATGGATTGAAGATTTACTTTTTAACCGACTTCAAAAAAGAAGGAGGTTATCAATTCGTCGCGATATTTTTTTTTTATGTATGTTCAGCGATTATTCTTTAACACGGTGTCCGATTTCAATGATTCTTTTTTTGTTAGAAAGGGGGTACTTCAGGGGTGGTCCCATATACATTTAGTCAAAATCTAATAATTGGGTCCATGAGAAAATCCTCAAACTCTTCATTTTTGATGTATGTTAGCGATAATGCTTTACCACTTTGTCCGATTTATATGATTCTTTTTTTTGTTAGTAAGGGGGTACCTCAGGGGTGATCCCATATAAATTTGGTTAAGATGTGGTGATGGCATCTGCACGTTTTTGAAGTCGGTTTTTTTTAATTTTTAATTTACACTTGTGCTATTACTACAGTTATCTTCCTCTTGTAAGTTTTTAAATTGTCACCCGTATACTAAAATTTCTCAGAAGTCAAAAATTCAAATGATATAATTAAAAATGAACGAGGATAGCGGCCCGGTTTAGGTGGGTGACCATTTTAAAGAAAGTTGGCTTATCTACTTAGTAGATTACCATCCGAAGAGTACATTCTGTATCTGTAACGTGTAGAGGGTGAGTTACCCCCACGGCACTTAGGCCTCATTAGGCCCATTGTGCATCCTCCTGAGATGATAGGCACTTCCTAGCTCGTGAGCCAGCCTACATATTTTATGAAGTTGACAACGTCGCCAAGAGGTGCTTCTCTTAAATCGGCCGGTGTTAGCCGATACTCGCCGAACACAAATCTTCTAATAAATGAGAGCGTCGGATTCTGACATCCCCATGATATGAAGATGCTTTCGTACTTGGCAATGACCAGTCAGAATGCCTGTGACTAGGCGCAGATTCTGTCTAGTCATAGTCAAGTATTTGTTTGCTGCAGTGTTGTCAGGATAACTTAAGAGCTCCCTTGCAACTCTGCAGTTTTTTGTTTCATCCCATCGTTCCTTGAATTTCACTGCCGATTTTGTCAGGCCAGTAGAAGGGCCAGGTCCAAAAAGTATTTGGTTGGCTGCTTTTTTGGCTAGTAAATCAGCAAGGTGACCCTATTGTTGATGGATACTTCGGCCAAAGCTTCGTGACATTCTAGTACTAACCCTGAGTAAATTCGTGGTCTGTTCAGGGTAAGTAGTGCTTGTCTGCTATCTGTATAGATGAGCATGTTCCTTCCAGTTATAATAGAATGCAACTTTGCAGTATTATAAATAAGACACTGGAAGCTCTGTGACCACGCCTACCGCCTATAAATTCAGTCTGGTTTCTGCGCATTGTAAAGTAATGTACTCTTTGGATAGTAATCAAGTAATTTACGAGGTATAGTGTGTGATGAGTCATATTTATTAGGACATGTACAGCCATTGGTCCCGAGTGCATAGGTGTTGGATGCCAGAGTATTCGGTTAAATTTATGATATTTGGGGGGAACGTGTTCACAAGCGTCGGTATTTAAACCTCATAGTTAGAAATAGGGAGCAATTAAATGAATGAATAATTAAAAAAAAGAATGAACTAAAATATGAGAATGATGATCAGTGAAGTGGAAGACAAAGAAAATAATTTTAGTGTGAAGTAGTGGCAAGATGACTGTTATGAACTATTAATGTATTAATACCTTATCAAAACATATGCAGTCTGTTGAACCAGATACATTGATTACCCTGGAGTTAATGCAAAATATCTTTTTATTCTTCAAGCGAGTCAAAGCGTACAACTTGCCCACAGTCATGGCTGCCGGAAGTGCCGGAGGAACAGCTATGGTAAAAATGTCCAATGCCTTTATTAAAATATCCAAAGGTTTAATCTTTCTTGTACTCTAAAAAAAAAAAAATAAAATAAAACGACAAATTAAAACAAAAACTTAAAAGAATATAAGCTCTAATGGTGGCAAATAAATTAAAGTTTTCCTACGGATTAACGTGTTTGAAGGTCTTAAACTCTATATACAGTAGGGTGGAGCGAAAAAATTTTTTTTACTATATAATACCTAAGAAAAGTTGCCTCTACATATAGTAAACTATTTCCTAAAATTTCAGTTAAAAATAAATGTCTTCAGGCCTCTACCTTTCATCAAATTGAAAATAAAATAAATAAAATTCTAGTAAAAAACATTAACCAAATGCACCTATTCAAAAGTACCTGGCATCAAACTTTTACATTAATACATAAATCCAGAAAATCTCAAATATTACGAGGATGTATCAGAAAATAACGAGACTGGTGCTATAGTATAACAACGAAACATTTATTTAAAAAAATTCAACAACTATCCTTCGAAGTACTCTCCATTCTGAAGAATACACTTATCCCATCGCTTTATCCACTTATCATAAACTTCTGAGAAACCATTTTTTGATAGTCTGTTTAGTATACCCATCACAGCGTTGTTGAGCTCTAAATCCGACTCAAATCTTCTACCTCTCAATTCTTTTTTGACTTCAGGAAACAAATGGAAGTCACATGGAGCAAGATCAGGAGAGTAGGGGGGATGAACCATAATTTCAACCCCTAATTCTCCAATTGTTCGTTGACAAATCATTGATCTATGAGCCGGAGCATTGTCGTGATGCAGCGTCCAGCCAAAGTCCTGATAAAGCGGCCTTTTTTTTTTCTTTAATTTTGCCTTCAAGGGTCCTCGAAGTACATTAGAATAGTACTCCCCTGTTACTGTATGTCCTCTAGGTACAATGTGATCGTAAATAACGCCAAATTTATCAAAAAAAATCAGGTGCATCACTTTACCAGCGCTTTTAGCAGTTTTGGCCTTCTGCGGTCTTGGGCTGCCTTTATGCTTCCATTGCATACTTTGAGACTTCAATTCAGGATCGTAATGATAAAACCAACTTTCGTCACATGTAACCACATTATTTGAAAACTGTGGGTTACGTTGCAATTGCCTTTTCCACTGCTGACAAATTGTCACTCGATTCGCTTTTTGTTCATCGGTCATCACTTTTGGAATCCATCTTGCCGCGATCTTCCGGTACTCTAAATCGTCATGAATAATTTTTTGAGTGGTACCGTAAGACAAATTAACATTGTCAGAAATTCGTTTTATGCCAATCCGGCGATCATTTTGTATCAAGTCGTTAATTTCTGCAATTTTTGTGTCATTTCTCGCAGTTTGTGGTCGACCGGGACGAGGTTCATCTTCAACTGATTCACAACCGTCTTTAAACTTTTTATGCCACTCAAACACTCTATATCGTAATAAACTATTATCTAGATATGCACCTTTAATCATTTCAAAAGTTTCAGTTGGTGTTTTACCCAATCGAACACAAAATTTTATCGCGTATCTTTGCTCCACTTTCATTTTTCGATGGGTACGAAAAACACTGACAATTCAATAATTAATTTGTAACAAATGTCAAAAGTTAAATCAAAGCCTACTTACGGGGTAGTACATTAAATATAAGGCTTTCATGTCTCATTTTTTGGGTTATAAAATGTTACCTCTGAAAGAAGTTATAGCACCAGTCTCGTTATGTGCTGATATATCCTCGTATGTCACAAAACTCTTCAAACTTGTTCAATCCAGTTAAGACCAGTTCATAATCGTTTATGCATGGCGAATTGTATAGCTCTAAGCTGAACTCAGTAGGTAGGCGGAAGTAAGATCCTTGTTTTAAGTTGTAATAAGTTTGTCAGTGAAGGACACTATGGGCAGTAGGGGAGCTACTAATTGTCCTATATTTGGTGCATCAGCGAATATACCCTCTAATGTTTTGCCAAATGTGGAAAATATCATGAAGCGATATATGCTTATTCGAAATGAACTCAAGGTTTTGAGCTCCGGTAAAGACCCTAGTATTTTAGAAATATCTCAAATTCTTGCGAGTGATATCGAAGTGATCTGGGAAAAAGCTTCAATTCCCACTATATCGAAAAATCGCATTTTACAATTAATTCAAGGGAAGTGGGTGGCTCAGAGGTAGAGTCTCTGCCTGTGGATCCAAGGGTCCCAGGTTCAAATCCTACCTTTGCCGGGATTTTTTTATTTAATTTAATTACTTAAAATTAATTCTGATGCCTTGATAGGATTCCCCACTCGACCATTCACTGTTGGGTTCTAATTAACAGTGCCGTTCCTGAAGTGGCGCTGGAAAACAGTAACAAAGCCTACACAGAACACACATGATTGAGAATTTAAACACAAACTGAGACTGGCATAATAGATTTATATACCTAGGCCATAGATTAAAAAAAAATTAATTCGAGATATCCTGGGTAAGTACCAAACCCTTATTAGGATATCCTAATACTAAACGAAATGACAATTATAAGTTAAAAGTTGAAAAATATAAAGACGATTCAAAGAAATTATTCGATATTGCTGCATGTAAATGTGCTTCTTTTGATACATGTGGCTGTGTTAAAAAACTCAAAATACCAAATATAAAGCAAGAATTTATTCACGATCAACGAACTGTGAAATTTGTTATTAAAAAAATAGACGTTACTGAAATAAATAAATTAAAAGCCAAAGAAGAAAGAAAAATTAAGATCAAGGCGTATGCAAATCAGCTTCCTTTTAAGTTTGAAGTAGACAATGACAACATTGTAAACTTTGAGCGAGACAGTATTTCTTATTCATCTGAGTCTGAGATGTCAGTAGAGTTTGAGAATTTGACATAAAAAGACGAAGCTAAGTCGGAGCTTCCATCAACATCAGGTTGCAGTACAAGCCAGCAAATGAGATTGCCTATTCCCAACCTAGCTCGTATTTCTGACCAATTTGGCATTTTGGACCGTTCTGCAGCAGCGCTTGCATCTGCTGTATTACAGGATTTGGACTTATTTCGAAAGAAACATCGTCTTCAGTTATTGACCGAAGTAAGGTCCGAAGGCTCGTCAAAAACACAGTTTTGATTTAAAAAACGAATTTCACATCTACTCCGGAGATTATTGCATTATACTTCGATGGAAGAAAGGATAAAACGATGTGCCAGGAAGAAATTAGAAACAAACTTCATCGTAAAATAAAAATCAAAGAACATATATCATTGCTCGAAAAAATATATGGGTCACATTACACCAACAACAAGTACGTGGAAACATATTGCCATATCTGTAATTTTCTACAAGAATTTGACATCAGTACAAATAAGCCATTGCTATTGTCCATTCCTTTCTACTATATTTTTTTTACCTTCCAGGGTATCATATAGTGGTGGTGGCATGTATATTAGATGCATTTCTTTAGCTTCAACGGTGGAGAGTTTCACAAAAAAAGTTTCTAAAGTAGACCATGATTGACAAAGACAGATTCACGTCTATGATAACCAGGGTATCATATAGTGGTGGTGGCATGTATATTAGATTAATTTCTTTAGCTTCAACGGTGGAGAGTTTCACAAAAAAAGTTTCTAAAGTGGAACATGATTGACAAAGACAGATTCACGTCTATGATAAATGCAAACGCCTCTGGAGTAAATCCAAACTGTCATTTAAAAAGAAGAATTTTTTGTACACCAGTCCATATAAATCAATCATTTATTTAAGATGTGATTCAAGAGGAGAGTACTCCTCTGGTGAAATCATTATTGCAATATATTAGAAGATGGTAACCTTAGGCTAACCTAGCTATTTTGGTGTTAATTTATAGATTTCCTTTAAGAATACCCAGCAGTTGTAATCTGGCTTCTAGCACTAAAATGTAAATTTGTTGATCTAGAAATTTCTGTTTAGGCATAAGAGTAATTTTTTTATCTCTCTCTAAGTTAAATATTCACTGATAAATTTAAGATGGGTGGTTTTGGTTTTAAAGTACCTTGGATACAACGGTGTAAACAACGCCTAGAACGGCAATAACAAACAAAATTCCTATAAATTTGTAACTGTCTGTTTCAAATTTGAAGTCGGCTGGTGGTGGATACAATATGCTCCTTACTAGTTCACCTTTGGTGGTTAAATATCCCGTTTTTATAACTACAGCCAATACTTTTGCATCGCCTGAAACATATTGAAATACTATTTTACCTATTAAAAAATAATAAAAGACGGATTTTTAAAAACAGTTTTGTGAATAATGTAAATTAAACATCGTTTAATATTATAAATTTTCGATAAAGCAGTTTTATTATATACAGGGTGATACATTTCAATTAAGAATTTTGCAATTAAATTATTCGTTATTCCAAAAGTGTTAAAAATGGTGATATCCCATAATTCGTAATTCGTAATTCGCAATTCGTAATTTGTAATTATTTTTTTTTCGTAAACTTTAGCATTGTTTTTCGTAGTAAATGATAGTGGAGAGTAATAGAAGAAAAATAATAGAACTATTAAAAACTAATAAAAATAAATAATTATCTACTGGTATGATAAATACGCACCTTTACTTTTAGTTTGAATAATTTTAGTTCCACAAAAAAGTGTATGGTTCATGTTTTCCTTTAAATTAAATAGAACATAATCTTCAGGTAAAGGTGTTTTACTAATTGGTACAGATTCACCTGAAACAGTCAAAAATATTGCTGAATATTTTATGATTTATAAATCCTAATGGTGCTCAAGATTGGTAATACAATAATGCAGATATTCTAAACTTGTGAATAAGATTTATTATTTACCTGTTAACATACTCTCATTGACAACGCAATGTCCTGTTAATAAAACTGCATCACATTGCATTTCACAGCCTCCTGATGGAATGACTATTAAGTCACCCGGAACTAATTCTGTGGTCGGCACCTCTTCATAGATATCACCACCCCTACATACTATAGCAGTGTCAATAAGATTTACGGTACCTCTTAAGTTTTTCTGATTCTAAAATAAGTAAATATAAAATTGTAGATAATAGGATAATAATAATAAAACTAAAGTAAAAAGTGCTTATTATTTAAACAAAGAAATGTATGTTATTCGCAATAGCCGAAATTGCCCCTTGCCCAAATTTTTTGTCCACAATGCATTATTAGTAGAGTAGAGTAGTTTACCCACGATTTGATTAGGAACATTTTTCTCGGACAGTGAGTAAAGCTAATTAATCAGAACGCTTTGTGGGTAGAGTATGTTACGACACGAAATAATGAATTTTTTATATACATAGGCAACCAGTATATCGTAAATATTATAATCCACTTTTGGTACAAACATGCTCCTCGTTGCGGTATTTCTGAGCATGCGCATTGAGACATTTTCAGACGATGCTATGTGATTAAACAAACCTGGATTTATTTTTATCTATTTTTTTCTACACCCAAATGGATATTAGCTTATCTACGCACAGATTACAAAACGAAAAAGTATGTTATTGCCTTCAACTGAATAAATATATTTCATATCAATTCTAGATAGTGAGAACACTGCAAAAAAATGAATTCCACCAATCACCGTTCATATTTTGATCAACCAACTGCCATTATTTTTAAAATTTTAAATACGCGACAATTCTGTCAAACTAATTGTGAGTATATTTTTTAGTTATTGAGATTAAACATACATTAAAATGGGCTATTCTTGTGTAGAATCTATAAATAATAGCATTTTTGTTTTTATTTCGTCTATAATTATAAATAATTTGTTAATTTAAATAAAACTATATGAAGTCAATTTAATTACGAGTATTTGTTTTTTTTAATTTGGTGTCATCGGCATCGACTACTAAGGTCATTAGCCTCGTGTTCTGTGTAGGCTTTGTTACTGTTTCCCAGCGCCACTTAAGGAACAGCACTGTTAATTAGAACCCAACAGTGAATGGTCGAGTGGGGAATCCTACCAAGGCACCAGAATTAATTTTAAATAATTAAATTAAATAAAAAAATCCCGGCCAAGGGTGGGATTCGAACCTGGGACCCTTGGATCCACAGGCAGAGACTCTACCACTGAGCCACCCACCCCCCAATTACGAGTATTAAAAGCAACAAAAATAAAAGAATAGGTGGTTCTGTCGTTAGCGTTCTTGCCTTCCACACTGAAGACTCGAGTTCGATTCTCGGATGGAAAAAAATGAAATAAACATTTTTTCTTTTCCGTTTATTTTATTTTAAAAATTATTGAAAGTCATAAATTATTTAAAAATAGTTATTTTGTCTTAATTACCTAAAATATTTTTTTTATTTGTAAATTTTCGTTAGTAAGTCGTATAAAAAATATTCTGTACAACTCGAGTGGATTGTCCATATCGCACTCAGCCGATTCAGTTCTCCGCCTACGGCTTCGTGCTCTAATTTCGTATTCGTGCGATATGGCCATCAATTCTTGTTGCATAAACTACTATTTTCGCCAACCGTAAATAATTATAATTAATTAAAAAAAAGATATATTATTACAGTTCACTATGGCAAAGTAAACAAACAGAAAAATAATAGCCAATACAAAACAACTAAGTTACAGACTATTTCTGTCAGACGGTCATGGCTATGTTGATAAATAATAGCGACAGGTAAAATATTTGATTTTTACAGTGATATAAATGATTTGTTTACTTTGCCAAATCGCAATGGTAATGCATGGTTTATTGACGGTTGGCGGTAATAGTTGGTTGTGCAACAGGAATGGATATAGACAATTCACTCGAGTTGTACAGTATATTTTTTCTACGACCAACTAACAAAAATTTACAAATTTTAAAAATATTTTAAAATAACTTATGAAGTTTACAGATTTATAAAATAAAATAAACAAAAGATTAATTTAATTAGTCCCTAGTCCAGATTGGACCTGAGACTTTTCGCGTGGAACGCCGTTACGAATTTAGTTTTAATACTCGTAATTCAATTAGTTTCATATAGTTTGATTAATTTTTTTTTTTCAAAATGTGAACCAAATAAAAATAAAAATGGTATTATTTATCGATTCTACACAAAATAGCTTATTTTATTGTATATTTAATCTCAATAACTAAAAAATATACTGACAATTAGTTTGACAGAATTGTCACTTATTTCAAATTTTAAAAATAATAGTAGTTCAATGTCCAAAATATGAACTGCGATTGGTGGATTGAATTTTTTTGTAGTGTTATCACTACCTATAATGGATATAAAATATATTCGTTCAGTTGAACGTAATAGCGTACTTTTTCGTTTTGTAGCCTGTGCGTAGATAAGGTAATGTTCATGTGGGTGTAGAACAAATATTTTTAGATGTTTGCAGCTGCTAAAACTATATGGATGTTATCAAAGGTTTCTAGCCGCCATTTGGGATACATATAACAGGATTTATCGCACTTGAATATCGCCAACCAAAATGTAAATTTGATAAAATATATTTTTTATTGTATACAAATTATAGAGATTATGTCACTCACAATGTAATAATTTGCTATACTTTTTTTTTGATTAATAATCAATAACAATAACAATCATATATCATACATTATACTTGACTAGTAACTACAAAATGATACTTTGTATATTAATGCTATAAAGATCTAGTAATGATAATTTGATAATTTTGACAATCTATTTTTGACAACACGTGCATTAACTTACGAGATTAATGATAGTCCTGATACCATTCGTTGTATAAATATGGTAATTACGGTTAAATTTTAGCCATAATTAATAATTTAATAGTTACTGCAAACTTATGTAAACAAGTATACAATAAAATTACAAAAAAAATTAAAAATAGCTATTTAATATATTATCTTTGTATAACTTGTTTAATATGTATGTAATCATGTCGTTGAGACAAGCGATTTTCGTTTGCAATCTCATCGACAGTAGTCGTTATTTTGTCTGGACAACAGACTCATGAAGAGACAAGAGAATGTCTTCTCTCTGGCTCTCTCGAGCGATAATTAAATTTTGGTTTATTTGAAATATTCAATTGCTCACGGTAACTTAATCAGATTTTTAGATACTTAAAATAAGTTAACTACAAAACACACGTTTTCTATTTTATTAAATAGTAACAAATAATATAATTCCTCAGTTGACTGCAAAAGTGGCACGTCGATTTTAGCCAGCACTTTGTAGTTGGATACAGGGGAGAGGAATTTATTTATTTATTTATTATACGGGATAACCCCATTTATACAATTTACAATATAAAAATATAAAAAGGCAGGTAGAAAATTACTATTACTACAACATTACTAAAACAAAACAAAAAACAAAGTACGAAAGTGAGTTTTTACAGTAATTAATTAAGGTGAATTTAAATATACGTTAAATATACGTTAAATATAAATTAAGGAACATGTATCACATTTTTACAATTGGTTTTAAATTTGGCTAATCCCATATTAAAAATATCTAAATTAAGATTATTCAACATAGACAAATATCTGTCAATAGGACTGTTGACGCCATAGCTCGTTCTATGAAGCGATATATTAAATGTTAATGAATATCTCAGTCCAAGGTAATAGGAACATTTAGGCTAATCTCGCTCAAAAGAGAAGGACAGTCTATAATTCCATTTTAAATTTTGAATATAAATACTAAGCCAAATATGTCTCTTCTTTCCCTTAAAGGAGGCAAATTTAATTGACTTTCTATAGCACTATAATCATGATCTGAAATCCTGACTTTTAACTGCACATACTCTCAAAAAATTGTGTTGTACCCTTTCCAAAGTATCAGAATGAATTTGAAAAAATGGTGACCACACAATTGAGCCATACTCAAGTACGGATCTAACTAACGAGCGGTGACCATTCTGGTGGCATCAGTGGAGAAGTATTTACAATTTCTTATAACAAATCCTAACATTTCTGATCCTTTAATAAAGATTGAGTTTATATGTTCAACAAATGTTAGTTTTTCATCAAAAATGACGCCCAGATATTTTACTGTTGATTTGTATTCAAGTTGGTGATCATTAATAAAATAGTTTGTTGCTATCCTAACAGCTTTACGGGAAAAACTTATATAGCAACATTTATTTTCGTTTAAGTACAATTTGTTTTTATTACACCACTCTACTAAGCGATTCAAATCCTCCTGAATGAGTTCATGATCACAAATGTTCTTTACTCCAAAACTTGAGATCGTCAGCAAACTTAGCACATTGGCTGTACATAAAACAACCAACAATATCATTCACAAAAAATGTGAAAAAGAAGAGGTGAGCTATGGTCCCCTTGAGGTACACCAGATGTAACATTAATTGTATCTGAGTAGTAACAACCTATTTTTACCCTTTTAATACGATCAGTCAATGAGCTTTCCCACCACAAAACAAAGCCTAAGTTGAAGCCAACTGAAAGCAACTTATTTAACAAAATATTGTGATCTACTCGATGGAAGGCTTTTGAAAAGTCTGTTTGTTTTTTGTCTTCCATGTTTTGAAGAATATTTAATTGATAGGTTGTTAAGTTTGAAACAGTTGATCTGTTATGGGAAAAATCATGTTGTTCCTAACAGATTAAGCCTTTACATTGTCAAGTCAGTTGTTTGTTAACTAGCCAATCAAATAATTTTGGTATAGCAGATTGTATACAGATACTACGGTAATTCTCGATGTTGTTCTTTTCCCCACTTTTGAAAATAGGAACAATATTGCTTACTTTCCAGATCTCAGGAAAAATAGAACATTCCAACGATTTGTTAAATAGCAAAAATAAGTGTAAAACAATTGTGCAAACACATTTCTTTAATAAAAAGTTAGGAACACCATCTGGACCTGATGTTAACTTATTTGGAATATTCAAGATTTTGATATTACATTACTCCTTATATTATTGCTAAGGCTCTCGTCTCTAGTTACATCATCAGTATTATCACTAATAGTGTATACAGTTTGAAAGAAGTCCCTAAATATATTTGCAATATCTTGGCTACATACAGCCTCTTGATTGCCATAGAACATGGAACTGGGCAAATTGTGGTTAGATCGTGTGTTGTTTATAAACTTCCAGAAAGATTTAGGATCTTCTATCAATTTCGCATCTAGAACCCTAATATAATTATTAAAACAAATGTCACAGAGCCTCTTACATTCTGAACGCAACTGAGAAAATCTAAGATAACTTTCATGTGACTGCTCTCTTTTATACTCAGAATGTACAAGTTTTTTTTATAAAGTTAACTTATGCAGATCGGAAGAAAACCACTTAGGAAAAGTAGATACACGGTACCTTTACGAGGGATAAAGTAAGCAATTCCAGTTAACAAGATTTCGTAAAACAAATTAGTAGCATCGTCAACATTCATATTTTTTAGGCATTCACTCCAGTCTACTGATGCCAAATAATTATTTAGTTCTATGTAGTTACCGTTTCTAAAATCATAATAAAATTAATTATATACGAGATCATTAGACTTAGAATTTGTAGAAAGTGCTATAGTAAATTCATAACTTATATGATGAAAACTTAAATTAACTAGAGGATCAATAGCCCTACTTACATCACAGTCTTTAACATTAGAAAAAACTAAATCTAAGAATGTACGAGCCCCTTCCCATTTCAGTTGGCCCACCTATTGATATTTTCTTTATATAACGACAATAAGAAAGTATTAAAAATTACATACTTTTTTAAATCATAAATTAATTACCATTGCATCAATTTAGAATTATATTAGAACTAGAACTAGAAAACATCAATTTTTTTTATTTATTTTTAAATTTATTAACACATGGAGCATTATTGCATTATTTCAACTTGAATTCAATTCGTTAGAAAATAAACCAAAATCGAAGGTAGCATTGAAAAAATAACAAACAATAACGCAAATAACTGTCACAAGACAATTTAACCTCTTTTAAGCTAATTCTGTCTAATAAAATGGACAGAGGAAAAATCATTGACGAAAAAATAAGTTTTCTTATTATAAAACATTGCAATTCTGGAAAATCGAACTCGAAAATTGCAAATATATTAGATTTATCACGATATAGTGTAAGATATATAAATAAAAGATACAAAACTACTGGTTCAATCAGCCCAAAGCCCCGTCATGTTAGAAAAAGCAAGATTACAAATGCCGATAGACGAGCATTGAGAAGAATTATTGAAACCAACCGTCGTGCTAATTACCTTGAATTAAGGGCTCAGTGGAGTGATGCTGTTGGAAGACGAATTTCGATTTCTTCATGTCATAGAGAAGCTCGCAAACTGGGATTTGGGACTTACAAAGTAAATTTATAATAATAAAAACAATAAAAAAACATAGATTGAAGACACTAAAACAATCAAATATATTTGCTTAAAATTGACAATATTGTTACGGGTTAAATAAAAACCACTACTAACTGCGAAACAGAAAAAAAATCGATTAAGATGGGCAAAAGAACATATGAGTTGGACTTCTCATCAATGGGATGCAATACAATGGAGTGATGAGGCCCGATTCGAAGTTTGTGTTGGAGATAGCAGAAGTCGAGTTATTCGCAAAAAACATGAAGCCTTCCATCCAGACTGTCTCAAAAGAAAAGTAAAATTTTCCGCATCGGTCATGGTCTGAGGCAGCATGTCATCTAAAGGAATAGGGAAACTACATTTTATTGAAAGAATTGTAAATACAAATAAATATTTGGACATTTTGGAGGAATCACTTTTATCGACTATGGAATTATATTTGACATGAGGGAAAGATTTTGTATATCAACAGGATGGAGCAGGATGTCACACGTCAAAAAAGCTCTAAAATGGATGAAAGACTTCGGTGTTCCACTTTTGGAATGGGTTTCTAGTAGTCCTGATTTATCACCAATAGAAACATTATGGCATGAGATGAAAAAGGTACTTCGAAAACATCCTGCAAGAACAATACCTGAACTTAAACAAAAACTTCAAGATATATGGGATTCGTTTACACCAGAATTTTGCCAAAGCTTAGTTAATACCATGCCGCAAAGAATTTCAGCTGTAATAAAAAATAAAGGTGACGTTACTCAATTGTAAACTTTAAAATTGATTAACGTTTGATTCCAACTATTTGTTTATTTTTTTTAAATTTTATGTTAAATAAATATTTTAATGTTTTCTACATATTTTTTGTGATTAAACTATATTAAACATATTGTTCAATGAATAAAAATTGGAAAGTTCATGCAATATTTATATTTTTAATCTTTAAATACGAATTTCCTAAATTTCAATAGTTGGGTCAACTGAAATGGGAAGGGGCTCGTATTTCGATCATTAAGTATGCGGTTGTGCTGGTAAAGCCTATAATAACCAAAAGATAAAGCAACCTCCAATGCTGGGTCACCTACCGGGTATTGCACCTCTGGCCCAAGCTAATCGTTAGACCATATTGCATTGGAATGAATAAGTTATGCTATGTCCCGGCGGAGTGAACAGTCATGTGACCTGTAAAATCGAAAATAAGTGGCGCGTCGATTGGTTTTGCTTTTTTGTTCGCAATGAAATATTTGCTTCCTGACAGTCTCGTATGGTGAGAGAAAATGATTCCTTTAACGAGAACACGCTCGCGACTTTAGTAGACGTAGTATATACCGAGGGTCCAGAGCAAAAACCCGATAAGTAATAATATTTATTTATAACCATTTTCGGGCTTGTTTTTGAGCCAATTATGTCACAATCTTTATTTAAGAAATGTTTAAGTACGCATGCTAAAAAAACGTTAATTTGTTTTGAAATTAACAATGTTGGTGCTTCTGATTCAAAAATTGAACACGGCAATGTTAATTTAAAAATGCCAGGATTCAAATAAAGAATATTTTACTTCAATTAAGAATTAGAGTTACATACTTAGACTTTCTCTCTCTGTAGTTGTGTTCTTCTTGTAATCGAACTCTACCTATATAGATAATGACATAAGTATATGAAATAAATAAAAAGTAAATTTACCCTTCTGGTTTGCAGAATCGATGTAGAAATACCAACCACTGACATAATTATAATAGCTATACCATAATAATAGTAACTTTCACAAAGCCATACTAATAAGCTAAATAATTGAAACATATAAAATGGTGTAAGGGCTTCGAGCACTAATAGTGTTATTATTGTTTGAACTGGAACTGATATTTCATTGCCTCCGTATATTATCCTCCTAAAAAATAAAACAGAAAATAATATTGCTATCTTATGTGAATTCCATACATGTCTAATGTACACTTCGCGTCATATAAAAGTGGTACAACTCATAACAAAAAATCGTTCTATTCAAGCTATGTAAATTGATCTTTTAAAAGTCAAAGTTAAACTACTTTTTAGGTTATAATTTCTAGAACAACGTTGACAGCACAACGAAAATATTAGTAGATGCAGTGATACAAATAAACTTTGTAAAGCAATGAAACGAAATGGAAAAATTAAAAATATAATGCAATCTAAAATTAATAAGTTTTAAATTTAAATAGGTACATTTGACAATTCGAAACCGATGAAATAAATAATTAATATATAGCTCCATTATTAATAATTTATTGTAATCTTCTGCCAAGCTTTACTGATTCATTTAAAACATAATCAAATTTAAGGTGATGATAACTCTAGTGTATTTACTTTGCTAATGTGTATTTAGTCCAGTAACTGAAGACCTGAAAATATGTAAAGCTGTCATTAAGTCGGTCCAGATTTCCTTTGTGGTTCAATTCTTAGGTCTTGACGGTTGCTTTCAAGGGCGAAAACTTTTACCAACACTGCTGGGTCGGAAAGGGCTCAAAATGGCCCCCTAAAGTCCGAAAAAATGGTTTCCCGCTAATATCTGCCAAAATATACAAATTAGACAATTTTTGTTTAGATAAAAAATGAAGATCGTATCATTATCTACAAAAATGGTCCCTACCCTTTTTTTTTGCAAGACGAATATTTTTGCAAAAAGGGCCTTCAAAAAAGCCCGAATTTTTGCAATGAATAGAAATGTTAGTTTCTCACTGAATTTTCGCTCGAGGAAGTTGGGAATACATTGATTTTCATGTTTTAAACTTTGGAGACTAATTGTAGATGGCGCCAGCGGCGTACCTCTGCTCACTAAATTATGGGGCCTATGAATGGAAATCCGGGCACCAATCGATCTTTCGACAATTATTGGCGGATTCTACGGGATTTTTTCTGTAAAGTAGCGCTTGGGGTATCTCATCTACATTGCCGAATGTTCTGTGTAATTTGCGTTGCAAAATTTAATAGAAAAGTGCAAAAAAAAATTTTTTCATGTGGCAGTCTCAAATCCCGGCGCTTTGCCTAGTAGTGGGTTACTAGTTTTAGAGTGTGATGAATATTGACCCGAGAAGACCCTTTATATTTTCTGCGTCTTTTGCAAAATTTTCGCCAACTTCTATCGGAACAATATAGGTCCAGAATTTCAGAAAAATAAGAAAGTTTCTAAAAAATTTCTTTTATTATCAAAAACGAAATACATAGCAATGCTTATAATTTATCATACGTTAAACCATTCAATGTCATCAGAATCATACTCTTCATCATCTTGCTCTTGCTCTATTCCTTCCCCTCCTCCACGCGTCCCTTCCCCCTGTTTTTCCAACCCCTGTGTTGCTGTCTCGACAGCTATTTCATCCTCCTCCCCTTCAACCCCTTCTGGGTCTCGATCCATCTCTAATTCTTCCGGGAAAATACCTTCATTTTTGTTATAATTAAAACATTGTGTCGACTGACACAAACCACAGACAGGCGAGCATTTCAGTCCGGCTTTCAAACATGAACAATTCTTCTCGCACTGACAAACAATCATCTTCAAGAATTCTTGAAAATTCAAGAATGACGTCGAATTTTTCACTTTAAAAACTTCTTTTTTTTTTTAACAACTTAATTGATAATGATAAAATACTATCAATATTTTTTTAAAATACTATCAATAATACCGACAATAACGACAATAACGACTCCAAAAACAACAGAGATTGTATACCAACAAAAGCAGACGATTAAGGTGAGCGCGTGGCGCGTGGGTACACGTGGTTAGGTTATGATGGGTCTCAGGCGGAGAGAGTAAAAATGGGAGGGATAATTCTAACGAACAGTTAAGAACCACGCTCACATACGGATATCAATTGATAGAAATGGAAAGGTGAGAATATCAGCTTCACTTCGGTCTGGGTATTGATGTTCAAAAAATGAACAGCGGAGAACAAGAATTATTTAAAAAAAAAGTCCGGTATTCCCCGGTGTGATCAATTTTCCCGATTTTTGGAAAATGGGGCAACTTTAATAAAAAAAAAAACATTCGAAAAGTAGACACTCTAAGCCTTAAAATGGCGTGCATTGAATAACAATATAATGAAATATGAGTTTTTAATTACTGCTTGTTTCAAAGATTTCTAGAACTCCGAAAACGTATGAAAATTGCAAATAAACAAATCAATTTTGTTTTAAAACGCCAGGAAGATACTGGAAAAAAATTTCTGAGATCATTCGAGATATCTCAAGATCCCATTTAAAACAAAAATGAGATAAAAAACTATTTAAAGAAAAAAAATATGAATGAATTACTATAAAGTGGTCCAAAATAGTGGGAAAACGCAACTTTGACCCCTTTTTCAACGTTCTTGACAGGAAATAAGGGGCTTCAAGGCACATGGATTGATACCTATGGGATTTCCCATTGTAATGAACTTTGAGTTATCGAAAAATATCAATTTTTGACCGAGTTCTGAAACAATTTGTCCACCCGTTTACAAGCTAATCAGCATTGCTATAGAGATAAAGCGGTTATCTCGAAACCTGTCGAATTCCCGACAAAAATGATAGGGACCATTTTTGTAGATAATAATAAGATATTTCTTTTTTATCTAAACAAAAATTCTCTAATTTGCATATTGTGGAAGATATTGTCGGGAAACCAGTTTTAGGGTCCATTTTGGGCCCTTTCTGACGCAGCAGAGTTGGTAAAAGTTTTCGACCTTGGAAGCGACCGCCGAGACCTAAGAGTTGAGCCACAGCGGAAATCTGGACCGACTTAATGACAGGTTGGTCCCTTCAGTTACTGGACTAATTTTAGAGGAGGCTCGGCTGCACAATTCTTTAAATCAGTTTTTCTAATAATTATTGTTAACACTTTTGTTACTGAAGCATTAAAGTTTCAACTTTTGCCTATCTTGCCGTAAATAATTAGTAAATGTTTCATCTTGTTGTGCTATAGTTATAAATGGTCTTCCAGTCTCTCTTTCTCTGTTTACAATTTGATTGTTGTCCCATTTTTGCAGAGCTGTTAATCGTGGTTTTCGCATTTTATCAAACTTACTCAAACGATCTGACATCGTAACAAAGCGATTTGACAAACTTGACAAATCTTACCGTTTGTCATTTTCAAAAGTAAAGTTGATTTTACATTGGGAAAAATAACTGTACCACTTTTATATGACGCGAAGTGTACCTATTTTATGGTCGAAATACTTAAGTAAAAAAAACCTATCCGAGTAACTCTAGTTCCACTATCTCGTATGGAGTTAATCCACAAAAAATGTTCTAAGCAAAACTATCTTTTAAGAAAGGGACAATGTCGTGCAAGCGATTGTCAACTAGTCCGGCCCTAATCTTTGTTTACGCAGTTCAGCTTCAGATAAACAAATAAAATATAGATAACTCGGGCGCCGTTTAAAGGTACCATTTCAGTAGGCGCGCCAGGAGACAAGAGACCACTGAGACGACCCCAAGGTCGAGTAGGACGACAGATGCATAAATGTTACGCTCCGTACATTTAGAAAGCTTGAAGAAGTGTCGCACGACACTTGCAATTAACCATTCGAGGGAACGATCAGCGTTGCCAGACCTACTGTTTTTACGTAGATCCAGTGTTTTTGTCTCTAGCAAATTTTGTTCTTAATTTATTAAGTTTGCCTCATTCTTCAGTAAATGGTTAAAGAATATTTTCTCTAGTAAATTTTCTGCAGTAAAGGCAGCGTAATAAGCATCCACTACTCTAGGTTGGCTCCATAAAAAAACATCAAGATAATCATTGTTTTTATTTAAAATAAAACAAAGAATTAATAGGGCATCATAAAAAGAACATGCACACTACGATTTTGAATTATCTGATTCAGACTGATCTAAAAGAAGGAGGTACCTATTATTTTTCATTGTTTTTTTTGTTTCCGTACCTTAAGTATATATTAAAAATGTTATTATTTGTTTTTATTCTTTGTTTACCTTCTAATTTGGGTCGAAAAAAGTTTATTTTTCGTTTCTTATATACTTGTTTTTTTCTAGATCTACGGTTTTTTTTTACCCATTCTGTTCCAAAATCTGGCAACGCTGCCTAGATCGAAAGAAATTTCCATCCTAATCACCCTCAAAATGAACCGATGCTCGAGGACAGTGACCCCGAGTGCGACACGCAGCAAACCTTTGCCCCGAGGCAGATTCAGAAGTGTCTCCAGGAAGTGTCGTCTTGACGACACTTCTCGTGTCGCGCCGTGCGAAATGTGTTTCATATAATTGTATGTATTTTAGATGTGAAGCGACACTTCTCGGTCGCGTCGGCGGTCGTATGTCGCGTCGGCGGTCGTCTGTCGCGCCTACCGAAATGGTACCGAAATGGTTTTGTTTGAAGCCAGTATATACGAACTTTTGAGAGTTTTGGTCTCCATGAGCGTATCAAATAGTGTTTTTATCTGAATCCGAAGGATTCTTTTGTAAATATTTTGTAAAGAAAAATGCATCTAAAACAAAGGTTCCATTGCTTTAAAGTCTGTAGGAAACCTGCGTAAAAAAATACTAATAATATTCTACAATATAGGTGTACCGCCCATGCTTTTTATTTACTTACCTTTAAAACGACTTGGAACTTCTCCAAATGTATATTTTAGGGCTGACAAACATTGAATATCAATTTTTAGACTTACAACTAACAAAAATCGCTAGAAAAAACATTCTAGAAACTAGAAAAACTTTAAAAATATGCCATAGGAATATAAAATCATACAAAATGTACAAACAAAACTGACAGTTCGCTAGTGCTTGTTGACAGTTGTGAGAAAATTTTGGAGAAATATAAGTAATAGAAAAAACGGTTCATACTGGCTTTGAACAGATCCGGATAGTTAGTTATCTATTACTCATTTGTTTATCTGAACATTCTGCACCTCCTCTGTGTTCCGCTTTCGCTGCCCGCCTCGAGACTCTAAAAGTTACTGGAAGGTTCTTTGCGCGCGGGCCGACTAATGGAGGAAATATTTCGAGAAAGTCTAGGCAAGAATCGAGATTCTTTGAGACAGTACCTACTGGATTTTTTAGGTCGTTATATTTTTGTATATAAATGGAATGTTTTGCTGATTGAGTTAGTTTTAAAGATAAATGTTCTCAAGTAAAGAAAAATTGTTAAAGTAAATATAATTCAGTTTAGTTTTGAATACAAATTAATTTGTTATAAAATAAGTTGGTGTATTTAGTCAGTGGCGTAGCCACGGGAGGGTTTGGGGGTCAGAACCCCCCATGGAGGGTCTTCGCGTCACCGTTTCCGCCGTCGTATTGGCGCTGATTGCTATTAACTGTTTGTTTTTATTCACTTTTTTATCGTTTTATAAAAAAATAATTATTTTTATTTACTTTTTTATCGTTTTATAAAAAAATATTTATTTTAATTTAGTTTTCTTCTTAATAAAAACAATCGTATTCGAAATATTTTACTTTGTTAATAGAACCCCTCCCATAAAAAATTTCTGGCTGCGCCACTGTATTTAGTAAACATAAAACAGAACAATTAAACTGTTTTAAAATAAAGAAACGTAACAAACGCATAACTCTAAGAATTAAAAAATTGACGTTTTCTATTGACCCCTTTCCATTTAAATAAGATTTGGTCGGATTTTGCCGGACCCTCTCCCCAATTTGAGGTCACGTAATTAATGGACACACCCTAACATTCGTCAGTTCTTCAGAAAACTTCAAAACGAGAATATTAGTGATTTTCAAAAGGTACCTACTTCAATTCATAAAAAGTCAGCCAGTTAAAGATGGGTCAACAACTTTTAATTATTTATTATTTAATTCAAAAAGAATTAAGGATAACATACCTACTTAATATTTAAATTTAAATTTAAATTTAACTAATATCTCAGTGAAAATGTCGCCTACGACTGTGACAGCATAATAATGAATAAAGAAATAACGTAACTTTTTTAGAGCAATAATGCATTAAAAAGTAATTACTGTCCTTATACTTAGTCACGATTGAACTACAGTGCCTGGAACTACAATGACCGAGGTAGGTAGTTAATCTTAAATTTTCATTTATATTTGGAAACATCGTATTGTATATCTTCAAATTATAAAATTGCCCTTATCTACCCCACTTATCTACCAACTTATCTACCAACTTTTCTACCAACTTATCTACCAACTTATCTACCAACTTATCTACCAACTTATCTACCAACTTATCTACCAACTTATCTACCAACTTATCTACCAACTTATCTACCAACTTATCTACCAACTTATCTACCAACTTATCTACCAACTTATCTACCAACTTATCTACCAACTTATCTACCAACTTATCTACCAACTTATCTACCAACTTATCTACCAACTTATCTACCAACTTATCTACCAACTTATCTACCAACTTATCTACCAACTTATCTACCAACTTATCTACCAACTTATCTACCAACTTATCTACCAACTTATCTACCAACTTATCTACCAACTTATCTACCAACTTATCTACCAACTTATCTACCAACTTATCTACCAACTTATCTACCAACTTATCTACCAACTTATCTACCAACTTATCTACCAACTTATTTAACAACTTATTTACCAACTTATCTACCAACTTATCTACCAACTTATCTACCAACTTATGTACCAACTTATCTACCAACTTATTTACAACTTATCTACCAACTTATATACCAAATTATAGAATTGTCCTTATCTACCAACTCATCAATATTCTAGAAGGTTATGGAAACCACACTTCTGCATTCAGATTTTAGTTAAAGTAGGTTTTGTAACTTACTTAATGATCTGTTTTTCTTTACTTTGTCCCTTACAAGAATGTAATTGCCTTCTTGTGATGCCTTTGTCAAATCCCATTAGTTTTAGAAAATTTTCAGTTTCTTCGTCCCACACATACAACAGCTTCTTACATTTTATAATTCGTGCGTGATAAAGCTCTAAAACAAAAAATAAAAAAAGAATAAAAACCACAAAAGTTTTTGCATAGCTTTACATGTTATCTTATTTTATTTGTATATGATTAATTGAAAAATCTATAGGAATTTATGGTTTTTCCGAAATTTTAGATACACATTTATTGTCAAATATAAAATAAGACAAACCTGAAAATAAACCCAACTGAACAATTTCTACCGTCCCTTGCTAAAATTGAGAGGAGAGCGCATTTCACAGTTCGAAACAATTCGTTTCCATTATAAAATTTAAATTTTGTTATTATGATTTTTACTCGTTAATTTATAAATTGACTTAATATCTTTTATAACTCTACTCTCTAAATAAGTATAGAATATATTCCACTGATAGTTACGGACTTTTTTGTATTATTTAATAATTAGTGTTTTTAGTTGGATACTTACTTTTTTGTCTACCGTCAGAAAGATTACATTCCAAAATATTTTCGTCTTGATTTCCTTGAATTCTAAAATTAAAGGCTTTAGTTCCCATAATAATTAGATATTTGACCATGTTACATACCCACTTATGTCTAATGTTTTGATTTCCTTTACAAAATAAGACTTAAACTTTCTATAAATATCCTAAAAAATAAAAAATCAGATATTGTATTTAGACGTATACTAATAAATACATACAGGGTGTTTCCGAACTTGGCGTCCAAATTTGTAGGGGTGGTAGTTCGCATAATTTGAGAGCGATTGGCAGATTACATTTTTCTAAAAAAATTATAATAAACAAAATAGAGCCATTATAAAAAAAATCAAAAAGCGGGTCCTACCCTGAGCGCGTAGCGCAATAGAGTCCCCGGCCGGTATCGAAAGACGTAGCGATTGTTTTTCTAGTGCGTATTGCTTTGTTGGATTGTTTACCTCGCGTTCAGTAATAATAATAATTAATCCGATCGCTGTGCAGAACCGTACCTGTTTCACATTTTTAATTAATTTTTAATTATTTTTATTTTAAATGTTTTGGAAAAAAGAAATCTGCGAATCGGTCTCAAATTATGCGAACTACCACCCCTACAAATTTGGACGCCAAGTTCGGAAACACCCTGTATAGTGATTTGTTTGGGAATATGATAACAAGTTTTTAAATGGAAACTTACTATTACTAATACTTTGTTGGCTTTCTTGAGGCTACATCTGTCGTGAGTTGCCTTTAAATGTAAATGAGGATACCAGTGAAAAAACAGCCTCAATATTCCCAGAGTTAAAATATAAAAAAATAACACTACGTTTCCTTTCATGTTACTGTAGATGAATCCTTGAATTTCCTAAAACAAAAACAATAAATAATATTTCTCTATCGTACAAGCATATGGGGGTAAACAAAATGATACCACAAAATAAAAATAAGGCGATGGATACATTTATGATCTATATTTCATTTAATTCTGATAATTATTATAAAAGTTACAGCCTGTCTAATAAAAGCTGGAACGCCTTGCATAAATTGGGTCCAATCGACGTATTTTGAACCCCTACAATACGTGGTGGCATGTCTCAGCAATTTTGCAACAGCCTTTTCATAGAATTAACACCTAGATGCATTATTGATAATTAATAAACTATGTACGAACTAGATGCATTTGAAAAAGAGAATTATGAGACGTTTAAAAATGGCTTTTTCGTTTGGTACTGATGAATTTCATATAATGGGTTCCAAACTGGATGCATACTCATTTTACATCTAAATTTGGAAGATTATATCGTAAATCAGTGGCGCATCCAGAGTTTAAGTCTGGGAGAGGTAGTGGTAATATTTAAGACCTTATTTTTGATAATAATACATGGTATCGAATTTTAATAGTTTTAAACTCATTTCACTCTATATTAATATTAGCTCAAAGACGTGATCACAGTCATTATAACATCATTGATGTTGTTGATGAACAAGGTAAATAATAGAGGCCACAAATTCGATCACTGCGGCACTTTTCTTTTAGTATTTAGCAGATTTTAAACTATTTATGTGGCCATTCTGTTTACGATAATGGAAATCATTAAATAGGATTGATCTTAATTTAGGTGTCCATTATGACCGGTCGAATGATGTGTTTCCGTCATCGGATTCTACATTCAATATTCTCTGCAAATTAGCTAGATTAGTTACCGTAGAATATTGTTGAACAAAACCATATTGTTGCGGCGTGATTTTGCCCTTGACGCGCAAATTAATATCGCTATACAATAACAGGTTGAAAAGTTACAAATTGTAGAGATATAGTATATTACATTACGAGTGTGGAAAATCACTTTTCACACAAGTGATGTACAATATTTTTCCTACGACCACAAAATAATTTCATCAAAAAATGTAAAACCAGATTATTATAATAATTAAAATGTATTTAAAAAAATAATCAACAATAATCGTATTTATTAAATTTTCATAATTTCTAAACAAATAAAAAAATAAAAAAAAAATAAAAAAAAAATAAAAAAAAAATAAAAAAAAAAATTCTGGCACAGCCAGGATTCGATCGCGGTCGTTGGACGGTCTCAAATTGCAAAGTTGATGCTCTAACCAACTGAGCTAACAGGCCTTACGGTAATTGATTGATCTAATCGCTTATGTGTTTAACCAGAATAAAAAGCAAATATATCTTAGTTATTTTAAAATTATTTTAAAAATAATTGTTAAAGATAAATATCTAGGATCTAATTTACAATAATTTAACAATCATATCGATTTTAGTATTAATATGGACATTACATAGATCAAAATAGAAATTATGTGTTTGACATTTTCTGACAGCTACTGCGGAAAGTAGCATATTCTCACTTGGGTGGAAAGTAAATTCTTATTCATACGCGTGTGATATAGGGCACTTTCCATAGGTCTATATAGTGTGATATGTGTAACTTTCCTAAGTGGTCGTAGGAAAATTATTTTTCTCATTTGTCCATAATAGTTAGGTACATGATTCCTATTTCGTTTTTTAATTTCTTCCACATATCTGAAACATGGCATATAGGTAAGTATTTAATAAAATAATTTTTAGAGGATATGCAAGAATATCGTCGGGACCAGAATGTAGCAGTGGCGTGCTGTGATATTTTTAGAAGGGGAAGCGATTGTATAAAAATACAGCAGACCGGTAAGCACAGCGCCGCAGGCGAAAGTTTTTGGCGGCGCATTCACCATTTTGTCAAAATCTTGCTTTTTTTCCTCAGTACTACGGATATTCAAGTGTTTCTATTACTTTATTACCTAGTTTAGTACTAGAAGCTATAAAAAAACTTACCATTGACAAGCTTCCTTGGTTTATTTAAACGTAAAAAAAAACATTTAACTGAAGTTTTTTTTTTATTTTTCCAGCATTTTTCGCACAGTTGACACAGCAGTTGACATTTATTTATACTTAAGATCTATTTGCCTATCCTCAATGACTGAAAAGTTGTTTATAACATCGTCGTAAAATTTTGGATTTTCTGATAACTGTTTAACAAGCTCTTTTTCAATGGATATTAGATAGGGGTTAAATTAGAGAGTCTGTCTTCACTAGTTGAATTTCGTATAAAACTTTTAATGCGCTTTAAAGCTGAAAAACTTCGCTCAACTGACGCACTTGTTGCTGGGATGGTTAGCAATAATTCACACAACTTGAGAACTTCACAAAGGGACTTATTTAAACCAGTTGTTATAAGAAAATTTAACACATTGATGGGCGTCTTTCTATCACTAATTTCAGTTGTTTCATAAACAACATTTAACTGGGACTTTAATGCTGGAATATCGAAAAAATTTCCATAATTTAATTTTAGTGAATTAAAAGCTTTCATGGAAATTTTGATGAATCGTAGTTACTAATATTAAAATTGCACAATACAACAAAATTATATAATTCGTTAAAGTTTTGAAATCGAGATTTCATTTGTTGTAAAATATAATCAAAAATTGCGGCTTATAATCTATGACGCCAACATTATCAATTCTCTTTCTTTCAGGTTCTAAGCCAATGCTTTGAGTCTTATTCCAAAAGTATTCAAACTGATCTCGTTTTTTATTCATTTTATTTTTAAAATCATCAATTTATTTAATGCAAAAGCCAATGTCATTTGACTTTGTAAAATGTCGAATAAAAAGTCAGTAAAAGGGAAAATCTTTTCAAAAATGTTGAGCAAAAAATTGAAATCAAAGTTTTGTTTGAGCCAGTGCAAATACCCTTTAGCAGCAGTAACAGTTTCAGCATCCCATGTTTCTTTATTCTTCCAAACGTCTTGAAAAAAGTGTATCAAAGAATCACGGTATTAAAACACTGTTTGCACTAAACGTCCATTGTAGTTCCATCACGTCGGGGCAACTTTTGGAAACCTTTTTTGAACGTGAATGTCCAAAGCGCGAGTTCTTTTCGATGACTTTGAAAAGAAGGAAGCCAAACCACTTAGCGTCGAAAAGAAAACTTTACAATCTTTAATATTATCCATGTTTCGCGATAAAACCAAATTAAGACTATGTGCTATACAGTGAATGAAAATTGCATGTTTAAACTTCTCTTTCACTTTAGCTTGAAGGCATTCTAAATGGTCAGCCATTACGGCAGCACCATCGTAGCTCTGAGCAACAAGCTTAGAACCACATTCTAAACTTAAAATAATGTCACAAACATTTTTAAACAATTCATCTGCAGTTCGTTCGCTAGTGACGTCCAAAAATCCTAAGAATCGATCTTGAGGAATGCCATCCAATACATCGCACAACAATGGATAATTGACTTAAGTTTGCTACATCTGTAGTTTCATCAAGCGCAATTGATACGAAAGGTGCTTTCTTAATTTCACTTTTAATATGATCCATCACAATGTCGGTAGAGCATTTAATTAAATCATTTTGGATTCTGTTTGAGGTACCTCGGAAAGTCGTCGAATCAATAAAATGATTTTTTAGGGTATCATCGTATTTTGCTAAAAAAACTTAGAAGGTCCATGTAATTTCCTCGATTGGCGAATCCACTTGCTTCATTGTGATCCCTAAAACTTAGTTCATGCTCTCCCAGGAAACAAGTTACATCTATTAATCGTTGTAAGACGTCCCTATTTTTTTTACCCTTTCATTGTGAATTTTGTTGCTTATTTTTAAATGATTGTCCAAACTATGTTCAATGCGATAGGTCCCGAATGTTTTTTCTTTAATTGTAGCACTTATATGAGATTTGCTATTTACATGTCGTTTTACACTTTTGTGAACATTATTCAAGTCTGTAATACCGACTGAGTTCCAATGTGTCTTTTCGGCTATATTAAAAAGTAGGCAAGTCCAGCAAAACAATTTCTTCAAAGTTTTGCAGCCGGTTAACCATTCATACTTTTCATAGAACCCTACGTGAAAATGCCTGGTAAATTTCTTTGCTGACTTTTCTACTTTCGTCTCTAAATTGATAAGATCCTTTAGTCTACTAGAATTAATAATGTCCGTTTTCTCTTCAAAATTTCTACTTGAAAATGGTTTTTTCAATAAAGAGCACACAATACAGACACAATTTACCACATTATTATTGTTTACAGGCACAGTCCATAGTTCCTGCATTTTACAAAAAGAAAAACAACTACGAAAAACAAACCGAAATCTATCTGAAGTCTACGATTTTCCTCAAACGTCGATTCGCGGTGCGAATTGCAATATTCGTAAGGCGACCGTATTTTACGTGCAGAAACAGACTGATTACTGTCGCGGCAAAGCAGGATCAATAACACGAAGCGAAATCAAATGGAAGATGAACCGGCTTTTTCAAGAAGCGTTTCCACCGACGGACTTGAAGTATATGGTGTGTGCGTTTACACAATTAATTTTCTCATGGGTGGTGCGTGCGTTTACACATTACACCAATGAACTGTTAGTACATTTACGAAGTTTACGTAATGTTTCAGAAAAAATATAGTACCTAATTTAATATTAATTTCTATGCATTGTAAACGGAAAAATATTTATTTTTAAATCTCAAAGTGTAGGAAAGCGGTGCTTCCCCCGCTTCTATAGACCCCTGGTATGTAGTATTTTTAATATATAAAATAATAATTTTCGGAGCTTACTGTGTTAAATTGTTGTCCAGTAGTTTAAATAGATACCACAACTAGGTCAAGAACATTTTAAATAAAAAGTACTTTTTCAAGGGTATACATATTTCTTCACTGGCGTATTAACCAGTCTGTAAAAGATAATTTTCCTAAATTATAGCTTTTTGCTATGATGGGTTAATGATATACAGGATGTTAAAGTTAAGCAATCTAAAAATACGGACAATTAAATGTATGCAACGATAAAGCAGCACTGTACAGAGACGTTTAGAAAAAGATGGGGAATCATCTTATTTAAAAACTACTAGATATTTATTAAAAAAAAAGGAGGAAATTTTCATAGGTTTAAAAGTGTATAGAGTGTTTAATAGAGAATGGCGAGGAAATTTTTTTTTGAATTTTTTTTTAAATTTTCAGAATATATACTTATCAAAGGCTTACAAAAAATTCAAGGTCCTAGTTTTTGTTATTATTGGTATTTCCTAAAAATTTCACAAAAAACGGACTAAAAATAAAGGCTGAGAATGAATTATAAATTTTCAAGGGTTTCGGTTTGCTCTTAACACCTTAGTAAGAACATTTAACCCAATATTAATATTTTGAAGTCCTGATTATTTGATTAAAATATTTCTACCCTCCATATTTTATTTTTCTTTAATCGAAAATGACATAAACTGCTTAACAAATAATAAAAAAACGTTTTGGAAGGGAATAACATTGATTATGAATATCCAGTTTCACAGACATTTTCCAATTATATTCCAATGTTATAAAACTGTTAAGGTAAAATTTATTTTTGTATAATAATTAAGTTAATAAAGAAATAAGGAATGGGCTCTAAATTTTTGTAATCTCCATTATAATAATCGAGAAAAAGTGTAAAGTATTAAAACAAAAGAAGAGCATATTTAGATATAAGGACAATTTAGATAATATAGATTATTTGAGTACTTTTATATAAATATAAATTTACCATTTGGTCCTCTTCGCCATAATTAAGGTATTGCTTTGGGTTCTTCTTAATACTTCCATTTGTTTGATATTTAGAATCAGTTATTTTATTATCTGAAACAAAAAAATATTTTGTAAATAGAATTCATATAAGTTGCAATAATTAGAAAGACAATAGATTAGCCAATCATTCATAAATTATACTGTTTATAATATAATATTGTGTACTTCATTCTATGGTCTACAATATCTTATCTTTATTGAAGAGAGATAAAAATCTGTACCGATAAGTATGTGCAAATAAGCTAAATATTCATCAATTTTAATTTTTTTATATATTTTTACGAGTACTATATCATAACAAGAAAATATAAAGATATCAACAACACAATAATTATATAGAAACTTTTGCAATATTATTTTCGAAATATTCTTAATTGACTTTAAAATCTAAATATCTGTGAACGTTGTAGCTACCAATCTTCACCTAGTACTCCCACTTATTTCATAACACAACAAACTCTAAAGAGTGAAAAACAGATTAATATCCGTAGTGATTTTTGTTAGTAGTGTCATGTGATCTATTTCGACCAGTCCGGTACTGCTCTAATCCCTTAAATCCCTCTTTGCTTTATTTGGCCCATTAATTTGTTCCGCTTTTTCCGTTACCAAGAATATTCAATGATATAACTCAACCTCAGAAACCTCTAGTCAGTTACTATTATAGTCTAAATAAAATAGGGTTTTTATGAAATAGATTTCTATAATATAAGGTCATGGAGTAGATTAAATTTTGAATGAAAATAAACCTTATGCTTCTGACAAGATTGTTGCACTTTAACATTGAACGAATTAAATTTAAGCAATAAATAATAAAAATGGTATTAAACTTTTTTTAATCTCTTGGCATTAAAAGTAACACTTCAGTACCGTCAACTGAGGCTACTTTCTCATGTTTTTGTGACATATTTTAATATACCCATCTTAATTATTAGGACAATTGCTTCAAATACATTTTAGTATACCAAATGGACTATTGCGGATCGAATGGTCAGTGAAAATTTTCATATTTTTACCTATTTTTCGAAGAAAAAAAAATTGGGCGACAATGTTACCCCAGGTCTGGGGCTACTTTGTCACCTAATGAAAATACCATTTAAATCGCGTTCTGTTCAGTTTTGTGACAAAGTAGCCCCGGTATAAAGGTGGCCATGGAAAATAGTGGGTGGTAGTATTAAAAAAAAATTAAAAATTAAGCAAAAGACCAGGCTTTTAGTAAAAAATAAACTTTATTTACTTAAAACATTGAAGGCTTAATGGTAACTAAAAAAATAACTATACACTCTTTATAAACTTATAAACTAAGAACATTGAAGAAAAACTTATTTGAAAAAAAAAACATTTAGCGGTTTTATTGCTGTGAAGGATAAAAGATAGCGTCATCATCACTATTATCGCCGAAAACGTCCTCTTCACAGCGCAAATACACAAAATAGGGATCTTTGCTCCCCTCATTGCATATTCCGTATATCCATTTTCTACATCGTAAATACTGGGTCCATACGAGGGTGCTGTTGTAGTTTTTAAATTCCGTTAAGCATATTACACACTTTCAATTGTTGTCGCGATTCCTTAAAGCTTTTTTCGTAATATATATTTATTGGTCTAGGCGGTTTAGGAGCGGGTTTTGTATTTTTTTTTTCAAAGGAACACCGGATGTCGAAGCACCGACATTAACGTTTTCATCCGGACACTCCGGTTGAGCAACAAAACAAGGCAATTCGTCATCCTCATTCCATAATATGTCCTCAGGTGCATCCTGCGTAACTGCCTGTGTAGGTTCTTTGTCCATTTCTTGCCCAGGCTTAAACTTCGTTTCTCTTTTGCGTTTCTTCTGTTCGTCTGATGTGCCCCGTATTTCCTTGAGTGCGAGAAACTTCTTCACTGGTATGTAAAGCTCCGGGGATTTTTTTTAAACTTCGTTTGGGACCATGGGATGTAAGCATGTGGTTCGAAATCCAGACTTAAGATTTTTGTCAACGCTTTCATTGATCTGATTCCAGAGCTTTCCAAGTAACGGGGGGGAGATTTGTTCTTTAAACAAGTTGCCTATATAACGGCTCTCCTTTCGCCACCGTTCTAAAATTTCGCGCCACTTTCTTTTTAAGGGGGCGAAAACAGCCACATCTAGAGGCATAAATATTGTTTTCTTTGGCAGCTTGTATAACAGTAGGGGCAAAATGGCTTGCTAAATTATCACCAACAACCACTGTTTGTTCTCCTGCTTCTATGTGTTGATTGAACATGCGGTAGGAGCATTTTAAAAAACAGTTTTCAAACTGGTTTATGTCAAACCAGCCTGAAATTGTATTTCCGTATATGGTTCCAGTAGGACCACCTGTGCACCAATTTTCATACAAATTGCCGCTCTTGTTGGCAATAATTGACCAGCTGCATTTCCAGCCACCATTATGCTAGTGCAAGAGCGTGAATAGTTCTGGACCCGTTCAACCCTCCTGAAGTTCCTTGGTACTATTTATTATCTTCTAGGCGCCAGAGTCATCAGCTATGTTTGTTTCATCATAGTTGTATATGTTTTTAGGGTTTGCATTTAAAAAAAATAGTTGTTCTGTTTTACGAAATTGTCTACAAAATCCTCTCCTGGATAATTGTCTTTAAACACCCGCACTATTCTACCTTGTTGATCCAGGTATTTTTTAACTATTGCGCGAATATCCACTTTGGTTAATGGGAAGCCCTAGTTGGCAACATGCCTAAGCGTATCTGCAAAATACCTGCTGCTCCTGCTGAGATAAAATAGTGGGGCGACCGTATTTTCTGTTGAATCTTCAAAAAGTTCTCTTTACAAGAGTAGACCGTGGGATTTTAAACAAAAGGGCTGCCTGTTTTTTGGACATGTCATTTTTTGATAGCATTCAAAGCTTTTCGGACGTCCTCTTTGATATAATTCCGATAATTCCGGGACCCTGGCGTTTTCACATACTTTCTTTTCATTGTTCTTTAGTTAGTACTTGTAACAATAGAAAAACGGTACCTATTGTAATTTAAAGTAAATTATGGTTCTTTTGTTTTCACTTTCACTTCAAAAGTATCATATTTTTTGTTCTTTTAAGCATACCAATACCACTTGCAGTGGCGTAGCCATACATTTTTCATGGGAGGGGTGTCTGAGAAATATTGGGGAGGATTAACAAACAGTTAATAGTGATCAGCGTCAATAAGATAGCAGAAACGGTGACGCGAATTCCTCCATGAGGGGTTTTGACCCCCAATCCCACCCGTGGCTACGCCACTGGTACTTTATATTTAATTATTAATTTTCACTTTCACTTCAAAAGTATACTAATTTATATTTATAAATATTTCTTTACTTGGCATTGTCTTGTAAAAGGGCAATAAACGTATTTTTTTGCTTTCATTTTTTTTTATTCATATAAATAACATGAACATTTTATGTTGACGAGCAGCGAAATATGCGTACCAAATATTTACTTTCTTAAATTATACTATATTAGCACATTATTATCGTAAACCGATTTTGCAGATATTTGTTAGGCAAATAATTTTTCAGATTATTCAACTAGGTAGATGGAAAATACATTGGTTCGATTGATTGTAATGTAGTGGTAATGAACGAAAATCAGTGTTTTTGAATTTGTAGTTCGGCTTGTTATTGCCCTCTTTTATGAATGAAAAATTACTAAAATTAGTGCATGCATGATTAAAGAAAATATATCATAAACATCATTGTAAAATAAAGTAAATTCATTAAAGTAAAAATGAAGCTGTCTGTTACGTCGAGGCTGGCATCGGAATTAATCGAAGAACTAAGAACACTGGCAGACCGAAATAGAGTAAAACTATCGAAGGCAACGAAAAGGCTGACGAACTTTTAAAAAGAGGGTCAGAAGAAACACCGGAACCAGACACAAACCCAGGAGTACCAAAAAGTACAGTCCTGGGTTTCATAAACGACTGAATTCGGGAACAACACGTCAACTATTGGGGAAGCACCCCAAAACAGGCTCATGGAAAAGCTTTGATAGGCAGACCATGTCCCAAAAGAACTGGAGAACTACTCTTTATGAATAGGAACTAGTTGAAAGTGATAACAGGGTTCATGACTGGGCACGCCCCAGTAAGGGGACACTTGAACAAAATTGGCATGTACAATTCGGAACTCATGTGCCGACTATGTCACAAGAAACCAAAAACGGCCAAACACATACTGTGCGAATGCGAAGCTCTAGATCACAAAAGACAGGCTCTTTTTTGGACAACCCCAGGCTGATCCAACAACGTATGCGTATAGAACCCACTCATCCAAGGATCTGTATAAACTTGTACAAGGTACAAAGGTAACAGAGAGGGTGCTATGAACTAACATGGGGTAAAACACAATAAGTAATAGTAATATTTGGAGACATAGTCAGACGAGACAAGGAGAAAAAAAAAGTTATCTGTCGTGAATAATATATTTGTTCAATATAATTTATAATTTACAATAAATAAGAAACCAAGTGAAAAAAAAATAATCGTTGAATAATCTTAAAACAAAAATCAACCATTATAGGCCAGTCATTTGTTGGAATATTTATTAAATTGAACTAATTGTAAATTTACTTTTGCAACTTTTTCTGATGTCCGGAATATATTAATAATTCCAAAAAATAAAAATTTATTATAACTTTCTTAAAAAAAATTGCAAAAGCGCTGCAAATTTGAAGCAATATATATACTGTATTATTTTCAACATTATATCAGATTTGCAAGTCCGGAACATGATTTTTTTGTAAAAAGTGTTTTTGTTTATAACATAGACAAAAAAATTGCAAAAGTGCTGCAAACTGATGACATAACTCTTACAAGTTTTTGGAACAGTTATTCCAATTTGCAACCTTTTATTTTGAACGGAAATTTTTTTTTTAAAATGTCAAAATAATTTTTTTTCTTCTAATTTTGCCAAAAAAAATGCAAAGTTTTGAAAACAAGAATTACACACGAAAGGTGGTAGAAAAACGTAGTAGCTAGGGGCGATGAGCAATTTGACACAGAATTATTATAAAAGAAAGAAAGAAACAATTCTAAATGATCTTGTTTTATTTAAGCATTAAATTCAGTCCATCAATGAGTATATAATCATACGAACATATTTAAAAAAATATATATTCATCATCATTTCTTGAGTCAAAAAGTTTAAATGAAAGCACCTTTTATTTATTTATTTATTTATTTATTTATTTATTTATTTATTTGGGTTACACCATCCAACAGTATAAAACCAATTACAGGATGAACACAAAAATAATTACAATTACAGCATAATTTACATCATAAAAATAATAAAATATTAAATATTAATAATAGCATAAATATACAGGGTGTCCCGAAATTAGACGGTCATATTTTAACAGCATAATCTACATCCTAAAATGGGAGTAAAAGTTTATATAAACATAGGTCCAAAAACGTCTCTTTTCCGAGATACAGGGTGTTAAAAGTGAAGTGCTGATGACACTCTTTTGTAAATATTTTCTAAACTTTTAAAGATAACTAAATGAAATTTGGTACAAATGCTTACCTTTTTTACGCTCAATTTAATGGACTAAACCCCGGTTTTTGATCATCTTCATAGGTGGGTAAATTAGGGGGGCTTAGGGTAAAATTGTTTTGTTGACAGTTTTTAACATTTTTGACTATAAAATTAAGAAAACCAATATTTTCTTTATAATAAAGCTATTCGAAAGTGTAAACAATAATTAGTAGGCCTGTGAAATCAGAAATTTTATTTTTTTTTTACTTTGAAAAACCGGTGACTAAAGAAATTTTAGAAAATATTTACAAAAATGTGCCATCAGCACTTCACCTATAGCATGTAGATTACGCTGTTAAAATATGACCGTCTAATTTCGGGACACCCTGTATATAAACAAAAAATATTTTAATATACGTTTTAACCATCATAAGAAAACGCAAAAAAAAACTCCGTTAGGAGAAAAAGCTACGTTGTCTTATGATAATTAACTCAATCCACAACTAAGCGTTTTATTTCTTTAATTGAAATAGAAAATAAATCAACATCATTTTGAAGTTCACAAAAATTTTAATACATGAACTATATTGGAGAAAATTTTAAAATATTTGTCTTGGGAGTCTGAAAATAGAATTACAAAGGGGAGCGAGTTCTGATACTAGGGAACATTAAACATTAGTTGACGAAGTAGTTCGGGACAGTCAATTTTATAATTTCATAATTTGTAAAGAATGCAGATGGAATAACATTTCTTGCGAGTACGTAATTCAAGGATATTAAATCTATTCAATAAGATGGTTTGCGGAATATTGCGAGTAGGGTAGACGCCATCTAGCTTGCACCACAAATATTTGACCAATTTTTGCTGAATATTTTCTAATGCCTGACTATGTACTTTATATCCAGGACTCCAAACATTGGACGCATAGTCTAGCTTACTACGTAAAAAAGCGTTAAAAATAGTTTTAAAAGTGTTAGGCTCAGAGAACTGGCGTCCATTTCAAATGACAAAACCCAAATTTCTGTATGCTTCTTTCTGAATTTTAACCTTTTACCTTTAGTAAAAACTTAAGCAAGGATATACCCAGTAGTTCCTTTTCTTCCTCACAAAATATAGGTACAAATATCACTTCTTTTTTCGAACTTACATCCAGGGCCGCCGAGAGCCAGGTAGGTCCCCAGGACAATTCTCCAGGTCGGGCCCCGCGACAATTTTATAAAAAATTAGGCCCTTTTTAATATCACATTTCTAAAAAAAATTCTAAAAAAGAAAGTCTTGCAGCAAAACCTTCTCCTCCTATTCACTGAATCTCTCTTTAAAAAAAGAAGGTCTTCAAGCAAAACCTTCTCCTCCTCTTCACTGACTCTCTCAAAAAAAAATAATCCATAAAAAATTTCTCCGCCAAACTGCTCAAGAAGTTGCCGGGCCCCCTTATGCCGCTTCCGGGCCCCCCACTCGAACCTAGGCCCCGGGAATTAGTCCGGCTACCCCTCCTCTTGTCGGCCCTGCTTACATCCATCTTTTCTGTTCTCAAGACGAATTTACTCTGCCTTGCTTTGAGACAGAAGACAAGAAGCGCTGCGTATTAATTAAAAATTGCGTTTGCGTCAACGTAACGTTAATGCGACTGCTAAAAAACGTTCGTGAGCATGGACCTAACAGGTATTTTCAAAGTTAAACTAAGAAAATCCCCTGTATAGTTCTTATATTATTGTTATATTGTTGTTATATATATTAACGTATATGTTAACGTATAGAAATTTTAGTAAGAAACTTTTCTCAATTTGCAGTTATCGGTTATCAAAACATAAATATGTAAGCCCAATTAGTAAACATAATTAAAGGACATTTGCAAAATTTATATTTAGTAATTTTAAATTTTAAATTTAAATTAATGTAAAAAATAGGAAAACATTCACTTGTCAATAATTTTTAAACATTCATTCATTTTTCTATGATAAATGCTTCAGCAAACATCTAAAAAAAAATGGTTGGTATTTATCACATTAACTACTCTGATTGCATACTTATCAAATTTTTTGGCAACTGCAAAATGTGCGAATTGTTGATTTTTATTAATTTTTCAAGGTTCCGGACCTCGTCCGAGGTTGCAAATTTACCAGATGGTTAAGAAAAATAATATTAACATTTGCAACCAAATTAGAGGAAAATAAAAAATTATTTTGATATTTTTACAAAAAAAAAAAATATGAAAGGTTGCAAATTGGAATAGCTGTTTCAAAAACTTGTATGAGTTATGTCATCGGTTTGCAGCACTTTTACAATTTTTTTGTCTATTATATAAACAGAAACGCTATTTTACAAAAAAAAATCATGTTCCGGACTTTCAAAAAAGTTGCAAATCTGATATAATGTTGAAAATAATACAATATATATTGCTTCAAGTTTGCAGCACTTTTGCAAATTTTTTCTCAACATTATAAACAAAAGTGCCATTTCGTTATAAATTAACTAGTTCCGGACCTTGGAAATGGTTGTAAATTTAAACTAAGTTTTATTTGAGCTAGCCGATTATTATTGCAAAGTTTGAAAACTTTTGTAATTAATGTGAAATGTCTTTTACAGACTGGCCTATTATATTGATGATTGTCACAATAATAATGTTGCTTTAGGAAACTTCAGTCGCGCAACCTTATTTTTTTCTCAGAAAGGAAGGAATTTGTATTTTTGTAATCTTCAATACAGTTTAAATTACAATTCAAAAACAGAACAAATTATTTGAATTTTTTGATCCTTTAAGATTTTTTTAAGCGATGACCAGTGGTGGTACATCTAAGGGGGTTGCCAAATATTTACGCCATTTTTAAGTGATATATCTAGTAGTCGCCAAGCCAAGAAAAATGTAGGTATAGGTGGTTTTTTAAAAATGATATTTCCATGGTGTTTGACATAAAATTCGCTATTAATTAATCGTAATATAATTATTTGAAAGCAAAATGTTTGTTTTAATAATTAATCTATTAGTTCGATTAACTAAGGCACAAAATGACTTTCAGCTTATTCGCCATTGTTGCGAAGTGAAATAGAAGTATAATAGGTATAGGTACTTCCTAAAAACTGATTTAATCTCAAAGTTTAAGTGGTCATCAAGAGTGAGTCCTGAGGCCTATTTCATAAAATTGACAAGGGGGGTAGCCATGTGTGAGTTGAGGTAATTTTAAGGTGAAGGGTGAGAAAAAGTCCTTTATATCTCACAAGGAAAGTCAATGTTTAATTGTTTAACAAAACATTGAGTGCGACCGGTTTCGAAGTGTCATCACTTCATCTTCAGGCTCGCCATACTCTCCATCCACTAGGGAATACTACAAAAACAAGTTTCATCAATTTTGGGTTGAAATAAATTGTAAAATGAACCGATTTACACGTAATAAAAAGTTAAAAATATTTGAAAAAACAAATGTTAGTCAATTATAGTAAAAATTTAAAATATTCAAGACTATACAAAAACAAATCACATACATTAAACAGATTAAAAGATAAAGAGTTTATTTTGCAAATTGCAATCCGAATTTTACTTTTTAGCCCGTCAAAATTCTCTTTCATGAAATATAAATTTATTAAAATATGCAAAGCGCAAAGTGAAAAGTTGTAAAGTAGTTTTATGAAATAGGCCCCTGGTTAAAAGTTAGGGTAGGCTGTAGTACGTTTTTTATTTTAAAAGTTAAAAATCGTATACAATTAAAATAGTATAATAATTTTGCATTTTAAAGTTAAAATGATAAATATATTTATACCACGGCAAAAAACGACGAAGATACAAATATGTATCGATCAATAAGTATACTTTTTTAACATCACTCTGTAGTTTGTCAACTCTATTACCCAATCAGGAAGAGGAAGGTTATGATAATACATAATAGCTCATCAGGATTCGCCACACTTTCCGACATATGTGAAGTCCAAGGACATTTTATAAATCACACGGCCCTATTGTTACTGACGTCAATAATTATACGAGTATATCAGTTTGCCTAGTAAAATTATCGCTTACTCTTTTACTAGTGTGACAATTTATTCATATACAACCTGCATTTTATAATATATGTCCCGAGATTTTTTTTTTATTAATTTAACGTCGGCCTATTTCTATTTAAAAGGTTTAAACACCGACGCTGGTTAGCACGCTATCCTAATTATCAGAATTTTAGCCGAATCCCCGGTGTTCCAACCAGAGAAATTTAATCAGTTTTTTGTCAAAATTGCAAAGAACATAATAAAATCGCCACCTTCTATGCCAGTATCAGCTCTATTAAATTTTAAAATGTATCCAGCTCGATACGTTTCTTTTTTCTGTATCTATACTGTTGAAGAAGAAGAAGAAGTCAAAAATGCTATAAAATCATTAAAATATAATAATAATAATAATAATAAATTTTATTGACCTTCTATTAACTATTTACAAACAAACTATACAATGTAAAAAAAACATACAAACGGTCAAAAGGACTTTTGATCAGTTAAAAACTGTTCTTCCTCAGAAGCCTGAATGAAAGTAAAACAAAAGGAATATCAAATTAAAAATACGTATACATGTAAGTACACGAATGAAACAAAAAAATATAATACAAAACAAAACATTTTTTTTACATATTTTTTCAATAATTTTTTTTAACAATTTTTTTCTGACAATTTTTTCCCTAACAATTTTCTCCCTAACAATTTTTTCCCTAAAAATTTATTTCCTAACAATTTCTTTTTGTTTACATTTCTAACCGATGAGTTAATCTAATAAGAAAAAGGTCTTTACAAAAACAGATCACATATTTCTTAGACCAAAATAAGTCGATCTAAGTAAAATTACCTTAGTACAAAGTTGCTTCGTTTGGGCTCCAGAGGGCCTCGAAGTTACAATTTTTAAATCGTTTTTCCCATATAAATTTAAAACGGCATAAGTGATTTTGCTTAAATTTGGTATATTGGTAGAGTTTTATGTGGCAAAAAAAAATGATATTAAAATTTTGTCCGATAATAATACATAGGCGTAGAACTTGATTTTTTAAATAATTGCACCTTTAAAAATTCTACGCCAATGGAAGAAAAGGAGTTTGAGTATGAAATTTAGATTGCGCAACTCATTTACTTTAAAAAAGGTACTCTTGATAAGACTCGATTACTCTCATGGTTTTCGCTAAATTTCTGTTTTAATAATTTAGAGTGTATAGGTTTCACAAAAATATTTATATACAACATAATCAAAATAGAGATTTTACAAAAATTGTTCAAAATGTTCACCATTTTCACGCATACAAAGATTTATACGTCGAAGAAAATTAAAATGTATCCTTTCCATAACTTCTTCATCACCTCTAAGATTGTTTATTGCATCTTGAATACGTTGCCAGAGTTGTTCCTCATTTTCTACAGGTTCCCTGTAAACTGTGGATTTCAGATTTCCCCATAAAAAGTAATCCATCGGTGTTAGGTCTGGGGAACGTAATGGCCAGTTTACAGGTGCGTCATTACCTCTGCCTATCCATTTGTGTGGATATTGTTCATTTAAGTGGTTTCTAACGTTTAAAGAAAAATGTGGTGGAGCTCCATCTTGCATAAACCACATATCTCTCCGAAGTTAGAGAGGTAAATCTTCTAACAATTCTGGCAACGTATTTTATAGAAAATCCAAATAATTTTCTCCAGTTAATCTTCGTGGAAGTATGACAGAACCAACAATGAAATTACCAATTATTCCAGCCCACACATTAATTTTGAATTCGTGCTGAAAATGATTTACCTTTATTGCATGCGGATTTTCAACGGCATAAACATGTTCATTATGGGTATTAGTTATACCTCTTCTTGTAAAACCCGCTTCATCGGTAAAGAGAACCTTCTTGACAAAGTTTGGATCTCTTTCTCTTTGCATATTAACAAATCGACAAAAACTCAAACGAATTTGAGGATCATGGACTAATAATTCTTGTACTGGCTTCTTATGGTATGGATATAGCAATTGTTCTCTAAGCACTTTACGAACGACATCTTTACTTACTCCTAGTTCCCTTCCAATTCGTCTGGTGCTTAATTCTGGATCTTCTTCAACACGTTCTAAAATGTCTTCTTCAATTTCAGGAATCCTTACAAAACGTTCTCTTCCATTATCAACAGTGTTTTTAGTCGAATATTTAGAATAACTATGTAAATATGTTACGACATGAGTTTTTTACTTTGTATTGGAATGAAGTTTTTATTGCATTTTATGAGATTATAATAAACTTTTGCATAATTTTCGAATTCCTTATATTCCTATTTTAATTTTGTAAAAAATATAGTAAGGCGGCTATAGGCGCCATATTTGTTTTTCCGTCCTTAAAAGAAAGTATGTTTAAGTATTTATAAATCTTTTTTAGGGAACATCACAGTTCATTACACTACCTACATCCTAAATTTCGTAAGAATTTACGAATAGATCCTTTGAACTAGGATGTTTCATGTCAGACTTCCAAGACAACAAAATAATAGTCATATTATAGATATTTTCGAGAAACATTAGCGAAACAATACTTCTTAAATCGAACTATTTTTATATTTCATATAAAAGCTGTTATTAAAAAAACCAAGTATTGTACTCTAACGAATTACGAATTTTTTCCAAGTACTACTTTAAAAACCTTCTGTTGTGGATTATAATAGTATTACCCCTATTTAAGTACAAATACCCTATAACATTTTTGATGTCAATTATGCAACTGCATGCGAAACAAACTACTAACATACATTTAGAAACAAGGGGGAAGCAACAAGGTCATTTCAGACAGGAGGTCACCGCAATATTTACGTCTGCTCTATGCTTTATTAGTTTGTATTGCCGTCATCGTAACGGTATTACTAAATATTGAACAATTTTTCAATAAATTTTGGTTTGATTGATATGATTGCCATAATCATTTCTGTTTTTTATTGGTAGTAATAGTCGTCTGCAAAGGAAACTCCCACGAAATGAAAATTGCCTCTAAAATCGGTTTTAAATGAATCAAATAGAAAATAGTATATTTAAATAAAACATTTGAAGAGAAGAAAATTGAGAAGATAACCTGATTGTTATTGGAGCAGTGATTCCTCGAATTTTTGAACTGCTTTCCATACTAGATAGTAGATACCTACTGTAATATTTCAGATTATGTGAAAAGAAGTATTCTTGTCCTAAAGAAAATTGATATTTCTTCTCAGTCGCAGGGACATTTATTTTGTTTAAAACATTTATTCACCTGTTGTCTGTTGTCGATTAAAATATTTACAACACAAGTATTGTGCCTGCCATGCAGGTAGATACCCGCTGGGCATAATATAGCGATATCTTCGCCTATGATACGCTTTGTTGTTGACAATATGATTATACTAAATATAGCAACCCTTACTTCTTCCCATACATATCTGTGATAATTTATAATAAATAGTCTTATGGTATGCTGATAATTAATAAATTAAAAGAACCATAAACCTCAATCGGTCGAATGCCAAAGGACATGCTTTTCATTGCTTTTTTTTATTTTAATGTATGGAGTGATCCACAAAAATGTTTCTAAAGTAGGAAAAAGTAGTATGTGGTCGGAGCATTCAATTATTTTTCTTCTTCTTCTACTTTTACTTTCCTATCTGTATACAGATATAAGGAAAGTATAGGAATCATGACATTTTTCGACCTCGAGTTTTTGATGGATTTTTACGTTTTGAGGTCCCCTGAATCCGTTTTGACTATTTTCGCGATGATGTCTGTCTGTGTGTGTGTGTGTGTGCGTGCGTGCGTGCGTGCGTGCGTGCGAGCGTGCGTGCGTGCGTGCGTGGGTGTGTGTGTGTTTGTCTGTGTGTCGCATAACTCATGAACCGATACACGGAAAAACACCAAATTTTAAACTTAAGCTTTGTTCCAGCGCCCAATGAGTTGATTAGATTTTGGGCAGAGTCGGAACATCTGGGGGGTACTATATGGGTGGTCATTTTTATATTTTATGGAATATATCTGTTATTTACGTTTGGGGAAGAAAATTCTTCAAATAAAAGTTACTTCTTATATTATTATCTATAATTTTTGTTAATGCAAAATTTTCCTAAAATGGTCCGTATTCGAGAAATTTAACAAAATGTAAAAAAATATTTTTTTATAAAAATTGTTTATTTAAGTAAAAGTTGTTTGTAATATAATTCTTTATAATTTTTATCCCATACATAATTTCTCTAAAATGGACCGTATTCGAGATATTTGAGAAAATCTGTAAATTTCGAAATTTGAAGAAAACTCAAAAACGGATAAAGAAAAAACATTAAATTTTAAACTTAAGTTTTATTTCGGCCTGACATGAAATGATTAGATTTTGGACAAAGTCGGAACATCTGGGGGGGGGGGGGTACTTTATGGGAGGCCGTTTTTATATTTTATGGAATATATCTGTTATTTATGTTTGGAGAAAAAAATTGTTCAAATAAAAGTTACTTCTAATATTATTATCTATAATTTTTGTTTGATGTAAAGATTTCCTGAAATGGTCCGTATTCGAGAAATTTGACAAAATGTGCAAAATTCTGATTTTTATGAAAATTGTTGGCTAAAAGTTGTTTGCGATATCGATCTCTATAATTTTTGTTTTTACATGATTTTTCTAAAATGGACCGTAATGGAAAAATTGTAGGAAAAGTGCTAAATTTAAATTTTTCAGTATTTTCGTTTTCAATGAATATCTATAGAAAAATGTTTCGAGGTAGATATATGTGGAAAATGTATATATTTAGTTTATCCTCCTCTAAACATTTATAGAGGTGCTGCAATAGGTTGTACAAAATAACCGGAAAAAGCCTGTAATAACTAGATAGGAAAGTCATGTGTTGGACACATCAGATTTTTTTAAATATTATTTTGAATTTAGGCTTCTAGTTATCACTAGATGACTCATATATTCATCTTTAACTTTTCAGTAACTACACCGGTACACCATAATTGCAGTCTGATCAATATTACAGCTTATTTTCATACATTTTTGATGTCAACTTCAAAATTAGAAAGTAATGCTTTCTTAGTTTAAATAGGAAGTTTAAATGGAAGTTAGACTAAACTGAAGTTAGTTTATATTAAAAATAATTTAGTTTAATTTAAAGTAAAAATGAAAATAATGGCCACAAAATTGATAATTAAATATATACATTTTATTTGGGTTATTTGTCTATGAAGTGAGTCGAAAAGTGAACATATTTTTTTTTGCTTTCTCTTCCTTATTTTTTTATTGTTTTTCTGATACTACTAGCTCAAAATTGTTAAAGACCGTGATACTATAGCTTGATGTTTTATTATGTAATTAAATTTTTCCTTTTAGGTCGTTGTCTGAATGGTTTTGTACAAACAATAACTTTCTCTTTTCATATGATGATGTACTTACTACTTTTGTCCTTTTTTTCTGTAACTTCCAGTCTAGTGGTACATTTTTTAAATAATTCAACCTGAATATTGATTTGCATGCAGACGCCTTGCAATATATTTTGGATTAATTCCTTTCTTATACTTATATTCCTTTCATTTTGTCATGTCAGTGCCAGTGGAATATTAGAAATATCATGTAGCGCAAAAATGTATACATATACAGTTGTTGATTACAAATTTGTAGGCACTACCAGAAATATCTTAATTCAATGCAATAATTATCATTCAGCACGATTTCTACAAATATAAAATCGACGAACGATTACAAATATTCTGGCAATGCATTAAAAAATATGAAATCATCAGCTCATTTTGCTTTGTGGTAAAATAACATTAAAAATGCATTTACTTAATTTCACAGTTAGCATAAAACATAATGCAATTATATAATTATAAGTATAGAGTACGAGAAATGATTTGTGTAATTACTTAATATAATTATTAGAAATTAAGTTGTACAGAAATAAAACGAATACGAGTATGTATTCTTTTTTCAAACTATACCGTTAGTTATTTTTGTCACAAATTCAGGAAGTTATATTATTTTGGGTCAAAATTATTGTCTTAATCCCCTGGGAGTAACATTTATATAGTACTATAGTCCTTGAAATGAGTGATCAAATTAGTTTTCTCATAAGTCTGAGGCAATCAAGTCATTATTTTTATTATATTTAATTAGCTGTATATTGCACCTGATCTAAATTAATATATTAGTAATTTTGTAGTAACCTAAATGAATGAATAGTCCCTCATCTGCCTGTAAAAATTGACATGTCGTGTTTTTATGTAGTTCTACCCCATAAATTAGAATATTTTGACATTTTTTTCTAGAAAATTCAGGATGAATAGAAGGTTAAATGTATCGTTGCCACAAAAAATTATTGCAATATCATCTTAGGTACAGAAAACAAGAGTGGATATGATGGTCATATAGCACGTAGACGAAATTTGAGCACGACGCCATAGACGGAGTGCTCAATCATCTGAGTGCGATGTGGACAATCCATTCGAGTTGTACAGTATATTTTTTCTACGACTCAATAACGAAAATTTACAAATAAGGCATATAAGAAGGCATAAGAACGCTAACCTCAGGACCATCTACTCTTTTATTACTGAGGGCCTTTCTATGGAGCTTCAGTATTGCATTCGTGCAGATGAAAACATTTTCTTATCCCCATTTTTTAAAACTTTTTGCATGTTTCCAAAAATGCAAAAAAAAATTCGTCTGGTCGTCTGTGTGTATGTATGCCGGAACGATAACTCTAGAACGAAAGTTCTGATTGACTTGCGGTTTTGATTTTCTTGAATAATTACTTATAACTTAAAACCCTATTGATTTTCAGAATTTTCGGTTCATCCTAACTACTTTAATATCAATTTTCTTAAAATCCGCATATACATTTCTTTTGTGACAATTTTAGGAATTCCAATTATTCCTAACATTCCAAACATTCTCTAACGACCTGTCAAACAACAGCTGTTGATAGTAAAGGCCCAGTATATATACCAATACAGTAGCGACAGATCATTTTTTATGAGGGGTCCATATTTTTCTGCGCATGTCCGAAAATAAGCGACAAAAACGTCAACGTCAATAGTGTCAATGCGATGTAAATATGTCATTATTTTTGTTTGTTTGCAGTGCATATTTTGAGACATTTTTATTATTTTAGTTTTTCATTTATTGTGTGATATTTTTGAAATGGCTTCTGCACCTGATCAGAAAAGAAAGAGATGTGTCTATCGCCCTTGTCCATCTCAAACAGAGTAAACAGACAAAGGGACAAGTTATTTTGCATTTCCCATGGAGCCAGAAAGGTATGTCTTAAGAAAATACTTTCAATTTTTATATTTGAAAACCAAATATTTATTTGACAACCAAATATTTATTATTTAAATGTCTGGAGGACAATTTTTACAATTTCAACAAAAATAATGTAAAAAATATATAATTTCTGAACTACCGTCAATCTAAACATTTGTTATCAACTTTTTTATATTTTAGGGCCAACATGTGGTTAAGAGCTTGTAATAGGGAAGATTTGAGTAACATAGATGTGAACAGTCTTCATCGGAATTACAGGTTGTGTGAGAAACATTTTGAGAAGAATTGTTTTTCTAAAACGTTGAACCGTAAACGTTTATTGCCTACTGCTGTTCCCACATTTTTTATCCATCTAGGTCATCAGCCAAATGTCTATCTTCTCCCTAATACATCGACCAAGTGCTTCCTCTGTTGAGACTATCATTGAACATGAACGAGACATTTTTGAAAGCGTACCATGTGCAACCTTTGGACATTCTTAATCAAAAATCCTACCTCCAAATTATTATAATGAATTAGATGTTCTTTGATTCACTATGTCCATTGATTAAAAATGTTCTGATTGACTACATCTAATCAAAATATATATGTATTTCTTGTAAAGTAGCAAAAAGAAAACAAAAAAATGTATTTTGTGGTGTTATTATTTTAACTGTTTTTTAATTTTTGATTTGTTTCATTTATTCAATATTTAAGCACTTAAACAATATATATAAACTTATAAATAGTTGTATGATATATATACGTTAGGGAAATTAGGACAAGGATGATTAAATTCTATTTCTTTCATAATATCAAAAAAAGCTATGCGATATACCAGACATTACACAGGTATTGCTAAAAATAGATATAACATTTTTTTATAATTTAAATATATAGATAATAAACTTTTCATTTGGAGTTTTTAGGCCTCCATAAGTGCTTTATTTGCAATCATATGTTAAAATCTGTGAACTATCCAAATCTTCACATTCTTTTGAAAATTTAATAAATGTATTACATCCATGTATGCCTAAAGCTTTTTTGATCAAATAGCCACAAACATATTTAAATGGATTTTGAACTATTATATCTTCTGTCCTGTAGCTGTAATTAGGAAGAAACACAGCTTCTCGAGTGTTTTTATTTATTTCAGGATACAGAGAGACAATATTTTTTACATCTAATTGTAGCAAGTGTTTGTCCAGGTCTTCATTACAATTCATGGAATTGCAATAAAGATAATTTTGACAAAAAAGTTTTTTAAATGCCCTTTCGAATTGTACAGGTGTTGGATTAATTAAATTCCCACCCTGTTGCCTAATGGACCCAACAAATTTTTCTAGACAGTCACTGTTGATTCTTCTAGCCATTAAATATTTAAATCCCGCAGCAGATAACCTTTCTCATACAAATTTTAAACCATAAAATCGTTAAATATAAACATCTAATTTTTATGATGTGACGTTAATAGTATTTAATTATATACATAGGTAATATAAGCAATTGGGCAGCATTGTGCTTAACGGGTGACTTACAACAGGCATTTGCTAAAACTCATCTGAAGTCAAAAATTTGTACGTAGGAACAAAAATTGAAATAAAATAATTCTTGTATTGTAAATTCATTAAAAACTTACTAATTTGTAATTGTGTGTTTTAATAATTATTATTGTTATATGTTGTTTCACTTCTAAAAAGATACCCACATAACCTCATTTTAAATAAAAAAATAAGGTGCAGAGTTAATTTATTAGTTCCAGGAAGAAACCAAAAAATGTTTTAACACATTTCATACAATGAATGGCATACAAAAGTAATTTATTTTAATCTAATGATAAAATTTTAAAATTGGCACATCTAGATTTTCACCGGAACTCATTTATTTAAGTTACACACAATATTTTGATTAATTTATTTGCCTAGAATACATTAAAATGTTATATGTACATGTTTTAATTTTTTTCTAAGTGTACATCGCTAATTTGCAATTTTAGAGTTTACTTTTCTCCGTGTAGAAATAAGCGACAAAAACGTCAACTGTCATTGAAAATCTGACCACCCCGACATCAAAGAAGCCGACGCAATCTGTCGCTACTGTATTGTTCTTTATACTGGGGTAAAGGTGAAATTTCTAAGGCGGGTTGCGACCTTCATATTTGCAACCATAGCTATTTTTGAGGCTATTTTTATGCGAAATTATTAGCCAAGCCTGCCAATTTATGAAAAATATGCTTTGGAGCAAATATTTTACGCTCTGGAAGATCACTGAAAATAAAGTAGGGAAACAAAAAGATGAGTTTTTACAAATTAATAAGGTTAAAGTAAACGTTTATTATGTAGTACTTAAAAAAATAAAAACTATTTGAACGAAAAAACCAAAGAACTTTTTATTTATATAAATAGATTAGGTATCAGCACACTACCTTGGGGAATTCCAAAGTTAATTGCCTGTTTTGGTTAATTGTGTTTTTAATTTTGACCACTTATTTCCTATTTGTTAAGTAGTTCCCGTAATACCCTAATATCAACTTCCTTAAAGGCACTCAGTAAATGCCTATGAAATATATTGTGGATACCAACTTTATAAATTGTAACAGATATTCAATTAACACACTGTATATTAAAATTAAAATTTTATAAATTTACTAAGAATAATTATTTAAATAAATGTACAACAACCAGTTACTATAATAGAAATATCTCTATTACTTATAAACTTAATTAACCTCTTAATATGTTGTATAAACAAATATACAGGGTGTCCCAATAGTATGTGGAAGTTCGATATATCCTATATTATAGAAAATATCAAACAATGTTATTTACAAAAGTTGTAGATAATATTAATCTGCACATTTCAAAATTATTTTCGATTATACAGAGTGATCTATAACTTCAGAATTGATTAAACCTATGTTTTTTTAAATGGACCACCCTGTATTTAATTGTAAATTTGAATTCACCTGACTTTGCCCTTCAAGAAAATACCAACATGTATGAGGTTATACTGGGTATTTTGGAAGTTTAAACCAATTTTATATGAAAATTGTACTAGGTTCAACCCTCTGTATATTTCAAAAGAAACAATCGAACATCAAAATTTTTTTGAAGAAACATTTTTAATGATAGTCTACTTTTATAGGAATATACTAATTTTTTGCCTAGTGCAACAGACGTGTACAGGGTGAGTCAAAACTCAGATACATTATTTTCTCAATTTTTTTAAATGTAACACCCTGTATTTCATATCACTACTAAAAAGTACTCTAATTATACGTTCGTTTGAGTTAAATATTGCCCATCCCTAAACACAACAGTTTAGCGAGATTCTTAGATAAAATATTAAAAAGGGTTAATTATAACTAAATTCACAATGTAATTTGAGTTAAACTCCTGTTAAATATTACATACTAGTTACTAGTTAACCATTTTATATTTTTAAGGTACCTGGTACAATTTTTTATCAACTGAAATTATTTTTTAGGACCTTTACAACTTTTTATATAAACTGCAATGAAAACGCTAACAGAACTTCAAATTTTTTTGTGAATTAGATCAAGTGGGCTTTGAAATTTATGTCAAAAGAATAATTTGACAGTTCCGAATTGTTTAAATAAAAAAATAAAATTACGTTTAGTATTCAAGTATTTAAATTTATTGATTTGACTAATTTAAAAATGAATTTTGAAACGAATGAATTGACTGATATGATTTGAGTACTAGGGGCTATGATGAAAATTGCTTGTCGGCAACTAGAATTTATAAGCAAAAATATCCGGATCGACGACAACGTCGTAAAGAAATTTTTTAAAATCTGTTGGAAAGATTCAAACGTACAGGTAATGTAGCATATCAAAAAAATTATAGAGAAAAATGAACTTTAAATGAAAAAAATGAACTCAGTATTCTACTTAGTGTTCCCGAAAATCCAAACACCAGTACACGTATCATGGAAAATGAAACGGGAATAAGTAAATCATCTGCAGGGCCGCCGAGAGCCAGGCCGGGCCCCAGGACAATTCTCTAGGTCGAGCCCCGTGACAAAAAAAAGTTCTTCCTCAAACAAAAACTTTTCCTCTTCTACTTCAATTAAATTTTCTAAAAAAAGATCCTCAACCAAACACTTTTCCTCCTCTGCTTGAATAGCTTTTCCTAAAAAAAAAAGATCCTCAAGGTAAAGCTTTTCCTCCTCTACCTGAATAGCTTTTTCTAAAAAACAGGTCCTCAAGGTAAAACTTACTGAGTTTAAAAAAAATCCCCAACCAAAAACTTCCCCTCTTCTCTTCTGTCGAATTTCTCATACAAAACAAAAAAACCAGTTGCCGGGCCCCCCACATACCGCTGCCGGGCCCCCATTTGAGTCCGGGCCCCGGGAATTAGTCCCGGCTACCCCCCCTCTTGTAGGCCCTGATCATTTGTCAATAGGATACTATTAAAAAATAAAGTACATCCATACCATATCCAACGTCATCAGGAGCTTGAAAACGATTTTAAAAAAAGAATACCTTTTTGTGAATGGGCAATAGAGAGCATTAATAATGAAAATGATTTTTTTTGATTGTGTACTTTTTGGGAATGAATCAACTTTTCACAAAAACGGTTTCGTCAATAGGTACAATTTTCATTACTAGTCCACCACCAATTCTTATGAGTTAATGACACATAGCCAAACACGATGGTCTATTAACGTTTGGGGTGGTATATTAGGGGACTATGTCATTGGACCACATTTTTTTCATGGTTGTGTAACTGCCGAGGTCTACTTAGACTTTCTTCAGAATCATCTAGCACTACTATTGGAAAATATTCCACTAAATATAAGACGCCGAATGTGGATATTACATGATGGAGCTACTGTACATCATGCTCAACCAGTTCGCAACTTTCTGAACTATAATTTTGAAAGCAGGTCGATTGGAAGAGATGGTCCAGTTATGTGGCCTCCCAAGTCCCCTGACCTCACTAAAGTAGATTTTTATTGTGGGGTTTCGTAAAAAACGAGGTTTATAAAACTAGTCCATTAACTAGCGAGGAAATAAAGAAAAGAATAAGACGAGTGTTCGCGAGCATAGATGTACAATGTTTGAAAAACGTTCAAAGATCATTTGAAGCTAGATTACAACATTGTATTGCAGTTGGAGGGAGTCACTTAGAGCAGCTTTTATAATAGCTTATTTTTTTAATTTTTAAATATACTAATGTTGCATTCTAAAAAAATTAAAATAACTTATTTTTGGCTCATATTTTTTTCTTTCAAATATAAAATATCTTCTAAACTGTTGTGTTTAGGGATAGGGACAAACAAACGTATAATTAAAGTACTTTTAGTAGAGATATGAAATACAGGGTGAACCTAACCTTAAAAGTAAAGAAAGTAAATTCAGTTGATAGTAAATTGTAGCTAGGTACCTTAAAAATATAAACTGATTAAACAGTATATTTTAACAGGAGTTTAAATCAAATTACATTGTGAATTTAGTTATAATTAACCCTTTTTAACATTTCATCTAAGAATCTCGCTAAACTGTTGTGTTTAGGGATAGGCAATATTTAACTCAAACGAACGTATAATTAGAGTACTTATTAGTAGTGATATGAAATACATGGTGTTACATTTAAAAAAATTGAGAAAATCATGTATCTGAGTTTTGACTCACCCTGTACACGTCTGTTGCGCTAGGAAAAAATTAGTATATTCTTATAAAAGTGGACTATCATTAAAAATGATTCATCAAAAATTTTTGATGTTCGATTGTTTCTTTTGAAATATACAGAGGGTTGAACCTAGTACGATTTTTATATAAATTGGTTTAAACTTCCAAAATACCCAGTATAACCTCATACATGTTGGTATTTTCTTGAAGGGCGAAGTCAGTGGAACTCAAATTTACAATTAAGTACAGGGTGGTCCATTTAAAAAACATAGTTTTGATCAATTTTGAAGTTATGGATCACTCTGTATAATCGAAAATTTTGAAATGAGCAGATTATTATCATCTACAACTTTTGTAAATAACATTGTTTGATATTTTCTATAAAATAGGATATATCGAACTTCCACACACTATTGGGACACCCTGTATTTATTTCATCAAATTGTACCTACTCGTTTATTTATTACGATGTTTGAGTAACAAACATTTCAGTACTAATCGCAATAATTAATGCTTTATATTTTTGTTTGGAATTTACTGTTATGTAATAGGTTTGATGTAGGTAATAATTTGTTTTGATTTCGCTTTCTAATGTGTGCATGCATTATTTATAAATAACTAAAACAACATTTTATGAAATATTTTATATGAACGGTTTAATTTGTATGGGGATTAATCAGAAGTAAATTTTGAAAGATGGAGAAAGTTATTTTTTTATAAAGATGATGGATACGATTAAATCATTTACAATTTTTTGACGACTGTCGATATCAAAACTGTTTCACTTACGGCCCTTCGGAAGAAAAGGCCAAGGGCAAACAAGTGAATAGTTATAACAAAATAGTAATGAGGAATTTTTATTGTTAACTAACGCATCAGCATTCATAAATATTATACACCTACTCGTTTTATTTTAATTAATATTAGATTTATAAAGAGATGCATGTAAAAAACTTACTGCCAAGCAGGTATTATAACTGTCATAATCGGCAGATCAGATATTATTTTATATTTTATGAGTATTTATTTATTACTAGAAATTACTATTATATTATAAATTATTACTAAAAATGATCATGTTTTGTTTGAACAACACACAGACACATTTTACTTTGCTCTTAAAATATTCCAAGTTTTATTATGGAAATAGTTAATTAAAAAAATAGATTTAATCAATTGGATTGCAGTGTTTGTTAAGTATAAAAATCATTATTTTGTAGTCAAAAGTGCAGTTTAGTCAACAGGTTTTAAATATAAACTAGTTTTTATCTTGCTTTTTGTGTCAAAAAAAAATTAAGCTGATAAACACGATAATTAGCATTTTATGGTAGTGACTATTGCTCCTACCTCAAGTATCTGTTAAAATAGAATGTGTAACATGCAAGACAAAAACGGGTGATCCTGTTTTGATGTGCGACAGTTGTCAAAGGTTAACATACAGAGCGTGTACAGGATTAAATGCAAGTGAGTTGAAAGTAATGGACTCAAAAGGGAAACGATTGCTAAAGTTCTACTGTGAGGACTATCAGTCTAGAATAAAATTAATACCCAAATTAATAGTAAAAATTATTAAATTGGAGTCAGAAATTAATGCCTTAAAAAATATCCAAAATGTTAATATTACTCCTACATATAAAGATAATGATTAGTGAAATGATGGATAGGCAAAGAAGGGCCTCAAATATTATTGTATACAATATTATTGAATCTAAAATGACGTCTAATCAAGAACGTAATGTTGAAGATTGTACCACCATTCAAGAAATCTTACAGGATTTTAATATTGATAAAAGTAAAATTAAATCTTTTAGATTGGGAAAGTTCCTTCCGTCAAAAATAAGACCCATTAAAGTTATTTTGCCTCCGCCAGAAAATGTTAAACTGATTTTAAAAAAACAAAAGTCTAAGTCAGGGAACTAGTGTGAAAATTTATTCTGACCAGACAAATGCCCAGCAAGAATACTTAAAAAAGATTAAAATTGAATTACACACTCTCATTGAGAATGGTGAAACTAATAAAACTATCAAATATATTAATGACAAGCCAACTATTGTTGACAATAATAATTACAATAAAAAAAAACTAATTGAGAAACCTAATATACCATTAAATTCTGATATTATTTATGTCAATGCTTAAAGTTTAATCAGTAATTGTGATCAAATATCTAATTTGCTTTAATCCCAAAGTATTGTCACTAAGCGAAACTAGAACAATAACAGATATTAAAAATAATGAAATAAATATAGAAAATGTTATAGTTGCTCAATTGTTAAATCATATGTTCTGAAAAAAAAAATTATTGGTGCACGTTAGTAAAAATAAATGTTTCATCAGCAGTCTGGATTGTGGGATGTCTTTACCATTCTCCATCAAGTTCGGGTGCAAAATTTCTAGAAGATTTTGAAGCCATTTGCGACAATATTGTTTCTAAAGTGCATAGATTTGTATTAGTTGGTGATTTTAATTTAAATTTGCTTGGTGATAGTTTTTATGTTAACAAAATTTAAGAATCTTTTCTCAAGCTATGGTATCCAACAAAAAGTTACTAAACCTACGCGACTAACTATTGATAGTAAGTCTTTAGTCGATTTTATATTAAATAACGATGATAACTGTGATGATGAAGTTCATGATACTCCGAAAATCAGTAATAATTCTGTGATTTCTGTAATTTTTTCCAATACAAGCAATACTTCAAACAAAGTTATAAAAAAGTATATAATGAAACTAACATTTTTAATGTACAAAATAATCTATGTGCAACTGGGATCTTAATACTATTGATGTTGAAGTAATTTATCATGAGTTATATTCAACTTGTGAAAGAGTTATTAATAAGGTTGCTCCTATTTAGACATGTAAGTATAACCCTAATGTACCATGGTTTGATAATGAGGTTTACAATAAAATTAAAATCCGAGATACCATAGAAAAACTAAAACATGATTACAATAAGTCTTTTAAGTCATGTGCAGAACATCAAAAGCTGAATATGTGGAATAAATTCAAAAAATGTAGAAATGAGGTAGTTAATGTGCTGAAATCAAAAAAATCTACTTATTATTTTAATAAAATTGATTGTTTTAAAGAAAATCCTAAAGAGATATGGAAAACTTTAAAAAAACTAGTAAATATTAAATTAAATGATGTGACTGATCATGTTCAATTTAGTGATCAAACAGGCCATATTATCCTTTATGATAATGTTGACATAGCAACTAAATTTAACGAATATTTTGTTGAAAGTATTATGGATATTATTGGAAGTATTGATGCAACTGTTCCCTGGCATAATCTAAACAATAATGTATACTTACCATTTCACAACTTTAATTTACTAACTTTACATGACTTATATAAAATTTTGAACTCGTTAGATAATAAATATTCTGCATTTAATCTTCTTAATTCTAAAGTTCCAAAGGGAGTGTATGCACCAATTGGGCACATTATTTTAAACTTAATTAATACCTCACTTGATACTGGCAAAGTTCCATCTCAACTAAAAATTAGTACGATTGTTCCAATTCAAAAAGTTAATAATACAATAAAATCGAAAGAATTTAGGCCTGTAAATACTCTCCCGTCAATTGAAAAGGTATTAGAGTTGGTTGTATATGAACAACTACTTGAACATGTTAATAATTCTATTTTAATAACCAACCAGTCTGGGTTCCGAAAAAAGTATTCCTGTGAGTCTGCATTACAGTTAATGGTGAGTAAATTTAAAAATGATGTGGATGAGAATAAATATGTAGTAGCTGTTTTTTTAGACCTGAAACGTGCATTTGAGACCATTGATAGGGGTATTTTACTTAAGAAAATTCAACAATATGGTGTAGGTGGAAAATTATACCAGTGGCCGAATGATTATCTGCAAGGTCGTAGACAAAAAGTACATTTTAACAATCAGATATCACCCGAGATTTACATTGACATAGCGTATTTAGTGATGGATCTGATGATGAGATACTTGAAGATGTTGATACAAATCCTAGTAATTTCCTTAATATTAGTTATATATCTCAAGATCAAATTGTCAACGCAGTTAATAAAATAAGTTAACCTTTGGTCCTGATAATGTTTCATCCAAACTGGTAAAAAATTATATAGGTTTTTTGTCAGTTCCACTCTTTTACTTATTTAATTGTATACTACAAGAAGAGGCCTATCCAGACATTTGGAAAATATCTAGAATCTGTCCCGTTTTCAAAGCTGGTAAAGTTTCTGATACATCAAATTACAGAACAATCGCATTAATCTGTTTTTCCAAAATTTTTGAAAATATATTTTCTAATGTATTATATTCCCACGTAAAAAATTTAATCACGGAATACCAACATGGTTTTGTGAAGCTCAGAAGTACCGCGTCAAATTTGTGTATATTTAAGCAAAACATATCTAGTTCTTTAGACTGTAGAAATCAAGTTGACGTCACATACACAGATTTTAGTAAAGCGTTTAGTAAGTTGTCTCACAAACAATTACTTCTGAAACTGAGACAATTTGGTGTTTCAAAGAGCACACAGACACACACGGCAATTTTACCCTAAGCTCCCCCTAAGTTACCCACCTAAGAAGATGGCCAAAAACTGGGGTTTAGTCCAATAAATGGAGCGTAAAAAGGTAAGTATTTGTACCAAATTTTACCTAATTATCTTTAAACGTTTAGAAAATATTTACAAAAGTGTGGTATCAGGACTTCACCTTTAACACCCTGTATCTCGGAAAAGAAAAGTTTTCGGACCTATGTTTATATGAACTTTTACTACTATTTTAGGGTGTAGATTACGCTGTTAAAATATGACCGTCTAATTTCGGGACACCCTGTATATCATCTATAACTATCAATAAATAAAAAATATTTGAGTTGTTTGGTTTAAAAATAGTATTTCTACATTCTTAAAATATTAACAAGCCACTAAACCCCCAGTAGGCGGCGATAGTCAAGGAATTACTTCGCCAATTGATGACATACCTGTGTTCATGTAATTGTAATCGGACCCTATCCAATATGATTATTCTTCAGCGCACCACACACAACATTGCCAAATTTATGTAGCGAACAAGGTTCCAAATACTTTAAGGGGAGGTCGTGAGATCCGTCCGGTGTGACGTCAGAAGGGACTGGATTGCTCTTAAAAGGCAAAAACATTTACGCCAGAACATTTTAATAATTTCATAAATAAAGCTCCTGATGAAAAATATCTGGCGACACAGGTAATAGCTTTTACAAAGATTTAAACGTTTTTATCATATAGTCAATTATATAATTTTTTCTCGATACTTGTATCTTAGTATTTATTGTTATAGTCCTAGATAAAGTATAGTATTCAACTTGCGGTAATGGTCATGACCTGCATTACCGCTCGTTAAATAATATACTATTAATCTCAATAATTATAAGTATACTGAGAATTAGTTTGATAGAATTGTCACTTATTTAAAATTTTAAAAATAATAGGAGTTGGTTGATCAAAATATGAACTGTGCAGGGGCGGTTTCTCCATTGGTTCATTTGTGCAGTGAACACCCAATTAAATTTCATAAAAACACATTATTTTATAATTATATAAATAACATAAAAATATAAATTTAATTTTAATATTTTTATTTTCATACGTGTTAATCTATATTTTTTGGTACATCATTGTCCTCTGGCTGATCGCGTCTAGGTGGCACAGAATACCTAAGTATACTGTGTCTGTGGCGCATTATGATGAGTGAGCCTAACACGAGTGAGACGATTTGGTGAATGCATAAAGTTAAAAAGAGAAAACAACACGCCAACATATCCTTCAAACGTCAAAGGAACACATTAATTGGCGCTCCGCTCACAAACAAGGTTGCCAAACCAGTGTTGCCAGTCTAGTACAATTCACAATTGTACTAGGTGAAATTTATAAAAACAAATAAACATAATTTCGAGAATCGAGTGCTTATAAAAAAGAATGGCCCACCTCGATCGGAGATAAACATTGTTCAAGAATGTGCCATAAGAAATAGAAAGTTTAAACATACTTTTAAGATTGAACAATATAAAAAAACTTCGTGGTTGTGCGGATGTGATAAACAACATGCTTTGTTTTCTTTTCCTTGTTTAGTTTTTGCAAACAATGAAAATACTAAATCAGAAAGGACAAAAACGGGTGTTAGGGATTTATCTCATTTATCAGCAAAAATTAAAAAACACTTTTATTATTATTATTATTAAACTACTGAACTACCAAATAAACCGAGCAAAAACCTGACACTGATTATATTAGGTAAGCATGTTTTTGCATTATTTCTATAATTTAAACTTGACGTTTCTTTCTTGCACTGTATTAATCGAGGAATTAATATTGTACCCGACATTGTGTAAATTATATTTTTTTTCTTCTATAGAGCACAGAATTGTGGACACCCTTTTTAAATTATAACTGCCTTTAATTATAAAAAATCTAAATAAATATGGGGGATTTAAGGGAGAGGGGTTGAAATTAAAATTAAAAACAAAAAGACAAAATGAAAAGCGATATCAACATGAAATTTTTAGTAAAAATCAAGCCCTATAAGGAGATGAGGCCTATTGATTGTGAAAACAATCTGGTAGAAAATGGGTAGTTAAGGGAGTCTGTTAAACTGCGAAGAGTATCATTTAGAATGCCAGGCATTATATATCTTTATTCTAGTTTTTATTTGTGTAATAGTATGTATTGTGATGGGACTGATCTCATAAAATAAACATTTAAAACATTTTAGTTCTTATTTTATTTAAAAGTTATTATTTTAAGAGGTTTTTAAAAAACATATTTTTTATTTGACATCTGTGACAAATTGTGAAAATTTACAATTAAAACTGAAAAATGGTAGGTAAAGTTTCATATAATATTTTTTACACAAAAATCAATACATAACCTTATATATATATATATATATATATATATATATATTTAAAAATAATCTCAAATTATGAACAAAAGTCAGTTTACTAACTAATAATGTTTATAGGTGGTTTTCAATGTATTAAAAACAAAACAAATATCACACTAACTAAAATATTTATTTATTAATAGTTATAGTGCTTGAAAATAGTATGATGTTGATAATAACTACATTTAATACAAACTCAAATAATAAAAAAAAAACAGCGATATTGGCTCTTGTACAAAGTTTTGGACCGAACTTACAAAAATGATAAAAGTACTGGAAAAAGTAAACACCCATTTCAAATTACCACGAGCCGCTACTGGAACTGTGATTGGTGGATTTTATTGTTTTTGCAGTGTTCTCACTACCTAGAATGGATATGAAATATATTCGTTCAGTTGAAGGCAATAGCATACTTTTTCGTTTTGTAATCTGTGCGTAGATAAGCTAATATCCATGTGGGTGTAGAAAAAAGTATTTATTGTCCGTAAGTGAAACTTTCTTGACAGATGTCGAAAAAACTAGTTACAGAGCTAGTAGTACGAAAAATATGATTCACTGTCCCACTAGGACGCCTATTACAATAAAATAAATAATTTAAATTTTCAATAGCAATTTTTTAAATTGATTTGTAAAATTTTATTAACTGCGTTTGAAGATATTTAGAATAAAATGGCAAAGCGTTTGGTGTAGGGTTGCCAGACGTCACGCTTTTTGACTTGCCTGTATGCTTTTTATGCAAATTCCACGCTTTTTAAAAGCCGCAGAGGAATCGGAATTATAAAAAAATACAGAAATATCCGGGTAAAAGACCCTCGTTTTTACGAAAAATTAGCTGAGGACTTTTTTTTTAGAAAAAATAAAGCTGATTATACCAGGTGTTCTAAATTAAAGCGTTACAGCTATATACCGCTTTTAATAAAAAAAAAAAACGTTTCAGACGAAAGTTTTATAGTTTTGTAGGAAAAAACTTTTGGCTAAAATCGTTTTTTATAGCTAACCATAATATGGCCAACTTTTTTTTCGCGCAGCAACATTTTCAAGTAAAAAAATATTTCCCTCAAAAGTTTCTTATTTTTTATGTACTTTAAGAATATGTAAGAAAAAAATGGGATTCCCATTTAAAAAAACAAAGTTCCCTTCGATATGGCCATATTATGGTCGGCCATAAAAAAATGAATTTAGCCAAAATGTTTCCCCCAAAAAACTATAAAACTTTTGTCTGAAACTTTTTTTTCTAAAATGCATATTTTCGGCGGTATTTAACTGTAACACTTTAATTTAGAACAACCGGTATAAAAATGCTCTATCGTCACGGTTGCCACACTTTTCACTTTCGGAAATGTGGCAACCCTAGTTTGGTATGAGGTAAGTTTGCTCACATCGGAATTAAATCATCATTCAACCTGTTCATTTGACAGAAACATTTTGTAGTATATTCTGTATGTTTTTATAAATAATAAATTACAAAGTGAAAAATCATCGTTTAAATGTGTATTTTATAAAAATAAGTTTCCAACTTAATGAAACCAATTGACCTTAAAATGATAAAATTTACCCATTTTTTAAATAAAAGCACGAATATAAAATAAAAATGTAAAACAATGAGTCCAATTTATCAATATCTCCACATGTTCACAGCGGCATATTGATATTTATTCTTTTATTTTTTGTTACACAATAATTAAAAGTAATTACTTATCTAAAATAAAGTTTGATGTTCGAACTCCGTTAGGATGGGATGATAATTATATTGTAAAAATCTAAAGAGAAGGAAATACCTACTTCAAGTTTCGAAAACTATCTTCGAGGCCAACATACAAATGTCAACATTTTTTCTGGATTTTTTTATTCCGAGTCGATTTTCGTATACTTTTAAATAAGCGCCAATAAAATAAATTATTGATTATCATTGTCGGCACTTCAGATTTCAATTACATATTATTTGATTTAAAAAATTGTGACACGTTGCTGTTACACTGAGAAATCTAATGCACTTGAACAAAATTATAAATGGCTGCAGGGCTGGCCCCAGGGTAGGGCGATCCGGGCGGCCACCCGAAGCGCAATGATCTAAGAGCGCCAAAATCATAGAAAATGAAAATAAACTGATAAAAAAATTAAGTTACAGGCTTTTATAAAATACACTAAAAAGTAAAGAATATTTTTTTATCATTCTGATATCATATCAATAAATTATTTTTCATAATATTGCATTGTCATCGGACCCTTGTAAGTATACCAAATTTCATTGAAATCGGTTCACGGGAATTTTCTCAAAAAAGCGTTGCAAGATTTGACTGATAGTTGACAAGATTAAGAGGCGGCAGGCGGAATTATCATTTTTATTTCTAAGCACATAATTCAAATAATATAATATATTTAAACATTAAGGCAAGATCTAGTTGAATTCAATTCAACATGACAAAACCACTCAACCACCGCCTTTCAAGAATTGACAAGTTTTTCGGCCTGTGGCAACACGACTGTACAGGAAACAACAATTTTGAAACCAAGCGAAACAAGATCTAACTGCATATAAAAAGGAAGTAGACTTAAAACAATGCATTATTTGCCACTAGACTGGTGCGAAATAAAATAGTTTGTTTAAATTGTTAGTGCAAAAAAGCTTTAAAAAAGTGCTTGTGCAAATTGTCCAGTGTTTTAATTTTTGTTTTCATTTTTAAAAACTAAAAAAATCCATCAGACATAAGTCCAAAAAAGGGCGGGGGGTAGATTTCAAAACATGGCGTGTGGTATCAAATGAAAGGTAATTGAATCTGGAGTTGAATAAAATGCATTTTATTTTTTTAAGCCAGTGGCGCACAAGGGGGGATTTCAAAAATTAGAGTTTACATCAAAAAATGGCTTGTGTGGTTTCACATGAAAGTTGATTGAACCTGCGGTTGAATAAAATTTATTTTATTTTTTTAAGCCAGTGGCGCACAAGGGGGGATTTCAAAATTGGAGTTTACATAAAAAAATGGCTTGTGTGGTATCAAATGAAAGGTAATTGAGTCTGGAGTTGAATAAAATGCATTTTGTTTTTTAAGCCAGTGGTGCACGAGGAGGGATTTCAAAAATTAGAGTTTATATCAAAAAATGGCTTGTGTGGTATCAAATGAAAGGTAATTGAGTCAGGAGTTGAATGAAATACATTTTTTTAAGTCAGTGACGCATAAGGGGGTGATTTCGAAAATTAGAGTTTAAATCAAATCATGGCTTGTGTAGTATCGAATGAAAGGTAATTGAGTCTGAAGTTGAATAAAATACATTTTTTTTAAGTCAGTGGCGCACAAAGGGGGATTTTAGAAATTATAATTTAAATCAAATCATGGCTTTTTTTGATATCAGTATTATCTTTTATTTTAATTAATTTGTCCCAGAAACCAAAATGTCCGATGCTAAGAGAAAACCCTCTGGGAGCGAATTTAAGAAGCGGAGATTGAACAAGCAAACACACCTTCAAAACCAGTCAGATGCGCTGCAGAACTTCTTGAAAGAAGGTAGTTTCAACGCTCCCACAACCGACCAACATTTCAACCACGCCCAGCACCTAGATACTGACTTTCCGGATATGGACCCCCTTTTGGACGCAACCGTCAGCATTACTGAGCTGGGTAGATTAGATGTAATTAGGACTGTGGGCCACGTGGCCTCCCCCACCTCGACCTTTTCAGATCCATTGTGGATATCCTTGAATGTAAGGGACAATGATTAGGGTACAAACCCTTAATAACCCTTAAAAAGATGTTATGCCCCAATCATTGTCCAAATAAAATTATTGTGTTTACAGTTAAAAGACAAATTAAAATTAAAGGAGGGAACCATAGTTGAAATTTAGTTTGAATTTAGAGAAACAATCGAATTAATCAATAAAAATACGTACACAATATTATCCAAAAAGTTTAACAGTCATCTTTATTCCTAACATTAAAGTTTGGAGTTTCCCACCTTGCTAATTCTTCATAGTTTTCCGAACTTGGCGTCCAAATTTGTAGGGGTGGTAGTTCGCATAATTTGAGAGCGATTGGCAGATTTCATTTTTCTAAAAAAATTATAATAAACAAAATAGAGCCATTATAAAAAAAATCAAAGAGCAGGTCCTACCCTGAGCGCAAAAACAACTGCGATTTGCAATTTTGTAGATTCTAGGCGTAGCGCGCGCGAGTCAAGGCGTCCGCATCGCTGTGCAGGACCGTAACTGTTTATAATTTTTAATTAATTTTTAATTATTTTTATTTTAAATATTTTGGAAAAATTAAATCTGCGAATCGGTCTCAAATTATGCGAACTACCACTCCTACAGATTTGGACGCCAAGTTCGGAAACACCCTGTATTTGAAGTTATGAAAATTATACATCCATTATTTAGATTTTTATTTTAAATTTCTGTTTTGAATTTTATCGTGTTTCTCCCATAGTTTAGGCGGTTAAAGTGACAGCTGTGCTAGGTGACACTGTCGACGCTAATATGACAGATGTCAAAAAAGGAAGGTGCGTTATCTCGCCGATATGAATCAAGTTACTCCAGGTATAATTCGAAAGAGAGATGGTTGGAATTAGAATTTTGTGGAGGTTTTAATTTTTTGCATTTTTATATTATTTTGAATGTCTGAAGAATTAAAAAAAAAGTTAAATTTATTTTTATTTATTTATTTATTCTTACATTCAACGGCCAAGGCCTATTACAGAATGCGCACTTAACATTAATAAACATAAATTTGTAAATAATACAATAAAAGCAAAACAAATTTTAAAGTAAAACTATAAATGAGATTGTATGAGTAATCTGAAAAAAACTCCAGTGGAGAAAAAAGGTTACTCACACATATCGCATACGAAACAACTAATATATAAAGATGAAATTAGATACAAAAACATAAAAAACTTAATTACACTAAATTACATTACACTAAATATTTTAATTAGGAATATATGGATATAAATCAGGAATAAAGTTTTTTAATCTTTGAGATGGTAGTACAAAATAGATCAATTTCTTTACTCGAGTAATTAACCGTGGACAGCATATGGTACAATGGAGACTGACATAATAAGTTTGTTCTGGGAGTGGGAAGAATGAATGTGCAGCTGTACCTGGAATTAATTCTTGGAACTAGGAAGTTAAGCTGAGCACATAAAGCCGGGCATTTAATTAAATGGTGTACTATTTTAAAAATGAAAATAATTGAAGATATAATTCTTCGTTGAAATAAGCTCTGCATTCCAAACATTGTTAAAAGCTGGTCTTGTGGGTATCCCCTCTCAGGGTAAGTTCCATGAAAATAATAATGAAGACTCTTAAGGAAACGTCGCTGAACCTTTTCTAAAGTTAAAACGTGCACATTATAATTAGGGGACTTATTAGACTTAGACAACTTCTTACATTTTCCAGTAAATACTGTTGCCTGCCTATATTTTATTATTCATTTTTATTGATTATACATAATTTTCTTTAATTTAAGAGATAAGAATATATAATAATAATAAATTAATGTTTTACTTGTTTTACAAATCCATATACTTTTATTAAAACTAACATATTCTTTTTAATTACGAATTCTATTAAAAATTGCATTTGTCAGTATACGCAGAAATAGTCCATTAATATCAAAACGAATTGGCGCTGCTGTCGCGCACGGAGCGAATAGAACATGTTGTTCACTTCTTCCCCTGTACTTAACTGCAAAAAGTAAGCAAACGCGACGTGCAACACTTATTGTAGTCAGATGAGGGACTACATATTCCTATATAGAATTTGATTAATTAATGATAATTCCCTATTGTAAATTTCTTAAACCTATAATAAATTAGTTTGGTAACTACAATTGCCATAATCTATTGGAAATTTGATCAGTTTATAATATTAATTAAGTTATATTCACATTCCAAGTTACTGTAAATACTGAAGGTAGCACAGTTAATAATGTATATTTAAAAACTGACCCAATAAACAATTGTGAGATAATTATTTGTATAGAAAGTAATTACGGTAGGAAAATAGAATTTCGCCTTGAAGTCAATGTTTTACCTATCTATATTACCGTACATTTGAATAAATATTGTTAATTGGTATTAGGTAATTAGGTATGAGTTCAAATGATTTTGACAGAATAAAAATACAGACTTTGGAGGTGATTTTCTTTTACCTATTTTTAAAACAAAAACACACGGACTTTGGAGGTTATTTCCGTTTATTTGATAAAAATATATTGTTAAAAACCTGAGGCCATTTTGTATAACGATAACTCCACTCCTTTGACATTAGTACATTTCAAATAGCTTATGTTTGACCTATCTTTGTTTTTTCACATAATATTTTAAGCAGGGTGAAATGAAAGCTTTTAATTCTAAACTATTTTTTTTAAGGAAATTTCTAGAGAATTTTAACATTAGAGTGCCGTATGATAAGCATGATTTTAATTTTTTAAAGCTGCACACTGTCACTTGAGAAATATAGATAGATTGGTCAATTAAAATATGTTTCTATTTTTTGATTATATTTTCATCTAAATCAAGATACTTGGCATTTCGCAAATTATGCAACAAATATTTGAAAGTCGTATTATGATAATTTTCAGTAGTAATATCCCAAGGACAGCGATAATTCGAAATAATTTTTTTCACTTACCGAAAGCAGGTTGCTTTTATCACTGGTCGAGGAGTATTCGGTCAGAAAATTTTTGCCATATTTTACCTCATTCATTCAATAAAAAGTAACTTACTACTTACATTCCATAACATCTTGACTTTACATTCCATAAAAAGTTGACAGTACATTCTTTAAAGGCGGTACCATCTTTTTTCTCATATTTACTACCGAATTCCAAATCGAGACATTTAAAAAAAATAAATTTGAAAGTGTCAAAGTTTGACTTTTTAGAAATGCCATATTATTAAACCTAGTTTACAAATGGGGTACACCAGATTAACGTCCCTATTAAATACTGATTGATAATGAAATGGGAAAAATATTAAAAAGTCATTTACTGTCTCTATTGTGAAACTTTTTAATAAATAATAATTAAAATAGTTATTAGAAGAAATGTCCATTTTTGAGTTTTATCATTTAGTGGAATAAAAAATAGACGTATTAGTTCCTACATATTGGTTTATTTGGTGCAAACTTGACTTAAGTGGTATTACTCCTAGGGAACTTATCAGTGTAAGTCATAGTTGATTGGATATGCTGATGCACGTGACTGAAAATAAACAATTTTAATTGGTCTTTATTGATGCCAGTAATTTTCCATATAATTATTAGATTAAACTTTCCTACTTTTCCGAATTTTATTTTTTATTACTTAATATAGCTACGAAAATAAAACAATAAATGTTATATATATACAGGGTGATTCAAAATTAAGTGCAAAGATTTTAAGGGCGTATTTACCAGTCAAAAAATAAGAAATTTTTTTCATACAATCGTATACTTGCTTCGTTTTTTAAAAAAATCGTTTTTTTATCAATTACTTAAAATCCTTTCAGCCGATTTAAACAAAATTTGGTAGGCTTATTTGTCTTCATAAGGACCTTCCTTTGGCGAGAATAAAATAAATTTATTAATTCCAGTGGCGTCTTAGAGCGCTACCTATTTGATACCAGGGGGTCGATTCTCGACTTGTAGGACACTTTCCTATATGTAGGAAAATATCATAAATTTTCGATGTATATAAAAATGTCAAAAATTCCTATAGGAAAATATTCCTACGAGTCGAGAATCGACCCCCTGTAGGTAAAATTATGATATGGCTCTACTTTTTTAACAATTAAAAAGTGTTTTTAGATTAAGCGGTCAATTATGTAACTCTCTTGCCTCTTGAGCTTTACTCGTATTGAAGTGGGATGTGGGTTCTCCAAGGACCAGAAAACTTTTAAGGCACAAACAACTTTTTATTTAAACCAAAACTACAATGACGTGATGGCAACTTTACGTAAACATAAAAAATAAAAAATCAGAGTTCGTAATTAATGTCGAGCATTGACATTGACCACTCCGTGGTCCAAGTTCGACTGACCAGATTCCGTCCTTCGTTGCACTCGCACTTGCGCTGTAAGCGTTCGTCGCGCACTGCCCAGACACAAAGACGTCCCTACTGGGTCACACCACCACAGTATCTAGCTTTGTTTCCAAGAAAAAATCAAAATATGTTCCTGGCCCTATTAAAACAAGTAAAAAATTAATTACTATATGATGGAGATTGTCGCCAAATAGGTCTGTCTTAATTTTTATTTGTGTAAAAAAATTCATTCTTATTTATTCTAGTGGTGTCTCAAAATGTGTTTTTATTTAATTAATATTTCTATTTCCATTTTCTAAAAAAATTTACTATGAAAATTACTTTTAAAAATAACCTAGGGGGCGGTGACATTTGTTAGCAGTATTTTGTTTTTCTCCTAAACAATAACACATTTGGCATTATTTACATTTTGGTGTTTACAGTCGGTTTAGTTATTTTTGTGTTGTTGTTTTTCATTTTTATTTTTTTTAACAATGGAAAATGAACCATTTTTATTCGAGCACCTTGCAGACATTCATTTTGTTTATGGTCTGGCTGATGGAAACGCGCTTGCAGCTCGTAGGATGTACTCATAAAGATTTCCTTACCGTCGGCTGCCCAACTGCAGAACTTTCAGCAACTCTCATCGGCGTCTCCGGAAATATGGAAGATTCCAAACTACCAGAATGAATGCTGGTAGGCCGCGTGAAGTCAGCAACGTGTTGACGGAAGAAGAAATTCTGCAAGTTATTGAAGAGAATCCTGCGTTAAGCACGAGGCAAATTGCACGGGATATAAACCTTCGTTAATCGACAGTTTGGAGGGTTTTACATCAAAATAGCCTTTATCCATACCATATCCAACGCGTGCAGGGTTTGCTCCCACGCGATTTTCCCTGCGGGTACAATTCGCAAGATGGATACTAAATAATGGTGCCAGGGATCTGAACTTCTTATCTCGCATCCTGTTTACGGACGAAGCCCAATTTACTTGCGATGGGGTCGTTAATTATCATAACATCCATGTTTGGGCAATGGAAAATCCCCACGAAATTCGACAGTCGAACCACTAAGCATGAATATTTGGGAAGCGATTGTTGAAGGCTTTTTAACTGGTCCATTTATTTTTCCCGAACTTTAAATGCTGATACTTATCTGGACTTTATATAAAATATTTTACCTGGTTTATTGAAGGATGTGCCGTTAAATATTCGCCAAAACCTTTATTTTATGCACGATGGAGCCCCTCTCCATTTTCGAATAACTGTCCGCGAATATTTAAACCTTGAATTCCCCAGACTGTACCCCGTTGAATTTCTTTTTAGGACCTATGTTAAAAGAGTATTGTATCGCCGTTTTTCTATGTATGTGTTACTTAGGATAAGTTAAATTTGAAGAAGAAATTAAATGAATCTCAATAATTGATGTGAATTTATTACTTGTTTTAATAGAGTCAGGCACAAAGCTAGATACGAGTAAAGCTCAAGAGACAAGAAAGTTACTGTAATGTGAGCCATTTCATTATTCAGTCATGCTCTAATACTCCAAGTCCCTCTCTGTATTATTTGGCCTTTGAGGCTCAACTTGTCGTTGGAATTATCAGAAGTTGTTGTCTGACGAATTATGGAAGTTATTGGTACACAAGTTCCGATTCTGGTCTCTTTCTTTATGGTAATCGGGTGATCATTAACGTTTATATGACGGACTGGAATTTCTTTAGCAGTCGTTACAAACCCCTTTCCGATCAGAATGCCTCGTCCAACCTCTTCATCGTGGTTCCAAGGTTCCATCATGACAGGTGTTCCTTCTTCCATAGTTTCTTGAAGCCGTGCTACTATAACGGTTTCACTTCTACCGGGTACCATCGTATCCTCCTGTACAGCAACTGGCACGGTACTGTCCCCATATGGATGTAGGAATACCTCTTCGGTACCAAGTTTGATCACTCTTTTTTTAAAGTCCAACTTGAAACCATGTAAGTTCATTACATCCATTCCAAGAATAACATCTTCTTCGATATCAGCGACAATAACAGTGTGAGTGAACTTTTGTGTACCAATTTGCAATTGAACCTGGATTTCCCCATGGATGTTGGCACTTTCACCTGTGGCAGTCCGTAGTCGCAATCTTGTTGGTAGAAGTTTCTTATGGTTATTTATAGTTGTTGGTCGTATAATAGTCCTAGTTGCTCCAGTATCCACCAACAGTGTATACTTTTTGCCATTTACTTCGCGACATTTTAAAGAGGCTATCAGTATGAGAGGGGCTTTGGAACGGTTTCGGGTCGAAGCTGCCCCCTCTAGGCCGACCCGCTCTAGTTTTCCTGTGGCGTGTTGTCTTGATTTGTTGGGACCCTAGGGCGTTTGCACGAACTGCGTACATGTCCCAGTTCACCGCAATTCCAGCATCTGATGGTCTTCGTCTTTATCTTTCTGTCAGTAAGGCTCTTCATCATGTTTACCAGTTGGTCGAGTTTACCTTCCTCTTCTTCCTCTTTTATGGTCCTCACTTTATTGTATCCACCAGAGGCCTGTGTAGCTGCCTCATATTCAAGGGCAGGGGACAAGACATCGACCAATGTTTTGTGACGGGCTAGACGAAGTGTTCTTTGCATCTTGTGGTCACGAAGTCCATCAACAACGATTCTTCAACTGTGACTGGTAGAGATGCTCCAAGTGTTCGTGGCCATATCGCATATTTAGTCTCTTTTTGAGTTGCTCAAAATCATCTGTCTCTTCCACGGGTATAGTCTGAAGGACATCCAAAGCGTCTCCTCGAAGGGCAATGGTCAAATTTATTGCCTTCTCTCGTTTAGACCACTCGTTTGCTCTGGCAGCTGTTTCGAACTGCTTAAGGTAGTTCGTCCAAGACATCTTTCCGTCAAAAGTTGGGGCTTAAACACGAGGAGAGTTTACAGCTCCTTCTAATTTCAACTTCGACTCCACCTCATGGCACTTTATTTTTATCGTCCTTGGCCGGTTCTGTATGTTCGAGTTCTTCTATCTTCTTTTTCATTTCTTTTATTTTCTCATCAACGGAAGACATTATTTTCTCCTCAACGGAAGAAATCTTATCCTCCATAGAAGAAATTTCGTTTTTCATGGAAGTCATATCAGAAGAGATTTCATCTTTTAAAGAAGACATTTCGGAAGACACTTTTTCTTCTAAGGAAGAAGTATTGGACGAAAATTTATTTTCCATAGAAGACATTTTGGTTTCCAAGTCGGAAGAAATTTCGGCTTTTAAAGAAGATATGTCAGACGAAACTTTACTTTCTAAGGAAGTAATGTCAGAAGAAACTTTAGTTTCTAATGAGGAAATGTTAGAAGAAATATCGGTTTTCATAGAAGACATTTCGATTTTTAACGAAGAGATCTTACTTTCCATAGAAGAAATTATAGAAGACGCATCATCAGAAAATAAATACATTTCAGGATCCAAACCTTCACTTTCCAGTGCTTCTTTAAGCCTCTCTGCCAGTTCTGCTTTCTTCCCTGTAGTCTCCAGATCACGATCCTCTAATTCTCGACGCAATTCGGCCACTTTTAATTCACACAGTTTTTTAGCCATTATTGTCCACTATTTATTTACACTATCCCACTTCTGACACCAATGTGATGTTTGTTTATTTTCAAACAACAGTTTGTTTGTAAATAATTTATTTAAACACTTATTTATTTATAACTATTATTTTAATTTATATATACTTCGAATGTCTTTAAACTGATCACTATTTATATTCACCACTGTCTATCTACTAATTACTATTTATCTTCACTGTCCATATACTAACTGAGAACTGATGGCTCTCCTCCACCAATTTATATACAAATTGGTGGTCTAGAATGCAAGATTGCCAGAAGGTACCAGAAACGTTATCACGTTATATTTAGACTAGAAATAGTATCTCGTTGACTCTGGAATGTTCGCGAAAGTGTCTTCACCATAGTCATCCCATAGGTTTGGTCTTAAGGGGTTTAATTATGTATAATAAGCGGACAAGTTGAGCCTCAAAGGCCAAATAATACAGAGAGGGACTTGGAGTATTAGAGCATGACTGAATAATGAAATGGCTCACATTACATTACATTATTGACCGCTTAATCTTTTTTAATTTTAATTGTAAAAAAACCAGTGCAGTACTATAATTTTACCTATAAGTGTCAAGTAGGTAGCCCCTTGAGACGCCACTGAAATTAATAAATTTATAATATTTTCACCAAAGGAATGCCCTTATAACGACAAATAAGCCTAGCAAATTTTATTTAAATCGGCTGAAAGGTTTTTGAGTAATTGATAAAAAATAGATTTTTTTAAAAAACTTTGATACCCTACCCTGTATCTAAAAAGCAAAGCAAGTTAGGACATACGATTATATGAAAAAAATTTGTTATTTTTGGCTGGTAAATACGCCTTTAAAATCTTTGAATCATCCTGAACAAAGGGGGTATAATACTATATGTCTGTTGCCCTTCTATATTTAGGCGCAATGCTAAATATTTAGTTTATGTAAAAATCATATGTTTTTAATTACAAAATTATGTACTGCTAGAATAAATGGGGTGTGATCTACAAGATTTTTTAAAAAAGGAGAAACCTAAATATTGATAAAATAAAACTACGTACCTATATAGTCTGTTGGAAATATTCAAATAAAATCATTAGAAGGACGTCAGACGCATGTGCATTAAAAATAGTCCGTTCCTACAAAGCCACGGATAATCCGAAGAACTGTAAATCGCTCCAACATTTTTCTGAATCGTACATAAATGAGTCGCAGGATTGTCAAAACGATCAGCATCATCGGTTGTACAATTTATTAGCACATGCGCATTTAAACGCCTCTTCTCGTTCGTGCTATTTTATTATTGTTGTGATTTTAAGTTAGCTTGGAGTGGCTTGTGTTTTTATATCTTTCAAGTGAAATGCATAATTTTTGTTTTTATCTTGTGTACGTTTTTTTATGTAAAATAGGTACTTATTTTTAATAAAAATAAACATCTTAAAGTTTCAAAATTATATATTCACTTAGATCGTTCGAGACAGCTAAATAAATGTATTATATTGTATTTTAAATGTTTAAAATACCTATTCACCAAACATGTGTGACGTTCTTCCAAGAAAGCAAAATCAAGGCTAAAATGTTTAAATTAAATTTCTATATGTGCTGCCTGTCCTTTGGATATAATTCAATACCTGTTGGGATATTAGCCAAAGGAGTAGTTATTTTTCGAAGAGAAATTGTCGCTCGTATTTTGTGTGACATATGGCTAATTATTTCACTTTACGTCTTGGTCACATTTGAGTTGGGATTATTTTCCTCTTTTAAATAAAAATTCCTTGGAAATTCTCGAATACATTTTTAAAAATTACCCCCACTTTTTAATAAAAATTATTGTTGACCCCCATAGTAAAAACAAATTTATTATAAAATTTAAAAAAATACTGTCCCGGGAAAGATTCGAATCCTCCACATCCGCATTTTAGGCATGCTGTCTTACCACAAAGAATTTATATTTATGTTAGTAAAAGTAAATTTTTTTTAACCTTGAAACATGAAATATTATGTTAATTATATAGATAATTTAAAAAATTTCAGATAAATAACAATAACAATATTGTTATAAATGCCTATAAGTCCTAACATTATTAAAATGGTTTAGCTTGTGAAAAAAAGCAATTTTAAAATACTTGTAATCGCAAACAAATAATAAAAGCAGTGGTGTGTGTAATAAGTCAAAAAGCATATAATTTATTAAATTATTGTTCAGATGAATATTTACTATTATCTAATAAATAATGTTGTTTTAAACATTATAATAATAATAGATTACACTAAATTACAATATATAGTACTTATATTTTCGTGTTAGGCATACGACTAGTATATAAGTTAATAAAATGGCAACAAGACAACATCCAGTAGAAGACTAGAATTAGAAGATATAGTGGAGGAATAGTAGCCAAACCGAATGTTAGTCACAAAACCAAAAAATTATTATATAACTTGGTATTTATATTTTGTACATGTCTCACCCCTGAGTATTAAATGTTACCCGCCAAGGTTGTTTATTTTATCCTTTTCATTTATATTTAAACAATTAATGATATTAAAATTGCCAAACAAGCAATTTTTTCCAGTGTCGTGTGATACAATTCTAAATATTATTTTTTAATAAATTCTACTTTACTTTTGACATTAATTGTCTTTTTCTTTTTAAACGCCTTTTATTTAATTGTAGCAATATTTATTTTATGACACAAATGAAACGCGAAATCTTTACCGCAATCAATCCTTTAATAGAATTATTATTATTAATTAAACAGATTGATTGTGGTATATTATTTCATATAAGATGACCACATTTTTGAGAGATTGGATTCCCTTCTTCGATTACAAAATATTAATATTCAACTTTTTTTTCAGTGTATTAATAATTATCTAAATTATCTTTGGATTATTAAATAATCGATTTTAACACTTGAAATATTTCATAATATGTACTTTTAATCAAATGATATATTTTTATAGTTCTTATAATATTTTAAATAGACAAGGTCATTTAACATTTTGAAGTGGAAGTAACAAAAAAAACAACAATACGTTTTAAAAGGCTAAGGTCGAAGCGTCCATATTAAATATGTTTTTATCAGTTTGGTTTATATTTGATAAATATCTCTATATATATTTTGAAAAAAAATTGCGGGATATTTATAATACCTTAAAACTCATTAATAAGAGACATTTTAACGCTGTTATATACGTATAGGTATGTAGCTTCTAAATAGAACAACCGTCTTTAGTGGGTTTTATTTTCTGATGTTTCCAATGTTTTATTATTTTTTAACATTGGTATTTATTATAATATCTTTACTTTTTTTTTGTATATAGAATTTAAATACCTAACTATAATTTTTTTTGATACAAATTTAACTTTTTTTTTAAATAGAGTACCTCTCCCCAGATGTTATGTTGCATTGGGAATGGGGTGATAATATACTGCGACCTTAAAGATCTATTATACCCCTTTCTGTTATTAAGGCAACAAGAAAATATCTCAATGCCTATAACGACCTTTCCAATCCTATTTTCTCAAGGACGTGTAAAATTTGGAGAGGCTTAAAGTTGCCAGATGCTCCTTTGGCGTGATGGACATTCACTTGACCGATGTTAATGCCCGCCATTTTAATTCTCATCGATGGGGGTGTCCTCCCTACTGATTAGAACGTGTTCCATGTCCCCTTCTTCTGTTAATTTCTATTTCTTCGAATACTACATCCTCAGATGAGTCTGGCTAGAGAGTTAAGAGGTTAAGGCTCTCAATACTCTCTGTGCCCTTCTCATCGTTGGATATACCGGGAGTTGCTACCATATGTCCTTCCGATTCTGCTGTATCGTCCATCCTTAAAGACCATGAACGGGGACTTTCCCGAACTGATAGTGGATAACATATTCATTATCTTTGATCCTCTGGCAGGATAGGTAATCTATTCCTACCCTGAGTATTTGAACTTTGCCTTCCACTCTCTTAATGACGATCGTGGTCGATAGCTTCTATTAACTGCAAAAGCTTCTCTACAGTCTGCCCTTGACTTCTGTGGAGAAATAGTGTGGAAGTATGTGCTTTCGGGATGTCGTCACCAAGAGATACGTCCAGCTCAACTCCCTTCCAGTTGCTCAAGTATGGGATTTTAACCCTGAGTGACTCTGCTGACTGTGGAGTTTCGCAGTCGATTAATACCATACCTGGCCGAACGTGAATGCCTTCAAATTGAAGTTTGTGCTTCCCACCTGGAAAACATTTCTTTCACTATGGATTCCTTCAATAATTTTCGATCGTCCGCATTGAAGATAGTCTCAGGGAACCCCTTAAGTAGGATCGCGACCTGCTCCATCTTGACAACAGTTGCATAACTACCGAAAGCGGAGGTGATGGCAATTTTTTCTTTTAATCAGTTCTTTGCGGTGGTGTGGAGTTGCTCCCTTCCCGCTTGCTATTAAGATCCTTGGAAATGGGTTTGTTCTCATTTTCCTGGGATCTATTCTCAACAGTTTCAGTTTCAACTGCCAAAGTGCTTCTTTCTGCTCTTAATGCACAAATATTTATTGTGAAATGTAGATGAAATACTTGAATTTTTTGGCAGTTCTGCAGCTCTACAGTACTAATGTACAAGCCGCCACTGGTCTATAGGAACGAGATTTAATCCATTTTTAAATGTAGTTGAGTTATTTAATAAGAATAAAGAAAAAACTTTATAATTATTATTTCATTCATTTTAATAAAATTCGTTTTTTTAACCAATTCTGACTTAAACCTTGGATTCATCTGAATTTGAATAATCGCCGTTGTTTTTAAGCTGGTCAGTGATTTTTTCATAACTGATGACTTAATCATTATTAGAAATGCATTTTTTTTCATTTGATATGACCATGAACATAACCTTTAAATGCCGAAAATATACATATAGGTATCGATATCCAATTTTTTTTTGTATTTGTATATATCCTAATAAATGGCAAAACGTTATTAGTTACATTTTGTATTACAATTATTATCACAATATTTTTTGTCATTCCTTGTTAATATTTTAAAAAATTTAAAGAAAAATCAGTTGAACAATAAAAGAAACATTTTAATAGAGAAATTAAGTTTTCCAGACCATTTCGAGCCAGAAAATCGACTGCTAATTGCAGTCCAAAGAGCACTGGGCTATTATTTGTAGACCGTTACTAATAGTAACGGGATGCAAAGTACCATCACAGCTTATACAATACAGCTCTTGGCGGCAACGGTTTGCGTCGATTTCGTCGCGCATTGCTTAAACTCCTTTTTCGGACGGAAAAGACGGCTTTGGCGTTCAGAATCGTACTTAGGTAAGGATTGAGCCGTGCGTATAATTTCGTTGATTGCATAATTTCATTGAGCCTATAATTTCGTTGATTTTGTTTGAGCTGCCTGTTGTGTTAAGTTAAAGGTACTGTTATTATTTTGGCGACTCTTTAACTGTGAGTAGAATGAGTGAAAAAAAGACATCATTCTGTCTGTGCAGTCAAAAGCTGTTTTAATAAGGGTTATACCTGCAAGAAAACATTCTTTCGTTTTCCCAAGGACCCAAACCGGTAAGTACCACATTCTAAGAAATTTTCATTAATAATAACATAATTTATACAGGATGTCCCATTAGTGCGTAATTGTTCAATATTTGAATTTGTGTTGTAGACACGCAAAAAAAGTTTTAAATAAAAATTATATGGATTTGAAAAATACATATTTTAAAAATATTTTTGAATATTGAATTGGCAAATCAACATGTATGTTTTTTAAATGGAACACCCTGTATTTTATTTTATTTTTAGAATGGTTTGGTAACACTGTATTTAACCCTAAAATGAATTAAAAAATATTAGTGTTGCCAAGCAATTCATTTTTTTTAAATTAGAGAATGATGCGGACCCCAAATTAAATTATCATAATTCCTTATAAATTTGCTTATTTATCTATACCAAAATATTAGCCAATAACATATAAACTTTGTATCCCATGAGTGCGTAATTGATCGATAGCTGTTTTATTAGTGGCAATACGAAAAAAAAATTATATAAATTTGTATGACCATGTTTAATAAATATTCTTAAATATACAGGGTGTTCCATAAACGAGGGGAGTTGATAAACTTATACATTTTTGAAGCAAAACACCTTGAAGGTAGTCATACATATTTGATAGTTTTCACATCGTCAAACCATTTTAATAGACTTCATTTATTTGCTATAGGGTATATAGGGTGTGTCAAAATGGGGAGTAACGGTTTTCTCACGTTTTTAAATGGAATACCCTATAAATTATACCACCGACTAGAGAAAATCGTAACCTCACGATTTGACACACCCTATATACAACATAGCAAATGAGTGAAGTTAATTAAAATTGTTTGACGATGTGATAACAATCAAATATGAATAACTACCTTTTTGCTTTAAAAAAGTATCGGTTTGGTCAGCACCTCGTTTATAGGCCACTTTGTATATTTAGGGGTAATTGTTAAATATGGCCATACAACTTTTATATTAAATTTTTTTTTTGTATGTCTAATAATAAAACAGCTATCAATCCATTACGCACTAATGTGTTATTGGCTAACATGTTGGTATCGTTAAATAGGTAAATGTATTAGGAATTTTATGTCAAAATAATATACATTTAAAAAAAATTGAGTAAATTGTATTTAAAATTAGCCATATTTAAGGCACGTTTCAAAACACTTTGAATAAAATAAACCAGTTCTATCACCACTATTCGTTAGCTTAGTATCATATAAGTATGTATATTTAACAATTTTTAAATCAGTGTAAACCTACCTGAATTATGATAATTTAATTTGGGGTTAGCATCATTCTCTAATTTAAAAAAAAATAATTGTTTGGCAAAACTGTAATATTTTTTCAATACATGCTAGGGTTGAATATAGTGTTAAGAAGCCATTCTTAAAATAAAATATAGGTCGTTCTATTAAAAAAACAAATTTTTATTTGCCAGGCAAAAAACGTCTATAACACAAATTAAAATATGGAACAATTACGCCCTGTATAAACAGATTCGTTTATTGACTTACGTTAGGTTTAGGCTGTTTCTATTTTTATTAATTCCTCCTAGGTGCTAAAGTTACCTATTGAGCTAGCAATTCTAAATTTGTTTAATTGTGTAGATGATAGTCTAATAATTAACTTATTTAAACCTAAACACATAATTTTTTTCAGGGCTAGGATATGGGCAATGAAAGCCAATCGGGAAGACCATTTGGAGAAATTGGACGATCTATATAAAAGTTACAAGCTGTGTGAATGTCATTTAATTACGAGTATTAAAACTAAAATCCTAAAAGTGTCGATGAGGACAGATCATCTGCCTTCCACGAAAAAAGCCCGGGATCGAATCTAGGCCGAGGACTAATTAAATTAATTTTTTTTATGTTTATTTTATAAATTAGTAAAATTCGCAAATTATTTTAAAATTAGTTATTTTGTCTAATTAACCTAAAATAATTTATTTTAATTTGTAGATTTTCGTCAGTGGGTCGTAGAAAAAATATACTGTACAACTCGAGTGGATTGTCCATATCCACTCTTGTTGCAAAAACTAATATTTATTTGTTTTCTTGATTTAATGTTTACATCAGTAAATAGGAACTAAATTAATTTACTTCTCGAGTTTCCTTGTAAAAATCAATATTACTTACTCCAAGTACAAATTTAGTACCTACCTAAAATATGTACTAATTATATAATTTCGCATAATATTGTAATCTAAATTTCACATTACTATCAAGTTTCAAAATTCTCTACTTCGGTACGGTCAGATAAAAATATAATATATAAATAGAAACTGTCAAATTATTACTTCTACAAATCTTTATGAATAAAAATACATCTAAATAAAACCGATATTGTTAAAATAAAAGCACAAGTTACCGATTCTTTATAATAACCCAGAATATCATCGAGTTCCCAGACCTCAGTCAGTCGTAGCAGTCGTTTATCTAGGTATAAACACTATAAACCCTTTGCGCTTAGAATGACACTTGCTAGACACATGGGGTACCACTTGATTTGCATCCATGGCCACAATTTGTCGTGAAGTGACTGTTTTAGCTCAAAACATCTGTTAACAAGGGTATTACTAGCCACATACAAATTATTTTATCTCTAATCCGAAAGATGTGCTATTATTCGTAATATTTATATTTAAATAATTTTTTTATTTATATTTGATAGATTTAAAACAAATTTAAAACTTAATTTCTCAAAACTTACTTAATGTGGCATGTAACCAACCTTATTACGCCAAGGTCTTCAATTATTTCAATAATAAATTTATTTTTTAATCCGGGCCCGACTTTTCCGTCGAATCTAACAGAGATAGCACCATTCCGTCTCTCTTGGTTCTCGACCGCCACATCAAAGACGCCCACACGGAGTTGTGGAGCTGTATTGTATAAGCTGTGGTACCATGTTATTCTTCGTTAACAGGAAAGTGCTTTATTTTTTATTTATTTACAAAAAGGAAAACAAGACGGGACGAACCCAGAAACAGTTTTCACAATTATTATAAACCTAAATCTAAGCATACAAAAAGTATTAGTGATTAATAATGATATAAAGGTATATTAAATAAGATGGAAAAAAAATAAGAAATTAATACTTAATCTAAATAGATAAGTTATTGGTGAAAGTTATCAAATAATCAGAGAAAATGTAATTTTCAGTGAGAGTTGAGATTGAGTTGAACGATTTGCTATAGCTCTGCAAAGGAGAGTTTAGGTAGTAATTTGTGGAACTTTAATATTAAATGTGTATTTATTTCTAGTATTATAAGAGGGAACAATAAATTGTATTTTACTTAAGATGGCACTGGAGTCAATTTGGTTATTTATAATTTTAAAAATAAATTTGATATCTGAAAGTTGTCTCCTGTCAGATAATGAAATAAGTTTTAAATCTTTTTATTATGGCATAGACATTTTGCGAACTATGGTAGAATTTTTTATCAATATACACTGCAAATTTATGATGTAAGTTTTGCAATCTATGTAAATAGTATATTGGGGATTCCAAATTACGGTACCGAAATTAACTAAACTGTTGACATATGCCATATACAGAGTTCGAGTAGAATCAATACTTTTAAAATGATGACAAACTCTTATAAGGAACCCTAATGCTTTATTTGCTTTTTTAGAAATGTACTTTATATGTGTCAAATAAAAGTTTACTGTCGAAAAAAAATATTGTCTATAATATTTTTATTTCTAGTGAAAATGATCCAATGACATTTCTTTGGATTAAGTATTGTTTTGACAGAAAAGATCCAACCTATTCAAGTCGTGTTGAATTAGTAAATAATCAAAGGCACTAGTGATTTTTAGGAAAATTTTTAGATCGTCTGCAAACAATAAAACTTTTGCATATTTGAAACATAATGCAATGTCATTAATGTATATTATAAATAGCAGAGGACCTAGGTGTGAACCTTGAGGTACCCCCGATGTGATAGTAACAAGCCGAGAACGTTATTTACCAATAGAGACTGCTTGAGAGCTGTTACTGATGTATGATTTGAACCATCGAGGGAAAACCCACTCACGCGACATGTCGCGCGCGACTGATCGCGAGGCATCGCGCGCGGTAATACTTTAGATGTTTTTAAATGACTCTTAGCCGCGTGCGACCACACAACAGAACCGTGTTAATGGGCATTGAGTCATTTAAAAACATCAAAAGTATTGCCGCGCGCGATCAGTCGCGCGCGACATGTCGCGTGAGTGGGCTTTCCCTCTTAGTAAATTGCCATGAATACCGACTCCAGCCAATTTTTTAAGCAAAATAGAATGATCAATCTTGTCGAAAGCTTTACTGAAATCGGTATAGATATCGTCTACTTGTATTCCTCTTTCCATATTTTCTAATTGATAATCTGTATACAAAAATAAGTTGGATTCTATCTAAGGATTTTTAACGAACCCGTGCTGCTCCTGAGTAATAACTGATTTGATGTCAGCTTTTAGATAATCGGTTATAATTGATTCAAAAATGTTAGAAATAATGTAAAGTTACGAAATTGGTCTATAATTTTACAAGATACCTATTACCAGATTTAAATATCGGAACTACAAGGGCAGTTTTCCAAGAGTTAGGACGATTTGTTAAATATAATAGACAATATATCTGCCATCTCAGTAACACAGTTTTTTAAGAGACAAGTAGATATATTACCGAAGCCAGCAGCTTTATCTGGAAGTTTTAAAATCTTGTCAAGAATTGTTGCTTTTGAAATAAAATAATTACTTATGTGATGTAAAGTGTCATGCATGTCATTAATAATTAATATATTATTATTAGGAGGATTGAACACAGAATTAAAGTAACATGAAAATATTTTACAAATCTTATCACCTTCAGTTATCATTCTACCACCATCTTTCAACGCATTAATTCTCCTTTTCACTAGGCGAGCCTGAAGATGAAGTGATGACACTTCGAAACCGGTCGCACTCAATGTTTTGTTAAACAATTAAACATTGGCTTTCCTTGTGAGATATAAAGGACTTTTTCTCACCCTTCACCTTAAAATTACCTCAACTCACACATGGCTACCCCCCTTGTCAATATACTTTTTTCTGTTAAATGTAAAGGAAGAACAATTTTCAGTGTCCAAAGAAAAAAATAATGTTCATTTTGTACATCTGCTATTAGTGTATCTATGAAACTTCCATAATCTATACATCTCCATAAATTTGCAATGACATATGTTCTCGTGAACCTTAGCATATATGGGGGCATACAATAAACTTCGACTTGAAGTGCCAGATGATGTGATAGGACAATACAAATAGATGAGAAGTTTGCGTTGTCATTGTTGCATTTAAAAAAATAAGTATATGAATTTTGAAAATAAATTTCAAAATTTCGTCTATGTAATTGTGAAATTATTAAATTTATCTCTATACCCAAGATAAAAACAAAAAAATAAAAAATTGTATATTATAAAATATAAAATACATTGTTTGTCGTATTTATCTATTCGCCAAATACCTAATATTATAGTAGCGTTACACCTAATGAATTGTACGGTACCTTATAATTATTAAATTATTTTTACAGTGAAAATATATGTTTCGTCTAAAAAATATATGCCTTCAAATTATGCTTTTTTATTGTGTATCTATAATCAGTTAAAATTACTTTTCCGCTTTTTGATATGTTACGGTCTTAGATAAAAGAGACCAGAGATATAACATACACTGGTGTTTAACCTGCGCAAATGTTGCCAATTTCTAAAGAAAGGTTAACGGAGTGGGGGAACTGGGCAGGAACCCGAAATCTGTGACAAGGACCGGACTTTGTTTATTAGCATCATAATGAACTATTAGATTTATTTAAAATATATGTTTAATGGAATTTTGTATTATGAAATAAAATTAACGTGATTTTTTAACATCAAACAGATGCACTACATTTTATGTAAAAAGAAGACCTTTTATAGAATATTTCGTTAGCGTTTATTTACTACGGACTTTTCAGCAAGATACTGCAGTAAAATGTTGAAATAGAATATTGTTAATAGAGCAAGAAATGGTACTCATTGTCTACGAGTATTATAAAAAAGCATGTGCGCAGGCGAATACTGCAAATCAAACCTTTTGAGTCAAACATTATATTTTTTCTACGGCTATTACATAATATTAAAAATTAGTCAAAATGAGAAAATGCTGTTTTGTATTGTAACCTCAGCTTCTTTCTTTAGGAATATTAATTAATATGGAGGATGAGTGATTGTCGAAATAAATAATCGATCATTGAAAATAATCGATTATTTTCGATCAATCGATTATTATCAATAATTAATTTTTATTGTATTTCATTTAAAATCGATAATTCGATTATCATTGAAATACCGAAAATAATCGATTAATTAAGAAGCCGATTCTACGATAAATCTATTTTCCAAAAAAATAACCGAATTATCGATTATTTTTTAATAATCCTTTTCATATTTCCTTTAAAATTGATTATTCTATTATCTTTGAAAAATCTAAGAACTAGAACACTTTAAATTGCTAAAACACCAACAAATAAATCAAAAACAGCTGTCAATGGTGATTGAAACTCAGGCGGAGGTGAGCGTTGAATGGGAAATCGGAGCAATTCGGGTGGCGTCGTGCAAACAATGATTTTCAATTGGTGGGTTACTTGGAGTTAAAACAGACAACATGCGCAGTGTGCAATGTTACATCTTCGGTCTCTTTTATCTAAGGTTACGGTCAACAATCAAAATCAATATTTAATTTAATTTATATAATTTACGATGTAGATATTCGTAATAGTTACTTAAAATTAGTATATTTTACAACAATAATTATTATTATTTTAGGGAATTATCTCAGATTAATCTAGGTTATTGTTTGTTATATTCTGGGGTGCTGGTGCACCAACAGGTCTTAGACGGGGCTTATTTGTCTGTAAACCATGAAATTATGTTTGATATTCAGTTGTTTTAGATGTTTTGTAAGTGTACGTCGAACCGTATTTACCCTCCACATTTGTTTGATGAGGCATGTTTTCTAAGTGTGAGTTCCATGTTAATTTGCTGTTAAAGGTGAGACCTAGGTACTTCACCTTCATTGCAAAGTTTAGCTTTGTGTTAAGGTGTTCTGGAGGTTTTAATTCCATTTTCACCCTTTTCCTGTGAGAAGGACCGTATCTGTCTTCTTAGGATTGATAGACAGTGAATAGTCCTTGCACCACTGTTCTATAACTTTGAGAGTTACTTGCATTCCTTCGTTCTCATAATTCCTTGTTTGCAGAATGACCAGGTTATCTGCATATGTTATTGTGTAGTGACTGTAATTGGGGCTAACTGCGATTCTTCTCAAAATTTAATTAATATTAAGTAGGTAAGTATGGAACACAAAAAGTGTTCAAAAAGTGCTCTACTGCAAAGTTGACTAGAATGACATAGTGCAGTTTACCTCCGAGGTACTGATATAACCATTAAATAACTTTTAAAACTTTTGACTTTATCAATATTTTAATGTTTCTAATTTTTAATCTATTATGTATTGTTTTAGCCTTGATTATATTATTATTTGTATCTATGTAATCTTATGTATTATGATGGTACTGATATTATATAATTTTAGTTCACGTGTTTATTTGCCAATTAAAATAATATATTTATTATTTTATTTGACATGTGTGACAAATTGTGAAAATGATTAAATTTAAAACAGAAACTGTAAAACGGTAGGTAAAATTTCATGTAATAATATTTTTATAGAACAATCAATGTCAAGCTTTCTGCATAACCTGACAAATATTCAAAAAACTATAAAGAAAAGTCAGTAGACTATAACTAATAATATTTGTAAATGGTTTTCACCGTATAAAAAATAAAAAAAATATTACAATAACTAAAATATTCACTTTTTTTAATGTAAATCATATGTTAGTGTTCACACTCCCCTAATCTATGGGCCACTCTGACTTTGGTCCAACGTTGCCACATTTAGTCGATTTCTACTTTTTTGGTAGATTTTGCCAGATTTTTTAAAAGATTTTAATAGATTTAAGTAGAATTCTATAAATTAATAAAAAAAAATCCTTCTCATACAACTTTTCATGTTTTGTCTATTCAGTTATTATTCTCTACTATTCTCTCTTTATTTATCAATCCCATCTTATTTATGTCTTTGGTCTTTCCAACGAATTTTTTGGTTGTTCCTTAGGCCGTAGGCCCGTTATCCTGTGGGTGCTATTTCATTACCTTTTTAATTATATTGATTCATTTTTTTTCTTTGTAACTGCCTGTATTCTCGCATTATCTTCAATTTAATTTTCACTATATATTCTTCTAATATAGCATTCATTTCCGGAATCATAAATAAGAAATCTGTACTCCTCGCCTAGTTCCTTTGATCCACTATTCTTCTAATTATTGTTCTTTCCAGCACTTTCAGTTTTTATTCATCTTCATTAGTTAGTCACATTGTTACTCCTGAATGTATTACTATTACTGTGGCGATTTTATATAGGTACTCTTAGTTTTGCCTTTTGATTTATTTTCTCACCCTTCATTATATCCTTATGTTTAAAATATGCATTATGGCCTGCTTTTATTGGATTTTTGTGTTTTTTCGGTGGCGACACTTCGTCAGCCATCATGTAGTATATTTTTTATACCTAAAAACTGACTTAAGTAACAAATTTCCTAGATAAATACTGTAAATAAAGTAAAAAGTATTTAGTTTTTAAGTGCACCATGTAATAAAAATAAAATCATTCTAGTAGTGTTTAAAATAAAGTGTGTAATCAGAAGGTAATGTATTCATCCAAGTACTAATCCTTCCAGGCATATGGATCGCACAGGTATTTTCAAACATTATTATATAATACAGTTCATGATTTGTCAAGTACCGAATGTCGGTACTAATTTGTTTATTGGAGCAGAAAAACCGATAGAAGCCTGTTTTTTGGTTATTCCGATATATTAACAATAAAATTTTAAAAATGTCAACGATAAGTGACGTTTCTTTAATTAAGTAATCAAAATATCTTTATACCGAGCGTGTAAAAGTGTAAATATTTACCTAAATCACATACTTTGATTACTATACGGTGCAAGAGAGAGGTCCGACACGCAAAGAATCAGATCGCTTACTCTGCGTCGGCACTTTTGATCTCAATGTTCCAGTTTATACACTGCGCAACTCGGATAATACAATATATGACAACCGCCTATAATAAAACATCAGTCTTCTGCGTATCCTGAATTTGTATCCCTGGAGTGGATGTTATTTTGGAACTTTCAACTAGTCCGAGTGAGCTAATTGATTCTTTAGCAATAAACTGTAACTCCAAAAATAATATTCACTGACACTGACAGCAGCAAGCAAAATATCAGATGCGTTTTAATCATCCGCTTCTGCTTCCGGAATTGTCGGTTTAGTCGTTTTAACCTGTCAGATTAAAACAAGAAAACCGACAATTCCGAAGCACAAGTGGATGATTAAAACACACCTATTAAAAATATTGCGCCAAGATGTAGGCAACACGTAATAAGGGATCAAAATAGCGGAGTTTTCTATCTCCTTTTAAAAGGCACTCAGAAAGCTGCGCAGTGCGACCATTCTCCGTATAGTAAAAGAAAATAAATCAAAGTATGTGACCTAAATTAACATCAACTAAAGGATTCAACAATAAAAAAAATTGAAATACAAATATAAATAAAAATAAAAGAAAGAATAAAAATAATTAGTAATAAAATAAAATATAAAAAATATTTGCATGAAATTCCTAACAAATTAATGAACTTGTAGAATCAAAAGTACTCGTTTGCAATAGTTGGACGACTATAATCTATAATATTATGTATTCTACGTATAACCTCATATTTTTTCTTTTCAATTAAAGAATAATTATTAATTAGATATTAGGATAACATAACGGTGCATAATTGTACATTTTTTTTTATTATTTTTCCCGAAACAAGTGGGTAATCACTTATCGAGTACCTTCATTCAATAACAAAGTGTGTTTTATTATTGTATTTTAATTGTATTTTAATTGTATTTTAATTGTATTGATTGAATAAATTTATTATTATAATTGTTATTAATTACTTAAAAACGGTATAATATACCTCATATGACAGGCTAGTTTACTGGCACGCATTTTTTGCATGCGAGTTCAATTGAGTGTACTGTGGTTCTTTAAATATAGCGTCCTCCTAGATCGATCTCAGAAGCCAATACCAGGCAAGGGTATTAATTTGAAAACAAATTAATAATATGAGTAATCAGGTTATAAAGTGTTGTATAGACAACTTAACAAAGGTTTTAATTGACGCAATAGAGGGGACTATTGGAGGATATAATATTGAGTGAACAGAAGCCAAACGGTAGAAGAATTAAAGTGTGGGTCAGAAATTAAATAGCACCCTTCTGCAGGAACTGAGGGCTGAAGATATTTCCGCTTATATGAATGATCTTTGAATGGGAGTATTATTTCAACACTACTTGCAAAACACCTGAAACGTAAACAAGAAACGTGCTAGTAGATATTTATACAGGGTGTTCAAAAAAAAGTGTCACAAAATAAAACGGGGGTTAGTATGGGCCAAAATATGCAGAAAAGTCTTAATAAACATATGTCCGCAAATGAATGGTTTCAGAGATACGGAGTGTTTTGTGTTTTGTATCATTTTTTGATTATCTTTTTTCATTCTCAAAAACTTGCTTTTCTTATCGGAGTCTACCGATTTTTTTTCATAGATACTATTTGCAGTTATTATTTTGTTGTGGGTGAATAATTTTATAAATTTTCGTTATGCCTGTTTACACTAATATTGAATTAGCTGACATGCATTTTATGTACGGTCGTGCAAATGGCAATGCGAGGGAAGCGCTACGTCAGTATTTGAACATCTCATTTAACTCTATGTTGTTATTGATTGTTTATAAATATCATTGTTTTTTTATAATAATAAAAAATTGTTATAAACACAAAATGGTCCCTATCTCCGAAACCGTTAATTTGCGGTCATATATTTATTACCTAAGACTTTTCTGCTTATTGTGGGTCATACTATTTACCATTTCATTTTGTGACACTTTTTTTTTAACACCCTGTATTTGTCATTACACTGGTGGTGGGAATATATTTCAATTGTCTATATGGCACCTATCAGCATTCTTCACATATTCTTGGCATTAAATTACTGCCTATTATTTAGATATCCAACTATAACTTTACCAATATCAGAAGTCTACAGGATACACAGAAGTGGTTATAAAATGGAGCCTCTGGTATACCTGTTGAAATAGTTAAACTGGATGACAATTGCTCTCTTTGTGACCTATTAGTAAGGCAATGCTTAAAAAAAATATACTGTCGTATTGTAGAGAAATAAAATAATTATAAAATCCTGACTGAAATTCGAACAATAAGTTATTTATGTTTTATGTTTATGTTATATATCTTCGTTGTTCATCTACAACACGTTGTAAAACTTTAGATAGATAAAGTGAGAAGTACTTATTGGCCTCAAATCGTTCAATTTAAGTGGGTTATTTATTTTTGTAATGGGCCTTGTTTAAAGCTTGTTTCCACACATTTTGGAAAGGTATTTTTTTCATGACAATAATTTATTAAATGCCCAACATAAGACAATAAAGGGATAACACTGCAGCAGCATTTTTATATTTAGGCTTTGGATCTATTATTATCTATATAATAATGTTTAGAGTTTATGTTCAGTAACTGGCGTAAAAATCATCTAGAAAATAATTGTTAATTTCTTCGATAACATTGAAGTTATTCAGAAATTTCGTTTTTACGTAGATTTAGATATACAAAAATTTTCTATACAGGGTGTCCCAAAATTCCGTTTAAATAATCTCTCACAATGCGGGAAAAATGAGGTGGTGCACCATCGTGCATAAAAAACATGTCACGGCGTAAATTGAGCGGTAAATCTTCTAACAGTTGAGGCAAATCTTGACGTAGAAAATGCAAGTAACTGTCACCGTTAAGACGATCTGGTAATCTAAATGGACCAATCAAGTAGGTGTCAATAATACCCACCCACACATTAATTTTAAACTCTCGTTGAAAGTGTTTCTCTTTAATGGCATGTGGATTTTCATCTGCGTAAACATGTTCGTTATGTGAATTTGTTATACCACGTCGTGTAAAGCATGACTCGTCTGTAAACAAAATTTTTCTGTGAAAAACTGGATCGGCCGCTCTGTGCTCTTGAATAACTTGTACAAAATGCAAACGAGACTCATAATCAGGAGGTAGGAGTTCCTGGACACTTTGAATGTGAAAGGGATACATAAGTTGTTCTCTAATTATTCTGTTGGATGTGCTTTTTGAAATCCGAGTTTGTCGTGCCAGTCGTCGGGTACTAATTCCGGGATTATTTTCAACTATTTCAAGTATTCCCTCCTCTGCAGCAGGAGTTTTAACATGACGAGGTCTTTCAGCATTATTTCTGTTAGGTTTCTCGAAGTCGCCTCTCGATAGAAGTAAAAGTCTGGTGATTCGGAATCTGTCGATTTGGAAATCTTTCATGGTATACCCGAACACTCTCACGGCAGTTGCCATTACAGAAACCAAGCACTAGCAACATATCAGTTTGTTCTTTGAATGTGTACTCCATACCAACCACAAAATGTTTGAAATAACTCCTTCACAAAAACTTTAAATCGAAATAGAAAAAATACAATACATACATAAAATGAGTAGTATCAACAATTTTTACAGTTCTACAACATACATATCTGTCAAAATTATCAAATTGTTTATTGTAACGTTGACAACCGCCAACTTAGTTTTCTTGAAAATTTTAAGTGACTAACCCTCAGACCATAATTTTTTTTTTTTACTCAAATACCATGAGAGATACATGTTTTTTACAAAAAAAAAAAAATGCTACAAATAAATATAGCTCTCCACAAAAAAAAATTAGGGAACAGGGGCGGCCCTGAAAAAAAAATACGATGTCATTTATGGTAGGATTAGGGTGGTTTTTACCCTTCCATAATTTCAGTTGGTGTAATTTTTGCTTTGAACAATGGCTCTTCAATTAAAATAGCTACACACCAAATTTTATAAAAATCGAACAAAGCGTTTTTGTGTTATTAAAAAAAATTGAAATTTTTTTTCTAACTTTGAAGCTTCCTTACAGGCAAACGATGGACTTTAGGATATAGGTAATTTTGGCTCAATCGACTTATTTTGATCTCACCAATACACTGTAGATCTGTACACGGAATTTTGTGTGTTTTATTTTTGCATGCGTTAGTATAATTTCTTAACTTCTTGTAATAGCCAAAATGGAGCAGGTTATTTGCTTTTATTTACAACCATATATGTAATGTTGTCATTACTAACGTCATTGAAGGTTGGAAAGTGTCACATTACACACCTCTACTTCCTGCCCTCACTTCCCGCCCTCACTTCCAGCCCTCATTTCATCTATTCTAGATGAATATTTTTTATATTTAAAAAAAATAACACATAACAATGAACTAAAATACAACAAACTACTTATTGATATTTATTATTCGCGAATTAAATATCCGGCTTTATCTGACATTTATTTATATTGGTGACAGTTGTTTGCTCCGTAATCACAGTAACAATATATTTACTTGATTATTCTGAGAAAACCGCGCGCTTGGTAATTTGTCGTTAAATGAAATATTTTAGGTATATTCAGAACGAAACAGAGATTTATTAACTTTGATCGAAATATGATGGTTGTAAATAAAATAGTATACAAACCTCGGTAGGAAGTTTCATTCCTGTCTCGAGATCATAGCTAACCTCAACGCTTCGTGTCTCGGTGATCTAACTAATCTCACGACAGGAATGAAACTCTTCCCACCTCGGTGTGTAATATACTATGTCCTTTTAGTTTTTGCTTTGTCGCGTAGCTTCATAGGCAGTCTGATAATATCATTAAGCCAGGAATTGTATTATTGCGTTAGTTTTTTTCCTTATTAAAGAGAGATATCAGAGAATTATTGCCATACATTAAATTGAAAAGACTGACTCTAATTCTTCACTGAATGCAGTTTTAACTAATTTTTTTTAAATATCTGATTGTTTTGAATTTTGTAGGTCGTTTTCCTAAAGTTAATGAGAAAAATCTGATCCAGTGGTACTACACCTGTTATGTTGGATCATTTTTTCATTAGATGTAATTATTAAATCAATTAAATAATAATAATAATGCCAATAAAAGCTTTTATTGGCAAATAACAAAAAAACAATATACAGACAAGTATAATACAATATTTGTCAAAAGGCAGAATTAGGTCTAATCCTTGCAAGCAAGGGTAAGCCGTCTCTTCCACTCAACCTATTTAACTAAACTAATTAAAAATAATAATAATGATAATAATAAGGTAAATAAAAACAAGCTAAGTTCAAGTCATTCCATGTTAATGATGCAGAAATAATAATATAAGAAATAGATAACGAAAATATAAAGTGCAAGTCTAGAATGTTAGTTCATTAGTAAATAGCACGTTTTTTATTTTATTTTTTATAGTGCTCAATGAGCAAGTAAGAAGCTATCTCGGAAACCTGTTGTATAAGCCTGGTTATATTATACAAAAAAAATGATTTAAAGAGGGAAGTAGAGTGAATAGGCGGCTTCCAGTAAGAGCAAAACCGTACGTTGATATGGTGTACATCTCATCTAAATTGTATTTTATTGGAAAGATACGATGGTTCATTATAGATAATTAATTTATGATAAAATATAAAACAATGTAACAAGATTCGTTTTTCAATATTTAGCCACCCTATCTCAGTTAAAACATTTTAAACCAGAAATCATATGCATACAAGAGTTCTGTACTAATTGGAGTCTGCGCAAATCACATTTTAGCAGTGCTGGACCATATACTAAATTAGCAAAATTTAAATGGAACAATACCAAAGTCTCACATAGAGTAATTTTACTTTTTCGGTCTAAAATGCCCCTATTTGCATAAATTAATTTTAAGTTGCAGTAGGTTCTCTTAATAATTAAGTTAACATGCTGCGTATAATGTAAAGAGGTGACCAGAATCAAACTCAAGAGTTTTTGAGCTTTCAACTAATGGGGTATAGATGTATCATTTATGTTTAAGATAACACAGCCCAGAGTTCGATTTCGCGGATTTTGTTCTTCCAAATAAGAGAACTTAGGATTTCGAGGGGTTGAGACTGAGGCAAACATGTCTGGCAGTATCCGCTTGATTGGAGATCCCTATTGAACTGTTTTAATGCTAATTGAATATTATTTTCAGGGAAAGAAATATAAAGTTGAGTATCGTCGTCAGTGATTTGCAAAATTCAAAAGTCTAGATAGGTCTTGAAAAAGGTGGGTCCCAAGATCGTTCATGTTTTATTTTATCAAAAGCTTTGGTAAAATCTACAAGTACTGTTAATTCATTACGATCAATTGCCCTAAGAATACCATCAGTAATGTTTAATAAAGCGGTAGTACAACTATGTTAGGTCTAAATCCTGATTGCTGTTGAGGTATGATAGTATAATTATTAATGTGTGAACTTATTTGTACATGAACAATTTTTTCGAAGCACTTTGCAAGAGCACATAATATACTAATAGGGCGAAGTGATTTATAATCTAACGGTTTACCAACTTTGGGCAGTAGATGGATTAGAGATTTTTTCCAGATAGACAGAAAAACATTATGGGTAATGCTGGTATTAAAAATGTGACAAACATATTTTAAAATAAATGGACAAACGTACAATAACATGTTAACACTTAAAAGATCTGGCCCAACAGCTTTGGTAATATAGTTCAATAGATTTCTAGTTCGTTCGTTAATGAAAAATTAAAAGAAATAATATTAGGCAATTTATTATTTTTGTATTAGTCGACTTATTAAATTATTCACAGGAAAATCAGATTTCGATGCATTTACAAAATACTCCTTAATTTCTTTTGGAATTTTTAGTTCTATTGGCAAGCAATGGTTCTTAGAATTAGAGTAAAGCTCTAGATTATGTAATTCCTTCCAGAATGTTTTTTGATTTTCGCAGTTTCTTCACTTGAATTCTAAATAAGCCTTTTTTATCTTTGTATTGCACTCTTAGTTTTATTTCTTCACTGTTTGTAATAATCCCAATGACCCTGAACACCGGTTCTCTTAAACCTTACTAATGCTCTGTCTCTAAGGGACATTATTATGTTAATTATGTATGTGATTCAATGAGCAGAAGGACGTGTAATTTTTACAGTCTTTTGTGGTGCATGGTGGTCAAAAAGGACGACAAGGATATTATTAAAATAATCAATTTTATCATCAATATTTATTTATTTATTTATTTATTTATTCCAGAAACAAACAGGCATGAGCCTAATTACATGTTCCTATAAATACAGCGAAAATAGAAATCAACAAAAATACATAATATCTAATTAAATATATAAGTGAAATTATAATAAACAAACCTCGCTACTACAAAATTTTAACAAAGTTCATTAAAAAACAAAACTACTGAAATAATCAGAAATATTCAGGAATAATCAGAGCGTCTGCAAAACCCCACACCAAGGCCACGGAAATCCTACAAGGTTATGTCTCTTTAATCGAGCCCAACAATTTTGTTAAGTTCCTTTCTATATGTGCTTATAGCTACATCAAAAATACCGCAAGAAATGCCTTCGGAGTGTACATTAAACAAAAGACAAATTTTTTTCTACTGGACCATGATTATCCGCACGAAAAGTTAATTGACGTGGACGAATACCTGCTATTGGAACATTAATTTTTATTTGACTCAATAAATATTGACTGTCCAAATATCCATTTAATAATTTATGTAAAAAGACAAGGTTGATTATAGAGCGTCTATGTTCCAATTTTTCAATTTCAAACTCTTTTCTAATAGGTCCAAATGAAACAAATCTTGGACTTGTATGATACTTTTTAAAGTATAAATATTTGACAAATTTATTTTGAATAGTTTCCAAAATGTGTTTTAAATTTTGTTGTGTAGGGTCCCATACAGTGGATGCATATTCTAATTTACTACGAACGAGAGCAAAAAATACATTTTTAATCGAGTGTGTGTCTGTAAAGTCCCTAGTCGTGCGTTTCAAAAAACCTAACAATTTGTTAGCTTCTTTGGTAATGTTATGGATATGCTCGTCAAATTTGAAATTATTTTGAAAAACTATTCCCAAGTCGGTCATTTTTGACACTCTTTCTAGTGTTGATCCTTGCATTGTGTAGATAAAATTTTGAGGATTACGAATGTTACTGAATGTAATAACCTTGCATTTGGAAAGATTAAAATGTAATTTATTTTCAAATGACCAATCCGAAATTGAGTCTAAGTCATTTTGAAGGTCTAGATAGTCATCTAGGGTGGATATTTTCCTAAAAACTTTCAGATCATCTGCATACATTAGGCAGTCTGATGAAAAATTTTATCAAAATCAGCTGCTTCTAATTCAGCAGTAAAATGCGCAATGTTAAAAGACTTGAAATTTCTAAACGTGATAAAGGAGGGATCTTTTTTTGGAACTTTATTGGAAAATGTTAGAGATGACATACAATAATCAGCTACAATAGATGCATCAGTTACAGATACTTTGATACTTTACCCTTGATAGTTACAGAGCATATGACCAAGTCCAAAGCAGCATATGATCAAGTCCAAGTGAATTTGGTAGTAGGTACATGGGTTGCTAAATGTATTAGTTTTCTGAACTAGGTAGAGCTTTTTTAAGAAGCACTTTAATTTATTTGTAACTGATGGAAAAATCTCTGTAACATAGAATGTTATCAAATTCAGGCAAGAAATCCCTAATAGTCTTTTCGAAAATGCTTATAAACAATTTGTGGATTTAAACATGATTTAGCAATATAATAATATCAAAATTATGATGAATTTTAGGAAAAATTAAATATATATCAAGTTTAGCAATCTTCAAAAAAATGTTTCATCATAAACTTATTAAGACAAAAAAAATTAATTTATTGTGATGATGATATACCAGATCACGTGAGATACGAGTATTGTTCAAGAGCCTGTATTTATCAGATTAAATTAATTTATTTATGTTGATATAAATTGAATACTGTAATAAAAAAAAAAACTGTAAGCAAATATATGCGAATTATTATGTTCAAACTTTAACTGTTGACACAGTCTCAAGAATGAAGTGAATTTCAATCCACGTTTACATAAAAATTATGACCCAATTTTGATGAGTATATGTTGTAGATGTTGAGAATACGATTTTAAAAATAATGTATATAAAGTTTTTAAATTTTATTTATTTGTTGCAGTTTTAAAATATGCAATATTTATTTAGCAATTGAATTGATAAACGTACGATTTTCAAATAGATATCAAGAATTAAAAAAAAAAAAAATAAAAATCTGATATTTATTTATAAGATTACATAAATTATCCGCCTGAAAGTAGATATATTCACATTCGAAAATTATTTATTTAACTAATAAAAATATTTGCAATTAATTTTTATTTTTTAAGAAAATAACTTGTTTACTGTAAAATAAGGACATGCAATAGGCGCAGGATTTAAAGATTCATTTTTTTTAAATATACATTTTAACAAAACTATTTTTTATAATACTATTTACAAATTAAATACAAGGCGATACTGTTAGCATAAATAACAGATCTGGAAGGATATGTCGAAGGAAAGGATAGTGAAGAATCAATAAAAAAGAATGATGAAGAAAGTATAAGGGGCATGTTTGCCTTGACGATAAAGAAAATAGATGGAATTGACAAAAAAATTGATGATAATGGGATAAATAATAAAGAAAGGTTAAAAGATAGAGAAGAAATTATAAAGAAAGTGGAAGGAATGTAGAAAAATATAAAAGAAGATATTAAAAGTGAAATAGAGAAGGTAGAAAATAAAAGTAGCAGTAAAATACAAGTTACTAACAGAAAATATGAAAAAAGAAACAAGAGAAGACTTCAGAATAGAAATAGAGGTTATAAGATTCATTTGAAATATTAGAAGAAAGAGAAGAACTTTTGAAATATGAAATAATTAAATAAATAGTCGAAAAAAAAGTATGTATAAGGAAGCGAAATAAAGGAAAAACAAAAATTGATGAATTAAAGAAGAAATCGAGAAAGGAAAAGGAAATTAGAAAACAAATCAACCAGGATAAAATAAGACACAAGGAAGGTAAAAAAATAAATAAAGAAGAAAAAGTAATTGAAAAAGGAATGAGAAATATAAAGAATAAAAAATAAATTTAGAGCCAAAAAAAAGAGTGAATATATGACAGAGGAAAATGAAAATTAAACATAGCAGGCTCTCGTAAAAAAAGGAGATTATTGGAGGAAGAAAGTAAGGATTAAAGTCAAAGAGAAGACAAATTTAAATAGGTGGACGGAAAAACTTGAAAATCGAAATGAGAATAGAATATGGAAAATGAATTGGAAATATGATATTGCATATAGGTTAGTTTAACCCATCTTTGGTTGGTGATGCGTTTACGCAACACCTTAAATTATATTTTTTTAAATTATCTATATTATATATTTACGACAAGATCAAATTTTTTTTCAATATATTAACAATACCAGCGAACTAAAAAACGTTAAAATTTTGAATTGTTTTCATATTCTTATAAAAGCTCTGCCTTACTAATGGGTCACAAAGAAAGCAATTGTTATACAGTTTAAATATTTCAACAGGTGTACCACAGGCTCCCTTCTGTGTATCCTGTAGACTTCTAACATTGGTAAAGTAACAAACGTTAGTAAAATGCATCTCTATACCGATGCTATGCACATTTATCACTCTTTCAACACAAATAATTACATTCAAGGCTTAGAGTGCATAATTATGAAGACGTAAATAATTTTATTCAGTAGTACGCTTTCCACAGAAAATTTTTAAATTAATTAATATTCATGTTTTATATAGATATTTAATTTATAAACATTCACCAGGAATTTTTAAAGTAGAGGTTAGTTCATGTAGACAGCGGATCAACAGATGCTTTTTTCGAGTTTGCCAAGCATTACGGTCGGTAATTTACGAGTATGTTGAAGATTCACAAATTTGAAAAAATAATATATTTTTTTAAATGTATATTATCAAATTTTTGGAAACATTTTTTCCAGAATTATAATAATAAATTTATTCAATCAATACAATTAAAATACAATAATAAAACATGCTTTGTTATTGAATGAAGGTACTCGATAAGTAATTACCCACTTGTTTCGAGAAAAATAATAATAAAAAAATGTACAATTATGTACAGTTATGTTATCCTAACTGCGAAAAATATCTAATTAATAATTGTTCTTTAATTGAAAAGAAAAAATATAGGGTTATACGTAAAATACATAATATTTTAGATTATAATCATACAACTATTGCAGGTGAGTACGTTTGATTTTACAAGTTGCTCCAATAAACAAATTAGTACCGATATTCGGAACTTGGCGAATCGTGAACTGTATTAAATAATAATATTTGAAAATACCTGTGCAATCCATAGGCCTGGGAGGATTAATACTTGGATAAAAACACCACCTTCTGATTACATACTTTAATTTAAACACTACTGGAATGATTTTATTTTTTATTGCATGGTGCACTTAAAAAATAAATACTCTTTACATTATTTACAGTATTTCTCTAGTAAATTTGTTACTTAAGCCATTTTTCAGGTATAATATATTACATGATGGCTGACGAAATGTCGCCTTTTTTAAGTATCTATATTATATATTTATGACACGATCTATTTTTTTTTTCAATATATTAACAATACTAGCGAATTAACAAACGTTAAAATTTTGAATTTTTTTCATATTCTTATAAAATATTTTTTGTTTTACGTTGTTGAACAAGCAATTTTAAAATAGGCATAGCTTTTATTTGAATGGCTCGCAGAAGAGGACCTTATTGTCTTAAACCAAGAAAATGCACCTACCTTTAGAAGAAGAGAATACGAATCATTTATAGAGGTCACCTTCTGTACCCAGAAAATATCTAAACGAGTAACAAACTGGAAAGTTCTCGAAGAGGAAAGCCTAAGTCTTCACCAACATATTGCTTTCGAAATCAAGGAAAACATCTATACCCAGAAGATGAGAAACGCTCCGATCAACAGAGGCTGGATATTTAAAAGAGATCAGGTAGATAATTTAATAGAGGAAGCAGGTAGAGTAATAGAAACGAATGGAAGTCCAAAAACCCCAAAGAAATTAGCTGACCTTATGATAACATCGTGTAATGAAACACTACGCAAGAAAGGCTGCAACAATAGGAAACCTGTATATTGGTGGTGCAATGAGGTAGCAGAAACAAGAAAAATATGCATACGACGAAGACGAGACATGTGCAGAGCCAATAGAAGAGGTAACGAAGACGACAAACTAACGTGCCAGGTACTGTATAGAGAGAGTCGTAGTAACCTAAAGAAGGAAATCTTTGAGGCAAAAAAGAGCCTGGAAAAAAGTACTGGACGAGGTGGACGATGACATATGGGGGAAAGGATACCAAATAGTCATGAAAAGACTAAAAGTAGCTGCATCAGGTAGCCTGGATGACGAAAAACAACTAGAGATAGCCAGGACACTTTTCCCAACTCACGCCATGGTCAGATGGGCAAGAATCCCAGTAAATGAAGACGAAATACCCCTCTTTACGGCAAAGGAACTAGAAAACGCGGTGGCAAAAATCAAAGCTAAAAAAGCAGCAGGTCCTGATGGGATACCCCCCGAGGTTGTCAAAGTAGTAGTTGTAAACTACCTAACAGAATGTCTTAAAGTACTAAACAACAGTCTACAAAAAGGTGAATTCCCACTATTATGGAAAACAGCAAAGCTGGTTCTCATCGAGAAGCAAAAGCCGGACCAACAGATCAAGGCGTATCGACCTATATGCGTCCTAAACGTTCTAGGTAAACTAATGGAACAAATGATCCTGGGAAGACTGCAGACAGAAATAGTGAGGAATGGAGACCTGAACGAACAGCAGTACGGCTTCAGGGCGGGTAGATCCACAATTGACGCCATTAAGAAGGTGCAACAAATCGCAGATGAGGCCAACCGGAGACCACATAGTCTGAAGAAATTCTGCGCTCTAATAACATTAGACGTGCAGAATGCATTTAACACTGCCCCATGGGGTGGGATACTCGCCGAACTTAGAAGCAGAGGCTTTGCGCCATGATAGCCAGCTACCTCGAAGATCGAATGCTAAAGATAGGAGCAGACGGAGAACTGGAAGCCTCATGTGGAGTGCCACAAGGCTCAGTGATTGGTCCCACATTGTGGAACCTATACTACGATGATGTTCTAAAGCTACCAACACCGGCAGGAGTGACAGTAGTGGGCTACGCAGATGACCTTGGAATAGTGGTGATCGACAAGGACATAAAAATCCTCGAAAGAAAGGCCAACCGAGCAATTACTAACATCACAGAGTGGCTAAGTAGTAGAAGACTCAAACTTGCCCCACAGAAAACTGAGGAAGTCCTACTAGTGGGAGGCAGAAAAGTCAAAGGATTTGAGGTGACTGTTAAAGATACTAAGATTTTTAGCCAAAAATCTGTTAAATACCTGGGAATACATCTCAACCGCAACATGAGTATGAGTGTCCATGTCAAACTTACCGCTGAGAAAGCAACCAAGGCTCTATCACACATCAGTAGGCTAATGCCCAACATAGGTGGGCCTATAGAAAACAGCAGACACATACTGAGCAACGTGGTCCAATCGATAATATTATATTGGTCAAGTACCTGGCAGAGAGCTCTAAAGAAGAAGATCTACCTGAACACTCTTCTGAGTGTACAGAGAAAAGTAGCCATCAGAATAACAAGTGCCTATAGAACCACTTCAACCAAAGCCATACTGATGATAGCCAGAATGCCACCTATAGATCTCTTAGTAGAAGAGCGAACCAAAATCGAGAGAGGCGAAAATAAGGCCGAAACCCGAGAAACCCTGCTAGGGCAGTGGCAGGAAAAATGGGATACTGATGACGGAACAGCTAACTGGACAAAGAGACTGATTATAGATATAAAACAGTGGGTCGACAGAAAATTCGGTAACGTAGACTATTATATGACGCAGATACTAACGGGACACGGCGGATTCCACGCGTATCTTCACCGATTTTCCCTAAGTAACACGAACGAGTGCCAATACTGTCATCAAGTAGACACCGCTGAACACACGTTTTTTGAATGCGATAGATGGAAGGCTGAGAGAAAAAAGGTAGAAGAGAAAGTAGGTCGAATTTCCCCGGAAAATCTCATAAGAAAGATGCTCGAGACAGAAGAAAACTGGATATAAATCTGTAAACTAGCCATGATTATTATGTCCAACAAAAGACGAGAAATGATTATATAAGATTAAGCTCATTACACCAACGAAAGCAGTCTTCTTGAAGTAATACCAGCAGGTAGTCCCAAGAAGACCTACAACGCTTTAAGGGTGGTTTTACTGGGTATACCGGCCCTGCACCCTTCAGCCGGGAGTCCCACACTACCAGGTACGGGCAGAACCACATGCCTGGTGTCCGTAATGGATTCCCACCCTACCAGAAAAAAAAAACTACTACTACTACTACTACTACTACTACTACTATAATAATATATTTCTTACTCGATAGAAATGTAAACTAAACCCTTGTTATAGAATTGTAAATTCTAAAAACAATGAAGATTATTATATTATTATTATATAAAATTCATGAAAAATTTATAACATTACAACCGGTAAAAAATGTAGCAGCTAAAATTTAGATCATACATTGTTTTCTGCTTACTAAAAGTAGAAATACCGCAAAGAAAAAATTAGCAAATACGTTATATAAACTACCATGTGAAATCCCACGAGATAAACACAGTAGCCATACTCTACAGAAGACGGAAATACGAAGATGTCGATATCATAGCCAGACAATTTGTACATGCGGAAAATGTAACGTTTACCTTTAAGGTACCATTTCGGTAGGCGCGACAGACGACCGCTGACGCGACATACGATCGCCGACGCGACCGAGAAGTGTCGCTTTACTAAAATACATACAATTATATGAAACACATTTCGCACGGTGCGACACGAGAAGTGTCGTCAAGACGACACTTCCTGTCGACACTTCTGAATCTGTCTCGGGGTCACTGTCCTCGGAGTGTCGCACTCGAGGTCACTCTCCTCGGACATCGCTTCTTTTTGGGGGTGATTAGGTTGGAAATTTCTTTCGATCTAGGCAGCTTTGCCAGATTTTGGAACAGTATGGGTAAAAAAAACCGTAGATCTGAACAGTAGATTTTAATACAGGGGGAAATAATTATAATTTGCAGTGTATTAAATAAAAAAACAAGTATATAAGAAACGAAAAATAAACTTCTTTCTACCCAAATTAGAAAGTAAACAAAGAATAAAAACAAATAAAAACATTTTTATTATATACTTAACGTACGGGAAAAAACCAATGAAAAATAATAAGTACCTAATTCTTTTAGATCAGTCTAAATCAGATAATTCAAAATCGTAGTGTTTGGCATATGCATGTTCTTTTTATGATGCTCTATTAATTCTTTGTTTCATTTTAAATAAAAACAATGATTATCTTGATGTTTTTTTTTTATGGAGCCAACCTACAGTAGTGGATGCTTATTACGCTGCTTTTACTGCAGAACATTTACAAGAGAAAATATTCTTTAACCATTTGCTGAAGAATGAGGCAAACTTAATAAATTAAGAACAAAATTTACTAGAGACAAAAACACTGGATTTACGTAAAAACAGTAGGTCTGGCAACGCTGATCGTTCCCTCGAATGGTTATTTGCAAGTGTCGCGCGACACTTCTTCAAGAGCGTAACATTTATGCATCTGTCGTCCTACTGGTCGCCACAGTGGTCTCCTGTCTCCTGACGCGGCTACCGAAATGGCACCTTTACGTTGGCTGCTTCAAATTCTCCAAATGTATCATATTATGTAGATCATAGCATTGACCGGTGATGCGTTTACGCAATACCCTGTTTTTGTAAAGTAAATGTTTAAAAACCAAATTTTTTTATTTTTTTATTCTAATGAAGGTATTTTCATAAAAGTTTTATAAAAATTTAATTATCATTTTATTTCTTTTATGGCTTGAAAAATTTTGTATTTTCCGATACCATTCGATAGAAAAATGTTAAAAACGCATTTATTTTAAATTTTTCATAAATATCTGAAAAAAGCCAAACCCTTTTCCCTTTTTTTTATTTCCCCCTCCCCATATGATAAAAACCCTATCGACGCGCCTCGTCTAGCCAAATAATTTTTCTAAAGGTATTTTTCTCCCTTTTTAAGCAAACTTTTTCCTGGAAAAGCGTTCGACACAAAATTTCCCTTAATTTTCCTATGAAATGTGTTTAAGTTAGCAGAAAAATTTCGAAGCCAGATTTTGAGAGATGTGAAAATAGGTAAACAAAAATTTTTTTATTTTCTTTAAACGAATGGAAATTTCCAGAAACGTTTAAATCCTCTGTCGAAAAAAAGTTGTTTTAGTCGGAAAAATGGTGGAAAACCCCTATGCCGTAGTTAAATTTCAAATTTTTCTACACCATTCGGTAGGAAGATTTTAAAAACACATTTACCTAGATTTTTTATAATTTCTGAAAAAAAAAAAACCGAAAATTTTACGGTTTTTTGTTTCCCCCTCCCCCTGTCATAAAAACCTAGACACGTGATATATTAATTGACACGTCTCATTGGTCCGGATAATTCTTCTTAAGGTCTTTTTGCTCTATCTCCTCTTTTAAGCAACATTTTTCCCGGAAAAGCGTTCGACGCAAATTTTCCCCTAACTTTCCTGAGAAATGTGTTTGGGGTATCGGAAAAAATTTGATGTCAGATTGTGAAAAACGTCGAGCAGTATACTGGCATTTTTAGTTTTTTCGGGAAATTTGTTAGAAAAGTCGGAAAATGCGAAAAACAAAAATATTTTTTTTCTATTTTCCCGAATCTAAGGAAATTTCCTGAAACAGATAATTCCGCTGTCAAAAAAAAAGTTGGTCTAGCCGGGAAATGGAGGGAGGGACGGACGGACAATATATTAAGGACTATTTAGGAAATAAAATAAAAAATAGGAACTATCGGTTAGAGATATTTAAAAACAAAAACAAACAAAAAATGAGGAAGGAATATTTAAATATTCAAATGAAGAAGAAATAATTAGAGATTTAAAAAAAAATTAAAGAAAGATTTATGTATTCAAATAAAGAAAACATTTAATACTAAAAAAAAGAAGATAATGTTTTCAAGAGGGATTATGTGGAAAAAGAATTGCTGGAATATAAATAAAATTAAAAGATTATAAAAAAATGGTTTAAGTAGAAGAAGGATAAATGAAATACACACAACCAAACTTATATGGAATCACTCTGTATTTCTGAATTAACTTTTTGTAAGAAAAAAATTTGGTATTTAACTTTAAGATAAGGCTTTTTGTTCTAACCAAACATGATAATAAAGAAGAAACGACTGCTTCGATTCAATATCTTGTAAATTTTGTGTTCAGTAGTAAAATAATGATTATCTGGTAATTTTATTTTGATCCAAAAAAAAAAAAAACAAAAAATGCCTTATGTTGGACTAACAGATGTGCAGAGAGAAATAATAATTATTGTTCTCATTGAACAGTGATTGCCCCAAAGGTATTTGGAGCTAGGAACTCTCAAGAATAGGCCCAGACAAAGTCGTCAAAGAGTCATAACTGAACAACAGGACCACTTTGTATGCCAAATTGCTGAAAGAAATACCAGTGTTTCCGATCCAGAGCTGAAACAACAACTTCTGGAAGCTACAGGTGTGAACGTTTCATACCTCGCGCTTAAGGATTGTACAGTAGGAGAGAGTTACAGGTCCCACGGTTATTTAGACAAAATAAAATTGGTGCCTTCAACATCAAAACTGGACAACTGAAAATTGGCAGTTATTTTTTCGGATGAGACCAGAATTGGCCTAAGATCATATGACCATTAAATTCGGGTTCTCAGAGCTCCAGACAGACGAGCGTGACTCCAAGCTGTCAGATCTGTCCCAAGATATCAAGGAAGAACTGTAATGTTCTGGGGAGATATTATGAGGGAACAAAAACTCCATTGTTACCACTTCAACAAACTTTAACCGGTCGGAGGTATGTTGATTTAGCACTAGAGCCAATCGTTAAGCTTTATAGAGTTGCAATTTGGAATAATTTTATCTTCATGCACGATAATGCACCACCTCTACCAGCAGAGTGGCTAGAGAATGTCTTGAAACGGCAGATGTCACAGTTTTAGACTAGCTTGCATGTTCACCAGACCTAAATCCTATCAAACACTTATAGGACCAGCTCAAAAGAAGGGTTAGAGCTCGTCAAAACATACATAGAAAATGTTGACAATTTAACAAAAAGCATATCAAAGCGAATAGAAGCTTGCATAAGGGCTAGAGGTGGCAACACGGATTATTAAAATTACAAATTTTTTTAGTTCTGCGTTTTGTCCATTAAAAATTTAAATGTAATTTCGTTTCAGAAACCAAAAAAATACCGTTGTGGTTATTTCATCAAATAATTAAGTTTTTTATTGTTATGTGGGTTATTTTCCATTAAAAGTCTTTGATAAGCACTAAGTTTTATTCATAAACAAAAAAATGTTAAAAAATTTCAAAAATTATGAAAATAATAAGTTTGGTTGTGTATATTATGAAGAATATTATGTATCATAAGTTGTAATGACGATTTATAATAAATATAAAAATAAATGATATTATTATGAAATAATGAAGGAAATAGGATTATAAAGAGAAATACTGTTAAGAATGTGTAAAAACGGATTGAAAGTAATTAATTATAAATTAAGTGGATTATGAATATAAAGAAAAGGACAAGAACCGAAGAACTTTTGAACAAAATATTAAAAAGATATACAATTTGAATACAAATTTAGGGGAATGGGAAACATTTTAGGATACATGGAATATGACATACGAAGTAAGTGAAGTTAGGCGTTTTTTATTTTATTATATAAATATAGTTAAAATATATTTCGAAATAAAGTGAAATAAATTGATTTTATTGGAATTTTGTTAAGTATACTAAATTAATTTGTTTTTGTTGCTTTTGTTACTTTAAGAATGTGCATATGAATGAATGTGGAATGTCAGGTATTAATAATTTGGATAAAGTAAATAAAATGATTGTTTTTGAAAATTTAATATTTAATAATTTATTTAGAAAATAAATTACTTAAAGACAAAATTTGGGGAATTTGAAATGATAAAATGAATGACTTAATTTGGCCGTTGGTATCGGAATGACTCCATTTGCCACAGAATATTTAGTGTTTATTTATTAATGTTTTAATATTCTTAGATGGAAATGGTAATGTTCTTTAGTATTTAAAATTACATTAAATGTTTATGTTAGATTTTTTTTATATAATCAATTAACTGATTTAAAACGTTTTTATTTTCTGAACAAAGGAGACATGTAATATTTAGAGGTAGAGTGAAATCCAGTTTTTTAAAGTTATTTATAAGTATATTTCTATTTTGTTCGTGTATTGGGCATGCAAATATTAAGTGATTTAGATCTCCCACGGATGTATTATCACAAGTGTAATTATGGGAGGTTAGTACTCCTATTTTATTGGAAGATATTGATAGAGTAAAATAAAGGATTGAATTGTAAAATAACTTGTTTTTGTTGGAAGATTTGAGAAGATCTAAGTAATACTATTTTTTTTTGACATACTGGATGGAATGCTGAAGAAGTGTAAAACTGAATACCGAGCAGTCAGGAAAAAGAGACAAGAGGGAAGAGACAAGTTAAATTTAAATTAATACATTTTTTATTTTTGTCTCTAAATTCAAATAAGTGGAATCAGACCAAACATAAAAAGAATATAGGAGGTACAAATGACACTTGGGGGAAAGGGGTATATTTCCTAAATCAACAATTATGGTAAACTGAGTTTAAAGTTTTAATATTCCCGTTTGAATAACGGTTTTTTTAAATACTCAAATTTTGTAAGGCTTAAATTACTTATATCCTTTTTTCCCATTACTTATATCCCTTTTTCCAGGGGTACAAATGAGTTTAGAAGCATCGCGGCAGATTTAACTCAATTTTGAATATTTTAGACTTATACCCCTTTACCCCTGCAAGTGCCAATTTGAAAATTTATATAGAAATTAGTAAGGGAAGCTTTTTTAATTTTTTTTCTTTTTTATCGAAATTATTGAAAATAAACATGTAAGTGAGTGAACCCAACCCAGAATCAAAATCAACAAAATTAAATTTATATAAAAAAATTTCTTACAGAGGGTTGTGGAAATAACAAATTATCATATTATCAAACATTATTTTTTAGTAAAGTAAAATGATCTTTGTCTATTTTTACGTAAATTTAAATTCCTTTTCAATAGAAAGAGAAAGTACCTTTTAATTTTAAGTGAGCAGAAAATTTATTAAACCTAATTTTTTAAAAGAAATATTTACATATATTTAATATCAAAACAACTTACCATGGATTCGGAAGTCGCCTTTCAACATACCTTCCGCGTCTAGCAGGTGTAAAAATTTAGCAACACTCCGTAAAGGTTCAATGATAATTGCACACGCGGATCGTGGAACATTCACTGTTGTCGCACTGAACGCGTCTAGCGATATCATTCGTGTATTAACATAATCATTTAGGTACTTCGCTGTAATTTATTTGGAGGTGTATCTGTTAAATAAAATGCAATGCAAAATAATGAAAGGAGAAAGGATGTTTAAAAAATAAACCGATACCTATTAAGTGAATACCTTAAGTTACATTTTTGTTTATGTAATTTTTTAATTAGTTGTGGATTGACGTTCAAAAAGGTAATTCACCTACTAGCTCTTAGCGAAGTAAGGATAGTTTGTGATAAGGGGTTTTTTAGATAACGTTCATACAGCACAAACACATTTCCGAAATATTTAAAAAATGTTACATTGAAACATTTGTAATGTTGTATAAATATTACGAAACATCCCAGAAAAATTTATGAAATGTGCCTGAAACGTAAATATATTTTACAGTAATATTTCTGAAATGAAAACTTTTAGAAATACGAAATAATAATATTTCAGAAATGTATTCGAGTTTTTTTTTTCATAAATATTATGTAACGTTGTAGAAACGTTTCCAACATAATATTAGACTAAAAAGACATTTAAAAATATACATGTTTATTTAAAATACACAAAACAAACAAAATATTCTTAAACAAACGAATAAATAAATAATTTTTAAATATTATTTCATAAAATATAAAAGCGAATCACTTCATTTTGACCTTAAAATGCAATAATCTGAAACAAATTATAGTTACTTAAAAAAGGATTTTATACAAATTATTTTATTAACAATAGTTTTATTAATATTGTTTTAAATTAACTGTAATAAAACAAACAATACTCATTCCTAAATAAAACATGAAGCTCCGCTTTTCAATCAGAGCTATAGAACTAATAAATAAAACTAGGTGAAGGGGCAGCAAATGTAGGTTATATTTAGATAAAAATAAAACTAAAACTGCCTCTAAATTTGATAAATTAAATGGCGTCACTAGTCTTAGAGAATTAAATCTATCCTGAACAAGCATTGTAGTAAACTCACCTCAAGACATATTCTGCTTCCCATATAACAACATCACTATGGGATCTTTTAACTTTGTAGATCCCATGTTATAAATAATATAGCGGTTTGTAAAAGAGTATATATTAATATAATAAATAGATAATTCCGTCATGACAGAAAATTATATAATGACATTTATTTTTTTAATAAATATTAATGCTTGGCAACCAAGGTCGTCAAGTAGATAGATAGGGTGCACTTAAATCCTTCCTCCCACTAAAGCCTTGGTTTCTTCGAACACTTCGTTGCAGTGAGCGGACTGTTATCTCTGGAGCGGACAGTCCGTCGACCACTGAGGACAGCGATTTTCGCCCGAGGTGGTTTGTTAAATATAGTAAATGAGACCTTCTCTATGTCTGTACGTGCTGTTTATGTATTATGAATGTAAACAAAAGGTATTAAAATGGATGCAAATAAATTGTTTGCGTTGTTATTATTGTTGGAAGAACAAGAGGAACTGAGAATTGCAACCGTCAAAGTTTCCAATTAGCCAGTGGATAAGTTGTTTTTGTGTCGCGATGCAGAAGGTGCCTTCAATATCACTGTGCACGGGAGGCTTTTTAAAAATGAAACCAAATTTAGGGAGTATTTTAGACTTTCTACAGATCTTTTTAAATTCGTGTTGAGTTTTATAAAGGACGACATTTCCAAGAAACCTACAAATAAAGTCATCTGTATGTCTGAATTTGTCACTCATTGTTTTAAAAATAATACCAATATAATTATTTGTATTCACAAACTGTTTCCGCACACGCCGACGGTTCCGCTGATATCAAACTCAACAGATATGAACCGGCTACTAGCGACAAATCAGCGGCACGACGCCGTCCTGCTCAGCTAAGCGGATTAAAGAAAACCGTTCCCATTTAAATACTCTGGTTGGATAAAATCGTCAAAACACGACGGTCGACGGACTGTCCGCTCGCCGCGATGGAGTGTTCAAAGAAACCAAGGCTTAAGCTGCCTTAATAGGTAATATTGATATGTGTGGCATGGATGTGACATGAATCAATATATTATGAGTTGGAGTTAGTATGTAGTGCTTCCAAGGCGCTACAATCACAACGCTTAAATAACAAAAAAAGAATATGGCAAAAACAGATAATGCAAACCTATATTTATTTAGAATATATAGCGTTGTCTCATCTCTGGCTGGACATAGGATGAAATAAAATAACTATTTAACTCATCTTCTTCTTACAAATCAGAAATTCTTCATTAAGTGTTGGCCTTTTACAACATAACCCGTTCAGTAACCTTTTGTGTTACATGTATACCATGTTTCAGAAACATTTTCAGTAAAATATTTAACAAAAATATTTCAGAAATATTTCAGGAACTTGTGCTGTTTTAAACGTTTAAAATATTTCTGAAACAATTGTAAAATAATGTGTGCTGTATGGGGTGAGCAAACCAATATTATTCTAGAAGCAGTGGCATAGCGTGGGCCAAAGGGCGAAATGAGCGAAACTTTTCTGGGGCGTTCAAACCTCTCTGATAGACGTTAAAGGTGCTCCAAACGTAAAGGGTGGGAGGAGGAATTCGCCTTCTCCTCTCCCCCACATATGTTACGCTCAGTGTTGCCAGTTTGTTACAATTGTAACAAATCTATTACATTTTTGAAGGGTTTATTACATTATTACATGTCCAATAAATCTATTACATTTTCACGATTGATAAACTTGAACCTAACCCTTGATTTTCTATGTTCCTAATATATTGTTTATTATGTCATACAACTAATACCATCTTAAACAGGTTTATTTGGTTGTTTATCCCAAACATATTTTCTTGAACATGCCCAAAGCGCTTAAAAAGTTTCTTATATCATTGGACCTTGCATTGGAGACAGAATTTCTTTTTTCTTCGTTTTCTTTACAAAAGATTTGTTTCAACCCCAGTACAGAACCGTTCTGAATTTATCTGCGACAAGTTAGAAGTTTATACTTTTTAAATTTGAATTTTGAGATCAACCTAAATTTGAAATCTAAACAAACTAATTACTTTTATATTCACGCTAGCATAAACAAAGGATAAATTGACAAACTTGGCTTCACAGAAAACTTACTTTCCGGCATGGAACGACCACCTCATTCACATCTCATTTTAAATCGAGATGTAAAAAATGTAATCTGGATAGGTACATCTCGGATAAACAAACGCAGATGTAGATGTGTCCGATGTGGATAAACAAACGCTCGAGATGTAAAAAAATGCATCGGATGTGGATTTTCAAATGCGACAAAAATCAATACAATTGCCGCGTTTGAGAATCCACATCGGATGCATTTTTTACATCTCGAGTGTTTTTTTATCTACATCGGACACATCTGTCCTATTACATTTACGTATACTAAATCACGTGATTAAAGATTTACTACATCTCAGATGAATCCGATGTGAATTCTCAAACGCAGCAATAGAATCGTATTTTTTATGTATAGTTCATTTTAAGTTGACTAAAATTTCTATTACATTTTCTTGAAATTTATTACAATTTTGAGAGTTCATCTATTACATTCCTTCAGGGTACTCTGGCAACACTGGTTACGCTACTGTGTATAAGCAGAGACAACCCAGCGAGACGTGTAACTCAATGTATTTTTTTGTTCGGTAAACGTTGTTTGGGCGATTGTAACCACAACCAGTCTATGATGGCGCCACTAGTAAATAGCGGGAAAATTAAAAATGCTTTAGGGCGGGAAATTCAAACATTGATTCAGAAATAGTTTTTCTATACAAATTTACAGGAGAAACAAAAACTATTGTTTCACTGTATATTAAAAAATATAAAAGCTTCCAATAACATCAAATTTTTTATCATATAAATAACCATTTTAATAAAGGAAGTTTTAATCAGTTTGATATAAGCAGTGAACATAGTTTTTATTACTCTTGTAAATTTCGCTAAAAAAAACTTGAAAATTCTATTGATTATTAAATATATAAACTTGGAAAAATAATACACCAAACCTTTTTTCTATAAATTATATTTTTGTAAGGTACAGGAAAACAAACTACAATTGCTATGTTTAGAAAGTACCTCGGATCATTTTGTATCAAATTACAAAGAAAGTAACAGTTGTTATATATTCATAATATATTTAAAAACTAATGTAACAAATATTTTATAAAGTATAGAGTATATCGATATCTTTTTGCCAGACTATCGTAAGTGACATTTGAACTTGAACAAATGTCGATTACGTTAGTCTGGCAAAAAGGTATCGATATGTTCTGACTGTTTATTTTAACAGAAACCATGGTAACGAAACAAACACACACATACACTCACACAACACGAGTCGAGTAAGTTCCCATCCTGTAAACTGAATCGAAGCCACCCAGTCCGTACACCCCCCTGCTAACTCCTCTTAGGGTCATTAAGTTCAATAGATTTATATGCCATGCCTTCTAAAAGGGAATGAAGGATGACATACTATCATCATTTAAACAGGACGTTGCTGAAGGCTTACCACTGTTATGTCGTCTGTTTGTGTATGTTGTGCGTGTGCATTCCTGTTGTGTCCCCAGTCATGTAAAAGTTTTCCTAGTCTCCTAATTTGGTTACTAGGTGAACTTTCTCCAACTAATCGTCTAATCTTTTCAATCTGTTCTGCAGCAGGAGGTACTTTTCAAACATAGCAAATAATAATATTAATAATAAACACTATTTAAAGATGAATACATTTTTGTAATTTTTTTGTCATTGTCCCTTACCTGCCTCTTATACTACCAGGGTATACCTATTTTCCATATTCCCTTAATTATAGATTACCTTACAATGTTTGAATGAATATAACATTTTACCCATGAACAATCTTATTTCGAATTTAACTCTTTTTCAATTTCATTTGAAACAATTGGTATATTACAATTTATTATCAAGGAAATTTTCTAATAAAGTTCCTACTTAAACTACTGGTTGTTCTGCAGGATAAATTAACTTTTCTTGAGATTGATCTCTCTAAAATCCAAAACCGACCTGATGTCCCCCAATTTATTTTCCAATGCATTCTGATTTAAAATTCTGCCCTTTTGGGATTCAATTTTTTTTTCTTCGTTGAAACGACAATCTTCTTAGTGGCTATTAGAGGTAGGTCCATTTAAGATATAGCCAATATCTAATAATTTTAAAAATCCTTTGCCAATGCTACATGTGCAGAGATTAAAATTAGTTTCGTATATATGTTACGCACAATACTCGAATTCGGGTAACGCCCGATAAAGATGCACAAAACTAATTTTGCGCAACGAGTAATTCCCAAATCCGAAATTGTACTCTTTTACAGCTATTGAGCGCAGAACTTGAATTGTATATCTTTAAATGATCAATAATAGTTCTACTTGCTTTATTTAATCAACGTCCGAACCCGTATAAAAAGTAGGATGGTACTAGTAGTAACTAACCTTGAATTTCCAACGTGTTTGTCTTTGGTCTCTGCCTTCTATCATTTTAATTAGCAAATTAATAGTTTAATATACCTAATTATTTGATTGTATTAATGGTAAATATGGAACTTTCTTAGTTGTTTCTTCAACATACAATAATTTGACCTGTGTCCAGGCTGTTGAAGTCTATGCCAGTCGGCGCGGCGTAGCCCAGGCATGAGTTAAATTTGTCTGGTGGCGTCGAAGCCGCTACCCTAGAGAAGTCGTTGCGTCCTGTTTTTGTTGTATATTTTCTTATTCTGATTTTATATCACTGTTAGTTTGCTTTGGAAATATATGCTATGGACCATAGATAAATTATTATTAAAAGATAAACCGTTTAAATGCACGGCACTGGCAACAAGTGGTTAGTTCCGGCCATTTTATTTGGAGCCACCATCGCAAATAAGATGAAAGCGATGTTGCCAGTTTCCATAAACTTTCATGAGATTAGACTTATTTCAAACTCACAAGCTGTACCTTATTTTGTTTTTGTCGTGCTCGATACCATTCATACAATGGCCATACTATGAAAATGAAAAACTGAATGGCGGAAGGCGAATAGGAGGAAAAACCCTCAGAGAAACCCCACAAAAACCATCATAAAATAAAAGTTATTATGACATTGATATATTAATTTAACTATGTATCTGTGGTTGAAGACGAAGTTTTTGACAAGCGAAGCGTGAAGTGTCAGTATTGACAAGTGATAATTTTTAGATAATTTTTAGATAATTTTTAAATAATTTTTAGATAATTTTTAGATAATTTTTAGATAATTTTTAGATAATTTTTAGATAATTTTTAGATAATTTTTAGATAATTTTTAGATAATTTTTAGATAATTTTTAGATAATTTTTAGATAATTTTTAGATAATTTTTAGATAATTTTTAGATAATTTTTAGATAATTTTTAGATAATTTTTAGATAATTTTTAGATAATTTTTAGATAATTTTTAGATAATTTTTAGATAATTTTTAGATAATTTTTAGATAATTTTTAGATAATTTTTAGATAATTTTTAGATAATTTTTGCATATTGTTCTGATACAAAATTTATACCATTTTTTTTTTTTTTTTTTTTTTTTAATGTGGTGTCGTCGGCGTCGACTACTACGGCCATTAGCCTCGTGTTCTGTGTAGGCTTTGTTACTGTTTCCCAGCGCCACTTTAGGAAGAGCACTGTTAATTAGAACCCAACAGTGAATGGTCGAGTGGGGAATCCTACCAAGGCATCAGAATTAATTTTAAATAATTAAATTAAATAAAAAAATCCCGGCCAACGGTGAGATTCGAACCTGAGACCTTCCGATCTCAAAGTCATGACTTTAACCACTGAGCCAACCGACCCCCTTATACCATTTATTAATATTAATTTTGTTGCAGCGATATTTATTGTGATTTGTATTGTTGTATTAAGTGCTTATTTATTTAATATGGAAAGCAAAACGTACAACAATCTAAAAAAAAAAAGAGGATTCAAGGAGGGATGCCTATGGCTGTCATCCATGGGTCCCCGTCTTAGATAATACTTTTCCAGCGGGAAAAGCCTTTAAAATTCAAGTATAAAAATTTTCTGTTTCAATTTTCCCTTCTTTTAATGTAGGTGCCAATTTTAAAGTGTAATAATTTTTTATATTTTTTAATTAATAACCTTTAATATAATTTTACTAAGATTATATGCTTTCCTATAGACACGATTCAAAGAGGGATTCCTATGGCTGTCATCCAAATCCTAAATAATAGTTTTCCAGTGGAAACGGCCTTTAAAATTCAAGTATATTAATTTACTGTTTCAGTTTTTCTCCTTTTTCGAAGTAGTTGTCCATTTAAACTACAAATTTTTATTTCACTTGTTGATTTTAGCATTTATATACAGTATCGGCTATTGAACAGTTTCCAGTATGCTTTGCTAGCATCGAAGTGTTGTTGATCCAAACGCTTCTCTTATTGTAATAGCTAACAATAAAAAAAATCGTATTATTTTTAGTTATCAAAATAAAAATAACGCCTGGATTTACCGCTCGTTTAATAATAATAATAATAATAATAATAATAATAATAATAATAATAATAATAATAATAATAATAATAATAATAATAATAATAATAATAATAATAATAATATTTTTATTGACCATTTAAAATACAATATTTGAAAAAAAATAAAATACAATTTAAAAAAAAATTAAAGTACCAGAAATAAACATGGTCAAAAGGTCCTAAGATCAGCTCAAGCTGTTCTTCCTCAAAGGCCTGCAAATGTAATCTAAACTAATCTAATAGGGTGTAACACATGTATATAATAAACAGAACTAAAACAAACAAAAAAGTACTATGGGCCGTTTGCATCGCTGGTCATCAAGAAACAAAAGACTTTTATTTTTTAAGGAAAGATAATAACGACGAGCGGTGCCGATGGATCCTAGTAATTTATATAAACCAAACAAAATCAAATTACAAACTTACAAATTTGTGAATTGGTCATCATATAATATTTTAAACATTTTTGTTTTAAATGATGCTGTGGATAAATTAATTAGGGAAACAGGAATATTATTATACTCCTTTGCTATCTGGTATGAAAACGAGTTTTTAAATTGTTGTGTTTGGTGTTTTGGAATCTCAATAGAATTTTTTTTTCGTGTATTTCTACTATGAACATCAGAACGATAAATAATTTTATTCCAAAGATATGGAGGACTTTTTTTAATTAAAATTTTGTGAAACAGGGTTAATGAATGAAGTTTTCTCCTATTTAACATATTTAACCATCTGACATTTGCTAGTGTATGGGAAATTCTATCAAATTTTTTAATTCCATATATAAGTCGAAGGCAGGCATTTTGTAGTTTTTGTAACCTATTTGAATCTGTTACTGAAAGACAAGGTCCATATACAAAATCACAATAATTTGCATTACTTAGAACGAGAGAGTTGTATCTTTAGTTTTTTGTCAAATAAATGTCTGCTATGATATAAAGTTTTTAGTTTAAAAAAGGATCTTTGTAGAACATAAGAAACATGATCTGTGAATTTCAGTCGATTGTCTAGTATTATCCCCAAATTTTTTGCTTTTTGAACAGTTGGTAGAGCCACATCATTAATTGTTATAGACACGTTAGAAGAAGCAGCTCCAAAAAACATAACAGCTGATTTTTCTGAATTAATCACCAAATTATGTTGGGTAGATACTTTTACCAAGGCATTTAGATCGGTATTTATTTTCTGAATGCACTCTGATTCATCGTTTTTGTTAAAAAACATATATAACTGCGTATCGTCAGCATACATATGAGCTTTGCAATATTGTAAAACCGAACACAAATTGTTTGTATATATTGTATAAAAAAGAGGGCCTAGGATTGAACCTTGGGCTACTCCTCGCCCAACTTGCTCTACGCTAGACGATACACCATTATATAATACTTTCTGTGTTCTTCCCGACAGATAGTTTCTAAGAAATGTTATTGCGGTTGGTCCTAAGCCAATAAAATGCAAAATGGATAAAAACAATTTGTGATTAATCATGTCGAATGCTTTACTATAATCAAGCAGAATTAATAAACCAACATTTTTGGCGTCGGATTCCTTCAGAAAGTCATCCGTAATAATTAATAGGGCCGTACCACAGCTATATCCCGATCTAAATCCCGATTGTGTGAGTGGTAGAATTTTATATTTATCAATGTGTTCTCGAAGTTGTTCCTCTACAACTCTCTTCAAAACCTTTGAAAGTGTAGGCAGAATAGTTATGGGACGAAGATCATTTAAGTTTTCAGGGGAAGTGACTTTTGGAATAGGAAGAACTAGTCCCTCTTTCCATATATTTGGGAAAACAGAATTTTAATTGAACATGAAAGATACTTCTCAATTATTATTGCCGAGTGAATATATTTACTATAATTACTATTTTGGAGGAAAATTTAAAACCGCCATATCGAGTTAGTTGAGCGGCTAGTCAGATTTAGCGCTGCAAACTTATTGCTGTCTCTTTAACAAGTGAGATGCACTACTACAGGGGATATATTGTGGTGCAGGGTGCAGGGTAACAATATATTTTTTGAAAGACAATTTTATATTCAAAATTAATACATATTTTTAGTCTCATGGAAATGGATTGACGTATGTACATTAAGCCAACCAAAGACACTACAGACCGTTTGAATATAATGCCGGTAAAGCGTAAATAATATGAAGTAAAGTGTCTATATAAAAATAAAATAATTTTGAAACAAACAATAAGTATATAATTTGTTGAGAAAATGTTTCCATTATACAAGAACGAAAAAAGCAATGATGTAATATAATATATATTTATTAAGTACGTTCAAATCTCACCAGGACAATTTATTAATAATTGTCAGTTAGTTTACAGTATGTCCAGCCGGGTGTACTTATATGAAATTAAAACATACATTGGCATTGAAATATTCACATATTAATCATATTATGAACATCTTCATACATCAAAACGATGTTTAAAATATGTGCTCTATTTCAGATACACGCAAAAAAGCCAGGGTAAAATGGTGTAGATACTATACTGCCGTGCTTCACTTAAAAGTGGTATCTCCAATTATATGCTAAATTTTTTTATAGCTAAAAAGTGGTAAATGTCTTTTAAAATAAAAATATCTGCCCATCAAAATAGTCACATCACAATTATTAAGAAGTTTAAAAGTGGTCTTTAACTTTAAACTTCATTTTCTCCGTTGTATTTTTTTGGCAGATATCACTTTTAGCAAAGGATGGCAGTATAATACATTCATTTAATAATTAAATTTTATTTCATAAATATTTTTTCCGTTCAAATATTTTTCATTCATATGTTTTTCATCAACATTTTTATCATATATATTTACTTATATATACTACAGTTCATCAAATTTCTAGTGGTGTTCGACGCCCAGACAGAGAACGCGCTACGTGTGACTAAGATAGCTATTGTACAGTCTGCTAAACAAGTTATTTTAAATAGTTTTTAATATTTTTAGGTAATTAAATTTTAAAAGTGTGGAATAGTTTAGGGATTAAATTGGTCTGATTGGACTTTCTTAGAACGTTTTTAAAAGCAGCTAAAGATAGTATGTAGAATTGAAAATAATTATTATGTAGTAAAAGGTGTTTTGGAATTCCTTCAACCTTTTGAAATTGAGTCAGAAAATATAAATTTTATAGGATAGCGGAAAATACCTATAATTTTTTTTGTAGGCCTTTGTAAATCGTGGAAATAGTTTATATTTTATTTCTACCTTATTAAAGAAAATGGTACCTATTATTAATAACGGTTGTTTCTGAAACATTACTAAAATTTTCGAAATTTTGTTTTTCTACAAAATAATAAACTATACTATTTAGAAAAAAATTTATTTCTCTTATAATTTTATAAAAAATAACAGGGGAATATTTACATTTCTTGATCTATTAAACAAAACGATAAATTATCTTGACGAATGACACCATGTTCTAGTACGGAAGCTAGCTTTACATTTTTGTTGGTGGTTTCATGGGTTTCATATCAATTTTTTGTAATTGTAGTTTACACGTACATATACCTCTTAACACTTGTTTGCTTTATTAAAAAAGTGTGTTGTTGTGATTTACGTCGAAATAAGTCAAAAACAACTTGAAACCCCATATAAAATCAAAAAGGAGAAACGGAAAAAAATTGAGCCTGTAAATGAACACAACTCAGAAACAAAAATAGCTATCTAATAATAAAAAAATTAAATTTGATTCTTGTGCAGCTTCATCTATATCATTAACTGTTTTTGGTTTTTTAATGGTTTTTCTTGGTGATGAAAATTCCGATATCTCACGGTTATCGATTCTTTTTTTCTCTCCAGAAATGCGGACGACAGTGTTTTTAGATACTCCTGTGGCTGCAGCAACACGATCATTTACATTTTTAAATGGTATTGAAGGTGAATTAAAGTTTCCTTCTCTTCTCATAAACTCTATAACATTGGCTATTATTTCGCGAGATTGACTGTTAATCACGCGGCCCATTAATTTGCTATTAAACTCCATACTTAGGTTCTATTAAACTGTAATGAGCAAAAAACACAAACGAAAATAAAAGAAATGTTTTAGCGAAATTTACATCTGACATTTACGTCTGAATGAAATAGTGAAATACTTGATGCGCAGAGTGTACTTTCATTGCGTAAATCCGTCGGGATGCCTGTCAGTAGTGCTTTCTCTGTCTAGCCGTCGAAAGCCTCTAGAAATTTGATGAACTGTATATACCATTGTGGAGTGGGAGAGTCAAGTTGGAGCCTGTCTCTATTATGTTATGTTGGAAATGGGGTTCTAATACACTGCAACCTAAAAGATCTATTGTGTCTCCTTCTGTCGTTAATGTAGCAAGGAAATGTCTCGATGTCTATAACGAACCTCCCAATCCTATCTTCTCAAGGAAGTGTAGGAATTGGAGTGTGCTTCTAGGTTTAGTGCTCTTGTATTCTAAATTGCTACACAGTCAGTCAGAATATGAATGGATGTTCCACTTTCCTCCTTACATATTCTTCTACTACTCTCAGTGTACTAAAGGTTTCTTTGTGTTGGCGATGTCTGCTAAGGATCCCTGTTAAAATGCATAGCTTGTTCTGTTTCAGGAAGATACAGGCTTCCTAACTTTTTTAGTTAGCCTTTCTAGCTCCAAGAGATTGTTCCAATTATCGGTTCTTCTACTGCCCAATTCTTTTTTATTCTCTCCTATTATTGTTTTACTTCTGATACTGTAGAACGGCTCAGGTTTCACAAATGGTATTTGAGCTCCTTTCCTTGTGATACTATCTGCAATCTCCTTACCCTTTACCCCATTATATTCCGGAACCGAAATGAGAGTAACTTTATTTTCTTCGCCTAGCTCATTCAGTTTTCCTAGGCATCTCCAAACAATTTTTGAACTGATTACGTAAAAGGTCAGCGCTTTGATGACTATCTTTTGTCTACGATAGTTTCTCTCGATATTAAACTGGCTACACTTCTCACAGTGACGGATTTAAGCTTGCTGCCGCCCTAGGCCCCGTTCGATACACCGCCCTAAATTTTTTTCTATAACCACTCATATTTAATTCAAACATAAAATCAAAACTACCACAAATTATAAAGAAAACCAGTGCATAAATTGAAGTTATCGATCAATTCTTTTTTTTATTATTAAGAAACAGAATAGAATAATTCGAGACTTTTACACATGAAGAGCATTCATAAAACTAAAATGATTGCTATGACTTTTCTACAGCGCGAAGTGCGATGTTTTAAAACCAAGTCAAACACGTCAGTACCTGTCAAGCGTAGCGTTTTTGTTTTCTGTAAACATGTGAAATACACACCCGAACTACTTATCTCAATAATGCACAATACTCCCGCTTCACTGAAGTTATTGAGCTTACGATCACATAAATAAAACACTCAGATAATAAATAAAATTCTTAAAACTTTTTATTTATATTTATAATAACCACATAAATGTAACCATATCATAAGTATACCGCTTTAATATACATCAGCTCACATACTTGAATTTAAAAAATTTCAAAATTCTTGCACTTGGATTTTCAGAATTTATTGAAATTTTTAGATGTAATTGAAGATTTTGCAAATATGAGAAATATCGAATTAATTTTTTTTTATTTTAGATAAAACTTTCAATTTTTTAACAGTTATTTTGATGAATTAAAAAATTGAATATGGAAAAAGACAGGATATATTTTTCATAAAAAATTATTTTTATAAACAAAAAATGTTCCGACACTTTTAAATGAATATCATAACGATATTCAATACCCCTGAATTAAAAAAAAATATTGAGACAAAGAAAAAAGTATTGAAAAGTATTGGATTGAATAGAAAACCAATACTTTTTCTTTATGTTAATACTTTTTTTTTAATCAGGTACATGCAAATCTTCGGTATTTTTAATTCACACTATAAACAAATAGAGTCATTCGGATTTAATAATTTCAAAATGTTTCATACACGTAAGATTAATTTCACTAAAGGAACAAAAAGTAAAGAATAGTACTCGATAAAGACTATAAAAAATTAATATGTTACCTATTCAGATTAAGAAGTAAATTAATGAATTTAATTATAATATTTTCTATCGAAATTTTTTTATAAAAACTAATCTGAACCAATTTTTGAAATTGATTGTCTTTACTTTTTTGTTCCTCTAAAATTTTGGCATTTCATAAATTTTGCCGCCCTTCATATTATGCCGCCCTAGGCCCGGGCCTCACGGGCCTAGGCGTAAATCCATCACTGGCTTCTCAATGGTGTGAATTTCCGCTTGGAAGATGCTTGTGTATTTTCACAAACTTACAGAGTGCCCGGTTCTAAGCCCATACACTTCTATTTTAGTTCCTTCTATGGTTTTGAAACCATCTGTATGCCACTGAATAGCATCTCTTTCGATTACAAGCGCAATGGATTCTTGAATCCATTCTTTCTTGCAGCCTAGCTATGTTTTTTAAGTGTTTCACAAAACTGTACTTTCATTTTATCCTGGGGCATATCCCAAGTGTCGTCGATCATGAAGCTAGTAGACTTTCGTCTGATTACTCTGTTCCTCCATTTCATGTCCTTTCTCCATCATTAAAGGTAAAGGGGCGAGATTAAAGGTGCCATTTCGGTAGGCGCGTAAGGAGAGACAAGGAGACAAGAGACCACCGAGGCGACCCCAAGGTCGAGTAGGACGACAGATGCATAAATGTTACGCTTCGTACATTTTGGAAGCTTGAGAAGTGTCGCGCGATACTTACAGGATAACCATTCGAGGAAACGATCAGCGTTGCCAGACCTACTGTTTTTACGTAGATCCACTGTTTTTGTCTCTAGCAAATTTTGTTCTTAATTTATTAAGTTTGCCTCATTCTTTAGCAAATGGTTAAAGAATATTTTCTCTAGTAAATTTTCTGCAGTAAAAGCAGCGTAATAAGCATCCACTACTCTAGGTAGGCTCCATAACAAAAAAACATCAATATAATCATTGTTTTTATTTAAAATGAAACAAAGAATTAAAAGGGCATCATAAAAAGAACATGCACACTACGATTTTGAATTATCTAATTCAGACTGATCTAAAAGAAGTAGGTACCTATTATTTTTCATTGTTTTTTTTTGTTTCCGTACGTTAAGTATATATTAAAAATGTTATTATTTGTTTTTATTCTTTGTTTACCTTCTAATTTGGGTCGAAAAAAAAGTTTATTTTTCGTTTCGTATATACTTGTTTTTTTATTTATTACACTGCAAATTTTAATTATTTCCCCCTGTAATAAAATCTACTGTTCAGATCTACGGTTTTTTTTGTTCCAAAATCTGGCAACACTGCCTAGATCGAAAGAAATGTTCAACCTATTTACCTCCAAAATAAAGCGATGCTCAAGGACAGTGACCTCGAGTGCGACAAGCAGCAAACCTTTGCCCCGAGTCAGATTCAGAAGTGTCGTCTTGACGACACTTCTCGTGTCGCACCGTGCGAAATGTGTTTCATATATGTATTTTAGATGTGAAGCGACACTTCTCGGTCGCGTCGGCGGTCGTATGTCGCGTCGGCGGTCGTCTGTCGCGCCTACCGAAATGGTACCTTAAGGATCATTTTTATTGTCAACATTGGTTTTTCATGTACATTCTGTGTACCATTTTGTAGAGTTCAACTCAAACGGTTGCCGAGTTTTTAAGTTTTCGTATTAAATTTACCCAGATTAGGCGGACAATCCAATTCTGCCCTTATTAATAAAATTCCCTCTGAAAAGTCACTGTTATTAATGTATACAAGCGCGTACAATTTTTTGTCTAATTTTTTTTTCATCCCTCTATTTTTCAACTTAGTTTTTTCATCTATATTTTGTCAAGCTGGGAACTTTCTACTCGAAATACACATGAGATTTTTTATTCTATAAAATGTGAATCAGACCAGTCATGCTAAATAATCGTATGTTCTAGCTTACAAGGTTAATGTTAATAGCTCTGATTGTTGCAGTACTGTTTTAAGAAGAGAAGTGCGATGTCATAGAAGAAGTGCGTTGTCATTTTTCGAAAGCTCCTGTTGAGTGACTGGACATCATGTATATAAGACTAATTAACGATCAAAGTGTCTAATTCATTTCCAGTTAAATCCAATACCTACATATTTAATAATTACTATTAATTAACTATTGTTATTAAGCAATTACAATAATAATAGTGTGCTAATTAATTTATCAGAAAAATGAAATTGCATTGGTTCTATGATCAATATTAGCCAATAATTAATAAGTTTCATATTAAACATTTGTCACGTTTTCTTTAATTGAGTTTTATTTTTCAGTTTCCTGGCCTGGCTACCCCGTTTTCTCATAATAATTTATAAAAATGTGTAATGAAGGAAAAATAAAACTACGGGATTACATAAATTAAATTTTTCTGAAGGTAAATAAATATATTGTGTAATATTAAAAATAATGATAGTTATTATTATATTAAACTATATACGTCATTGGCTAAACTAATAACTAGCATTAAGAATTTAATTCTATTTCCTTAATGAAAGCCATTTGTTCGTTTTAGAGCCCTACGTTAAATCAATTTCAAATTATAACCATAAACAATCCTTGTAACAAGACTCTCACATACTCTCATAATAATTTGACAAAAATGAGTAACGTGAATCGATTTTTGCAAACAAAATTAGTCTAGTAGTTGTTCGTAGTTAATTAACAGTGTCTTGCCGCAAGGTTATGGAAATAGTTTGTTGTACTACTGTTAAATCTAATATATAACTGCAAGCACCGGTGCACAGACTTCTACTTCACTCAGGTACTCACAGGCCATGGAGTGTTTAAAAAATACCTACACAGGTTTAAAAAAGCAGAGACAGAAGATTGCGTATACTGCGGAGCCTCAGACACATTGCCACACACTTTGTTCAAATGCTCTAGATGGTCGCTAAAAGACAACGGACATACATCCAGCTAGATATAATACTAGGAGCAGACAATTTCCTGGAAGAAATGTTGCAAACGAGGGGTAAGTGGCAGATAGTACACCAGTACATAAAAACGATACTGAAGACAAAAGCAGAGGAAGGTAGGCACTAATTAAATACAAAGACCAGAGCTGCCCAGAAGATATGCCACAATGGCGGTACCTGTTCAGCTCTTTCGGAGGAGGTGGTTTTTTAGTTGGTTAAAGTCCAACTCGCGCAAAGAACGTGTCCATGATAGATTTTGGATTTTCCCACCTTCGAAAAAATCTAGTATATATAATAAAAATGTGAAATGTATACAGGAAATAAAAAAAAGCCCGGTTATTTAGTATTGATTTAATAGACAAATGTACATTATTTACAACCAAACTAACCTTTAAAACATACATTTGCTTCATAAAATTTATGAGATTATATATTAATAAACTTTTTACCAAAGTATACATTTATTTTTCGGATTCATGTTGCTTTCAACAGGACAATTAAATGCTTTCGAAAATTCCTCCATATTAGATACAACTCCATTTACTCTGAATTTTGATCTGGCGTGATTTTCCCCATTCGCTTTTTTAAGATAAGCAATTGAAGGATTGCTGCACCATAACTAAAAAAGATGTGAAAAATATGAAAATTGAAATCAGAATCAGATTTACTTGTTATGCATTTTTTATTTCAGAAATTTAAATTATATTGTGAAATCCGACAACTGGGGATTGAGAATTAATTTAAATAATTTTTATATATTACATATTATATTCAAATTTTTATTTCGAATTCAAACAACATCCCAGCATCCTGCCTCGTAGGCGCCGTTTAAATTACTTCTGGGAAAAACAGTCTATGTTTCGATTCTCACGGACGCTAGCTAAAAAACCATATATAACCGATAGGGTTATATTCAGGAATTAATACAGGGCTTTATAGTCTTTATACACCAAAGCAACAGTCGTTCTCTCTCTGATACATTTGCATATATGGGAAATTTAAGTATAAATACCGGGGTTTCTGAGGGCTGCGGGATTATCTTTTTCTTCTTCACCAAGCCGAGTTAACAAAAAAACGCAAATATCCACGTTACCGCCACGGTGACTCCTTTTTCTTTATATTCTTCAAATATAATTAAAAAGAGATATCGCTACCCTTACGGTGGCCGCGCTTTTGTTATATTTTGACAACGGAAATAAAAGGTATCGACGGAGTAGAGAAATTAGTTTCTATAAACGACGGCTTCTGCATAGATATCCAGTTGTCCTTAAAATGATCACTTTTTTCTTATATTTTATATATAAGTAAAAGGAGATATATAGTCAGGTTGACCAAGCAGATACACGTTGAATAGAACCAGATTTCGCTCCTAGAACTGTTTTGTAAGGTTGTATCTACCGAGCGATTAAAATATTGGCGTAACTGATACCTACTGGTGATACCACGCTAGTCTAGTTAAACGCCAGATATTTTGTGTCTCCGATTCAACATTATAAAATGTTACTAAATAATTAAAAGTACTACTCTAGGCGACGTTTGTAGTGGATTTCGTCACCCTTCAGGCTGACCCGACGAACTTGCGCCCGGTAGACCTTTTATCAGCGGTATACTTTTTTTCTGTAAGGTTTCTTTTACGTAGAATTCAAACGATATTAAAGTAATCAAACTATTAAAGTAATGAAACTAGTATTTAATATTCAGATATTCCGGGGGAAAATTTAGACAAACATTAATAGGTTATAGGTATCACTTTATGACTTTTATATTCATTAGCGGGAAAATTCGCGGCTGTGTGTTATTGTCATATTTTTGGTATTCATTGATAAACGTTTATTGCGGGAAAAATTATAGGTTTTTTATATTGTGCTGAATTATATTATTTAGAGAATCGATAGTAATGTTGTTGTCATAAATATTAATTGTTGTAAAGTCGGTCAACACTTTGAAGTAATAAATTAAGTCATTTAGATTTATGGCCAAAGGGCATGGAAAACTAGGTTAGGGCCCTGTTTGTCAAGTTACAATTGTTTACTCACTGTTCCAAATCCAATGAAAAATAGTTGATCTGGAGTAAATTCAGAAGTTCCATTAACAATATTGTACTTTTCAATCATTTTTTTCATAGCTCTATAAGATTCCCTGACGCCTCCATTATCAGCTATATTTTCGTTCAGGGTAATTGTACCATTAACCTTAAATATAAAATAGTTTTATTAAATATTATAATGGTATTTTTAAAAATGAAGTCTATGTATCTATCAATCTACAGATTTAATTTTTCCTTGTCTTAAATAATTGACAAAGTGGCAAAAGGTTTCACGTATTCACCGATGACGTCTACAACTTCCTAGTCACGAGCTGGGGGCTATTTTCAAATTCTAGAGAATAGGTTTCTCTCAAGATTTTCATGAGAAATGTCATACGTCAACATGGAAACAGTATTTTTTAATTCTCTCGAAATAAACATAAAATTCTCAGTGGCTTTACAAATACTCTTTTTACGTTGACGTATTCCTTATGAAAATACAGAGATAAATGGAATAGATGATTTTGTCGAAAGACATTGCAGTTGCAATCTCATTGCAAAAGCTTTGCGCAATCTAAGTAATAGAAACAGGATTGTATTAAAGAATACATCTTCTTCTTTAGTTGTATGAGCTCAATTTTTCACTAGGACTATCTAAAGACTTGCCAAGAAGCGTGTATTAGGTCTCTTATGGCTGATTTTTGTAAAATAAACACTTCTATAAAATCAAAACAATGGCACTGGACTGGGTAGATAGTGAAAAAGTGAGCCCATACATAGAAGAAGACAAGGAAAAAGAAGAAAGTTATGCTGACGCCGTACCATAGACATATTAGAGAGATATTGCAAGTTCACTTAAGGTCAGTCACTTTAGCGCCGCTGTTATTTTGATATCTAAGCATGCGCAGATTGTTTACGTTCTAGAACTGATTTTATTAAAAATTGTGTCTGTCCTTAAGTGTGAATGTTTAGGGGCAGCAGATAGTGGCAACTTCATAGCTTTCGGGTACGCTCGCCGACATTCGTATCAGTTCGAAATTTTTAATAATAAATATTTAATATCATCGTCATCTAAACCTTCTAAAATGGTAGTTTTTAATGCATCTTCCATCTATGTACTGTTATATACAACACAAAAGAACTGTAATTTAAACTCTTCCTCGAGTGATGACGATATTCCACTAAAAATGTTGTGCAGATTTAACACCTCGAAGCAGTTTACCAAGGCAACTAAGCATGCTCCGGTATCTTCTAGTCCCACTTCTTCTACGCCGAGGGTAGGAAGCTTACAACCCTGCTGTTCAGGTGCCTACAAATCTCCGGGGTCCAACACGCCGAATCAGTTTACCAAGACAACTAGGCATGATCCGATATCTTCTAGCCCCGCGTCTTCCACTCCGTGGATGGAAAGCCCACAACCCTGCTCTTCAGGTGCATACAAATCTCCAAAAGAACTTTACCCATATCCTAAAATTAAGGAAGCAAGGAAACGCATGAGGAAGGGCAAAAAATCCACTATTCTAACTTCTACGCTGAACAAAGAAGAGTTAGAAAACGAGCAAAAAATAAAGAGAGAAAAAGAAGCGAACAAGTTTTTAAAGAAAGGAAGGAAGTTTGAAGAACTGCAAAACAAGAAAGAGGATGTATCGCAAACGACCACTGAAATGTCGTGTCCATGGTGTGACGAAATTTATGTTGATCATCCTACAGAAGATTGGATAAAATGTGACAACTGCAACTCTTGGTGGCATGAAGGCTGCTCAAACTACCAAGAACACGGAGTTTTCGTGTGCGATTTTTGTTTGTAGGCCAATGTTTACTTTCTTGTTCTTGAGAGTTAAGTTTAATTTTGTTTGATTTTTATGCAACATTTTGTTTTTATAATAATATGAGTTTAAATATAATGTGAGTTTAAACACGCTTTTTTACCTGGCCTTCTTTTCCAAAAAATTTTAAAAGTAGAATATGCGCGGACTTTTACCCCTAGTTCTGCGGACTTTTGCCCCTTACAAAGAGACAATACTCACTGAGTATTTTTTTCTTCATGTAACAAAACTGAAATAAAAAAAGTTAATACCCTGGCGGTTTGTTCCCCACTACCTTCAGCACACGTTAGAACAAAAAAATTACAACTAGCTTGAAAATTGGCATTAGAGCAGCTTCTAGATTGTTAAGGACAGACTTTTGCTCCGACTTACTCTACTTGCTATCTAAACTGATAGCGAAAACTCTTGCAATGACCTTGCAACGGTAATATGTCTTCCAATGAAAACATATATTCTCTCGAGTTTAAAAATAGCCCCCAGCGAACTAACTGACGCACTGTTGCCAAGATAATTCCATTATATTAGGTATATTCCAAAACACGCGAAAACCATAATATGGTATAAATCGTGTGCTGTATACATTTTTTACGTACAGCGCATGATTTGTACAGAGATATTATGTTTTTTGCGTGTGTTGGTATTGGAACGAACATAATATTATAACGGCATGCCAGACAGAAAAAAAGTACTATACAATAGACGACTCTCGAACGTTTATAAAGAATATCAAATTATTAAAATCGCACATCAGTTAACTTAACTGTTTTAAATATCCTCTGTACTTAACGTGCATCTTTCTTTAAAAGGGATGTCACGTCTGTAAATAAATATAAATTAACTAATTACATTGGCATTTATTTCCGGTTCGTAAAAATTATCGTATTCATTCACGAAACAAGTTGTTCTGTTAATAAATGCTTCCTTTGTCTCTTTTGTCCACCATGATTCGAAAGCTCCGTCTGGACCATATGCCATGCCATCTTTATCAAACCCGTGAGTCATTTCGTGCCCTACGATAGCACCAATTCGTCCATAATCCAAAATTCTGTAATAGAATAAAAATTATATAGAATGAAAGATTTTTCAAATTATTCAAAGCAATAAATAAATGCAAAATCAATACCATACGTAAACAATTAAAGATCGACTAGTTTCGACTTTAGAGCCATCTCAGGGCTATAATACAAAAATGGTCTATGATGTAGTAAGGAAAAATTACAAATAATATTCTTACTTACAAAAATGTTAAATAAAAAGAAATCAAACTTAAAAAGATGCTCCTTAAAAATTTAAGAAAAATTATTAATAAAACGGGTGTTTCACGTTTGTTTTAAAAATTTAAAGGTAGATAACAAAATTAATACATTTTATTCACAGAACATTGCAATAAGAAAGATTTACTTCAAACCAGTGGGATGTAACTTCAGCTTCAGAGGTAAAAAAAGAAATCGAGAAGAAAGCTTTAGAGCTAGACTCAATAATTTTTCTTATCACAATTTTATGGATCCATAATTAAAGTTCATGGTAAATACTAGATCTACTGAGTACGAAGCAGGCATGGACACTTCAGATCCCCAACAAGGTTTTTGAAGATGGAACAGGAAAAGGAAAGGCGAGAAGAGGAGAAGGAAATGTGCAGAAAGAAAAAAGAAGAAGAAAAGGAAAGGCACAGGGAGGAAGAAGAAGAGGAAAGGAAGAGGCGAGAAGAGGAGAAGGAAAGGCACCGAAAGGAGGAAGAAAAGGAAAGGCACCGAAAGGAGGAAGAAAAGGAAAGGCACCGAAAGGAGGAAGAAGAGGAAAAGAAAAAGCGAGGAAAAAGCCAAGGAAAAAAGAAGGAGAAGAGGCGTAAAAAGCAGTGGTGGAAATTATGAATGGTTTTCTACAAATAAAAAAAAAAACTTAAGCAAGACGTAGGTCAGCTTTATAGTCATGTAAATAATAGCTGTTAGCACAACATCAAATGAATTTGAAAGCTAACTACACGAAAATTTAAAAGGTAATTTAGAGCAACAGAAAGGATATTTAAAAACTAAAAACTAATTTATAACAACAAAGAGCAGGCTAGAGTAGAGTTTGAAAGACAAATTAGTACTAAAATGAATGAGTTAGGAAGAAAAATTTATAGCTAAACTTTAGTAAGCAACATTAAAGCTGAAAACACTACTTCGTCTTCATCTATAACCGAACCAAATAACCAGATAACATGGGAAACGTATCGACTCCAGTTTGAAGCTGCAGTTAGAGCCAATGGCTGGGCCGAGAAAGAGAAGGCGGCCTCATTGATACCCAGATAGCACAGGACGTCCTAAGGACGTCCATTAAATGTCCATTTAACGTCTGTACGTCCAGGACCAATTATGGACGTTTTAAGTACGTCCAATTTAGTACATTCTCGGGACATCAAGAAATAGATATCCGCAAAACGTTAATTTTACGTGTTTTACTGTATTTCCATGGATTCACATTCGCATTGCATTATTATTTGGTTATATTATATAAAAAACATATATAATCAAATAATATAAATAATTATTAAAGATAACATTGTCCCAATATCCAATTGAAAAAAGGCCAAATAGACAAAAACAAAGAAGGTCATTTACAAGAAAGAGACATTGTTGACAAGTGTCATTTTATTTTTATTTTTAATTATTAAAGATTCAAGCACTGAAATATTCTCAAGACTCAGGTTTTATAAAAAAAAAAGAAAAAACATGTGTTCAATGTTCATGATTCGATGGTATATACATATTATACGAGTACAAGTTCTATCATCCCGCCATTTGACTGTGATTCGACTCTGTGAGTTTGTGGTTGATGAATATTAATTTTTTGCAGTTTGTATGTTTGAGAAAGGTAGAAATTTTCCAATGAATACTACAAAGCTAAAAGGTTAGTGAATTCATAATGTCTAGCCGGGCAAACTTTAACAAACAGATTTGATTTTCATATTGATCTGCCTATCATTTTGAATAAGTGATTAAATTATTTTCAGGTTCAACTGAAAAGGCAAATATGGCAAAATCAAGAAAAAAACTGACTGCTGTCAATCCAGGCATGGTTGAAAAGAGTAAAGTAGAGGAGTTTTCCAGTGAATAATTCAAAGATAAAAGGTTAGTGAATTCATAATGTCTAGCAGAGCAAACTTTCGCAAACAGATTGAATTTTCATATTGATCTGCCTTTCATTTTGAATAAGCCATTAAATTATTTTCAGGTTCAACTGAGAAGGCAAATATGGCCAAGTCAAGAAAAAACAACTGCTGTCAATCCAGGCATGGTTGAAAAGCGTAAAGAAGAGGAGAGACGGAATGAATTTGACGAAAAAGTTTCAATAATATTATTATTTATAGGTTATTTGCTTCCAAATAAATTTTTTTGAAATTATTCATTATTTTCACTAATTTTCTTACATCCTATTATTCCCCATTCAAGCTTTTGAAAATGTCCATGGAATGTCCTTAAATGGACGTTCTTAAGACATTCTGATTATTAACAATGGACGTTCCAAAGACATCCATAAGACGCCCACGTCCGTAAAATGGACGTTTTAAGGATGTCCTGAATGTCTAAGCAGGACGTTTTTAGAACGTCCATAAGACGTATTTGTGCTATCTGGGTAGTGTCGATGGGGACGTTGCTACAACCATTTTACAGTTAATTTCTCAAGAACAGCTCATATATTTGTCTCTCGTCCAAGCTTTGAAATAAAGAAGCTGTCGTGGCCCAAATTGGTAGAATGACAGGATGCCTCGATCCGGTATCAGTTTTTTATTGGCTGTCAGAGTTGTGAGCTGTGATGTTGCACGTTGCGATAATCCTAATGCTAATGCAAAATATTAAAGCTTCCTTCTTAAGACCCAACTCAACATTTTTTCTTAGGTTAGAAAACGATTTTTCATTCAAACTAATACAAGATGTTATTATTTTAAATTTTTATCTCCTAATGTCAACAAATACGTAACACGATGAGTTTAATAAAACATATCTCGATTTAGCAAATTTGCAAATTGGCGCCATTCAGGGTTCATTATTTTTGGTGTATAAAACCCTGATGTCAAGAAAGAATGATATCTTATTTTGAAGGTATTTTTACCTAGATTATAACCCCCGAGTTTTACATCGCTACTATCTACGTAGGCCATACACTGGCTCACAAAAAGTATCAAACCTGTTTAACATAATTTTTACATTGTTATTAAAAAAATAGGATTTTTTGTAACAATTCTGTGACCTTCAATTAATGTTATCAGATGACATTTTTTGGTCGCCATAAAGTAGTAAGATTTAGTTTATTTCGTTGTAGAGTCGGCATAAAAGTGGCATATCATTGATAATGGTTTACTGAATTGCTGAGAGGGTGCAAATCATTTAAAAAAATGTGCTAATAGAAATTATCCAACTGTTTAACAAGTCCAACGAAAGTATATTTTGGAGTTAGTCCAAACATTTTGGGAAACGGGGTCAGTAGCTAACATATAACGTGAAATGGAAAATGCTGTAGTAAATAAAGCTGGCGATTTTAGGCCATGTTGTTCAAGAACCCACAAGTTTCAGCCATTCAAAATACCTCAGATACAAGAACTTAACGAAGACGATTTTGACAGGTGGATAAAATTTTATGAAATTGTGACTGAACGGGCAATAAATGATCAGCAATTTCTTTTCAACGTGGGTTTTTCTGACGAATGTACTTTTTCCTAAATGGTACGCAAAATCGTCACAACTGTCGGTATTGGTCCGATTCAAATCCCAGAATATTTCATGAAGTACATACGCAACATCCGGAAAACTGAATGTTTGGGCTGGCATATTTGGTAACCGTATAATTGGTCCCTTTTTTTACCTGGAACTTAAACCGCAGAAATGTATCTGGAATTATTAGAAAACACCATTTATCCAGCATTACTAGAGTTGATTGGGAATGATGGTTATTACATAGCAAACAACTTAATATTCCAGCAAGACGGTGCGCCTCAACATTTTTCAAGTCAAGGGATCGGAAAAAAGGAAGTAGTAGTGGCCCCCGCGGTCTCCAGATCTAACTCCGTTAGATTTTTTATGAGAACACTTAAAAACTAAAATTTATGCCACCCAGCGAACATTACTGGAAAATCTGAGACAACGAATAATTGACGAATGTCGTCAAATCACCCCAAATATCCGAGAGCGTTTTGAACAAAACCTCTATTATTGCAAGGAGGTCCAGGGTCAGCATTTCCAGCATTTACTGGTAATTGGTACTGATAAGCAGTTAAAGAAAATAAAAATCCTTTTACATGACTAGGAAGACAGTAGCGGGGGTTATAATCTAGGTAAAAATAATTTCCATTTAAGATTATAGGGATAAATTTTACCTCAGCTAGAGGGTTTCCGTTTAGAGGGAGAAACTATCAAAAAAAGTTTCCCCCAAAATTAAAAATTGACGGCTCAGAGCGTTTTTTCGTAAATGACCGGGAGTGTCCAAAATTAGCTCTGTTTCGCTTTCAAATGGCCACCCTGTATATATACAATACTCCATTATGTGTGTATTAGTAAATCATTAAAAATATCCTTCTAATTCATGATAGTTAATAAATGTTTTATATTGTGTTTCCACTTATTTCATTGGTACTCTAGCAGCGCAGCACCACTGAATACCAGTGGTGGCTGCACCGAGCATATAGGGTTACCAGATATCCCGTGGGAGTCTCCAGCCTACCGATTGTTGATATTCCCGTCTGCCGCTTCAATCCTCAAAACTCTAGCAATTCGACATTTGCCAATACCATTTTTAAAAAAAAATTTCATAAAATCAACGCTTTAAAGTGGCTTTTAAAGTGCTTTTAAAAAACCGGTGGTGATCCTAAGTAGGGCATGGAGGGGGGGGAGCACCCATTTCCCGCATAAAGCCCGAGCACCCAAAGCAATTTTTGAGTTCCGACGCCTATGATTGTAGGTATATTTTTTTACTTCAATTTACACCGGTTATCCTGTTATATTTTGGAACTTAACATTTAACTGATTTATTTATGAGTTAAAATTTACCAAAAGTGTTTTGGGTCTATTAAATGACATTTGGGTTCCAGCAGACATTTTTCTTTAAATTTATTTATGGTTTGATTTTCAAGTTATCATTTTCGTTTTTTAAAAAAATAAGTACCTAAGTTCCTATACTTAGTCTGGGATGAAGAAGTCACTAGTATCTAATATTAGGCTTTATGTCCGAGAGGCATTACCCTATAAGTTAACTAACAGCAGAGGTTTTGGTGGTAACCTGAAGGTGCAGAAATCTCGAGTTATAGCCATTTATCTTCACTGTTATTCGCGTTTAAATTCAGATTAAATAAGGGGTTGTTGTTTTTCGAATTCCATTTATTTTGTTTTATAATTCAAATCCTAATAATTGCCTGGGATGCAGAAATAGTTTTCTCTGTGCCGAGAAAAAGCCTGTGAAGCTAGGATGCGGTTCCACTTAAAAATGAATTAAAATTAAGTTTACCTCTAGTATGTTATCTTTTTGAACTGATGTTGATGTGTCCTGTTTTAGCAGTGCATCAGCTGAGAAGTACTTTTCTTCGTTAAAGATACATACATTTACCAAGAAAGGCTATCAGACCTAACAAGTTTAGCACTGATGCACATTGAGAAGAAAAGTACCTCAAAGCTGATGTCGCAGGAGTGCCTGCCCTCCTCTGGAGACAATTCAGTAAAATAATATTAGAAATAGAAATAAGTTTTTAAATCCTCACCTGTTTTTATTTCCAAAGAAAACTGGATTCAACATTGACATTGGAAAAACTAAAAAAATTAAACTGTTGTAAATAAAATATTTAGCATTGATTATTTAACTACTCACTTATTTTATTATTTGGTCGATTGTAATATGCGTTTACTTCAAATGGAGACTTATCCCAGCTGAAATTGGAAATATTTTATTAAAATATTAGAAAATAAAATACCTATATATACTTTTTAAATGTGTCTGCTAATAAATTTACTAAGATAAAATATAAAATCAGTTGTAAGTTATATAAAGAATTGCATTAGACAATAAAGTATTTGATAATGATGAATAAATTAAAGGTTTACCGAAAAAAAATTGTTAGTTTAAATTGCCCAAACAAATGCTACAAAGATAGATGGGCAATAACAAACCAAAGAAAATTTGAATAATTGAAAAAAATTCTGCTCTGCGCGTGGGTCGAAGCCGCGTTCTCTGGATCTACGTTTCAATGTCCTAACCACTAGACCACCAAAGCTTATGCATCTGCCTGTCCTAGACTTTAATTTGAGTATTAAGATTCGATAACAAATCAGTTTATCAAAATACACACAACCAAACTTATATGGAATCACTGTGTATTTCTGAATAAACGTTTTGTAAGGAAAAAATTTGGTAACTAACTTTAAGATAAGGCCTTTTGTTCTTATCAAATATGATAATAAAGAAGAAACGACTGCTGAGATTTATTATCTTGTGAATTTTGTGTTCAGAAGTAAAATCACGATCCTCCGGTAATTTTATTTCGGTCCAAAAAACAACAAAATACCTTATATTGGACTAACAGGTGAGAATTATTGCTCTCATTGAACAAGGAATGCTCCAATGAGACGTAGCAGAGGTAGTAAGAGTAAGTGATACCCAGGGTGTTGTATCGAAAACATATGAAAGGTACTTGGAACTAGAAACTCTCAAGAACAGGCCCATACAAAGTAGTCAAAGAGTCATAACTGAACAACAGGACCGCTTTATGTGCCAATTTACTTGACGAAATCCCAGCGTTTCTCATCTAGAGCTACAATGATAACTTCTGGAAGCTACAAGTGTGAACGTTTCAATTGAAACTCTAAGAAAAAGACTTCGCGCACGAGGTTTGTACAGTAGGAAAGAGTTACAGGTCCCACCCTTATCTGGGTAAAATAAAATTGACCAGCTAAATTGGTGCCTCCAACACCAAAACGTGACAATTGAGAATTGGCAAAATGTTCTTTTTTTGGATGAGACCAGAATTGGCCTAAGCTCAGATGACCATCGAATTCGGATTCTCGGAGCTCCAGGAAGATGAGCGAGACTCCACGCTGCCAGATATGTCCCAAGATATCAAAGAGGAAATGTAATGTTTTGGGCAGGTATTATGCTGGATGCAAAAACTCCATTGTTACCACTTCAACAAACTTTAACCGGTCCTAGATATGTTGATTTAGTGCTAGAACCAATCGTAAGGCTTTGGAGAGCTGCAATTGGGGATAATTTTATCTTTATGCACCTCCCCATACCAGCAGAGTGGCTACATAATATCTTGAAACAGAAAGTGTCACAGTTTTAGACTGGCCTGCATGTTCACCAGACCTAAATACTATCGAACACTTGTGGGACCAGCTCAAAAGAAGGATTAGAGTTTGTCTAAACAATGCAGGAAATGTCGCACAGTTTATTGATGCAGCATTAGCAGAATTGGAAAACATACCCCAAGACAATGTTGACAATTTAATAAGAAGCATGCCAAGGCGAATAGAAGCTTGCATAAGGATTAGAGGTGATAACACGGATTGTTAAAATTACTAATTTTCTTTCTGTTTTTGCTTTTCGGCTATTAAAAATTTAAATCTAATTTCGTTTCAGAAACCAAAAAAATACCATTGTGTTTATTTTGTCAACTAATTAATTATTTTTATTGCTATGTGGGTTATTTGTCATTAAAAGTCTTTAGTAAGGACCGAGTTTTATTCATAAACAAAAAAATGTTCATACATCTCAAAAATTATGAAAAATAATAGATAATTCCATATAAGTTTGGTTGTTTGTATGTTTCAATTCTTTAACCATGCAATAGTCACCAATGTGGTATCGTCGAAGGTACATCACTTGCATTGAAACTCTTGTTTCGTCCAGGTGTTAACTAGTGACTAATAAAGTAACTAATAAATTATTTCGTTGTAAATGATTGCGTTGTAAATTATTGTCATGACTCAAAAGTTCTGAATTCAACTGTTGTACCAGTGAAACATATACCCTTAAATATAGGGTAGCTGCGAGGGTAGAGGCACATGGCGTGATAAGCAGGCGATTCTTGTATCGTACTGGATTTTAAATTGATACTGAAGCACTAAGCACTAAGCGACGAGTTGCTGTTTTGTTAGTACGATAAATGAAACACCCGCTTACCTGCCTGCATGCCTCTACCCTCCCGCTTTAGTTACATGGGAGGGGGTGAACAGTATGTACTATGTCCCGGTGCTGGGAGCTGCTGCTCTAACTTGTCAAATTTAAAATACTATTTCACATCGATAGAGTTTTTCATTTTTGCTGGAAATAAAATAATTTGCTTTTCCATACCTTTTTTTTTCCTTAAGGGTTTTGGCTTTGGTAATTATATCCATTTGCCACAGATAAATTTTTCCATACCTAGTTTTCACTCTTTTGGCAAAAACCAACTATTTAACGACCAGTAATAAGTAGGTAATAACATATGTGATTATAAATAAAATTAACTGCGAGTACTTACAATGCTCTTTCTCTTTTACTAATCTGTGAAATTTGATAAGCATTCTTGAAAGCTCTAATTCTTAAGCTGTTTCCGTAGTTATCCCATTTACAAATTCGTAAATTTTCGTAAAATTTATCTAAGGCTTCTTTATTGTATGAAATGTCTGGATGACCTAGTATTGTAATCATATTGTTAAACTTTTTTAATGCTTTAGCTTTAGTTGTTGCATCCATCCAATTAGTATTTTCAATTATTTCTTTAAAAGCATCTTGGAGGTCTTCTATCAGTTCTAGCGCCTAAAAATTATAAATATTTTTTTATGATGTAAATTAAAACGCAAAAATCTGTACTGTCGTTACATTCGAGTCCGATTACAATAAGAAGAACATAGATGCATCATTACTTGGCGGACTCACTCGTTTGCGATTGCCTAGCTAAAGATCTATTTATACGAATAAAAAAAAACTAGCGCAAGTTAATATTTGAGAGTACTTCCAAATAGTTTGCGTAATGTCAATTAATTTTTCCCCTATTTATTAACGTCTGATTGAGTTCCATCTTAGCTATTATCCGATATTTTAATTTCGTTCAATGTTTCAACCAGGATACACATACTAAAGGTATGCTGACTTTCGATTCAAAATTCGTCCAAACCGCGCATGACGTAATGCGGGACGAAGATATGGCAACCCTGTTGTCATGTTGTCATTAACAGGGTCAATGATACATATATGTTATATACATTGCTCAAAGCTGGTCGTTTGCGAGCAGCCATATTGCCTAGCAAATATTTATTAATTTGAATCAGTTTAGCAAAAATGTGTTTTAAAATCAATTTTCAGACTTTAGATATTTAAAAAATAATAACTGCTTATATTTTTACTTCAAGGCATAAGCTTATGTTTATTTTAAAAAATAGGGATGATCAATCTATGTAACTATCTATTTCACTCACCTTGTCAAATCACCAGGCCTACAGAGTTGCCATAACTTTGCCACATCATAACCTGTCAAAACCCACTGGTAGTCATTCAGTTTGGAATGCCTAACTGTTTGACAGGGGGTCGATTCTCGACTCGTAGGAATATTTTCCTATAGGAATTTTTGACATTTTTATATACATCGAAAATTTATGACATTGTCCTACATATAGGAAAGTGTCACAAATTCCTATAGGAAAAGGTTCCTACAAGTCGAGAATTGACCCCCAGGTCGTTGGAATGCCTAATTCCGCCATTTTGCCAGCTAATTGTCAGATTTAGGTGTCAACTTTCGATGTCAATAATGCCGATGCTATTTTAGAGTTTTGCATTGTTTTCGTTTATGTTCGTGAATTATACGAGCTTTCGAATTTTGTTCAGTCGTTCAGTCTCAATGTACCATCCCAATTTTCACACAGAGACACCTTTACGGGGAAATTATGATTTGTTCTTCGATCCTGCATTGACGAACCCCCTGGGTTCTGAGCAGTCAAGCGACACCATTATCTTACATTTTTTTCGAACGATTTAATCAATTTATCTGATTTTTAAAGTATTAGAAATATGTAATTATGCAAATTCACAAAATAATGTCAATAGTTGATGCATAAACAATTTTTTTTTAATAATTATAAAATGCCTAGTAAAGGGGCGTTTGATTTGAAACTCGATCGAGCGAGCGTCGAGGAGACCGAGAAGTGATGACGTCACAATAGAGCATTGAATCAAATCTTCTTCTTCTTCTTTTCTTTTTTTGGGCTATGTTACTGCGAACAATTTACCCAGATATAGTTGATTTGCTTCTACTAGATAATGATTTTAAAGAAATTTAGAAATTTAGAAAGGGTGGTTATTCTTCTATCATCCAAATGAGACAAGATGTATCGAATATCAAATGGGGCTGATAAACCAGCCTTCGTTAGTTCCAAATATACATCAAAAAGGGGAGATTTATTAATGGGACACTCTAAGATGATGTGATTTAACGATCCAACTTCTCCACACTCGCAAAATGGGTCATCTTTAATACCAATTCGAAATAAGTGATATGGGGTTAGACAATGGCCAGTTCTCATCCGTATGATTGTGGAAAGGTACCTTCTTTCATAGAATTGTTTACTATTGAACCACGGAGTTTTGGGTATTTTAGGAACCACTTGGAAGTAAAAAGATGTTTTGTTTTCTTTTAGTGAATTCCACTGTTGATGCCATTTGTTCCAAATTTCTTGTTTAATGAAGGGTAAAAAGTTAGACTTATTGAGTTTAATATTTAAAGGAATTTTAAGGATTCTGCCTATATTTGCTAATTGATCGGCTTTATGGTTGCCAATAATGCCGGAGTGACCTGGAATCCATGCCAAAGTGATGTGGATGTTATTCATATTAGCAAGTAAGATACCTTGTTTTGTTAGAAAGGAGCAATGATCAGTTTCTGTAGAGAATTTCATATTTCCAATTTTTTGTAAAGCAGATTTGGAGTCCGAGAAGATAACTGAGTTCAATATATTTTTTTCTAAAATGATTTGCAAGGCATGGTTAATTGCAATAATTTCTGCAGTACATATTTGTGTATGTTGAGGTAGTCTGCTTGAAAACACGTAATTGAGGTCTGGAGAAAATACACCGAAGCCTGAATCATTAGAAGGTCCCACAGATCCGTCGGTGAAGAATTTTGTGTAACCGGGTAGCTCGTTTATTGTGTCAGTAAAAATGGATAATCCATAAGTGTCATCCCTAATTGATCTAAGATTTAAAACTGGAATTGAAGAGAGTTGGATGTCCAATTCAAATTCATGGCATGGCAGCAATTCATTAGAATACATATTCGGAAGGAACTCATCCATTTGGTTCATTAAACTTAATAATACTGGAGTGTCAATTACCTTTTTGTAAACATTTCTTTCTTTATTTAGTGTTTCCAAATGTTTTAACGAATTGATGACAGGGTTATTTTCCAATGCAAGATTTTTTAAAAGAAATTTATAACAAAGCCAGTCTCTTCTTAAGTTTAAGGGGATATCCCCGCTCTCTGCTTGCAAAGCATAAATTGGGGTTGATTTCATACAACCAGTGATGACACGTAAGCTCTGATATTGTAGCCTGTCCAACTTCTTCTGAAGATACTTCGGACATGGAGAAATTACCTGGCATCCATAATCTATATGACTTAAGATGATAGCGTTGTGTATTATGCGAAGGATTTTTGGATCACTGCCCCACCACGTACCACAAAGAGCTCGCATGACATTTAAACCTCTGTTAATTTTTTGCTCAATGTAATTTATATGTACATTCCATTTTAAGTGTTTATGAATGTAAATGCCTAAATATTTGAATGAATCTGACCAGTGAATGATTGTATCATTAAATTTAATTTTTGGAAGGATTAATTTAATAGGACCTTTTGAAAAAAGGAGAGCCGATGATTTAGTTATAGACAAGTTGAAGTTGTGCTCATCGAGCCAGTCTTTAAAAGCAACCAATAAAGAGTTTATTTCTATAGTAATATTGAAGACATTCTCTCCACTAACCAAAATTACAATGTCATCCGCGTATTGTATTAATTTAAAGGTTTTTGGTATAATATTGAATAAAGATAACATATAGAGATTAAATAAAATCGGGCTAAGGGGAGATCCCTGAGGAAGTCCTTGATTGGAGGTTCGTGGTCCATGACTTTGACCACAGTTATCTGAGACTGAAATGGATCTGTTATTTAGAAATGCATAGATAAGGTTGCATAGCTCTATTGAAATGCCAATATTGGCTAATTTGGAGTATAGAAGATATATATTTACACTATCATAAGCTGCCGAAATATCAAGGAATAGACCAACAGTATAATTATTTGATGCCAAGCCTATTTGGACTTGGGTGATTAAGTAAGATATTGATTCTGTGCAGCCTTTTCCTCGTCTAAATCCTAGTTGTAAGGGATGGAAGATTTTCTTGTTTTCCAAATACCATTCTACTCTATTTTTGATAAGTGATTCTAGAAGTTTTCCAACGCAGGATGTTAAAGCTATAGGTCTATAATTATTTGGACATGATTTATCTTTCCCAGATTTTACAAATGGCAAGATTAAAGATTGTTTCCATTGTTGGGGAATAGATCCACTTTTGAGACAGTTATTGTAGAATTGTAACAGCCAAACGGCACCCAAGTTAGGTAAGTTTTTTACCATTGAGTAGGAAATATTATCTAAGCCAGGAGAAGAATCTTTTTTAATTGATAATGTATACTTAAATTCATTATATGTAAAGGCAGGTTCTTTGTCATTAGGAATTTTGATAGCAACAGCAGGGGAAGCAGAATTCGGTGTTATGATTTTTAGTATATCATTAGCTAGTAGAGAAGATGGCATAAGACTGGAAGTATTAGTTTTCTGACCTGCAACTGAATTTACTTTATTATTGAATCAAATCAAATAAAACAGAGTAAAAAACATAACCTCGCTTTTTGTGATTGTCAAAATCACAGGTCAAAATAGTGAGCAAAAAGTAAAGAAAATGGAAAAACTTTTAATAATAAGGGGTAATGGCCCTGAAATGCAGCATATATCACAAATGCCCGCTTCGCTCTCATACTCCATGCCTGTGATTACTGGTGATTAGATCTGGACAGAGAAAATGTATTTTCCAAACACACATTTTGTGTTTTTTATGACGAATAATTTTAGATATAAGACAAAAGCGGCTAAGTAATTTGTTGACTTCTTGTCTGGTCTTTAATTTTGAGATTAAAATTTGTTTGTAAGTTAGTTAAAAAGAGATAGGTAGAGACAAAGACAAATTTCTCCCTCTTCTCGATCCATCTGCTCTGAGAACATCGAGCTCGATCTATGTTCTCGCTCCAAAGCAAAACAAACACTTTAGGGATCGCTCGGAGTGTCAATTCAAACGCGTTTGTAGCGCTCGGAGATCTCCGATGATCAAATCAAACGCACCATAAAGGAGCTTGATGCAAGCAATTTGTTTAACAAAAACGCATAATGTTGGTTGCATACTGTCTGGCTTTCACATTACCATGCATTGTTGGTTGCATATATGTTTTGACAGATTTCTGGCAAAATGGCGGCTTATTAGACTTTTCAATTGTTGCCGTGTCGGGTGTCTCTCTTGCGCTGTATAGTCATCTAGGTGTGTGGTAGTGTAAAACAATTTAATAATTTATATGCTTATGTGTTAGTAGTGTATATTTTTCTATATAGATATAACAGGGAAAAACTAAATTAATGTTCAAAATGCCGGGCTGCGCAGTGGAGATATTTCCGAATGCCACAAAATATGGGTAAATTCTTATCGAAGAAAGGACAAACTTAATTGAAATTGCCCTATCCATTTTGTGGAAAGTAGTTGTGAGATTCCTCTTAAACATAGATGCAAGAAAAGGAAACTGAATTCCACCAGGTGCACGGGCCTCATTAAGCAAAGAAAATAAATCGGTATTTAAAAATTTTAGCAGATAAAACAGTAGTTTCATGTCCCAATACAACGGTCCTTTTGAAGTAATGCCATGCATGAGCAAGACACGAACATATATAAGAATAAGATAAATGAACAGGAAAATTTTGTTTCATCAAGTATGTATGACCATGTATTTTAACATTAAAATTTGATTTTTGTCGAAAATGGTCGACTTTAGAGCGTATGACCAAGAGTATCTTTTTTGTGTAGAAAACATTGGCGGTTCAAATGGACGTCTCAAAACCGTACTTTTTTTAGTGGCGTACAATTTTTTTTTTTCAATTTCAACACCCTGTATCTCGAAAATGGTGCATTTTAGAGAGTAAGTTAATAGAAACGTTTTTTCATATTTTTGGACGAGCTATCACGTCCTAAAGTCCTGCACATATATTATGAAACACCCATAAAACCACTTTTATTTACAACCATATATGTAATGTTGTCATTACTAACGTCATTGAAGGTTGGGAAGTGTCACATTACACACCTCTACTTCCCGCCCTCACTTCCCGCCCTCATTTCATCTATTCTAGATGACTATTTTTTATATTTAAAAAAAAAATAACACAGTGTTTGACAAATTTTATACCTATTTAATGGCAAACAAAAAAAAACAACAATGATCTAAAATATAACAAACTACTTATTGATATTTATTATTCGCGAATTTAATATCCGGCTTTATCTGACATTTATTTATATTGGTGACAGTTGTTTACCCCGTAATAACAGTAACAATATATTTACCTACTTGATTATTCTGAGAAAACTGCGCGCTTCGTAATTTGTTGTTAAATGTAATATTTTAGGTATGTTCAGAACAAAACAGAGATTTATTAACTTTGATCGAAATATGATGGTTGTAAATAAAATAGTATACAAACCTCGGTAGGAAGTTTCATTCCTGTCTCGAGATCATAGCTAACCTCGACGCTTCGCGTCTCGGTGATCTAACTAATCTTACGACAGGAATGAAACTCTTCCCACCTCGGTGTGTAATATACTATTACCTCATTAGAAGAGCACCCGAAAATTCTCTACTACATTGTTATTTTTATCTTCTTAAATCTTAAATCATTTTTACGTGCAGGAATATTTCGTGTCTCCATCTGTTATAACCGAAGTTCTTTTGATTAATTAATTAATTAATTTTAGCAATAGACGCAAAAAACTCCATTTTGTGACAAAATTAGTTGATGTTTATAGTGCTGGTCGGGCACGCGCGTTTTATATGCGGTTTTTGTAATTTTGTAGGGGTCAATTTATTGCTCATTATATTGCCTTTATTAATAATATCATAAATGTTGTTAAAATTATGTTGTTTATTAGTTTATAATAATATGGTGCCTATAGGGAGGGTTGGCCAGAAACAAAACGGGAGTGTTTGTCATATGGATGGCTCACTAAAATTTTTTATTAACAAAAATGTTTGTTTTGAGCATGCCGTTCAAGTACAAATAAACAGAATCAAGCAATAGGCAAACGTACAGTAAAGAGATCATGCAATCTGCCTTCAGGTGTGTTGTAGAAGGCAGTAGCGTCCGGGGTGCTTCAATTAGATTTGACATTACAAGGAAAACCCTAGAAAGATATGTTAAGAGTGCGGTGATAAAAATATGCCTGTCAGTCCTAATTTTAACACAAGTTAGGTATTAACCGATGAAATGGAGTCTCTTTTAGAAAGTTATGCTTCAAAACTGCATTATGGTCTTACTTCAAAAACTGTTAGAACATTTGTGTATGAATTTTCACTTCTCAATAATTTGTCAGTTCCAAAAAGTTGGAACGAAAAAAAGGCAGCTGGATATGATTGGCTTAGAGATTTTATGGCAAGGCATCCTAAACGATTCCTTCGTCATCCTGAATCCACAAGCTTGGATCGTTCTATCAATAAAACAAATGTGGAACAGTTTTATGGAAATCTAAGGGAAGCTCTCAAGAATAACACATTTGCGCCGGAATTGATTTACAATATAGACGAAACGGGTATCACAACTGTACACAATCCAGGCAGAGTTATATCTGTTAAGGGCAAAAAACAAGTGGCAAAAGTAACGTCAGGAAAACGGAGGACTTTAGTAACACTCTGTTGTGCTATCTCGCCAATAGGTTCATTGTATAAATGTGTTTCTACGAAAGCAAGTAACTGAAGCTATGTACAAAGGCGCTCCTACTGGTTCTCAAGTTGTAACACACCCCTGCAGTTGGATGACTAGAGATAATTTTGACCTGTTTCTGAAACATCTCATCAAGTATAGCAAAGCATCTAAAGAAAACCCATTTAGTGATCCTAGACAACCAAGATAGCCATATTACTCCTAGCGGTATTAATATTTATAGAAAAAACGGTATAATACTATAGAGAAAGTAAAAGTTGAAAAGTCTTTTGGTAGGTAGAGAGGGGGTAAACGTCAAACCACGTCGGGCGGCTCCAAGAATTTCACAGTAATGTTTACCTGCCAGTGTCGTTTCATAGAATAAGTAATTTTAAATTTTTATCGGCGGAACCGGACAATCGCATGTATTTATGGATTATAAATAATTATTAAACATGTATTATAATATTCAAATTATAATTTTACAAAATTTCAGCAGCTATTCACAATTTATTAAACTATTTACTCGAAATTGTTATTAACATCTATAAAATAATTTTGTACGCCAATGTATCGCGTCCACTTCGGTGAGATCCGGTGCCAACCTGTCAATTTATGTGTATAAAGTGGGAGAACTGGCAAAAGCATTTCCAACTTTTACTTCTGTTCTACTAACCCTTCCCACCACGCACTAGTCATCGTCTCCAGCCTTTGCATCGGTCTGTATTTGGTCCGTCTAAGACATATTACAATTAGGCAGCAAACGACTTCATGGTTAATAAACCTGGACAGCCGATTAGAATTCAAGACATTCCTGAATTTGTTGGAAAATAATTTCCTAACGCATTTACTCCTAGTAATATCCAAAATGGTTTTTCTTCTACCGGAATTTACCCATTTAACTCAACTGTTCTTGATCAGTCTGACTTATTAGGAGCATACGTAACAGACCAATTCCTACGAGTTTTGTAACCTGCACGTCATCGTCCTTATCAGTTAACGTTTTTGTGTGTTTTTTGGATTTTTTATTTGCCAAATATTTATATGAGAATGTCTGGCCCGAGGGGAGGGGTAAGTCGCCCGAGGGCATAGGTGTATATTATTGAGAAAAAATCCTAAAATTTAATTTGATTTTCACAAAATTTTCATTTTATCATAGTAGAGGTATTAGCGTTGCTAAGGAAATATACATCATAATTTAATTTCATATTTTATAATTTTATTAATAAAAGTTAACCATAAATTGTTTTTTTTTGTGAAATGACGCTCGCGGGGCGATAAATGCCTGTTGTTTAGAATAGTTCCACATTATTTGCTAATAGGTAATAACTATTACGTACCTGAGTGAAATAATTGACATTAAAATGCCGTAACTGATATTCGTAAGCAAGAGCAAAACTTAAACCCGCTGTTCCAACAGAATCGATAAGTTTCCTTGTACAATATTTCCACCTAAAATGAGTAAATTAATTATTATCACGTATTTTTCTTTAAGTAATTTACGGTTTAGGACTATTATAAAATCTAGACAAAAAATATCATGGAAATGTGTACTGAGTAATTCACAAAAAAGATTAAACAGCGACAATAAGGTATTAAAATCAGGAATAGATGGTTCTAAAAAAGTAAATATCATTTATTTTAGACTCTCGTTAAATAATGTTAAAAGGCAATATAAAGAAATTCAATATAAATAAAGGGCTGTTCAATGTGCTAGATATATCGACATGATTTTGCACTAAATGCATCGAAAGCTTCTGTCATCCGTTTTGGTCATTATAATCAAATGAAATTAATAATAAACTAAACGACAACACACTGGATATATCGAAGAAATGGAGAAACTTGTGATTAATTATTATTGGATAAAGATTTGAGCTTTACCGAGCATATAAGTTTTATATTTTACAGAAAGCCTATACAAAACTGAGTGTTTACGCTCATAGACATGTGATTAGTAGAGTTGTGAAGAATTAATTATAAAAATGTAAATTTTAATTAATTTCTGTGGAAGTACACTTTAAAGGATTCACCGTAGTTTAAAATATTCTCATTTTTACTGTAAAAACCTTGTTCTTATTAAAAAACCGAATTTTATGCAAAATTATCAAAATTATTTGCGAAGGTGTGTGAGGGTCTTTTTTTGTTGTTCGTAGTAGTAAATAGTCCGAAAACTGGTGGTGGCTTCTCCCACTCCGAATTGATCGACGTTCAGCGCTTTAGCTGAAAAAGCATAAGTAAAAGTGAATCAAAAATTTGGCCTCTCACTTCTTCACCACCGTAGTGTCTTCTAGTTCCTCCTAAACTTTTCACCGAAGTAGTGATACGAAGTTAGTGAACCGTTTAGTTTTCCTGTATTTCCGATTATTAACCAAGATAAGCCTTTCTATATAATTTGTTCTTTTCTTCTATATGAAATTTCCGTTCGCGTCTCGCCCTCCAGCTGAGCATTCATTTTTTAACTAATTATTGTTAAAGTCTATTCAGATTTCATTTACGCCGCGTCAAAACAATTTCTCCCATCCAGCAACAGCTCACGTGACATTTTTTTGCGCTTCTATTGGTTAATCGGTCGTTAGTCATTTAGACGACGCGCAAATATTTTTTGTCAGAGTCGAATTCAGTTCAATTTGGATAATTATAAACGGCGTTTTGGTAGCATTCACCGTGTTGGTTAGTTTGGACATTTTGTATGTTTGATTGATTGTAATTCATTATATTATAGTTTAGATATACATATATTGTGTTATTTATTTTTTGTTGTTGTTGTTGTTGTTGTTGTTGTTGTTGTTAGTTTGAACATGTTTTACTCTATTTTATGGACATTTAATTGACTATATTTTGTAATTGCTGCGTGACACTATGCCCTCCACAGATACAGCAGATGAAGTCCAGAAAAATGTTTTTACTCCTTCTAAAAAGCGACTGAAAAAGGGACATTTGGTCATCCGTACTAAAGAAATGGTTCTTAATATTTATAAGCATTAAATTTTATAGAACCCTGATATGTTGGTACATGATGTTGAAAGGAGAGTTGTTGATAAAACAGGGATGTGCGCTAAAACCGTTTTTATGAAGGAGTATAGGCAGATTCATAAATTTTCTGAACCAAAAAGAAAGTTACGTTATAAACAAATTAGTGGCTCTGTGGATGATTTTAATAAAAATGCAATACGGCGCAAAGTACATCAATTCTTCTTTAGAAATTAACTTCCAACAATTGATAAGGTTTTATAAGAAGTCAACGATGATCCATATTTGTCTACTTTTAAGCGAGCTACATTTTACAAGCTTTTCAAAACCCTTAATTTTAAATTTAAAACTCGAGGAAAAAATAGTTTGCTTTTAGACAAAAATGAAATTGTTTCGTCCTACGCCACAAAAAATAAAACGGTACAGAGAAGAAAAGCAAAAAATATATTATCTTGATAAGACTTGGATTAATGCAGGCCACACCAAATCAAAAGTATGTTTGGATATGTCGGTTTTTTCATCCAGACAAGCCTTTTTGGATGAACTTTTAACTGGTTTTAAAAACCCATCAGGTATGTGCGTAAAAACAGCTCATTATATGCCATATTGGAAGTGAAGAAGGCTTTGTCTCTAATGCACTTTATGTATTTAAGTTGAAAAATCCGGTGACTACCATACAGAAATGTGTGGAGAATCGTTCAAAGAGTGGTTTTCAAACACCCTACCAAAATTAGAAGATAACTGCATTATTATTCGAGAAAGCTAGAAAAAATATCTACGACGTCTAAAAAAGGTGATATTTAAAAATGGCTATAAAGGAAAAAACTTGAATTCGACTACCAAATGCTTAAGATCAAACTTCTAAAACTTGGTAAGCAACATAAACATTATGATAGGTATGTAATAGATGAAATGGCTAAGCAGCAAAACAACATAATACTTCACATGTCTCCGTATCTTTGTGAACTTAACCCTATTGAATTAATCTAGGTTGACGTTAAACAATACGTAGCAGATAAAAACTCAACATTTAAATCTGGAGACATTAAAATTCTTTTTGAAGAAGTAATATTATTAATTTCTCCAGAAAAATGGAAAAAGTGTATCGACCATGTTTGCCAAAAAGTTGAAGTAAAAATGTTGGAGTTGGATAATATTATAGAGGTTCAGGTAGAACCACTTGTAATTTTGATTAATGAAGATAGCCTTTCAAGTCTAACCGATTCAGAATAGTGCTAAGTCAAGTAAGGAAGCTTGCTATAATACAGGTTACAAGTTGTCTAATCTAAATACTAGTAGAACAAGAACAATAAAGAACAAAAGTTATCAAAAATCCAAAGGTTTCTTTTTAAGATGCACAATTTTAAATCAAATACCAAATTCAAATACCAAATACCTCTTATATTTAAAGTTTTTTTAATGCTTTTAGTAGATATATATTAGCTATTAGAGAATTTGCAATTATTTGGACATCCTGTACAATATAATTTTATAATATGATTGTTTTAATGCTCTGTATCACAGTAGACATATGTAATGAACTAAATATAATGCAACCATCTCTTTTAAAGTCAAATACATTTTTTAATTTGTATTGCAGGTTAACGCAGTTTATGTCGCTCACCTATCTTCGTCCAGAAATGTCCCTAAAGTCTGGGAGACCGTGATTGGCATTTATTTTATAGTTTTACTTTACAAAATAAGTTTTTATCATTTTTATAATTTCACAATTACACTCTTTTATTTTACATTTTTTCAAGACGGAAAAGTAAAATCCGTCCCTGCTCAATTTTAGCGTCCACCTGCTTCTGTTTACATCAGGCGTAAATTAAATTTGAATAGACTTTAGTTAAATTATCGTGATCTAGCGTTGTCAAACCTCTCTTGGTTGGGCCATTTGCGGATCACCTGAGTAGGCTCTGACCCAGGAAACTTTACAACCGCCGCCCGGTATAATATTCAGTTTTTTTTAATAATAATTTGATGCGATCATTTTTTTTTTATTATTTATTGTGTATTAAATTATCGCGATCTAACGTTGTCAAACCTCTCTTGGTTGGGCCATTTGCGGATCACCTGCATAGACTCTGACCCACAAAACTTTACAACCGACCATCCAGTATAGTATTCCTAGCTGTTGAGAGTAATATTTTTTGCGAAACCCGTTCGAAGACCTCGAAAATTCACTAACCACGTGCAAACTTGATTTTTGTGTTAAGTCTTAAACAGCTGTCTTTGATCGAATACCCAGTGTAGTGCATTAATTCTATTTCTCGTAAAATTTCATTTCCCATGTACCCGAGCGACGTAAACTTCAATATTATTTTTTTTTAAACTTCAGTATCATAAGATCGACGTGTATTATTGATTTACTAGTCGAAAAGGTTTTTTTTACACGTAGAAGGCTTGGAAAATTCCGTTTTGACCATTTTCCGTGTCATAATCATTCAACCGTTTTACTTCACTAATTTTGATTATTGGTAAATGTATTTTCCGTCTACAGGGAACGCTACTCAGTTACACAGATTTCATTATTACAAATTATGCTGTACCTATTTTTTCTTACCTAGGAAGGATAGCAAACTTCTTGCTTTTGTAATACTCATCTATATATTGCCTAGATTCACCATCACCATCAGGTGATAGAAGAGTGAAAATTCTCATCATAACATAACTCTTTACGACATGATCTTCTGTTTTTCTAACAAGATTAATTATTCCGTATATAAATTGTGCAAATGAGTTGTAGGTAAAAACTTTTGTTTCCTCGGTTATCTCCCTACCACTATTAGAGAAATAATGTTGCAAAAATTGCACCCAGTCTAGCTAGAAGAAAAATATTTATTAAACATTGGTTTAATATCCAAACTCTACATAATATAATAGTTCTTTAACTTACCTGAACTGTATCATTAAATTTTTCTTTGGTCCAAACGTTTAATTCTTTTAAAGTAATAGTAGTGTTTGTAAAATCTTCTACAACAACATTTTGAGAGTCCTAAAAAAAATTTGTTAGTCAGTTTAAGAGGTAAAAATTAGTTAAATTTGTTGAACGTTAATGTTGTACTTACACCATTCGTAAAGACTCTTCTTGTGAAAGCAGCAACTTTGTCGATATTATTGAACACTTGTTCATCGGTAAGAATACTTTGTGATGCGTTGCGTAGTTTTAATGCCATTTTCCTCAAGAAGATGTCAAAGGGCTGCAGAATAGGTAGGCCCAAATGTCGTTTGTATTTATTTGTTTTACCCCATTCTCCGAATCCCATTTCTATAGTCTCATCATAAGACGATCTATGATTTGGACGTATACTACCTATCTCGGAAGGTGCCAGAGTTGTGGAGTCTATCGTATAAATCTGAAAATACAGACATTTATTAATATTTATTATCTATAAATAGTGTCTCAGTTTAAACTGCCCTACCATAGTATTTTCTTTACACAGTCGAAATAACTTTTGATTTTACGTAAATTTAAGAAAAAAAAAAACATGTCAACTTTAATTGGCATGAGGACAAATTTAACATCAGAATTACAACCCCCTGGAGCCCGGAAGCAACCATCCTATTTTTTTAATAGCAAATATATTCAAGTAAAAAGTCATTTGAAAGGTCCAACATAGGGCGCGGCCATTTTGATCCCTGTGACACAGTTTACAGCTAAAGAATCAGATCGCTCACTCTGCGTCGGCACTTTTGATCTCAATGTTTCAGTTTATACACTGTGCAACTCGGATAATACAATATATGACAATCGCTATAATAAAACAGCAGTCTTCTGCGTATCCTGAATTTGTATCCACCTTGATTTTTGTAAAAAACGAGGAGCATAAAATTTTTGAATAGGGTATAAAAATAGCCTTAAAATAGTCTAAAAATATGGAATAGGTTTTAACTCAAGATTGTCTAGGTGCTATGCTGCCCTTTTTGACATTAATTTGTAGATTCTTACGTTTATCTTCTAAATATTAACAATCGGTCTTCAGTCTCAGTCTGTTTCAGTTTACACTTCGCGACAAGTCAAAGCGTGAGTCGACCATTCGCGCCGGCGTAGTTTGGTCTCTAAAAGGATCCGTGACTAATATTGGTGATTCGAATACGAATTCTTAAGAATTTCCTTGGCAAATCCGGATCACGGATCCTTTTTTTCTTAATTATTCGAATACCGCTTGCGGATACTCAAAAAGGATTCGACTCCCAGGATTTCCCGGCTTTCCCGAACTACCCCGTTTGACGGCACCACATCCAGATGGATGACTCAGCGGCTGTTTGCGAGAGCTGCAGAGACACAGATAGGGCAGGATACCATCTCCGTCTGCACAACCAGAGGATGTTCACAAGGAGGAGTTATATCCTCACTAATGTGGAGCCTAACCGTAGACGAACTTTTATGCGGATCGACTGACCTCGGCGTACCCTATCAAGGTTATGCCAAAGACAGTCATATTTGCTAGAGACAAATTTGGAAATATCCAAAGAGGCTAAGAACACACCAAAAGATGGTCCCGTGAGGTGAGACTTAGTATAAACTCCACGAAAATAACACTAGTAGCCTTTTCAAAGAAAAGAATGGTAAATGAAGTAAAATATCTAGGGATAACCCTGGACAACAAACTTCTCTGGAACATACATGAGAAGGAAGTAGTAAATAAGGCCATAAAAGCCCTAATGGTATGCAGAAACATTACGGGTAAAAAATTGGGATGTAACCCAAACACACTGCGATGGATGTATACTGCAATAGTGAGACCAATCAACGCCTAGACTATTAGAACTAGTTTTGCTACTACGAAAGCTGATATCTCAAAAGTACAAAGACTAGCCTGTGTTTACATCACCGGTGCAATGAGAACCTGTCCTACCACCACAATGGAGGTGATCTTAAACCTCACCCCTCTACATTTAATGATAGAGAATGTGGCAGAAAGGATGAAAATTAAATAGCTCTAGAACCGAAGATACTTGGGATGTATCCCAAGATGAAATGAGAATGAAGTAGAGTTTTGTGAAAAACTTCAAAACCACAGAGCTGGGCTACAAAAAAGAATGGGGCCAAGAATCCATCTTGCTTGAAACCGAAAGACATGCTATTTAGTGGTATACGGTTGGTTCCAAAATCATAGAAGGGACTGGAATAGGAATGTATGGGAAAGTTTGGGAAAATATCTAAGCATCTTCCAAGCGGAAATTTACGCTATTGAGAAGTGTATCATAGACAAAAGATTATCGCCGTTAAAGCACTAAGCTTTGACGTAATCGGCTCAAAAATGGTCTGGAGATGCCTGGAACATTGAATAAGCTAGGTGAGGAAAATACAAAAATACAGGACCTATTTGAATCCCAGAACATAACGGGGTACAGGGTAACGAGATAGTCTCGTAAGGAAAGGGACTCTAACAACCTTTGTGGGACCTGAGCCGTCCTGCTGTATCAGAAGTAACACAATATTAGAAGAGATTAAAGAATTGGGCAGTAAAAGAACTAATTATTAAAACAATCTCTTAGGTCTAAGAAAGACTAAGATACTTCTGGGTGAATACAACCAGAAAAGATCGGAAGCCTGTATTTGCTTGCGCAAGAACAGGTTACTTATTGTAACAGGGATCCTTATTGGGCATTGCCGACTCAAAGGACACCTTAGTAGATAGTAGATGCAGATTTTCTCTCTCTGTCTTTCTCTCTCGCTCTCTCTCTCTTTCTCTTTTGCTTTCTCTCTCTTTTTCTTGGTTCACTTTTTTGGAGATTAAGATAAGGCATTTCTGTTCACATTTGGTTATAACACGGTGAACATTTCTGCGAGAAACATTTTTCAGAAAATACAAACTATTTAATAGTAATGTAACTAATATAAAAAACGACTTGTCTAACTAATGTCAAAAAATGAACAATTTTTTGTTTATGGAGCTGTTTTGATATTTTATCATTAGAACCTATTTTTTGACCACCAAATTTTGTACCAAAACTATTGGGACATCTGTTATGTAAATTGTCTGCACGAAAGTTTGAGTGATGAGTTCCCTAATTTCCAGTCAACGTTTTAGAAATACTTTTAAAGGTTTAAAAAATGTAGTAGAAATAGTTATTAACAAAGGCAAAGCAACTTCTGGTGAGGCCGAAAAAGATCATACGGCTGAGGTGTACACAACATTGATCAAGTAGAGCCAATATTTTATTTCTGCATTCTTGTTTTTGGAAAGAGGCTTAAATGCAAGAATTATTTCAAATTTCTATTGATCGAATAAAAATCCATTATTAACTAATAAAATTTGAACAGAATTACTAAAGATAAGTATGATAAACCTGGGTTTATAAAAAGTAGCTGTAAAGTAATTGCTGCAAAAAAGTAACACTTTGGGAATGTTAATAAATCCATAAAATTTCATTTTTATGTCTGTCGCCTAAAAATGTATTTATTAAAAATTATGATCATCTTACATAAAGTAGATTTTCTGATGTATCTTCTATATTTGTATAAGTTAATAAATTGAACAGCATGGGAATTCCATATTTGCTAACTGCGTCTCCTATGTCATTAAAACCATATTTAATATTTTTTGTAATCGAAGGTAACTGAACTAGTGGAAATCCATTTTCTGCGTTGACTATGGCCATTTCAGGATTTTTTACTTTATTCAAATAAACTGTGTCAACGCAGGATTGATAAGCAGATTTTGATTTATTTAAAGCTTGAGGATCGTCAATGAAATCGTTTTCCGAAAGAATTTCTAAAAAAAAAAAAATAAATATAATGGAAAAGTTAAATATAATTATCACAAAGGACCAGGCAGCCGGCTTATGAAGAAATGGGTTCCGGTTAATATGCCTGAATTTTTGGTATGTTAAAGATATCGACTTCCTGAACAATAGTGTCTATAGGCACAACCTAATCCTAAGGATTTTTTACTGTAATAGTATTCTGATAACATCAAATAATATTGTTTTGTATAGAAAAAGTATTATTTGATACAGGGTGATTCAAAAATCACCAAAAATAAATATTGATGCTGTGTATTCTACTTTACAGTGGGAATATGAAAATATTAATATTTGGTCTAAATTAACTTTAGTTGAACTTATTATAAGAAGGTATGAAAACATTTTATACAGGGTGAGTCAAAAAGTTGATTGACTCTGCAAGTTATTTTTAATACAATTTTATATATTTTGTAATACAAGTCAGTAGTCGACATTGAACCATTTTCAAAAATATATAATTTATAAATTAAATACAGGGCTATTCAAAAGGTATATAAGGTAGAAAATTACGAAAATTGATTTTTTCTGCGAATCACCCTGTAATTTAATATTTCCTCCGTTAATTTCTCTAATTTTTTCATATTGTCTTTGATTTGAGTTTGTTAGTCTCCTATAGAAGTTTTGCGAAGTTACTATGATCAGTTTTTTTATATCGACTTTGTGATGACAAGCCTGTCACAATGTATACGTTTATACCTGAGCTCATAAATATGTTTTTATTTTATTTAATCATTTAGGATTTATGTCATTCTACCGTTATTTGTTAAAGGAAATATAAATAATATGTAACATATGAATAAACAATGTATTAATATTATTAGTAAGCCAAATATCCGAAGATGCAAATATTATTAGTGAGCCAAATACCCGAAGCCGTAAATATTATTATGTTTTTTCATTAGACATAACCCCATCTTATTCATAACTAAATTAGTTGATGCTTGTCGAGAAGGATATTGAAATATAACTTTAAAAAATTATCTGATACACCATGTTTAATTTTTAGGAAAAAACTTGTTAAGTATTTTCTTGTTATATTTCCATCTTGTTCAAAAAAATTGCAACAATTCGTTGAAATTATTTTTTGAATTCTTTGATATGGTTTAAATTCGTTTTCTGTAAAATTATCTACTTATAGCATCACAGTTTAGACCGTGATTGTGATTACTATTAGCAGCTGTTCGAAGACTCTGGAGAAATTAAAGTAGATCATTTCTTACATATCGACGGTTAAGAGAACGTAACTCACCATGCAATATGTTCAAAATAGTTCCGTCTTTGTTAAGACAATGCTGTCACATTTGTACATAGTCAGGAACAACTAAGAAATAATACATATCTACACTCAATAGAAAGCCTCCGAAAATTATCATTATCATGCGAGTATTGGATTTAGCTGGAAAAAGTACGTTAATTCTGAGACAATATCAAAGAATACAAAAAATAATTTCAACGAATTATTGCAATTTTTTTGAACAAGATGGAAATATAACAAGAAAATACTTGATAAGTTTTTTCTAAAAATTAAATATGGTGTATCAGATAATTTTTTAAAGTTATATTTCAATATCCTTCTCGACAAGCATCAACTAGTTTAGTTATGAATAAGATGGGGTTACGTCTAATGAAAAAACATAATAATATTTGCGTCTTCGGATATTTGGCTCACTAATAATATTTCCATGTTCGGATATCTGGCTTACTAATAATATTAATACATTGTTTGTTTATAGGTTACATATTATTTATATTTCCTTTAACAAATAACGTTAGAATGACATAAATCCTAAATGATTATATAAAATAAAAACATATTTATGAGCTCAGGTATAAGCGTATACATTGTGACAGGCTTGTCATCACAAAGTCGATATAAAAAAACTGATCATAGTAACTTCGCAAAACTTCTATAGGAGACTAACAAACTCAAATCAAAGACAATAAGAAAAAATTAGAGAAATTAACGGAGGAAATATTAAATTACAGGGTGATTCGCAGAAAAAATCAATTTTCGTAAATTTCTACCTTATATACCTTTTGAATAGCCCTGTATTTAATTTATAAATTATATATTTTTAAAAATGGTTCAATGTCAACTACTGACTTGTATTACAAAATATATAAAATTGTATTAAAAATAACTTGCAGAGTCGATCAACTTTTTGACTCACCCTGTATAAAATGTTTTCATACCTTCTTATAATAAGTCCAACTAAAGTTAATTTAGACCAAATATTAATATTTTCATATTCTCACTGTAAAGTAGAATAAACATCATCAATATTTATTTTTGGTGATTTTTGAATCACCCTGTATCAAATAATACTTTTTCTACACAAAGCAATATTATTTGATGTTATCAGAATACTATTACAGCAAAAAATCCTTAATATATTGAGAAAATTACATTTTAATACGTTTTAAAAAATGGCAATTTTTCAACTTTATCACCCTGTATGTTGAAAACTGGCCATAGGATTGAGTTGTGCCCATGGACACTATTGTTCAGAAAGTCTATATCTTTAACATACCAAAAATTCAGGCATATTAACCGGAACCCATTTCTCCGTAAGCCGGCTGCCTGGTCCTACCCATTTCTATTATTCTACATTCCATATGAATACTATATAAATAGAATATAAATCTTTATTGGTACCAAAAGTTATACATTGGGTAGTACGTTACAAAAAAATAAAATGATACAAAAGATCCATGAATTTACAAATTATTTAAAAAAATTTTAGTCTTTATGTCACTAAAAGGGATATGCAGATATAAGGCACTCTTTATTTTTCTTTTAAATAGAGTGAACGATGTAGTTTTCCTATTTTCTAGGGAGATTAAACTGTTAGTTAATAAGCATTATAAGCAATTTTTGACTGTTAAACTAGTCAGTCCTATGAAGCGGATATCGAAAAGTACCTATTTTCTGGAGTTATCGTCATGTTCAATAATGAAAGTGGAATAAAAATATTGTTAATTACGGAATACATAGCAAAAACATTCGTAGACATACAATGTAAGAACGGTTAGGAAGTTCAAGGATTTAAAAAGATTAAGACCAGCCAAAAATCGGATAGCTCTTTTACTTTCCTATCTGTATACAGATATAAGGAACGTATAGGAATCATGATTTTTTTCTACCTCGAGTTTTCGACAGATTTTTACGTTTTAAGGTCCCCTGAATCCGTTTTGACTATTTTCGCGATGATGTCTGTGTGTCGCATAACCCATGAACCGATACACAGAAAAACACCAAATTTTAAACTTAAGGTTTATTCCAGCGTCTAATGAACTGATTAGATTTTGGACATTGTCGGAACATCTGGGGGGTACTTTATAGGTGGTCATTTTTATATTTTATGGAATATATCTGGTATTTACGTTTGGAGAAGAAAATTTTTCGAATAAAAGTTACTTCTAATATTATTATCTACAATTTTTGTTCTATACAAAATTTTCCTAAAATGGTCCGTATTCGAGAAATTTGACAAAATGTAAAAAAAATATTTTTTTATAAAAATTGTTCAAATAAAAGTTGTTTGTAATATAATTCTCTATAATTTTTATTCTATACATAATTTCTCTAAAATGAACCGTATTCGAGATATTTGAGAAAATGTTTAAATTTCGAATTTTGAAGAAAACTCAAAAACAGTTAAAGAAAAAAACATTAAATTTTAAGCTTAAGGTTTATTTCGGCCTGACGTGAAATGATTAGATTTTGGACAAAGTCGGAACATCTGGGGAGTACTTTATGGGAGGCCGTTTTTATATTTTATGGAATATATCTGTTATTTATGTTTGGAGAAGAAAATTGTTCAAATAAAAGTTACTCCTAATATTATTTATTATCTATAATTTTTGTTTTATGTCAAAATTTCCTGAAATGTTCCGTATTCGATAAATTTGACAAAATGTGCAAAATTCTGATTTTTTTGAAAATTGTTGAACTAAAAGTTGTTTCCGATATCGATCTCTATAATTTTTGTTTTTACATGATTTTTCTAAAATGGACCGTAATGGAAAAATTGTAGGAAAAGTGCTAAATTTAAATTTTTCAGTATTTTCGTTTTCAATGAATATCTATAGAAAAATGTTTCGAGGAGATGTACGTGGAAAATGTATATGTTTAGTTTATCCTCTAAACATTTAAAAATGTGCTGCAATAGGTTATACAAAATAACCAGAAAAAGCCTATAATAACTAGATAGGAAAGTCATGTTTTGGACACATCAGATCTTTTTGTACTGTGTACTGCGTACAATTTTGATTCACTTTTTCAAATTCCTCTAGAGAAATTTCTATTGAGTTTGCCACAAAGCTGATGTATATGGTCCATCTAATTCATGTGCGCATCTATAATAACTCCTAAAAATTTAAGTCGCTATTCAGGTCAATATCTGTGGGATATACAACAGTTTTGTTATCATCATCATCATCGTCATCATCGTCATCATCGTCATCATCGTCATCATCGTCATCATCTAATAATGTAGCTTTGAAGTACTAGTTTTATGATAGAAAACATTCCATAGGCAGCAATGCATCATCATTAAATACATCTTTATATTCAAACTATATTATATTGTTACACTGGTTTTTTTTTAAACCAATGTAACATTGGTGACAGCGGTGGGATATATAACATAAAAATTACCTAAGCATTCTATTCATGGTAAATACTATATTCACTGCGCACGAGACAGATATGGATACTTCAGGCCCATCAGCATAGGTTTTGAAGATGGAAGAGGAAAAGGAAAGGTGTAGGAGGAAAAGGAAAGGCGTAGGAAGGAAGAAGAGGAGGGAAAGAAAAGGCGTAGGAAGGAACAAGAGAAGGAAAAGGAAAGGCGTAGCAAGAAATAAGAGAAGGAAAAAGAAAGGTGTAGGTAGAAAGAAAAGAAGGAAAAGGAAAAGCGTAGGAAGAAAAGAAAGAAAAGGAAAAGCGTGGGAAGCGATTAAAATTATAAACGGTTTGCTACAAATTCAGGAAACCTTCAAGCTAGAGGTTGGTCAGCTTAACAATAGAGTAGATCTTTTGGCAGAACAAGAGTTTTTAAAAACTAATGTAGAACAACAGCAAGAGAAGTTTAAAACTAATTTGGAGCAACAACAACAGCATCTAAAAACTCATGTAGAACAGCAGCAAGAGAATTTAAAAACCAATTAAGAACAACAACAAGAGAATTTAAAACAACAGGAAAAGGCAAGAGTAGAGTTATAAAGGAAAATTAGAGCTGAAATGGTAGAGTTAGAAAGAAGAATTCGTAGCCAAGCTTCGGTATGCAACATTGAATATGAAAACACTACAGTCGAACCAAATGACATTCAAACCCCAATTACACAGAAGAGTGACATTCAAACCCCAATTACACAGAAGCATACTTGCAAGACCCTTAAGCCAATTTAAAGCTGCATCTAGAACCAAGGGCTGCTTCACGGCTTCATTAGTAGTGTTACTTCGAGGTCAGGCCGCAACCGTTTTACAGTTACCTCCCCAAGAAGAACCCAGGTATTTATCTCTCGTCCAAGCTTTGGAGACAACATATGGCCAGCAGCATTTGAAACAGGTATTCCACAGTCAGAAACACAATGAGAGTCTACAAGAATTCGAAGCCGATACTAAAAGATTGCTGCATCTGGCCTGTCCACAGTCACCTAGATTTCTTAGAATAAATCGGCATACAAGCATTCATTGATGGACTACAGGACGTGGAAATGCAGCAGGATCTTCGGCTACAACACCACAAGACCTTGAGTGAGACTTTTATTGCGTTCCAGAAATACGAAGCAGCAAAAAGTATATCTAGATCTTCTCGCGCAAAATTGAGAGCAACTCGATTTCAAGAAAGTGAAGAAGCCACTACTAATACTGTCCCTCAACCAAAGACATTATGTTGTAATGTCTTTGCCCTCAACCTACTCTCTCACAAATCTTAAATATCTTGCAAAGCATGCAACAAAATAGCCACAATGAAAGCAAAAGATGCTTCAATTGTGGGAGAATCGGTCACCTTTAAAGAACTTGTCTAGCAGGGCTATAAATTGAGAAGCGGGGATACCAGAAATTTACCTAGATCAATCTCCTCAAGCCAGTCACGAAGTCCATCAAGAAATAACTACAGCCGATATGCCTCCCAGAAAAGCCGGTAACCCACACCTAGCCGGCTTTCTAGCAATAGTCAGGGAAACGAATAAAGGTCGACACTACGGAACAGGCGTCGGCTGTAACAGAGAGCCCCAAACCTCACAATTACACCTTAAATAAAAACGAACAAAATCCATTGGTCAAGGGGTATATAGACAACCAAGAAAGTACCTTTGTTCTTGATACTGGTGCAACCAAATCTTTCATTCGAATAGGGATCCTGCATCGAAAACCACGACCAACTCGAAGAAGCTTGGTTCTGCAAACAGCTACAGGGCACACTACACCTGTTCTAGGCGAGATATCAGCAACCATACAGATTGGTAATACCCTAATAGAACACTTATTTCTGGTGGCCGATATTAAAGATCAGTGTGTCCTTGGTATGGACATTATTCAAAATAAGTTTATCATCGATCTCCAAAATAAGATTTTGGTAATTGGAAACAAAGAAATTGCCCAAAATTCGGAGGAAAAGACAACCGATAAAGGTCCTAGTGGAAGAACATATAGAAGTACCCCAACATTCTGAAGCTCTCGTTCTACAAGGAAAGCCACCACAAGTAACCCAGTTGATGCTAGCTTTGTCAAACGGCTAGTTAAAAATTATGACCTTCTGACAGCTGAAGAAAAGTCAACTGTGACATTTTCGAGACAGGAAAATCAACAGGGCGTACCAGCCTTGTTCAGCATATAATTTATACAGGTGATGCAAGGCCAATACAGCAAGCACATAGAAGACTTCCATTTACTAAACAGAAAGAAGTAGTAAATATAATACAGGATATGATGGAAGCAAATATTATTGAAGAAGCTTTTGGTCCCTGGTGCGTATCTGTGGTCCTAGTAACCAAGAAAGACGGATCTACTCATTTTTGTGTAGACTATAGAATATTAAATCAGATAACGCAAAAAGACAGCTATCCACTTCCACGAGTAGACGACACACTAAACATTCTATCAGGTGCAAAATGGTTTTCCACGCTAGACTTGAAGAGCGAATACTGGCAAGTGGGAGTACACCCTGACGATCGAAACAAAACAGCTCTTTCAACTGGCAGCGGAGTATACCGATTCCAGGTTCTCCCAAAAACTTTTGATGAACATCTAATAAATTTGAGTGAAGTATTTAACTGATTAAGAAATGCCAATCTAAAGCTTAATCACAATAAATGTTCACTATTTCAATCGGAAGCTTATTATTTGGGACACATCGTTTCCGCTGAAGGGATCAAAACTGATCCGGAGAAAATTATCGCTATTAAAGATTGGCCTAAACCAAAAGATAAAAGAGAAATGAACAGTTTTCTTGGACTGTGCTCATATTACCAAAAATTCGTTAAAGACTTTGGCCAAATTGCTAAACCCCTTCATCGAACTGAAAACTGAAAACAGTAGTCTATTTGACTGGACGCCGGATATTGCCAAAATGCCTTCACCGAGTTGAAAAAGAGATTGACCACGGCACCCATCCTAGCCTACCCTCGAGAAAAAGGACAATTCATTTTAGAATGCGACGCATCCCAACACGGCGTGGGCGCCGTGCTCTTCCAAGAACAAGAGGGAGAAGGTGAAAACAAGCTATAAAAGTCGGTGATCCTGACTCCTATAGCAGAGAAATAGAAAAATAAAATGTCCTAGAAAAATGTAAAACACTTATGAAAAAGTCAATAATAAAAAAAAAACGTCCGGCAGAAAGTTTTATAATAGACATTATACCTTAATCTTATCAGTTGTATATTTATTGTAAAAGTTGAATTGAAATAAATTGAGATACCAAAAACCTGCGTAATAATATTTAAAAAAATATCTTAGATCTTCCGATCTGCCTCTTGTGGTCATCACGAGGCAACTCATTATAGGCATGCTTCTAATCAGACTATAACAAATAAAAAACATATCCTCGATCTTTATCTTGTGATCATCTCGAGACAGCCTCTTCTATCAGATAATTTTTTTCGCTGTGCTTCCCTTCTCATATGTTTAATATGATACCGAGACCATGCTTAAGATTATACCTTAACCTTGTTATTTAGATAAAAGTGTTTATTAGGATTATTTATAAACGTCTTACAATACTAGGTACTATTAAAATAATAAATACTCACCATTAGCAATTTTAACAATCCTGTCTTCCAGTAAAGTAAAGTGATCTACGGTCAAAGAACCCTCATCTAATGGATATACGTTTTTGAAGTTCCCACAGGTGTATTCATAGAAATCATCACATGGGTTTACGCTAGTATTCATATACATTTTTTCTGGAAAATCTGTAAAGTTACTGAAATTAGGGCAATCAACAGAAAATTATTTTGTTATTAAAAACATAGCTATTTAATTCCTTGGGGATAATGTATGCCCCTCAAATTTTTCATAAATTGTATTTATTTCTTTACAAGAAGTTCGGGTTAACTGTTGAACAAAACATAAGCTTATATCAAGGAAATAATAGTTAAACTAAAGGCCCTGAATCCAACAGTTTATAAAATTATTAGACAAATTTAAATCAAGATGGAAAAGAACATATTGAACAAGTATTATAAATTTAAAAAACCGACTTCAAAAACGTGCAGATGCCATCACACCCTCTTAACCAAATTTATATGGGACCACCATTGAGGTACCCCATTAGTAACAAAAAAGAATCATATAAATTGAACAAGGTTGTAAAGCATTATCGCTAAACATACATAGAAAATGAAGAGTGAGGATTTTCTCATGGACCCAATCATTAGATTTTGACCCCTGAAGTATCCTCTTTCTAACAAAAAAAGATTCATTGAAATCGGACACCGTGTTAAAGAATTATCGCTGAACATACATAAAAAAAATATTGCGACGAATTGAGAACCTCCGCCTTTTTTGAAGTCGGTTAAAAATAGAGGTCCATTGAAACTATAAAGAACAAATTGTAATAAACACATTCATTGAACTTTATTCGATTAGGTTTGACGTCCTAGTTTAAAAAACTGCCGCCAAATTAATAGACTTGAATATTTTCATTTTAATGATAAAATTCAAGTATTTATTTTTGCGATTTCGCATTTAATCTTTTATAATATATTACAATTCTATCTTTACAAATCTTATCCCACAATTGAAACCTGATATTATTCATGAATAATTTAAAGAGCATTAAAAACAACAACAAAAGTATTTTACAACTTCCAAGATTATTAAGCATGATTACGACTGTCGTAAGTTTTTAACCCTCAGTTTCGTTCTTAGGACTGATGTCACCAATGAAAAACCCACAAAAAAAAAAACCGAAAATAAAATCCCGAAAAAAAAACCCAGTTACTTAAAAGAAATTTGAAAAAATACCCAATCTTAATTACATTTATTTGTTGATGAGATTTTTATAATAAGAACATTACTTTTGTACTAACTGCGATTATGTCTTATCCTAAACAGGAATATTAGACTATTTAATCAAATTATGATTCATAATTAAGGATTATTTAATAACTATGTCCTCATTAATACTTATAGATTGAAGATTTAGTTTTAAGTAGTTCTTGCGGGAAACTTGATGGTTTGGCCTTTCTTCCAATATAAAATGTACGAGCAGGAATGGAGTACATAATAGAAAACTCCGGAGGTCGAAATATATTCACATATCATAAACTAGTTTGATGCCACTAACCACGAAAAACTTTTTTCCTATGACCACTTAGAAAAGTGACACATATCACACTATATAGTCCTATGGAAAGTGACCTATATCACACGCGTATGAATAAGAATTTACTTTCCACCCGAGTGAGAATAAGTTACTTTCCGCAGCAAACTATTATTTTAAAAATCAGAGTCTTCTTAAAAATGTTACATATAAATATGAAACAAGATCAATGAATAAATTAGAAGAATCAGCAGCCCGTAAAACAGTAGGACAAAAAAGCCATTTGTTTTTCACCCAAGGTTTTAAATTCACTACCCATAAAAATTTAAGTCTTTGTCGATATCTCAGTTTAAGACAAGACTAAAAAAACATATACTCTCCATGAATAGATTAAAAATAATCGAATTAACGTATTAACCAGTAACTAAAAATCAACTATAAAGTAGGTACCTACAAATAAAAAATTTATTTTTTTCTAAAGTATATTTTTTTATTTTTTGTAATAATAGTAAAAATAATTTTTATTATTCATTATTATCATCAATATTATTATTATTAAATATAATTTTTAAGGTTATTATTATTATTATTATTAATATTGTTGCTGTCATTATGATTGTTATTATTATTGTATTTTTTATTAACATTAATCTCGATAATTTAATTATAAAATTATACTTTATAGTATCTTAACCACGGACAGTCTCTGACTTTGTGGATATTTACTGTTTGTTTGTATTTTATATGTATTTTTTCTTGATTATTGTGTGTACATTTTTACAAATAAACAAATTATTATTATTATTATTATTATTATTATTATATAGTAGTTGTCACCTCCTAATTTCTATTTTGATCTATGTAATGTCCATATTAATACTAAAATCGATATGATTGTTAAATTATTGAAATCGTTGCAAATTAGATCCTAGATATTTATCTTTAACAATTATTATTAAAATATTTTTAAAATAATGTTTGCTCTTTATTCTGGTTAAATACATAACCGATTAGATCATTCAATTGACACAAGGGCTATTAGCTCAGGTGGTTAGCACGTCGAACTTATCAACTTTGCCATTTTTCGACCGCGTTCGAATCCTGCCGTGGCACAATCTTTTTTTGGTTTTTTTATTTTTTTTTTAGTTTTTTTTGTTTAGAAAATATGAAAATTGAATAAATACGATTATTGTTGATTATTTTTTTAAATACATTTTAATTATTATAGTAATAATAACCTTGGTTTTACATTTTTTTGATGACATTATTTTGTGGTCATAGGAAAAATATTGTACATCACTCGTGTGATAGTCGCACTCGGCTTGCGCCTCGTGCGACAATATTTCCCACTCGTGTGAAAAATGTCACATTCCACACTCGTAATGTAATATACTATTAAACTCATCCATTCTCTCAAAATTTAGCTCTTTCTTATTGCAATCATTCAGATTGTGTTTATTATTACGCAGACAGAGCTGTCCCATCGGCTGCCATATTAGAAAGAAGGAGACAGCTGCTAATTTGAGTGGGAATGGTTTTTTGCGAGTATGTTTATCTGAGGAACAAGCACACGTTTTATGATTGAATCAGTATTTACGTCTACTACGCTTACACTGCTGTCACCCTTCAAATTTTATGTGCGTACTTTCCCGATAATCACTAATCAACTATAATATTTGCAACAAAAAATATATATATAAACTGATAATAACTGACATTAAGAATTTAAATATACTTCCCTAATGTAATTTTTAAAGCCTTTTGTGCATTTTAGAGCCTTATTTTTAGTCAATACCGAATTGTAACCATAAACAATCCTTGTAACAATACTCTCCTACACTCTCTCATAATAATTTGTCAATTAAGTCGATGACACCGTGAACGTTTGCAATTTGATTTTTATAAACAAAATTAGTCTAGTAGTTTTTGGTCGTTGGACGATTTAAAATATTCGGAATATTCACAATTATTGTGTCTCATTATATGGGGATTATAACTTTATGTTTACTTTAAGTAAATTACTAATTAACACTTGGTAAGGAATACGGTACAGATGTAAACTATTTTGTTCTATTAAGTGTAAGCAAGTGTTAGCATTGGTAAAAGCTTCTTTCTCCAATAGTCCAATAGTTAGATTTTCTACATTGAGTGATGCTAGGTTATCTATCAAGTTTGTGCCAATATTTGCCTGCGAAATTTCAGAGGCATCTCATTACATTCAGTCTATAACGCATATTTAGGTGATGATACCATATTGCACCTAAACATATTGCACTTAAACATCTACGAGTATATTGTATTCGGTATACAATTTTCAAGTTAGTGTGACTAACTGATCCGTATAAACAACACCCATAATAATCCAAAATTGACCGCACATAGGATCTGTAAAACATAAGTGCAATTTTAGGGTCAGTTTATATTCGGCTGTCGATAAGTGTAAATATTTTTTAATCGTGATTGTTTAAAAAATCAACAATGATTGCTAAACGTAATGTTTAAGAACAAAAATAAAACTAATAATGTGGCATTGAAAATAGTTCTACAATGTGTAGAAAAAACAGAATCGACATCCTGCCGAAGTGCTTTTGGAGCAAAAAACAGGACATCATTCAGATAAATCAAACAAATAATATGAAAACAATAAAAGTAGGAGAAAATCACCTAGTCCAGTGGTCGCCAACCTCTCAATGTGTTGAGCTACTTTGTTAATTTTGGAATAAACAGCGAGCTACCCACACGGAAGCCACGTAACGCAACGTAAATGAAATAATCCACAGTTAATTTATCATTATATGTATTTATTTTACTATTTAACTGGTAATACATAATACATAGGTACTAATAATAAACTAATAACAAAATAACTAATATTACTAGTACGTACTTGTTCATAGCTACATTCCTACCTACCAAACACAAACTTTTATCCAGCCACAACGGCATGTCACGTAAGATTTAAAAATAGTTAATAATAACAACAAAAAAGTAACGCACTATCATGAACATAAACATTGAAAAATAAAAAAGCACGTTCAATGAGAAGGCTGACACTCAGACTCATCGATAATTTTTTTAATGTTTGCAGTATAATTTGATACAGCCATTCGAATACAATTATCCAAATGTTCATCTGAAGGTCGATTGCGATATTAGTTCTTAATAAACTTCATATTGGAAAAAGAAGATTCACACAAATAGGTTGAACTGAATAATGCTTTCAATTTCAAGGCAACACGGCATAGAACTGAATATTTGTCTTTACTTACAATAAGCCAAATACATTTGGTACTTGAGACTAACGATTTTAGGGCTAAATCATTTTGAAACTCAATTACTTCCATTTCTGTTGCAGCGATGTCTTCGCCAAAGTTCTGCATAACACAAGTTGCAATTTCCATAAAGGGTGAAACAACAAACTGCGCTACTAAAGCCATTTCGTTGAAATCCTTAAAACGATTTTTGAAGTTATTCTTCAGGGTAGAACAGGCTACATGATATTTGCTGTCATAGGGTTCTAATGGATTTTGAGATATTTTTTCTGAAAGAATAGGAAAATGCTTGGCATCGCTGTTAATTAGGTTTTGTTCCCAAAAATCCAGCTTTTTGATAAATGCTTTTATATCAGAAATCATTTCCGCTAGTTCTTTGTCTCTCCCCTGAAGCTGCAAATTAAGTTCGTTTAATTTCTCTGTAATGTCCACGAGAAAACCAAAATCTCTAAGCCAGATTGAATTTTCTAGTTTCGGAGTCGGTTCATCGCGTTGTTTGAAAAATTGAACTATGCCAGATAGGACCTCATTAAAGCGTTTCAGCACCCGTCCTCCACTTAACCATCGGACTTCAGAGTGAAGGAGTAGGTCCCCGTATTGACAGTCAACTTCATCGGACAAGGTTTTGAATAATCTTCTTTGTAACGCTTAAGCTCTAATCTTGTTCACAATTTTTATCACCAGTTTCATAACGTTGTTTAGTTTCAGGAAATTTCCACATAATGCTTGCTGATGGATAATGCAGTGGTAACAAAGAAATTGCGGAAAAGTTTCATCTTTACGACATAACGCCACCAGACCCTTATCACAACCCACCATAGCTGGAGCGCCATCGGTTGTCAAGCCTACCATTTTCGATATTGGAATTTTCTCGGAAGAAATAATATTTTTTAAATGAGAAAACAACTCCTGTCCAGTAGTGTGTCCTTTCAGTGAAATAAACTTCAAAAGATCTTCTTTAATTGTAAAATCACTAAAAACCATCCTAACGAACACGGCCATCTTAGCAGTGTCAACGACATCTGTTGATTCTTCCAGTTGAAGTGAAAAATAAACACAGTTATCTAAGTCAGTTCTTAACTGTAAAAAAATATCATTGCTCATTACTTCTACACGTCTCATCACTGTATTAGCAGAAAGTTGCATAGATTTTATAGCTGAAACTTTCTCGGCTTTAGTTCTAAAGTTGGCAAATAACGAATCAGCAGCTTCTAAAAACGCCTATTTTATCATTTCCCCGTCTTCATAAGGTTTCTTTTTTTGTGCAATTATCTGGGACACACGGTACGATGCTTCAGTTGCAGCCTTATTTTTGTCGACTGTTCTTAAAAATATTGATTGTTGTCCAAGTAACTGCTTTTTTAACTGTTTCAGTTTCTCCTTTCTGGCGGCAGAATGTAGTTGGAATGATTTTTCAAAATTAGAATGTACAGTTTTATGATGTCTCTCAATATTTCCTTTTTTAGCAACGGAGACCGAAGTATTACATAACAAACACACATTTTTATCTTTAACTTCTGTAAAAAAGTATTGTTCTTCCCATTCCGAATGAAAGTGGTATGTCTTTACCTTCTTACAACTGCTTGCCATAATATTATTTTTTGTTGTTCTCTACTAACCCAACCGCTGGACGTTGGTTACGCGTTCAGTCTTAAACTAAGCGCAATGTCGCCGCGCCGTGCGTATTTATCCCGTTCAAAGCAATCCTGATCGTTCTCGAACACTAACACGCTGGTCCGGCTGGTCGGTTCTAGCCGATTCTAGCTTGATGGCGTCAGCGGCAGATCGCTCACCGCAACGTTGCCGCTGTTTATGTTTAATATTATGACAATTAGATTTTTTTGTGGAATTTTCGGAAGCTTCTCTGATTTTTGCAGTTTGTATTTTTTAATTTAAAATCGTTGTGAGAGCTACCAGAATTGCCTCCGCGAGCTACCGGTAGCTCGCGATCGACAGGTTGGCGACCACTGACCTAGTCCAACAATATCAGGTCTTATTTTATGAAAATCAAGCTAAAAGTCAGAATGAACAGGCATTGTAGAATAAGGAAAAAGCTGAAAAAACAGCAACTAGAAAGTGCATTGCAACAAATGCAGAACAGTATGAAAAATATGCAAAAACAAATTAACATTTTAAACAAGGAAAAATCTAAAATTCCAACGAGTTATGAAACAGATGAAGAAGAACTGGCGAAATAGGCGATCAAATTGACAAAGAAGTAGAATGGATAATAGCGGAAAACAGAAACAATAGAAGAAAAAACGAAAAGCCAACTCCTCTCCAGAAACCTCTCCTGGCCAACCTGGAGGTAGCAAAAATCAACAACAAGAGAAAGAAACAATGGAAAAAAAGTGAAATTTCCCCCGATAATAGCAAGCAACATCAATAAGTATGAAGAATTGCGCCGTACACTGGCAAAAAATAATATTTCCTTTCAAGCCACAGCTCTAAGCAATAACCAGTTTAAAATTATTACTAAGCAAGAAGAAGACTTCAACAATGTCATATCAACCTTGAATGCCAAAGAAATAAATTGGCATTCATATGAAATTAAACAGCACAGATATATTAAAGTAATGTTTAGAGGTCTACCATCTACATCTAAACCAGAAAATATTGTTGAAGACTTGCAAAGTCAAGGATTAAAATGTAAAGAAGCTGTCGATATAATAAAGAAGGCAATAGAATTAACCGAGGATAACACTCGTAAACTAAATAAAAAACCATTGCCGCTATTCATGCTATCATTCGAAAATATTGAAGATATTAAGAAAATCGACGAAATCAAAGCAATACTTAATCTAAGAGTAAGAATAGAAACCATAAGAAAGTCAAAACCAGTTCCGCAATGCAAAAACTGCCTACTATTTGGACATACGCACAACTTTTGCAAAAGAGAATCAAGATGCATAAAGTGCGTAGGAAAACATCATACGAAGGATTGTGTAAAAAGTCTAGAACAACAATCGAAGTGTATAAACTGCCTAATGGAAGATAAACGCTTATCCTACTGTCAGAAATGAAATAACATATTCTCAGGTAACAAACTAACAGGAGCAACCAATTCAAAGTTCACAACCAGCCATGAATCCCGCCACAAATTTTACAGCATACTACACAGTCAACTAGCTTAGCAGAAAGTAATACTTATGAATTATTATTATCCGTAATAACCGGAATAGATTCACTCTCTGAGAAGGTCCAGAAGCTAGAAGAATTAAATAAACCCCAAACATATAACAAAACTACCAATGGACAAAAGAGATATTAGAATAGCCACTTGGAATGCCAATGGTATTCTCCAAAAACAAACTGATATCCAAATTGTCTTAGACGTACAAAAAATGGATATATGTCTGATTTCTGAGACCCACCTTAAAACAGAGTCATAGATTAAATTCAGAGGATTTAACTTCTATCACACTATCCATCCATCAAATGAAACAAGAGGAGGAAGTGCGTTAATTATTAAAAATAACATTTCACACTATGAGGAACCAGGCATCCAAGAATCAGAAAATCAGGTAACCATTAGCACCATTAACATTAAGGGGGAAAAAATTACAATAGTTGCAGTCTATTGCTCACCAAGGTACAACCAAAAAAGAGAAAATTATCTCAATGTACTCAAAAAACTTATAATCGTTGGAAATTACAATTCCAAAAACACCCTCTGGGGTTCAAGGTTAACCACAGTCAAAGGAAAAGAATTGCACCGAGCTGCATCAGAATTTGGTTGCACATACCAATCTTCTGAAAAACCACCTATTGGCCCACCGACCCAAATAAGATTCCATACCTTTTGGATTTCATTGTTCTGAGAAAAATTTCGCCAAACTATACACAAGTAGAAGAAGTCTTTGATATCGATTCAGACCATTCTGCAGTAGTCCTTACTCTGCGATATTGTTATTACAAAAAAAAAAGCAAAACCGACGATATAAAATCGGAAAACTAACGGGGAAGGTTTTCAAGAGGACTTAACAAATGCTATTCAACTGACCATAACACTAAAAACAAACTAGAAATCAGCTAGATAAAGAACTGGAAAAGTTTATAGTTGAAGAAATCCAATAAGCTGCATGGAGGAACACACCAAAAGTAAGAAGATTAACAGCTGGAAAAAACTATCCTGTCGAGATAAGAGAACTGGTAGCAACAAAAAGAAAACTAAGAAAGAAATGACAGATGACAAGATCACCAGAAGATAAAATTATATTAAATAGGGCTACCCAAAGACTGAGAAGAGAAATCCTAAATCACAAAGAAGAATACTTCAACAGATACCTAGTAGGGTTAACAGATGATAGCGGGTGAGTATGAAGTATTCGACCGGTGTGAAGTTAGCAGTAACTTTTAGCAGTAAAAATAACCGACAACACCCGATTGCGAAAACAGTGGCGTCCAGCATACAACTATTTAAATAATCTTGTCAATATGTATTTTACACATTAATATTGACAAAAAAGTAATATACTGTTGAAAATAACCCTTAAAATTGATAAAACTATTTATCCGACGAAGGAAATCAGATCGCAATTTAATTTTATATTTAAAAAATAAATACATTAACATACGCTATAGGTAAACATTTCTTCGGATCCATTAAAAAGAACAGGGTAAAATTAACCCATTAAATTCATAAAATAATTATCCTGTGAAGTGTATTAAACAGGGTGAATTTAACCCTTAAACTTCAAAATAAATTATTACCCTATGAAGACGATTAGATCCAAACTTGGTTTTAAATTTAAAAATCATAAATACACTTACCAAAGTACACTGTTAGCCAAAATCCCTTCAAACCCGTCAAACAGGGTGAAATTAACCCTTCAACATTAAAATAAATAATTACCCTATGAAGACGATTAGATTTCAACTTCGTTTTAAATTTAAAAAATCATAAATAGACTCACCAAAATACTATGTTAGCGATAATCCCTTCCGACCCGTCAAACAGGGTGAAATTAACCCTTAAACTACAAATTAAATAATTAACCTATGAAGACGATTAGATCCCAACTTGGTTTTAAATTTAAAAAATCATAAATATACTCACGAAAGTACACTGTTAGCAAAAAAACCCTTCCGACCCGTCAAACAGGGTGAAATTAACCCTTTAACATTAAAATAAATAATTACCCTATGAAGACGATTAGATCCCAACTTCGTTTTAAAACTAAAAAATCATAAATACACTTACCAAAGTACACTGTTAGCGAAAATCTCTTCAGACCCGTCAAACAGGGTGAAATTAACCCTTCAATATTAAAATAAATATTTACCCTATGAAGGCGATTAAATCCCAACTTGGTTATAAATTTAAAAAAATCTTAAATACACTCACCAAAGTACACTGTTAGAAAAAATCCCTTCCGACCCGTCAAGCAGGGTGAAATTAACCCTTAAACTTCAAAATAAATAATTACCCTATGAAGACGATTAGATCCCAACTTCGTTTTAAATTTAAAAAATCATAAATATACTCTCCAAAGTACACTAATAGTGAAAATCCCTTCCGACCCGTCAAACAGGGTGACATTAACCCTTCAATATTAAAATAAATAATTACCTTATGAAGACGATTAGATCCCAACCTTGTTTTAAATTTAAAAAATCATAAATACACACATCAAAGTACACTGTTAGCGAAAATCCCTTCCGACCCGTCAAACAGGGTGAAATTAACCCTTCAACATTAAAATAAATAATTACCCTATGAAGACGATTAGATCCCAACTTCGTTTTAAATTTAAAAAATCATAAACACACTCATCAAAGTACACTGTTAGCGAAAATCCCTTCCGACCCGTCAAACAGGGTGAAATTAACCCTTCAATATTAAAATAAATAATTACCCTATGAAGACGATTAGATCCCAACTTGGTTTTAAATTTAAAAAATCATAAATATACTCACCAAAATAATGTGTTAGCGATAATCCCTTCCGACCCGTCAAACAGGGTGAAATTAACCCTTAAACTACAAATTAAATAATTAACCTATGAAGACGATTAGATCCCAACTTCGTTTTAAATTTAAAAAATCATAAATACACTCACCAAAGTACACTGTTAGCGAAAATCCCTTCCGACCCGTCAAGCATTTATAAGCAGGGTGAAATTAACCCTTAAACTTCAAAATAAATTATTACCCTATGAAGACGATTAGATCCCAACTTGGTTTTAAATTTAAAAAATCATAAATACACTCACCAAAATACTGTGTTAGCGATAATCCCTTCCGACCCGTCAAACAGGGTGAAATTAACCCTTAAACTACAAATTAAATAATTAACCTATGAAGACGATTAGATCCCAACTTCGTTTTAAATTTAAAAAATCATAAATACACTCACCAAAGTACACTGTTAGCGAAAATCCCTTCCGACCCGTCAAACAGGGTGAAATTAACCCTTCAATATTAAAATAAATAATTACCTTATGAAGACGATTAGATCCCAACTTGGTTTAAAATTCAAAAAATCATAAATTCACTCACCAAAGTACACTGTTAGCGAAAATCTCTTCCTACCCGTCAAACAGGGTGAAATTAACCCTTCAATAATAAAATAAATAATAACCTTATGAAGACGATTAGATCCCAACTTGGTTTAAAATTTAAAAAATCATAAATACACTCACCAAAGTACACTGTTTGCGAAAATCTCTTCCGACCCGTCAAACAGGGTAAAATTAACCCTTCAACATTAAAATAAATAATTACCCTATGAAGACGATTAGATCCCAACTTCGTTTTAAATTTAAAAAATCATAAATACACTCACCAAAATACTATGTTAGCGATAATCCCTTCCGACCCGTCAAACAGGGTGAAATTAACCCTTAAACTACAAATTAAATAATTAACCTATGAAGACGATTAGATCCCAACTTGGTTTTAAATTTAAAAAATCATAAATATACTCACGAAAGTACACTGTTAGCAAAAAAACCCTTCCGACCCGTCAAACAGGGTGAAATTAACCCTTTAACATTAAAATAAATAATTACCCTATGAAGACGATTAGATCCCAACTTCGTTTTAAAACTAAAAAATCATAAATACACTCACCAAAGTACACTGTTAGCGAAAATCCCTTTTGACCCGTCAAACAGGGTGAAATTAACCCTTCAATATTAAAATAAATATTTACCCTATGAAGACGATTAAATCCCAACTTGGTTATAAATTTAAAAAAATCTTAAATACACTCACCAAAGTACACTGTTAGAAAAAATCCCTTCCGACCCGTCAAGCATTTATAAGCAGGGTGAAATTAACCCTTAAACTTCAAAATAAATTATTACCCAATGAAGACGATTAGATCCCAACTTGGTTTTAAATTTAAAAAATCATAAATACACTCACCAAAATACTGTGTTAGCGATAATCCCTTCCGACCCGTCAAACAGGGTGAAATTAACCCTTAAACTACAAATTAAATAACTAACCTATGAAGACGATTAAATCCCAACTTGGTTATAAATTTAAAAAAATCTTAAATACACTCACCAAAGTACACTGTTAGCAAAAATCCCTTCCGACCCGTCAAACAGGGTGAAATTAACCCTTCAACATTAAAATAAATAATTACCCTATGAAGACGATTAGATCCCAACTTCGTTTTAAAATTAAAAAATCATAAATACACTCACCAAAGTACACTGTTAGCGAAAATCCCTTCCGACCCATCAAACAGGGTGAAATTAACCCTTCAATATTAAAATAAATAATTACCTTATGAAGACGATTAAATCCCAACTTGGTTTAAAATTTAAAAAATCATAAATACACTCACCAAAGTACACTGTTAGCGAAAATCCCTTCCGACCCGTGTACTTTCGTGAGTTTATTTATGATTTTTTAAATTTAAAACCAAGTTGGGATCTAATCGTCTTCATAGGGTAATTATTTAATTTGTAGTTTAAGGGTTAATTTCACCCTGTTTGACGGGTCGGAAGGGATTTTCGCTAACAGTGTATTTTGGTGAGTGTATTTATGATTTTTTAAATTTAAAACGAAGTTGGGATCTAATCGTCTTCATAGGGTAATTATTTATTTTAATGTTGAAGGGTTAATTTCACCCTGTTTGACGGGTTGGAAGGGATTTTGGCTAACAGTGTACTTTGGTGAGTGTATTTATGATTTTTTAAATTTAAAACCAAGTTGGGATCTAATCGTCTTCATAGGGTATTTATTTATTTTGAAGTTTAAGGGTTAATTTTACCCTGCTTGACGGGTCGGAAGGGATTTTTGCTATCAGTGTACTTTGGTGAGAGTATTTAAATTTTTTTTAAATTTAAAACCAAGTTAAGATTTAATCGTCTTCATAGTGTAATTATTTATTTTAATGTTAAAGGGTTAATTTCACCCTGTTTAATGGGTCGGAAGAGATTTTCGCTAACAGTGTACTTTGGTGAGTGTATTTATGATTTTTTAAATTTTAAACCAAGCTGGGATCTAATCGTCTTCATAGGGTATTTATTTATTTTGAAGTTTAAGGGTTAATTTCACCCTGCTTGACGGGTCGGAAGGGATTTTCGCTAACAGTGTATTTTGGTGAGTGTATTTATGATTTTTAAAATTTAAAACGAAGTTGGGATCTAATCGTCTTCATAGGGTAATTATTTAATTTGTAGTTTAAGGGTTAATTTCACCCTGTTTGACGGGTCGGAAGGGATTTTCGCTAACAGTGTATTTTGGTGAGTGTATTTATGATTTTTTAAATTTAAAACGAAGTTGGGATCTAATCGTCTTCATAGGGTAATTATTTATTTTAATGTTGAAGGGTTAATTTCACCCTGTTTGACGGGTTGGAAGGGATTTTGGCTAACAGTGTACTTTGGTGAGTTTATTTATGATTTTTTAAATTTAAAACCAAGTTGGGATCTAATCGTCTTCATAGGGTATTTATTTATTTATTTTGAAGTTTAAGGGTTAATTTTACCCTGCTTGACAGGTCGGAAGGAATTTTTGCTATCAGTGTACTTTGGTGAGTGTATTTAAAAATTTTTTAAATTTAAAACCAAGTTGGGATTTAATCGTCTTCATAGTGTAATTATTTATTTTAATTTTAAAAGGTTAATTTCACCCTGTTTAATGGGTCGGAAAGGATTTTCGCTAACATTGTACTTTGGTGAGTATATTTATGATTGTTTAAATTTTAAACCAAGCTGGGATCTAATCGTCTTCATAGGGTATTTATTTATTTTGAAGTTTAAGGGTTAATTTCACCCTGCTTGACGTGTCGGAAGGGATTTTCGCTAACAGTGTATTTTGGTGAGTGTATTTATGATTTTTATAATTTAAAACGAAGTTGGGATCTAATCGTCTTCATAGGGTAATTATTTATTTTAATGTTGAAGGGTTAATTTCACCCTGTTTGACGGGTCGGAAGGGATTTTCGCTAACAGTGTATTTTGGTGTGTATTTATGATTTTAAAAATTTAAAACGAAGTTGGGATCTAATCGTCTTCATCGGGTAATTATTTATTTTAATGTTGAAGGGTTAATTTCACCCTGTTTGACGGGTCGGAAGGGATTTTCGCTAACTGTGTACTTTCGTGAGTATATTTATGATTTTAAAAATTTAAAACGAAGTTGGGATCTAATCGTCTTCATAGGGTAATTATTTATTTTAATGTTGAAGGGTTCATTTCACCCTGTTTGACGGGTCGGAAGGGATTTTCGCTAACAGTGTATTTTGGTGAGTGTATTTATGATTTTAAAAATTTAAAACGAAGTTGGGATCTAATCGTCTTCATAGGGTAATTATTTATTTTAATGTTGAAGGGTTAATTTCACCCTGTTTGACGGGTTTGAAGGGATTTTGGCTAACAGTGTACTTTGGTGAGTGTATTTATGATTTTTTAAATTTAAAACCAAGTTGGGATCTAATCGTCTTCATAGGGTAATTATTTATTTTGAAGTTTAAGGGTTAAATTCACCCTGTTTAATACACTTCACAGGATAATTATTTTATGAATTTAATGGGTTGATTTTACCCTGTTCTGTTTAATGGATCCGAAGAAATATTTACCTATAGCGTATGTTAATGTATTTATTTTTTAAATATAAAATTAAATTGCGATCTGATTTCCTTCGTCGGATATATAGTTTTATCAATTTTAAGGGTTATTTTCAACAGTATATTAATTTTTTGTCAATATTAATGTGTAAAATACATATTGACAAGATTATTTAAATAGTTGTATGCTGGACGCCACTGTTTTTGCGATCGGGTGTTGTCGGTTATTTTTACTGCTAAAAGTTACTGCTAACTTCACACCGGTAAGTATTCGATACCTAAGTATTATATTTGTGATCAGGGTACGGTGCTTTATCATCACTAAAATGATACACAAGTATTATAGTAAAATATCAAATTATATAAATCATTAGAAGGATATCTTGAGTGCATTGACAATATTATTTTTAGAAATCGTTTTTGAAGTACTTCAAGTTGATTTATGTGTACACGTGAGGCTGCACCCCATACTCTAATACCGTATCTGAGATAGCTTTCTAACAGTGCAAAATATTGCAAAAATAAATTTTTATTTTAATTAATCATTAAATTGCATTTTCAACAAAGAACTTCTTTTGCTTATTTTTCATAATAATGTTCTTGTTATTTCATTTATTCATAGAAATAATTTTACATAATAAAAAAAAAATAAACAAAATTAAATTATATTTAAAAAACTATTAGTTTAGCATTTATAACCAATTCGCAGACGGAGGTTCTAGCTAAATATTAAAGTTGGCCACAAAAACGATTCTGTGTCGTTATTCAGTTAATGGATGCTACAGGCTTAAACTTCTTGTCAGAGTTAATAATAGATAGAATTTGGATAAAAGCGCTGTGGCAGCAGAATAACTCTTTATCTTATATCTATAAGAAAACCTATGGTGCAAGAAAAATAGTGCGAGAGTTTCAAGGCTGTTAAAAAAAAAGATGAAAAATAAAGGGAATTTTAAAAGAAAGTACTGGTTCGTTAGATTTGTACGGTGTCATATCTACCGCGCGATGGAAAGCAAACGAGCCTACTTCGATCCAATTTGGCCCGGCTCGTGGTAGGCCCGTCGCTCCCATCGCGCCATACAAATCTGAAGAATCTGGACCCGTTGTTGGCACAGGTTTCGCAATTCGCTCAAATGTTAAACGACTACAAGACTATTACAGCAAACCAGGAAATTTAGAAAACATATGTAACAGCTTAAAGTTGTCATTCTTTAAAATATTATTTATATAAGTACTACATATATTCAAATGGCGCCAAAATATTTCCGGCTCGCAGGCGTCGATAACCCTTGCGGGGGCCCTGTAAATAAATTACTATCAAAGGCTCAGAAAAACTGATTACCTATAAATAGAAAAGCGACTTTTGGTAAAACCATATTTTCTAAACTATTTTTAAAATAAATAACGCCGGATTTTTATAAAAAATATTGAATATTGGATAAAACAGTGTAACGATATTCTCATTATACTTGCATGAAATTTGAGCTTCTATGCTCTAATTAAACTAAAATACCAATCAGAACTTACCATCATTATATGAATTACATTGCACTTGTATTGCCAAATTGGCACATATCATCAACAGTAATATTTTTACTTCCATTTTGGCATACATATTATAATCTCCCTATACGTACACATGTATAAATATGTTATTTGTAAAAGTTCGCAACTAAATGATACAAAAATATCAGATCAGATCATGTATTTGATAAGATACCGACATTTATATTTTGTTTTTTGATCTCTGTAGAGGACTTCACTTAATTTAAAGTAATTATCTGGAAATTAGATTGATTGTCGATAAGTGTAAACGTTGTCTTTAAAGATAAATTATGCCTGCAAAATATACCTGTCTATACCTGATAACACCTTGACGATTTATTTCTTAAATGTAAAAGTATCTGTAATTGTGTTAATCTTGTTAAAAGATATAAAAAAATACATGGATCATCATTAGGGTTGCTAGAAAATGAAAAATGTGACAACCTTGACGACAGAGCATTAGGTTCAAATTTTTCGTAAAAACGAGGGTTTTTTACCCAGACATTTGTCTATTTTTGTATAAATCCGATTCCTCTGGGCCTTTTATTTAAAAAGCGTGGAATCTGCATAAAAAATGGCATTTTTTTTCAAAAGCGTGGCATTTTCGTACTGTGGCGTTGCGCGTACAAGCAAGTCAAAAAGCGTGGCAAATACGCCAAAAGCGTGTCGTCTGGCAACCCAAATCATTATAGAGACTGTGATATCTATTCACTTTTAAGAAGTCGCTGTCTTTAACTTTTAAAAAACCGATTTCAAAATCGTGCGGAAGCCATCATCACATCTAAACAAAATTTATATGGGACCAACCCTGAGGTATCCCCTTACTAACAAAAAAAGAATCATAGAAATCGGACAAGGTGGTAAAGAATTATTGCTAAACATACATAAAAAATGAAGAGTTTGAGGATTGTCTCATGGACCCAATTATTAGATTTTGACCAAATTTATATGGGACCACCCCTGAAATTCCTCCTTTCTAACAAAAAAAGAAATCGGACACTATGTTAAAGAATTGTCGCTGAACATATATAAAAAAAAATTACCGACGAATTTAAAACCTCCTTTTTTGAAGTCGGATGCGATTGTTGCAGAAATTAAGGACACTGCTATATTTTGCCTTTATAAGAGGCTTATATATGTTACGGTTAAAGTGTTTACTTGGCTAGTTTATAGACTAGCTGGATAGCATACAAACTATCCAAATGTCCTGCTATTTTGATAGAAAATTATATTTATACTAAAATAGCTATGAATGTTGGTTAGTTTGTATATTATCCGGCTAGTTTACAAACTATACAAGATTTATCGTTAAAGTAAATACCACAAGAAAATTAAACACAAATTAACCGATTTTTGGCTAGCTTACAAACTATCCACAGTATTTGGATAAAGTGTGAACTTAATATTCGTAGTAATACATAATAATATACATAATAATAATTCTGAAAGCACTCACTCAGCTCTCTTCATAAACGCGACAACTAGCAAAAGTGTAAAGCACAAACGTTTTGGTATTCTCTACTTATTGTGCTGTTCGTATTTGAAAAAAGTAAAGCGCATTCAAAAAAATTTACACAAGAGTAGCGTTTTGCTGTTGTACTTTAAGTTTTGACATTTAAGGCTAATATTTTCGGAAGTAGATAAGTCAAACATTAAAATATATATATACCTAAATATTATGACTTGAATATTAAAATGTCAGCAAATGTATGATATTTATTGTTTTTGATTCCTTAAAATTCTGAAATTGGCCTTAATATATTCTAATAGAGTTTATAATTGTAATAATGTCAAAATGACATTTAAATACTAACCTTAGATATTTAGACAAATCAGCATTTACGATTTGTAATTATTATGACAGCTTACAACAAAAATTAAAATCACATACGATTAGCAAAATCGTCTAGCATTAGAGCAGTGGTCGCCAACCTCTGAATGTGTTGAGCTACTTTGTTAATTTTGGAATAAACAGCAAACTACCCACACGGAAGCCACGTAACGCAACGTAAATTAAATAATCCACAGTTAATTTATCATTATATGTATTTATTTTACTATTTAACTGGTAATAAATAATACATAGGTACTAATAATAAACTAATAACAAAATAACTAATATTACTATTGCTGCGTTTGAGAATCCACATCGGATGCATCTGAGATTTAAAAAATCTTTGATCACGTGATTCAGTATACGTAAATGTAATGGGACAGATGTGTCCGATGTGGATAAAAAAACGCTCGAGATGTAAAAAATGCATCCGATGTGGATTCTCAAATACTTGTTCATAGCTACATTCCTACCTACCAAACGAAGGTGTTTGAAAAATAAACACAAACTTTTATCCAGCCACAACGGCATGTCACGTAAGATTTAAAAATAGTTAATAATAACAACAAAAAAGTAACGCACTATCATGAACATAAACATTGAAAAATAAAAAAGCACGTTCAATGAGAAGGCTGACACATCGATAGTTTTTTTAATCTTTGCAGTATAATTTGATACAGCCATTCGAATACAATTATCCAAATGTTCATCTGTAAGTCGATTGCGATATTTGTTCTTAATAAACTTCATATTGGAAAAAGAAGATTCACACAAATAGGTTGAACTAAATAATGCTTTCACTTTCAAGGCAACACGGCATAGAACTGAATATTTGTCTTTACTTACAATAGGCCAGATACATTTGGTACTTGAGACTAACGATTTTAAGGCTAAATCATTATGAAACTCAATTACTTCCATTTTTGTTGCAGCGATGTCTTCGCCAAAGTTCTGCATAACACAAGTTGCAAACTGTTGGATATCAATTTCCATAAAGGGTGAAACAACAAACTGCGCTACTAAAGCCATTTTTTTCGATTTTTCGATTTTTTTTTCGATTTTTTTCGATTTTTCGATTTTTTTTTTCGATTTTCAATTTTTTTGTTTTTCGGTTTTTTTTTATTTTTCAATTTTTTAGATTTTTCAATTTTTTTCAATTTTTTTTCAATTTTTGGATTTTTTGATTTTTCGATTTTTCGATTTTTCGATTTTTCGATTTTTCGATTTTTCGATTTTTCGATTTTTCGATTTTTCGATTTTTCGATTTTTCGATTTTTCGATTTTTCGATTTTTCGATTTTTCGATTTTTCGATTTTTCGATTTTTCGATTTTTCGATTTTTTGATTTTTCGATTTTTCGATTTTTCGATTTTTCGATTTTTCGATTTTTCGATTTTTCGATTTTTCGATTTTTCGATTTTTCGATTTTTCGATTTTTCGATTTTTCGATTTTTCGATTTTTCGATTTTTCGATTTTTCGATTTTTCGATTTTTCGATTTTTCGATTTTTCGATTTTTCGATTTTTCGATTTTTCGATTTTTCGATTTTTCGATTTTTCGATTTTTCGATTTTTCGATTTTTCGATTTTTCGATTTTTCGATTTTTCGATTTTTCGATTTTTCGATTTTTCGATTTTTCGATTTTTCGATTTTTCGATTTTTCGATTTTTCGATTTTTCGATTTTTCGATTTTTCGATTTTTCGATTTTTCGATTTTTCGATTTTTCGATTTTTCGATTTTTCGATTTTTCGATTTTTCGATTTTTCGATTTTTCGATTTTTCGATTTTTCGATTTTTCGATTTTTCGATTTTTTGATTTTTTGATTTTTTTGATTTTTTGATTTATTGATTTTTTGATTTTTCGATCTAGAAAATATCGTTATGGAAAGTATCGCCTATCTTTAGTTATCTACCGGAATGTGCCAGAATTACAAAAGCGTGAATTATCATAATTCACTCCGTGATATATGGGTACCATATGCTTTTAGTTAGGAGGTAGAATATTGATTCATTATTAAGTGGTCGTGGACAAAAATATTTTATTTTTACAGATGTCGCGAAAACATAATCGCATTCTTACGCAAAAAGAATTAGAAAAAACTGCGGAGACGATGGATATGTCGGACGAAGAACTCGATGTATCATTTGAAGATCCATTATATAATCCGGATGAAAGTAGCAGCGATTCTGATGAAAGTACTACAAATGTCTACACAACACCATCAACGTCACGACTATTGAAACGGAAAAGAAACATTTATGAGGCAGGGCCGTCATCAGCCGAAAATGTTCTATCCGAGTCTGATAATTCTGAGATAGAAAATCAAGTGCCAACTTGTGACGATGCAACTGATACTGCGAAAGCAGCTGTTCAGAAAACAAAAAAAAACTTGTACTACCTGAAACAGAAAAGTGGTTACCACCTTTAGGTAATCAACCTTACTTATTCAATTTGAAGGTACTGGAGGTGTTGATCCAGATGTTGCTGGGATCTAGCAGACTGTAGGCCTATTGATGTTTATAATAGTGTTGTCGATGATCGCATTTGGACCATGATTGTTGAACAGACGAATCTTTATGCCACTCAGCAACTTATGGACAGTGATACCACTCCACTGTCACGCCTGCACAATTGGAATCCAGTAAGTGAAGCTGAAATTAAGACATTTTTTGGACTAGTACTATGGATGGGATTGGTAAAATTGCCATCTATTAGGGACTACTGGAGCCGACAATCTATATACGACGTTAGATTTGGTAAATCAAAGATGTCTCGAAATCGATTTGAGCTCATTTTGACAATGATTCATTTCTCCAACAACGAAGAATGTCCCGAAAGAGACAGATTATATAAAATACAACCTTTGGTCGATATGCTCGTACACAACTTTCAAACCCTGTACACTCCTGATGAATTAATTTGCGTGGATGAAACAATGGTTCCCTTTAGAGGACGACTTGTTATGAGACAATACAATAAACAAAAACGACATAAATACGGAATCAAGTTGTTCAAAATATGTACTGGTATGGGCTATACCTACAACATAAAAGTGTATGCTGGTAAAAATGCCGAACTAGAGAAAATGGTTCCTGCTGATGTTGTTATGTCATTAGCGGGTGACCTGCTGAATAAGGGTAGAACAATGGTTACTGATAACTGGTATACCAGCCTAGACCTAGCCAATAGACTATTAGATGTTAATACACATCTAATAGGAACAATAAATCGTAAAAGAAGGGGACTGTCTAAGGACGTGGTAGCAAAAAACATAAAGATGAAGAAAGGAGATATAATAGCGAAAGAAAATGAACGTGGAATAACAGTTTTAAACTGGAAAGACCAAAGAAACGTGTTACTGTTGTCCACGAGACATTCAATAGAGCAACAAGAAGTAAGATATAGAGGAACAACTAAGCTAAAACCAAAATTGATTTTAGATTATAATAAAGGTAAAGGAGCTGTTGATATTTCCGATCAAATAGGTGCCTACAACAATCCTTTACGTAAATCATTAAAGTGGTACAGAAAACTAGCTTTTGAATTACTACTTACCACTGCAGTAGTAAATGCACATATTATTTACAAAGAAATCCATAACGAAGATCTGTCCATAACTGATTTTAAAAAATATCTTGTAGAGCAATTGACTTGTAATCTCGAAGATGTTCCATTGACTACACCAAATTTAAAACATCATTTACAAAAAAAAAACCGGATCAAGTCATATAATAAGGCGTTTTTATTCTAACTGTTATAAGATAATATCCCAAAGAGATGGAAGAAAGGCAGCTCAAAATAAAACAAAAAAAGTAACAACGTTCTGTTCCGGGTGTGTAGGAGAACCATCAATGTGCTTAGACTGTTTTAATTTGTTACATTAAATATACTGTTTTAGTTTTATTTGTACCGATTTGTATTTACAAAATATAAAAAATAAACACTTATTATTCGACCATACATTTTTTTTTTTTTTCACCCAGGGACCACATATTTATGTGAACATAAATTTCGAGGCCCATTCACAAATTATAATTCCCCTGGACCTTGACGGTCCGCTCATACCGTTAACCATATTGTAACTATGGTTCAACGGTCCACACAGTCATTTAGAATGAGGTGTGTTATGACGGTCCCCACGGACCAACAAGGTCCAATTTCAAAAGAAATTGACGGTCCGTAGGGACCGTCATGGCGCTTAACGTGTTAAATGCACTATTTTATTACAGTTTTGCAACACACCGTAATTTTTTAAATCATAATTAATTTAAGTAAACTATTATGATAGGAATAATAAATAAATACAGACAAAGCGGACAATTTTTATTCACAATCAGACATATAGTTTTATATATATAATATTATTTTGATATCTTTAAATATAGAAACAAAAATAATATAGCAGGCAAACAGTTATATGATAATAAATGTTTATAACCATTTTTAAAGTTAGGCAGCACATTTGCTTATAAGTTTTCAGAGAAACACAGGTACATGAAAATATTTTTCTTCTCCACAGTTTTTAATATGCCAAGTAATCGTCATCATCATCATCATAGCTATCTTCATTTCCAGGTTCACCCAAAGCATTCACGAATTCTAAAAAATAAGTAGAAATTATAATTTCAAGATTAACGCACTGGAGAAACAACCCTATTAAATATCTCATTTAGAATAATTGAACAATTTTGATATTAGCTTATCAATATTTTAAAATAACGCTTGAAAATGTAACTTTTCATTTAAATTTATTTAAATTAATTACATTTAATTAATTTTTGTTTGAATTTTTTGGTACTGTTTTATTGTAGATAAAAATAGTCGTTGTTGTTATTGCTATCGTATAGTGGTTAGTGGGTCTAACGATTTTGATTCTATTAAATTTTTAAAATGTACTACATGATACGATGTTGAAGTGGGTGAACTTTGACTGTCTGATCATAGAGGACATCATTTAAAAACAATCTAATGGAATTTATAGTTGAGAGGCCTTATTCAAAATGATCGAAAACATTTTATTACCACGTTATTCTAATACTTTTAGGTACGCTTTTTTTATGGTTAATTTGTAGCTAAATTTCAACTCTATCACTTAGATTTTGAGTAAAAGTAATAAAAATAAACATAATCTTATTTTACGGATTTTATAAGGATTTGCTTTGGAATATAATATTAAAATATTTTCGAAAATTCTAGCAAACTAAGATTTTATTATTTTGTAGGCACTTGTTTTTGGGCTTTTATAGGTACACCAACTTTCCTTAGATAGGCACCCATTCAAGTACTAACTGTGCGCGGCCTTGCTTGAAATATATATTATACAAGGTGTCCTATTAGTGCGTATTTGCTCAATAATAAATTTGTGTTATAGACAGACAAGTTTCAAATAAAAGTTATATGGATTTGAAAAAGGCATATTCTAAAAATATTTTTGGTTATACAGAATGTTACATTTCTGCCTTGAAAATAAAAATGTTTATTTTTTTAAATGAAACATCCTGTATTTTATTTTAGTTTTAAAATGGTCTAGTAATACTATATTCAACGCTAAAATATTTTTGAAAAATATTACAAGATTACCAAGCAATATTTTTTTTTGAGAAATTAAACAAATTATCATAAGTTAAGTAGGTTATAAATGATTTTAAAATTGTTTAAAATGCAGACTTATTAGATACACACCTAACGAATAGTGAGGAAAGAACTGGTTCGTTTTATACAAAGTATTTTAAAACTTGTTACACCTAAATATGGTTCATTTTAAGTTCAATTTACTCAAGTTTGTCAAATACAATGCCCCGTAAATTATTTTAACATTAAATTCGTTATAATTATTGTACCTATCCAACAATACCAACATGTTAGCCTATTATACATATAAAGGGTGTCCCATCAGTGCGTTTTTGATCGATAGCTGTTTTATTATTGGAGATACAAAAGTTGTGAGAAAATATTGTACAATTATTCTTAAATCTACATATTCATAAATGAGAGGCGAACCAAAAATATTTTTTTTAGATTAAACCATCTGGACAACATATTTGGTTGTTTTCACATCGTTAAACAATTTTAATAAACTTAATGTTCTTAAAATGTTTTCTATTTGATGTATACAATGTGTGACTAACCGCGAGATTATAATATTATCAATTTTTTTAAATGCAATACACCTTTTTGTCATACCACCAATTTATAAATACATTTCCTAATTTTTTATTTAGTTTGGCATTCGAAAGAGAACCCAAACGCATTTTTTCTCAAGATTTTGATGGTTTTATTATAAAAATGAGTAATTTTTTAATTTTAATTTGCTTTACAAACTTTGGTCAGTTACAAAACTACAAATAGGTAGTGTAACATTTTAAAATTCTTCTAAAATGTTATTTTGAATATGGGACATCCTGTATAAAATTGGAATTAAAATACTTTATAATTTAATTATCGCCGCAGGCAATATTCCAGAGACTAAATAGCCAAGTTAATAATTTTTTCTGCGACCGAAACATTCATTTTATTTTAATTCAATTTTGACGTCTGATTGAGACTAGTCGGGATTCAATACCGTCCGTTTTGTTTCTTTATTTTTTGTTCAGGGTTATATTGACTATCATTTTAACTAGGGTGGGCGTTGAAATATATCATTTTTATTAATTTTATTGTGTAAATAGTTATTCACAATATATGTGTCAATGTTAACTTACTAATTCCATACTTTATTTTCCCCTTGTATTTCAGCTAGTGTTAAATTCTGTACCAGCCCAAGCAACGATTAAAGCCCGTTACTTGTGGCTTACCATTACCTGTGTCTAAGTGACCTTTGACCCTCGTAAAGAACCGTTTACTCTGTGGCAAGAAAACCCATTACAAAGGGAAATTTCACGAAGTGAGAGATTTATTTGGGCACTTGATGTTAAATGTTTTTTAGAAATTCATTTTAACATTATATCGTTGAATCAAACATAAAGTCTTTGGCTGCGACTAGCGGTGAGTTATTAATGTCATTACAAAAGAACTCAGTAGAAATTATATTTCTACTTTTTGTTAGCTATAAGTTTAATTTTTGAAAGTCAATTTAGATTTATCAAATATAATTTAGTAATTCCTTTTGTTTTGCTGGAATTACACATTTGCATTAATTAATTTTATATTGTTGGAAATTTTTATAAAATAGTTGTTTAAGAGTTTGATTTATATCTTATACAAGAGCTTCGCAAGAGCTGTGGCAACAAATAATCAGGTGATTTCTATACAATTATTGTAAAATAATTCACAAGGTTAAAATATAAAATTATCGTACGATAAAGATTATAATGTAGTGTTGGTACCAGAAAAGATCGGAAGCCTGCATCTGCCTGAGCAAGAACAGGCTACGTATTGTAACAGGGATCCTTACCGGGCATTGCCGACTAAAAGGACACTTAAGTAAACTGAGAGTAGTATAGGATAGTGAGTGCAGATTCTGTGAGGAGAAGGACGAAACCTTCATCAAATCCTAACTGAATTATAGGTTTCCAAAATCCAAGGCTATACCTAGGAGGATATCGAATAGAAGAGGGAGATTTAACTAACTTGAAGTCACTTCAAATCCTACACTTCCTTAAGAAAATAGGATTGGAAGGGTCGTTATAGGCACTGAGACATTTCCTTGGTGCATTGGCGACAGAAGGAGACACAATAGATCTTTTAGGTCGCAGTGTATTAACACTCCATTCCCAACATAACATAGTGCTGGTACCAGCAAATAGGATCATTTATGTTCATGAAAATTTAGGTATAGTTATTCACTGCCAAAATTGCATTTCCACAATTTAAAAATAAACAAATTTATTTATATACTTCTTATTTTTTAAAGTTAAAACTATTCTCTGTTTTCTTAAATTTTATATAATTTTGAATTATTTGTCTTTTTGATAAAGCTAAAAATATACTAACCATCAAATTTCCAATATTAGGCTGACCTGTTAGGCCACACGAAGAAGAAAGGGAAGAAAAGAAAAAGATGAAGATGGCACTTACAGAATGGGTTTTCCGATTCGGATATCGTCGTGGCAACATTGAAATGGCGATCTCCGAATCGGGAGTCCTGAAATTCAATGAAAATCACAAAATATCTGGTATAAAAGTGACCATCCGACTTTAAAAAGTGTACTGAATTAAAATATTCAGTGCCAAGACTATAGAAGAATATTTAAATTATTTATCTTTGCAGTGGAAGAGTGAGGACACACGAGGGTGCAACTTTTCCACTTAACAAAATTTAAAAAAATAACAACTTGGGTAAATAATCCTCAAGTATTGAGCCCATAAAAAACTAAAGAAGAAGAAGAAGAAAAAGAAGAAGAAGAAGAAGAAGCAGAAGAAGAAGAAGAAAAAGAAGAAGAAGAAGCACTTACAGAACATTAACTAAGTAGCACTGCTTGCTTAAGAATAATAGATCAATAAAAATATTTAATCCTTACCGTAAAAATCTATTCGTCCATCGCCATCTACGTCAACTTCTTTTATCATATCTTCAACTAAAACAAAAACAAAATATTAATAAACGTATTCATAAAATTATGGATTGGTGAACAAAATGTGATGTATGCAATGGCAGGACAAAAGTCTATGAACTCGCTCGGGAACGACAGAAAGCCAACAGTGATAAAGCAGAAGCTAGAATCGACAGGCGTGTCACAGGGACACATTTTCAGAGAGGAGACCAAGTGTGGCTGTACAGTTCCAAGCGCCGAAAACTGCAACAACTGGGAAGGCCCCTACACCGTCCTCAAAGACCTAATCTACCGGATTCACTTCTCAGCATGAAGTAAAGCCAAGGTAGTTCACATTGAAAAGTTAGCGCCATACCGTGGTCCAGTTCCTTCCCGTTAGTTTCAACAAGGTTCCAGTAGTCAAGTTATTCGGGGCGAATAACTAGAGAGGAGAGAGCAATGTTACGCAGCACCCTGCAGCGTGCTGCGGTCGTCATAAGTAAAGGTTCGAGTAAAAAAGGAAGGGGGAATATTCGAGAAATGTCATGCTACAAAATAATAATAAAAATTTTATCATAAAAAGAAAATTTTAAAATAAAATCTCAAGAAAAATCTGGACAGTTCGAGAAGGTTAAAGCAAGCTATATAATTTGATGATCCTGACGACAGTCAGTTTTATGATAAGAAAAACTCACTTTTCACCAATATCCCTTTATATAACGCGCGATCCACAAAACATGTTTTTAAAGTAGCCTTGACGACAGCAAATACATAGATACGAGTCATGTAGGTGATAACCTCAGATAAACAAATGAATAATAGATGCCTAACGGTCTGGATTTGTTTGAATCCAGTATGAACCGTTTTATCTATTACTTTCTCTTTCTCCATGGTCTTCGACGTGATTCGTCTATTTTAAATAGCAGCGGCAAAATTTTCTCACAACTGTCAACAAGCAGTTGGGAATTGTCAATTTTGATTTTAAAATTTCTGTGTTTTTATGTTCCCAGAACGCCTTAATAAAGTTTTTCAGTTTCTAGTGTGTTTTTTAAACGATATTTTTAAGGGTAAAAATGACTAAGAAGTGTATTATTTGTTCTAAAAGATACATTTTGGGTGGTTCTACCTCCTTTCATTGGTATTAAGTAAATAAAACACATAGGCGGCACCAGACACCATTGTGTAATTTTTTTAATTTAAGTATTGGTATATTAATGTTTCAATACTAATGTAGATACTACGTTATGTACCTAATTAAAAAAGAATATATCGCACCATCAATACACAATACCCAAAGCCACTCAAAAAAATCGCAATTTTGAGTTAAGATACAAAATTCAAATGCAACTTCACCAGACATTGTATTCTATTCCAAATTTAAGGCGTATTAATTAATATTACTTTGCTTCTTCATGTAAACATACACAGTTAATTTTAACAGCAATTTTCTTGAAATGCTACTTTTCTATAGTTGTGTTAGTATTGCCACCTATTGCATTGATTTAAACATTGATGGTGCGGTATAAAATGGCAAACCATATTGTCATATTATTGAAACAGGTAATTAATTATTTATTTTTTATGCAACTTTCCAACAAACCTTAAAATAAGAAAAATTTGGTTTCAAAACCTACAAATAGGAACTGATGAAGTTGATAAAATCAATAAAACCTCCAGAATATGTTTACTTGAATGCTCTCCACACCAAACCTTTTTCCTATAATTCTTCAGTTCCTTTAGTGCCATGGCGATGATGTTAGTATAAGCCAAGAAAATACAGGGTAAACTAGCTGGTACGTGATTGGCTCCTTATTAGTGACTTCCTATTGTACAACTTTTTCCAATGCAAGTTCCATGATCCTTTGAACTTGGCTGCACCGTACTGATGAAGACCACTAGTCAGAAACACGTGACTACTGTTCACATTCCCTTTTTTTTTGTAATTTTTCTTTTTCGGGAAATGTCCACTATTACTACCTTGATGACCTTCGCCCTATACCTTTTTCCGTTTATTAATATTATTGTTTTTAGAATCATGTTTTGTATACACTATTTATTTTAGTTAGTTGATTTCTATATTTTTTTAAAAAATCCCTGTATTTCCTCTATTTCCTATAAAAGTTTAATTCATACAATTAATTATATTAATAACTCACTGCTATTGTTATATTAAATTCTTTAATTCCTGTGATTATACTTGTTTGACAAAAATCGTATGTATTAACATTTTTAATGTTTGGATCTTCATAGGCTAGAACTGCACGGTAAAACCACTCCATTTTATCTTACTCATCAAATCAATAAATTGTTTTTATGTTTTTAATATTAAATGTGATTTTGATACGAAACATAAATGTTAGAGGGGTTTTCGAAAACTTTAAATTCTCCGTAAAAGCTTAAGTTTTTGCCCTCATGGTATTTCTGAATTTATTTTCGTTAATATGGTATACATCATATGACATCCTTTTAGTATTTTATTTAAAAAATCACTGACTGAGAGTGATGGACTTTTTCAAAGCATTCAACAGGGTAAATCAGCTACTTTTAGCTAAACTTTTTAACATGATTTTGTGAAAATGATTGAATAGTATGCTTGTTTATCAAACTTGTTCTGAATAAACATAAATCAACAGTATATAGATATGTATACCTACTGTAGGGTGACCATGTTTAGTTTAGCCCAATGCTGGATAATACAACATTGATGATGAACTTTGATAAGGTGAAGACTTTTTTTTAAGTTTCCAAAGATATCATTCACAGAGAAATCACGTCGTGGACCGGTGGACCTATTTTTTAGATTAATACAACAGAGAAGTCATATGTATTACGCTTTTGTCTTATTTGTTACATTTCAGTAAAAAGGGTTGTACAATTGCTACGTTTAAAAAGTACCTCCTGGAGCGGAGTAGAGTTAGATTTTTTAGTCACGTGATCATCGAAATTATGTGAAATAAAAGACCGGCTATGGATTTGGTTGTTTTCGGTTTTCATTAAAATAATAAACTTAAACCTTTCTTTTAAATCAAATTTATTGTGAATTTTTAGCTGTGATATTTTTCGCCTTTTGCTTTCACTAAAAAATAAACCATGTTCTAATTTCTGTCTGAAGTTTTTTATTAATATTTCTCTCTTAAACTTAATTCGGAGTAAATAGACGTACCAGCTCTGCATTAAAAGACCACGGAGCAGATATTATCGAGAAGCCACAGATATAATAAAAGAACGACTTCGAGTAAAAAGAGGTTACTTTTCAAACGCAGCAAATATAGTGAAATGCTGTATGTATGGTTACCCTAACCTGCTGTAGTATTAATAAACTTTGATGTAATTATAATTATACTTAGACTTATTGTATCCTGATAATTTTATTATATTGTCGAAATGCCAGGAGGAAGACTGCCATTTTAACATATAATATGCCCTAACCTAATAGATTGCACCGAAAAATGGCCTTTATCCCTATTTTTATTATTTTTGTATTTCACAATCTACACACGAACTCAAATATCGCTACCTATCAAAGAGTTAAGTTAAAACACATAGAAAGCTATTACATTACGTGTTATTTCCTTATAATTTCATTAAAAAATAGCGTAGTTTACTTTTTGTAAAATAAAATTTTATGTTTGAGTTGCATTTTTCTTTAAATCCGTCAGTTACAAAGTAATCCTTCGGGATTCCGATGAAAAAACTACTTGATACGCCCATGTAGACCACAGTACCACAGCTGTCAAAAGTTTGTAGATACTGGCTTCAAACAAAGCCTGTGTTAAACGGAGCCCGTTCGGTATCTATTTTTCATTTGTTTATCTGAGGTGATAACTACTTATGGTTCTAAATTCAATCCAAACTGTAATTTAAAAAGAAGAATAAATGTACCCTGCAATAAAACTACTTTAGAAACATTGTTTGTGGATCACTCCATCCAGAACCTTACTTTCTTCTTCTGATAAATCTTCTCCAAGACACTGCAATACAGCTCTAAGGTCGGAAGCAGAAATATATCCTCTGTTATGCTTATCGAAAACTCTAAATGCATCTCTAAGTTCTTTTTCTTCTTCTTCTAGAGATATCGTATGATTAGGGTCACATCCTGAGTTTGCTGACCAAGCTATATCGACAAACTCTTCGAAACTGACATTGCCGTCACCTGTAAATAAAAATTATTTTTTACAAAAAAATAGAATTACTAGTGTGTGCAATAAGAGTGGATATGATGGTCATATCGCATGTAGACTAAATTTGAGAATGACATAGTAGGCATAGTGTTCAATATGAACGTGCGCCTGAGTGCGATACGAACAGTTCGAGTTGTACAGTATATTTTTTTATGACTTACTTAAGGGCCAGTCTTTTTGCCTCTAAGTAAAGTTAATAGTATCTACTTGCTGATTAGACTGTAGGCTATTATAGTTCGCTAATCTTCCAAGCAACCCGCTATGTGTAGTTTAACTCAAAAGTGAAAATATCTGCCCTAAATATAATTAACAAAAAGATTTGAATTTCTGTTTACTAGTAAGATAAAATAAACCTGAAAAAAATAAATAAACATTTTAATTTGCCTTCATTCTAGATTTGAACCCCGAATTTTTCACATGGAAGTTTATTTTGCGTTATTGAATTGGTTTTAGATAGTTTTAATGAAATGTACGGGTTCTTTGTAAAGTATACTAATAAATATTTTGTGGATTACCGTTATTTATCGATTTTTCTTTGCACTTATTTTTGATTAAAAGTAACCTTATCTAATAATTAAAAATATACTGAAAAACTTATCTCTTACTTTAAAAATTACAAAAAAATATGAACTGAGATTGCTGGGTTTAATTATTCTTACAAGAATGGATATACAATTAGATCAGTTCAGTAGACTGACATGGCTTACATATTGTGCATAAAGTACATAATATACATGTAGGTGAAGAAAATGAACATTTTAGTGACGCGTCGGCAGAAATGTTTTGGAACCTTACATTAAAGAGACCGGAGATGTAACATTGCACATCGCGCATGTTGTCAATTCCAACCTTAAGTAACCCACCAATTAAAAATCATTGTTTCCACGTCGCCACTCGAATTGATCCGACATTTCTCTTCTACGCTCATCTCCGCTCGAGTGAATCATCATGGACCGCTGTTTTTTGAATTTATGTTGGTGTTATTAGCGATTTAAAGTGCTTTAGTTATTCAATTTCAAGTTGAAAATGCTACGATGTATCGTGAAAAATTGTGTATACAAATAATATAAGTGCCAAAATGTTTTGAAAAATAAGAAATATATTCGTTTTCAACGGTAAATATTTATTAACGATTTGACATAAAGCCGCCATGATCCTTTGGGTTAATGGGTTAAATACTTCAGATCCGCATTAAGGGGTTTCAATAAATATTAAGCATCAAATATTTCGGAAAATAGATTTCATTTGACTATTTAATAATTAACAGTGCTTTAGGTGTTATTTTCAATTAATTTTCTTGTTTGAAGTCTACCTAAATAAAAAAAATTGATTTGAAAATAATCGATAATATAATCGGTTATTTTATATAATCGATATTTCGGTTATTTTTTTTTAGAATTATAGGTTTATCGGTTAATCAGCTTTTTGGTTAATCGATTATTTTCGATTATTTTCGATTATTTTAGTAAAGGGGCTATGTTCATTCTGCCTCATTCCCCATGTTAAATCCCATAAGAAATCGCTAAGGTTCATTCTGGCAATTTTTGACGCTTTCAAGGTCACGCGTCGAAGTTCGAAGTCTGGGTTATCAGTAAACATGATAACGTTTGATAACGTCGAGAATCCAAGATGGCGGCAATAGTTGACGTAAACAATGAAAAATATACGGGGTAAATGAAAAGTCAGAAGGGCCTTAGCATATATCTCAGCTATCGTTGGTTCGATTTAAACGGGAAAAACGGCATTACGTAGAGATCGTGGTATAGATTGACGTCGAAAAGAATTTTTGCGTAGAACGAAAAGCCACAAGGGCCTTAGCACGTATCTTCACTGCTATTTGTCCAATTCAAACGGGAAAAACGGCATTATGAAAAGAATGATGAACGTTGAACAGAAAACTCATGTGTAAAGCCAGAAGGGCCTTAGCGTATATCACGTGGTCCGATTTAAGCGGGAAAAACGGCATTACGTAGAGATCGTGGTATAGATTAACGTAGAAGAGAATTTTTGTGTAAAGCCAGAAAGGCCTTAGCGATTCAAACGGCTACGTGTAGAGAATGGCATCTGGCTGTCATTTTGCATACACATGCGCAGTTCAAGAGTCAGTTGTCGTTTGTCACTTCATATCTTCGTTAATATCGATCGAATTTGAACGTTGAAAATGGTAGATGACAATGTCATCTAGATGGCATGTGCACATGCGCAGTTCAAGGGTCAGTTCTCGCTTGTCACTTTATATCTTCGTTAATAATATCCATCAGATATCTTGAACGATGATGGCGATCATCGTTCACGTGAACTAACCATATACAAGATGGCGGAGTCAAAAGAACCTGTCAACTGTCAAGGTTCATTGCTATTGGTCGGAAAGGAATGAGGAAACAAACAGTTGATGTATTCGTTACGTTTCGTTGCGTTTCGTTACGTTTCGTTACGTTTCGTTACGTTTCGTTACGTTTCGTTACGTTTCGTTTCGTCACGTTTCGTCACGTTTCGTCACGTTTCGTCACGTTTCGTCACGTTTCGTCACGTTTCGTCACGTTTGGATACATTTCGTTACGTTTCGTTTCGTGGACAAAAGGACCTAAGTCTCGGTGGCATGTCACCAGGTGCAAAATGGTCAAAAGGATCTTAGGTGGACAAACGGATAGACAGACAAAAATACAGATAAAAGGACAGGCAGACGGAAAGAGGAGACAAATATACGGTAAAGGATAAAATCATAAAAATTCGTATCTATCTATCGCTAAGTAAGTAAACAATGTCAAATGTCAAAATGCTAGGAAGGGGGAAACCAAAAAGGTATAAACTTTGGAGGAAAAAATACTAAGAAATCATACAGAGAGCAGTGAAGACCTAAGATGATGTAGAAGCCAGTACAGGCCTAAGACGAAGAACAAAAAACTACTGAAGAAGAAGAAAAGGAAGAGTGAAACGTTAAAAGGGTGATATCCGTAGAAATTTATAGAAAAAAGAATGGAAAATCGTAGAAATCTTTAAAGAGCCATAGAATACACGGTGCTGCATTACCAAAGGGGCCATAGTTGGTTAGTACAGAAAATGTTATAACCAAGGAGACTTTACTTTTCTGGATCAATGAATACGGGAAGGTAGCAGTCAAAAGTTCAGTATTTGAGAATAAGTCTAAGAAGTCGTATTGTTCGTATTGTAGTCATACATCATCGTCGTTTCCTTATTACTTACAAGTACAATAAAAATACTCTACGTTTATTGTCGATAGTAAAAAGATAACAAAATACTCTTCGTCCATTATCGTATGTAAACCTGTGCAGTACGTTATTGTCGTGTCATCGTCTTAATCTTTATTAAAAATAAATACAACAATTACAATATATACCATCTTCGTTTGTACTCGATTATTTTCGCATTTAAGATTTACAACCTGGAAAATCATCTGTCAAACATTTATTATTACCATCTCTTTTTTTTCAAGCTATCAACCTAAAAAATATCGCAGCTATCCAACCATTGTCATCTCTACAGGTTTTTGTGTCTATTCAATATTCTTTTTAACCTAAAAATATGGCATCTGTCATCTGTCACTATTAAAAAACGTTTGTACTCACTTTTTTCGTATATTATTATTTAGTTTCAGTATTTTTGCATCATCTTCTGTCTCGTATGACTCGTTAAATCCAATAAAAAGGCCTCATTCATTTTTAGAAAGTAATTATCGATTGCTTTTATATTTAGCATTTCTATCCTAAAAATATGACATCTGTCATCTGTCACTATTAAAAAACGTTTGTACTCACTTTTTTCGTATATTATTATTTAGTTTCAGTATTTTTGCATCATCTTCTGTCTCGTATGACTCGTTAAATCCAATAAAAAGGCCTCATTCATTTTTAGAAAGTAATTATCGATTGCTTTTATATTTAGCATTTCTATCCTAAAAATATGACATCTGTCGCTATTAAAAAACGTTTGTACTCACTTTTTTCGTATATTATTATTTAGTTTCAGTATTTTTTGCATCATCTTCTGTCTCGTATGACTCGTTAAATTCAATAAAAAGGCCTCATTCATTTTTAGAAAGTAATTATCGATTGCTTTTATATTTAGCATTTCTATCCTAAAAATATGACATCTATCATCTGTCACTATTAAAAAACGTTTGTACTCACTTTTTCCGTATATTATTATTTAGTTTCAGTATTTTTGCATCATCTTCTGTCTCGTATGACTCGTTAAATCCAATAAAAAGGCCTCATTCATTTTTAGAAAGTAATTATCGATTGCTTTTATATTTAGCATTTCTATCCTAAAAATATGACATCTGTCATCTGTCACTATTAAAAAACGTTTGTACTCACTTTTTCCGTATATTATTATTTAGTTTCAGTATTTTTGCATCATCTTCTGTCTCGTATGACTCGTTAAATCCAATAAAAAGGCCTCATTCATTTTTAGAAAGTAATTACCGATTGCTTTTATATTTAGCATTTCTACCCTAAAAATCTGACATCTGTCATTCATCACTATTAAAAACGTTTGTACTCACTTTTTCCGTATATTATTATTTAGTTTCAGTATTTTTGCATCATCTGTCATAAAAAATCCAATATAAAAAGCCCCATTCTTAGACATTTAAATACACTTTTTCATTAATTACTGACATTTCAGTATGGTATCTTCGCTTATATTGTATCTTTCATTATCCTAAAAATATGACATCAGTTGTTTTTTCAACCCAAAAAGATAATAGCTATCGTTAAAGACATCTGTAAACCTTTGTACTCACTTTTCCCCTAATTATTGACATTCATTTGTTACGATATTCGTACTTATTTAGTTGCTGCATATTTCTAAAAAATAAGACATCAGTCAGTAAATTCGGTTAGTATTAGCACCACTAGGTTATTTTATACTATCTTCTGTCTATGCTATCTTCATAATATTCTCATTTCTGTTTTTAATTACATCTCTCATTAAATCCATTAGTATTAAAACTTTTGTACTCACACATATTTTCGTTTTGTTTTTAAAATATTTCTATATAATAATTATCGCTGAGACGTTGTTCAAAGCAATATTATTATTTCTTGCGGTTACATATCCGGTAAAAACTCGACATATTGTTAGATATCTACGATGTATTATACGACAAAAATATATATACAGGGAAATATCTATCTAAAAGTATACACAGTGTAATAACAAAATTAATTATAAAGGCTACCGAAAATGTTTTAAATACATACGTTTTGAAAACATCAAAAATAAGAAAAAGAAAAGAAAATATCTATAGGCAATCTGTAGACAGATATCAATACCAATGCTAATAAATGTAAGTTTTCAATCAACAAACTCTTATTTACTTTTTGTACGACTAATTCTAATGTTAGATTTCATTCAAAGTACAACAAGTATAATTTTCTACGGCCAAAGCTAAGTTTTCATTCAACAAGCTCATGCAATATGAAGAGTATGAAGGACTTATACGAGAATATTTATAACAAAACATGGAGCTTAAATCATATAAAATGACAGATGCATCTTCAAGTATCATTATCAAAAAAAAAAAAGTTTATATTTACTAGAACATTTTTCGCAGGAAGTCATTAACGTAAAACAGAATCCTTCCTGATATAAAATCATCTCAAAACATTAAGTTAAAAGATAAGTTATGGCATTCTACAAATATTAATGACGTCAAAATTTATATTAACAAAAGTTTTATTTTTGACTTTTATTTTGAGTGGGTAAAAAAAGCAGAAGTCTTTAGTATTATTATTTTATTCATAAAAAGAAATAATTTTTGCTAACATAGTTTTCAATTGATTCAATATGCTATCATCAGGACATGGTACTCCAAACAGATTCCAGCTAAAGGTTCCTGCTTCTACAACTTTTCTTGTATATTCACTGTATTTATAGTAGGTATTTTGATAGAAAAAGTATATATGTCCATCTATATATCTAAATGCAGAAGTTAGATCTCCAGGAATTCCAGGAAACAGATCTCTTGTTCTTCCGCGATTAAGTATTTCTCCAGTTTCATTAAATTCAATGTATATATCATTGTTGTACAACAGGTACATCCGCCCGCTGTTTGTTTGAAATAGAGCATTAATAACTTTAATATTTTTAATTGGTAGATTAAAACTATGTTGAATGTTTAAATTAGGAAACCTCACTACGTACACCATTTGTTTACTGATTGTAACCAAGTCTCCAACAGAGTTTTGAAAGATATGTGAAATGTTGTGAGATTTGAGCTCTCTAGGAAGGTAATCGGCAATGAGTTCTGTAAAAAATAGTACACAGGAATAATAACTATAAAAAAGGATATTAATGTTATCAAGAAAGTTAATGCCTTACGTTACTTAAGAAAAGCGTAAAGACGTTAAATCTGGTTAATATGCACAAACAAAAGCCAAGATAAAATACGAGGGCCTCTCTCTACATACTCAACGCATTTGAATATTTGTAAATCAGAAATATAATACCTACATTACAAAAGTATATGTCTAAATCCATCATATCTTTATTGCTATTGGACCGATTCAAACGGAACAAACGGTTCAGATGTAGGAGGAGCAACATAGATTAACGTTGAAGACAAAAACCATGTGCAAAGTTAGAAGGTCCTAAGTATCGGCTATTATCGGATAGAATTAAACAGGAAAAAATTACATTGTAACGAAAACGCGACGTAAATTAACGCTGAAAAGAAAAATTAGGCGCAATAGCAATAATACCAAAAGTCCATATGGTAAATAAATACTTAACCAATGAACCTGACAATAATAAATCTTGATATAAAAAGCTGGCATACTATTTGACAACGGTAGGCATTTGATTGGACTCGAATTATCTTCATAGTTCCTCGTTTGTTTATTCTGTAACTTAAAAAACAATCAATGACTTAGAAAGGTACTAAACAAATTTCTTTTGTTACAACTGTCATTCGGTGTTAAACACCGCTCACCTTTATTAGTATTGATCATATTTGTACTAAATTTAAACTGGTATTACGTCATTCATTGTATCTTTTTGGTATTTTTGGAATTATGACTCATATTCTAGCGAATTCTAAAGTAGAGAACAAAAGGACTTAGGTGTGTATCACGTGGTTTGATTCAAACGGAAAAACGAGGGAGGGAGAGAAATTACCGATGCATAGAAAAAATACGCGCAGTGACCTACGCCTATTATTGATTATCGAGATGTCTAGCGAAGAGAATAAACGTAGAACTGAAGAGTTTACAGAAAAAGTTCAAAAACTTAGAAGAGATATAAGATTTTACGAAGATAAAATTTTTTTTGTAAACTATCTAATAGTAACTAACTGTATTTAATATTACTAAAGGCAGATATGATGAAATAACTTTTAATAATAGAGTTTATTTGTAGATTATTTGGAGCAAATGTATGATTAAGGGAAAATTATAGCAATATCATTAAGAGGACGTTGCTGAAACACTATTACAGGTAAAGCTAAAATAATTATAATATTTTGTTAAATTATTAGTGGAAAATAAAACGTTATATTATTTATAAAGATTTATTAACAATTAATAAACATTGTATTGTAAACAATAAAAATATTCCTTATATTTCTAGAATTAACAATATGAAATAATAGTAAATTCCAGTGGGTGGATCCACATTAACATTATTGATCAAATAATAACTTCTGGAAAGAGAATGATTAGTCCAAGGAAATAAGTAACGTTAGCCATCACAACTTTATATGTTTCGATAAAAAGAGGCCATTATCATAGTTACGTTTAGATTGTAACTACCCGGTGCTAGAATGGGTTGATGATACTTTTTTGGGAATCGTTGGCTGGTTTAAATGTACTAAACAGGTATACGTTCTATACTTAATTCACTTTTTCTAAATTCGGAAACTGCTTGGTAATCATAGAAAACTGCTTCAGCTTCATGTTTAACGGCATCACATGCATGTTTTTTAACTTTATAAGATGATAATCACATGGATATATTATGATCCAAGTTGACGCGAAAATTTGTTAATGTTCACCCCCAAATTGATCACCTTCTTTAAAGCCCAGCCACTGTCACGTTCTTGAAACTCCTCAAGCTCATTTAATATGGGGGCAATAACATTTTCATCAAACCAAACATTTAGGTTCGTGTCTCTATAAATTGGTGAATTGGATGTTGTGAAGTACTTGTACTCATTAAGTACACTATCACCCTTCACCACCTCAAATTCTCCACAGAAACTCATATTAACTTTAAACGCATCATCCTTCTTCAATGCAGTCTGGATCTTCCGCTTAAATAAAACCTTAGCATCAGCCAGGAAAGCTTTCGGATCAGTATGTTTTAAATTGGAGATAACCGCAGTGCGGATGCGGCCTTTAAAAGCAGACTTGGAGTCATCCCAGCGGACACGTTCTAGGGCCCCCTCTGCTCGCGATGAAACACCTGCTCCCATCTTCTGCGACGCCTTGATTTGATTACGTATGGTCCTAATGTTACGCATGCAAGCTTCAATGTGCTGTTTCTCTCCAAGCGAAGTAGCATACCTCATCGCATCATATAATTTTTTCATGCCCTTCTGGCATTCTCGAAGCCCCTCCCGGGCTACCGCTTCATCATAACTCGCGGTTAGCAGGCCGAGAAAACCAGCAATGTGTCGAATCAAATCCGCAAAGAGTGACATCGTTTTGCAATAAAAAAACCTTATTAAATTTATATAGATTATGTGATTGTAGGAATTAATCAGGTGGTAGTTATTGGAATTACGCACCCTTAAACTTAGGAAAGAGTAGATAATAATGCGTTCACCCAAGAAATCGATACTAAAAAGGTATATAACTGCATTTGAATTTGAATACCAACACTTCGGAAATGGTCACAATACATGCCCAAGTGGTTATGTATGTAGTACGCGGTGATCGGTGCCTCCATCTACAAACGTGCGACGGAACCCGCCTCGACTGGATTCGATCTGCGATGTATGTTGGGTTGTCATGGGATTGTAGCAAATAAAATAAATTTATGATTCTTAAAGTCTGCTGATCAGATAAGCTGAGAAAGCTAATGATCTTAAAATTACTTGTAATATTCATCTGACATAGATTTGTCGTCTAGATGAGAGACAAGTTTTTGTAGACATTTCAGTTAAAAACGACACTTTGAAATAAAATAAAGCATACTATTTTTTCTATCAACATTGCTAATAAAGTAAATATTCATTCAACAAATCTCTATCAACAGAGATATGAAGAGTATGAAGAACTTCTTAGCGATTACTTGTAACAAAGCATGGTGAGTATATTAAATTATATGAACTACATCATTGTCAAAAAAGGACAAGTCTATATCTTATTTACTAGTACATTTTTCGCAGGAAGTCATTAGCGTAAAACATATGTTTACAATCTTGAATAGATTTTTTTCAACGTAAAAGAGGTTAGGAATTGACGACTCCCCCACTCTAAGTGGGGGTTATGTTCATCGGCGCGTCTCCGCGTGGCGGGCCCCCGGGCAGCCGATCGTTCAAAGCGGGGGTTATGTTCACCTCGGCGGCGGAAATCCTCATCGGGGCAATTGAAAGTGCGGTTATGTTCATCGGCGCTGGACTTTTGTAGCTTTGTTTAGGCTCTTGAAAACTGGCCTTGATTACACAGCCGCAGAAAGGCAGGTGATCAAGGAAAAGTTTCAAAGAGCCTAAACAAAGCTACAAAAGCCCAGCGCCGATGAACATAACCGCACTTTCAATTGCCCCGATGAGGATTTCCGCCGCCGAGGTGAACATAACCCCCGCTTTGAACGATCGGCTGCCCGGGGGCCCGCCACGCGGAGACGCGCCGATGAACATAACCCCCACTTAGAGTGGGGGAGTCGTCAATTCCTAACCTCTTTTACGTTGAAAAAAATCTATTCAAGATTGTAAACATATGTTTTACGCTAATGACTTCCTGCGAAAAATGTACTAGTAAATAAGATATAGACTTGTCCTTTTTTGACAATGATGTAGTTCATATAATTTAATATACTCACCATGCTTTGTTACAAGTAATCGCTAAGAAGTTCTTCATACTCTTCATATCTCTGTTGATAGAGATTTGTTGAATGAATATTTACTTTATTAGCAATGTTGATAGAAAAAATAGTATGCTTTATTTTATTTCAAAGTGTCGTTTTTAACTGAAATGTCTACAAAAACTTGTCTCTCATCTAGACGACAAATCTATGTCAGATGAATATTACAAGTAATTTTAAGATCATTAGCTTTCTCAGCTTATCTGATCAGCAGACTTTAAGAATCATAAATTTATTTTATTTGCTACAATCCCATGACAACCCAACATACATCGCAGATCGAATCCAGTCGAGGCGGGTTCCGTCGCACGTTTGTAGATGGAGGCACCGATCACCGCGTACTACATACATAACCACTTGGGCATGTATTGTGACCATTTCCGAAGTGTTGGTATTCAAATTCAAATGCAGTTATATACCTTTTTAGTATCGATTTCTTGGGTGAACGCATTATTATCTACTCTTTCCTAAGTTTAAGGGTGCGTAATTCCAATAACTACCACCTGATTAATTCCTACAATCACATAATCTATATAAATTTAATAAGGTTTTTTTATTGCAAAACGATGTCACTCTTTGCGGATTTGATTCGACACATTGCTGGTTTTCTCGGCCTGCTAACCGCGAGTTATGATGAAGCGGTAGCCCGGGAGGGGCTTCGAGAATGCCAGAAGGGCATGAAAAAATTATATGATGCGATGAGGTATGCTACTTCGCTTGGAGAGAAACAGCACATTGAAGCTTGCATGCGTAACATTAGGACCATACGTAATCAAATCAAGGCGTCGCAGAAGATGGGAGCAGGTGTTTCATCGCGAGCAGAGGGGGCCCTAGAACGTGTCCGCTGGGATGACTCCAAGTCTGCTTTTAAAGGCCGCATCCGCACTGCGGTTATCTCCAATTTAAAACATACTGATCCGAAAGCTTTCCTGGCTGATGCTAAGGTTTTATTTAAGCGGAAGATCCAGACTGCATTGAAGAAGGATGATGCGTTTAAAGTTAATATGAGTTTCTGTGGAGAATTTGAGGTGGTGAAGGGTGATAGTGTACTTAATGAGTACAAGTACTTCACAACATCCAATTCACCAATTTATAGAGACACGAACCTAAATGTTTGGTTTGATGAAAATGTTATTGCCCCCATATTAAATGAGCTTGAGGAGTTTCAAGAACGTGACAGTGGCTGGGCTTTAAAGAAGGTGATCAATTTGGGGGTGAACATTAACAAATTTTCGCGTCAACTTGGATCATAATATATCCATGTGATTATCATCTTATAAAGTTAAAAAACATGCATGTGATGCCGTTAAACATGAAGCTGAAGCAGTTTTCTATGATTACCAAGCAGTTTCCGAATTTAGAAAAAGTGAATTAAGTATAGAACGTATACCTGTTTAGTACATTTAAACCAGCCAACGATTCCCAAAAAAGTATCATCAACCCATTCTAGCACCGGGTAGTTACAATCTAAACGTAACTATGATAATGGCCTCTTTTTATCGAAACATATAAAGTTGTGATGGCTAACGTTACTTATTTCCTTGGACTAATCATTCTCTTTCCAGAAGTTATTATTTGATCAATAATGTTAATGTGGATCCACCCACTGGAATTTACTATTATTTCATATTGTTAATTCTAGAAATATAAGGAATATTTTTATTGTTTACAATACAATGTTTATTAATTGTTAATAAATCTTTATAAATAATATAACGTTTTATTTTCCACTAATAATTTAACAAAATATTATAATTATTTTAGCTTTACCTGTAATAGTGTTTCAGCAACGTCCTCTTAATGATATTGCTATAATTTTCCCTTAATCATACATTTGCTCCAAATAATCTACAAATAAACTCTATTATTAAAAGTTATTTCATCATATCTGCCTTTAGTAATATTAAATACAGTTAGTTACTATTAGATAGTTTACAAAAAAAATTTTATCTTCGTAAAATCTTATATCTCTTCTAAGTTTTTGAACTTTTTCTGTAAACTCTTCAGTTCTACGTTTATTCTCTTCGCTAGACATCTCGATAATCAATAATAGGCGTAGGTCACTGCGCGTATTTTTTCTATGCATCGGTAATTTCTCTCCCTCCCTCGTTTTTCCGTTTGAATCAAACCACGTGATACACACCTAAGTCCTTTTGTTCTCTACTTTAGAATTCGCTAGAATATGAGTCATAATTCCAAAAATACCAAAAAGATACAATGAATGACGTAATACCAGTTTAAATTTAGTACAAATATGATCAATACTAATAAAGGTGAGCGGTGTTTAACACCGAATGACAGTTGTAACAAAAGAAATTTGTTTAGTACCTTTCTAAGTCATTGATTGTTTTTTAAGTTACAGAATAAACAAACGAGGAACTATGAAGATAATTCGAGTCCAATCAAATGCCTACCGTTGTCAAATAGTATGCCAGCTTTTTATATCAAGATTTATTATTGTCAGGTTCATTGGTTAAGTATTTATTTACCATATGGACTTTTGGTATTATTGCTATTGCGCCTAATTTTTCTTTTCAGCGTTAATTTACGTCGCGTTTTCGTTACAATGTAATTTTTTCCTGTTTAATTCTATCCGATAATAGCCGATACTTAGGACCTTCTAACTTTGCACATGGTTTTTGTCTTCAACGTTAATCTATGTTGCTCCTCCTACATCTGAACCGTTTGTTCCGTTTGAATCGGTCCAATAGCAATAAAGATATGATGGATTTAGACATATACTTTTGTAATGTAGGTATTATATTTCTGATTTACAAATATTCAAATGCGTTGAGTATGTAGAGAGAGGCCCTCGTATTTTATCTTGGTTTTTGTTTGTGCATATTAACCAGATTTAACGTCTTTACGCTTTTCTTAAGTAACGTAAGGCATTAACTTTCTTGATAACATTAATATCCTTTTTTATAGTTATTATTCCTGTGTACTATTTTTTACAGAACTCATTGCCGATTACCTTCCTAGAGAGCTCAAATCTCACAACATTTCACATATCTTTCAAAACTCTGTTGGAGACTTGGTTACAATCAGTAAACAAATGGTGTACGTAGTGAGGTTTCCTAATTTAAACATTCAACATAGTTTTAATCTACCAATTAAAAATATTAAAGTTATTAATGCTCTATTTCAAACAAACAGCGGGCGGATGTACCTGTTGTACAACAATGATATATACATTGAATTTAATGAAACTGGAGAAATACTTAATCGCGGAAGAACAAGAGATCTGTTTCCTGGAATTCCTGGAGATCTAACTTCTGCATTTAGATATATAGATGGACATATATACTTTTCTATCAAAATACCTACTATAAATACAGTGAATATACAAGAAAAGTTGTAGAAGCAGGAACCTTTAGCTGGAATCTGTTTGGAGTACCATGTCCTGATGATAGCATATTGAATCAATTGAAAACTATGTTAGCAAAAATTATTTCTTTTTATGAATAAAATAATAATACTAAAGACTTCTGCTTTTTTTACCCACTCAAAATAAAAGTCAAAAATAAAACTTTTGCTAATATAAATTTTGACGTCATTAATATTTGTAGAATGCCATAACTTATCTTTTAACTTAATGTTTTGAGATGATTTTATATCAGGAAGGATTCTGTTTTACGTTAATGACTTCCTGCGAAAAATGTTCTAGTAAATATAAACTTTTTTTTTTTTTGATAATGATACTTGAAGATGCATCTGTCATTTTATATGATTTAAGCTCCATGTTTTGTTATAAATATTCTCGTATAAGTCCTTCATACTCTTCATATTGCATGAGCTTGTTGAATGAAAACTTAGCTTTGGCCGTAGAAAATTATACTTGTTGTACTTTGAATGAAATCTAACATTAGAATTAGTCGTACAAAAAGTAAATAAGAGTTTGTTGATTGAAAACTTACATTTATTAGCATTGGTATTGATATCTGTCTACAGATTGCCTATAGATATTTTCTTTTCTTTTTCTTATTTTTGATGTTTTCAAAACGTATGTATTTAAAACATTTTCGGTAGCCTTTATAATTAATTTTGTTATTACACTGTGTATACTTTTAGATAGATATTTCCCTGTATATATATTTTTGTCGTATAATACATCGTAGATATCTAACAATATGTTGAGTTTTTACCGGATATGTAACCGCAAGAAATAATAATATTGCTTTGAACAACGTCTCAGCGATAATTATTATATAGAAATATTTTAAAAACAAAACGAAAATATGTGTGAGTACAAAAGTTTTAATACTAATGGATTTAATGAGAGATGTAATTAAAAACAGAAATGAGAATATTATGAAGATAGCATAGACAGAAGATAGTATAAAATAACCTAGTGGTGCTAATACTAACCGAATTTACTGACTGATGTCTTATTTTTTAGAAATATGCAGCAACTAAATAAGTACGAATATCGTAACAAATGAATGTCAATAATTAGGGGAAAAGTGAGTACAAAGGTTTACAGATGTATTTAACGATAGCTATTATCTTTTTGGGTTGAAAAAACAACTGATGTCATATTTTTAGGATAATGAAAGATACAATATAAGCGAAGATACCATACTGAAATGTCAGTAATTAATGAAAAAGTGTATTTAAATGTCTAAGAATGGGGCTTTTTATATTGGATTTTTTATGACAGATGATGCAAAAATACTGAAACTAAATAATAATATACGGAAAAAGTGAGTACAAACGTTTTTAATAGTGATGAATGACAGATGTCAGATTTTTAGGGTAGAAATGCTAAATATAAAAGCAATCGGTAATTACTTTCTAAAAATGAATGAGGCCTTTTTATTGGATTTAACGAGTCATACGAGACAGAAGATGATGCAAAAATACTGAAACTAAATAATAATATACGGAAAAAGTGAGTACAAACGTTTTTTAATAGTGACAGATGACAGATGTCATATTTTTAGGATAGAAATGCTAAATATAAAAGCAATCGATAATTACTTTCTAAAAATGAATGAGGCCTTTTTATTGGATTTAACGAGTCATACGAGACAGAAGATGATGCAAAAATACTGAAACTAAATAATAATATACGGAAAAAGTGAGTACAAACGTTTTTTAATAGTGACAGATGACAGATGTCATATTTTTAGGATAGAAATGCTAAATATAAAAGCAATCGATAATTACTTTCTAAAAATGAATGAGGCCTTTTTATTGAATTTAACGAGTCATACGAGACAGAAGATGATGCAAAAAATACTGAAACTAAATAATAATATACGAAAAAAGTGAGTACAAACGTTTTTTAATAGCGACAGATGTCATATTTTTAGGATAGAAATGCTAAATATAAAAGCAATCGATAATTACTTTCTAAAAATGAATGAGGCCTTTTTATTGGATTTAACGAGTCATACGAGACAGAAGATGATGCAAAAATACTGAAACTAAATAATAATATACGAAAAAAGTGAGTACAAACGTTTTTTAATAGTGACAGATGACAGATGTCATATTTTTAGGATAGAAATGCTAAATATAAAAGCAATCGATAATTACTTTCTAAAAATGAATGAGGCCTTTTTATTGGATTTAACGAGTCATACGAGACAGAAGATGATGCAAAAATACTGAAACTAAATAATAATATACGAAAAAAGTGAGTACAAACGTTTTTTAATAGTGACAGATGACAGATGCCATATTTTTAGGTTAAAAAGAATATTGAATAGACACAAAAACCTGTAGAGATGACAATGGTTGGATAGCTGCGATATTTTTTAGGTTGATAGCTTGAAAAAAAAGAGATGGTAATAATAAATGTTTGACAGATGATTTTCCAGGTTGTAAATCTTAAATGCGAAAATAATCGAGTACAAACGAAGATGGTATATATTGTAATTGTTGTATTTATTTTTAATAAAGATTAAGACGATGACACGACAATAACGTACTGCACAGGTTTACATACGATAATGGACGAAGAGTATTTTGTTATCTTTTTACTATCGACAATAAACGTAGAGTATTTTTATTGTACTTGTAAGTAATAAGGAAACGACGATGATGTATGACTACAATACGAACAATACGACTTCTTAGACTTATTCTCAAATACTGAACTTTTGACTGCTACCTTCCCGTATTCATTGATCCAGAAAAGTAAAGTCTCCTTGGTTATAACATTTTCTGTACTAACCAACTATGGCCCCTTTGGTAATGCAGCACCGTGTATTCTATGGCTCTTTAAAGATTTCTACGATTTTCCATTCTTTTTTCTATAAATTTCTACGGATATCACCCTTTTAACGTTTCACTCTTCCTTTTCTTCTTCTTCAGTAGTTTTTTGTTCTTCGTCTTAGGCCTGTACTGGCTTCTACATCATCTTAGGTCTTCACTGCTCTCTGTATGATTTCTTAGTATTTTTTCCTCCAAAGTTTATACCTTTTTGGTTTCCCCCTTCCTAGCATTTTGACATTTGACATTGTTTACTTACTTAGCGATAGATAGATACGAATTTTTATGATTTTATCCTTTACCGTATATTTGTCTCCTCTTTCCGTCTGCCTGTCCTTTTATCTGTATTTTTGTCTGTCTATCCGTTTGTCCACCTAAGATCCTTTTGACCATTTTGCACCTGGTGACATGCCACCGAGACTTAGGTCCTTTTGTCCACGAAACGAAACGTAACGAAATGTATCCAAACGTGACGAAACGTGACGAAACGTGACGAAACGTGACGAAACGTGACGAAACGTGACGAAACGTGACGAAACGAAACGTAACGAAACGTAACGAAACGTAACGAAACGTAACGAAACGCAACGAAACGTAACGAATACATCAACTGTTTGTTTCCTCATTCCTTTCCGACCAATAGCAATGAACCTTGACAGTTGACAGGTTCTTTTGACTCCGCCATCTTGTATATGGTTAGTTCACGTGAACGATGATCGCCATCATCGTTCAAGATATCTGATGGATATTATTAACGAAGATATAAAGTGAACTGCGCATGTGCACATGCCATCTAGATGACATTGTCATCTACCATTTTCAACGTTCAAATTCGATCGATATTAACGAAGATATGAAGTGACAAACGACAACTGACTCTTGAACTGCGCATGTGTATGCAAAATGACAGCCAGATGCCATTCTCTACACGTAGCCGTTTGAATCGCTAAGGCCTTTCTGGCTTTACACAAAAATTCTCTTCTACGTTAATCTATACCACGATCTCTACGTAATGCCGTTTTTCCCGCTTAAATCGGACCACGTGATATACGCTAAGGCCCTTCTGGCTTTACACATGAGTTTTCTGTTCAACGTTCATCATTCTTTTCATAATGCCGTTTTTCCCGTTTGAATTGGACAAATAGCAGTGAAGATACGTGCTAAGGCCCTTGTGGCTTTTCGTTCTACGCAAAAATTCTTTTCGACGTCAATCTATACCACGATCTCTACGTAATGCCGTTTTTCCCGTTTAAATCGAACCAACGATAGCTGAGATATATGCTAAGGCCCTTCTGACTTTTCATTTACCCCGTATATTTTTCATTGTTTACGTCAACTATTGCCGCCATCTTGGATTCTCGACGTTATCAAACGTTATCATGTTTACTGATAACCCAGACTTCGAACTTCGACGCGTGACCTTGAAAGCGTCAAAAATTGCCAGAATGAACCTTAGCGATTTCTTATGGGATTTAACATGGGGAATGAGGCAGAATGAACATAGCCCCTTTAGTAGTAGTAGTAGATAGACAAAGCGGGTATGACCCCACATAGGGAATTCAACGTGTAAGAGTGAGAGGTAACCTACGAGATATGGCGTTCACGTAAACGAGGCCATTTTCATCATTTTGCGAAAAGACAAATAACCTACGAGATATGGCGTTCACGTAAACGAGGCCATTTTAGGGTCACGCGTACGAAAACGTCGAAACGGCAAACGAAAACGTCGAAACGGCAAACGAAAACGTCGAAACGTCAAACGAAAACGTCGAAACGGCAAACGAAAACGTCGAAACGGCAAACGAAAACGTCGAAACGTCAAACGAAAACGTCGAAACGGCAAACGAAAACGTCGAAACGTTAAACGAAAAACGTCGAAACGTCAAACGAAAACGTCGAAACGGCAAACGAAAACGTTAAACGTTAAACGAAAACGTCGAAACGTTTGGCGTTTTTGTTTGACGTTTCGACGTTTTCGTTTAACGTTTCGACGTTTTCGTTTGCCGTTTCGACGTTTTCGTTTGACGTTTCGACGTTTTCGTTTAACGTTTCGACGTTTTCGTTTGCCGTTTCGACGTTTTCGTTTGACGTTTCGACGTTTTCGTTTGCCGTTTCGACGTTTTCGTTTGCCGTTTCGACGTTTTCGTTTGACGTTTCGACGTTTTCGTTTGCCGTTTCGACGTTTTCGTTTGCCGTTTCGACGTTTTCGTACGCGTGACCCTAAAATGGCCTCGTTTACGTGAACGCCATATCTCGTAGGTTATTTGTCTTTTCGCAAAATGATGAAAATGGCCTCGTTTACGTGAACGCCATATCTCGTAGGTTACCTCTCACTCTTACACGTTGAATTCCCTATGTGGGGTCATACCCGCTTTGTCTATCTACTTATTTTCGATAATTTTCGATTATTTTCGATTATTTTCGATTATTTTCGATTATTTTGGATTATTTTCGATTATTTTGGATTATTTTCGATTATTTTCGATTATTTTTGATTATTTTCGATTATTTTCGATTATTTTCGAATATTTTCGATTATTTTCGATTATTTTCGATTATTTTCGATTATTTTCGATTGTTTTCAATTATTTTCGATTATTTTCGATTATTTTCGATTATTTTCGATTATTTTCGATTATTTTCGATTATTTTCGATTATTTTCGATTATTTTCGATTATTTTCGATTATTTTCGATTATTTTCGATTATTTTCGATTATTTTCGATTATTTTCGATTATTTTCGATTATTTTCGATTATTTTCGATTATTTTCGATTATTTTCGATTATTTTCGATTATTTTCGATTATTTTCGATTATTTTCGATTATTTTCGATTATTTTCGATTATTTTCGATTATTTTCGATTATTTTCGATTATTTTCGATTATTTTCGATTATTTTTTTCGTATAACTTTTAACCAATTAGAACGTTTAATTTAGTTAAGTTACCTCGTATAATTTCGATAATACCTGATTATACATAGAGTAGCTCCACCAATCAAAAATATTTACAATAATTTCATTTCCGTAGTAACCACATCGACAACAATACACTAACTAATTTTTGATTATTTTTGATTATTTTTGATTATTTTTGATTATTTTTGATTATTTTTGATTATTTTTGATTATTTTTGATTATTTTTGATTATTTTTGATTATTTTTGATTATTTTTGATTATTTTCAATTATTTTCGATTATTTTAGATTATTTTCGATTATTTTCGATTATTTTCGATTATTTTCGATTATTTTCGATTATTTTCGATTATTTTCGATTATTTTCGATTATTTTCGATTATTTTCGATTATTTTCGATTATTTTCGATTATTTTCGATTATTTTCGATTATTTTCGATTATTTTCGATTATTTTCGATTATTTTCGATTATTTTCGATTATTTTCGATTATTTTCCATTATTTTCGATTATTTTCGATTATTTTCGATTATTTTGGATTTTTCGATTATTCGATTATTTTCGATTTTTAGAAGATAATCGATTAATCAATTTTAAAGGAAATACGAATAAAATAGATTATTTGATAATAATTGATTATTTAAAATAATCAATAATTCGATTAATTTCTAAAATTTCTACTTTAACACCCTATGGGGTCTATTCTGTAAGAATTCCTTTATATTTAACGGCCTTTAAAAATATTTTCTTCTTTACTTCTGTCATTATTTAAACGGATCTTTAAAATATATTAGAGGACTATCTTAAAGAAATCTGTTTAAATAATGACAGAAGTAAATTAACGAATACGAACATATTTTTATAGGCCGTCAATATTTTTAAAGGCCGTTAAATATAAAGGAATTGTTACAGAATAGACCCCAAAATCTGTTTTGCTATTCTTTTTTTTTTTTGTAAGCAAGTTAGTTTAGTATATTATTCAGTTTTTATTTGTTTAGTTATGTATATTAAAAATTACTTTGTATTTATTTTTAAAAATATTAGAACGATTTGTTTAAATAATTTGGTATTTGTACCTTTTAGAGTTAATATTTGTTTTACTTTTTTAAAGATTCCAATTCACAGTAACGGGCCCACCCTAGGCCCCCCAGGTCAGATGGCTAGTTACGCCTCTGGGGAGGCTATGTCGCAACTAGGGTTGCCACCTGTCCTTTTTTGAAAAGGACAGTCTTTTTTTCAAGCAAAATGTCCTTGCGACTTTTAAAAGCTTAAAATGTCCTTTTTTACGGAATATGTCCTGTTTTACTCTTTAAAAGGGACCTGGCTTGTACAAGCTGAGAACTTTTTTTTTAGAAGCTCGGTAGAAGGGGACGAGGAATTTTTTGTTGCACATTCGTGGACCTTTTTTTTAGAAGCTCGGTAGAAGTACGAGGACTTTTTTTAGAAGTTCAGTAGAAGGATGATGAACTTTTGTATACCGGATCCTCTATCAGCATCATAGTCCTTTTTTCAATTTTCAAAAAGGTGGCAACCCTAATCGCAATCCCCTTAGATATACGAGCTCTTCCCATCGACAGCTATTGTTTGACAGGTCGTTGGAATGCCTAATAGATCCTTTATTATCCTGGGAAACTCTGCATTCAAAAGATAATAATTATAAGAAATTATCATAAAACTAAAATCAATACATAGACAGATACCTACTTTTATCTGTCTGCTAAGATGTATTGTCATGTTCCGTAATAATTTTCTGAAAACAAAAACATTATTTCAATGGATCGAGTTATATGAATGGTATATCATGCATGAGAAAGTAAAAAACAATGGTTTAAATTGCTTGTTTTGATTTTCAGTTCGAGACAACACTTTACTGAGATCCAACAACCTAATAGTTATGCAACACATACTACTTTGAATTGTAGTTTATGTTGCGTAAAACGCGCACAATAAATTAAAATTTGTACACTCATTTTTATTAACCATAAATAATTAAGTATCTATGAGGGGTCATAGCGGTTTGGTTCAAAATGAGGAAAAATAAAAATCAAAGAAATAACACTAGTAAAAGGATTTCTAGATACATTTATTATTAACCGGGACAATTTTTAATTTTTAAATACTGATAAATCGTTTCTAAATTAACATACTGTATGAAGGTAACCAAATGATCTCCGTACAACATCGCTAATTTTGAAGGTATGTAAGGCACAAAATTCTCCAAAAGGGGCATTACCTATTTTTTTAGAAAATAGGTATATTGAAGATTTCGTTAAAATTAAGTTTGTATTTATTTATTTTTTTTTATTTTTATTATTTTTATTTATTTTTATTTATTTTTATTTATTTTTATTTATTTTTATTTATTTATATTTATATTTATTTTTATTTATTTTTATTTATTTTTATTTATTTTTATTTATTTTTATTTATTTTTATTTATTTTTATTTATTTTTATTTATTTTTATTTATTTTTATTTATTTTTATTTATTTTTATTTATTTTTATTTATTTTTATTTATTTTTATTTATTTTTATTTATTTTTATTTATTTTTATTTATTTTTATTTATTTTTATTTATTTTTATTTATTTTTATTTATTTTTATTTATTTTTATTTATTTTTATTTATTTTTATTTATTTTTATTTATTTTTATTTATTTTTATTTATTTTTATTTATTTTTATTTATTTTTATTTATTTTTATTTATTTTTATTTATTTTTATTTATTTTTATTTATTTTTATTTATTTTTATTTATTTTTATTTATTTTTATTTATTTTTATTTATTTTTATTTATTTTTATTTATTTTTATTTATTTTTATTTATTTTTATTTATTTTTATTTATTTTTATTTATTTTTATTTATTTTTATTTATTTTTATTTATTTTTATTTATTTTTATTTATTTTTATTTATTTTTATTTATTTTTATTTATTTTTATTTATTTTTATTTATTTTTATTTATTTTTATTTATTTTTATTTATTTTTATTTATTTTTATTTATTTTTATTTATTTTTATTTATTTTTATTTATTTTTATTTATTTTTATTTATTTTTATTTATTTTTATTTATTTTTATTTATTTTTATTTATTTTTATTTATTTTTATTTATTTTTATTTATTTTTATTTATTTTTATTTATTTTTATTTAATTTTATTTATTTTAATTTATTTTAATTTATTTAATTCTGATTGGTCTAACGATAACATAAATTGCTTTGTGATTCGTTAAAATATCAAAGTTGACAGGCGAGGGAAATAACAACGGATATAACTCATGTCTCTCGGTGTCTATCAGTTATGTACATTTCTAGAGATTTTTTTGTTCACATTTTATGAGAAAAAATCGTTAGATCGTTTATATCTTACCATCAATATCAACTTCTTGGAGCATCTGCTGTAATTCTTCTGTGCGGGCAAACTGTCCTAGAGATCGCATTACTCTACCAAGTTCCTCCTTGGTTATACTTCCATCACCATCTTTATCGAACAGCCTGAAAGCCTCTCGAAACTCTAAAAATCATGAATTTATTTTAAAGAATTGAGAAGTATTTCAACACATAATATTATGTAGGGCATGTATGTAATATTTTAAAAAATAAATTATCTTGTTTCCTCAAATTGGTCGAGATCCTTTTTTTATTTTTAATTTAAAAATTTAGCCATCAACATTTTTTTCTTTACCACTTGATTGTTAATATGCAACACCTTTTAGAATGGCAATGATGATGGGCTTGTAAAATCAAAAATGCTTGTATGTATGCCTTTCACACCTAACCTAACCTCATGTTTACTAAGTGCACCATTCTCAGTCCATTCATTTATTCATAAAAATAGTTAGGCAAGTAAATACCTATATTTTTTGCTTTCTAAACAAAAATGTGGAATGAAATCAAATAAAAATATACCTACCTTTCATTTGGCTTCTAGAAACAGGCATATTTCTTATAGAAAAACTCTGTCTGGGACGGTCTGCTGGTTTTGGAATTTCACTATCGGCTGAAGGAGAAGTAGCCTCCGTTTCTTCGATTTTGATATCGTTTCGACCATCCTCAGTAGATGTGGTAACATTTTGATAAGACATTGTCGTTCTAATTTGACCTTCAGACTGTGGTGACTGTCTTGTCTAGAATAACATTTAGTGTTTGATAAATACTAGATTATGTATCCAAATACAATTTAATAATTCTGGTACCATCTGGGATTTATCTCGAAAAAAAAAACTTTACAAAAACATACAATATATTCCTTGGACCAAAAGTAAGACGATTTGGGTCGAATTTGGGTTGACTCACCTTAGTACAAAGTTACTCAGGTTGGGCCCTAGCGGACGGCTCTGAAGCTACAATTTTTAAAGATTTTCGATTACCGTAATCTGGGGTGAGATCGGACAGGTAGTACGAGTTCGGACAATGGTGCGCGGCGTGGGAAATCACGTGACCACGAGCACGTTTTTCATTGGCGAAGTTTTTTGCATGTGTTTACATGTCCCATATTGTCTCATTTCACTCCAGTTAGGTAGAAATTGCTGCTAGAGAAAGTTTGTGGTAAGTACGGGATATTTTGATATGGGTCGTAATTTGCATATTTTTTATAACGTTAGAAACAAACATCTGGGGGAAGGGATCTGTAAGCAATTGAATCGTAATTTTTCATATAATGTAGGTTTATATGTTTTCTAATGATTCATGAATAATTATCATTTATTTTTTCATTCCCGAATTTTTTTTCTTGTTATAGAAAAAATATAGCTTTTCGTGGGGCGAGTTCGGACACCATACCCAGAAATTACAGGCGTCCTCTTGGCGTAAAACAAAGATCCAACTATGCCAAAGAGGCTTTTTAAAGCTGTTAAAGATGTCAGGACTAAAAGGAAGACCCTGAGGGAGGCAGCAGAGTTCTACAACATACCAAAATCGACAATAAATGACAAAATGACAGGTAAGCACGCTAAAAAAAGTGGCGGGCAAACCAAATTAAGCCAAGAACAAGAGAGTGAACTGGCACAAGGAATTTTAACTTCCGCCGAATGGGGCTTTCCCTTAACTAGGCTGGATATTCGCCTAATCGTCAAATCATATTTGGACAGATCCGGAACAAAAATCACAGGATTTAAAGACAACATGCCCGGGGAAGATTTATGTTTAGACATAAAATTTTATCGGAGCGCCTTGCACAAAATATCAAGAGGAGTAGAGCAGAAGTCGATAGGCAAAAAGTTCAAGAATATTTTGATAACCTTCAGGCTGTTATGGGACCTATTCCTCCAGAGAACATAATTAATTATGATGAATACAATTTAACTGACGATCCTGGAAGATCAAAGGTCGTTGGTAAAAAAGGATCCAAACATATAAATAGAATTATTGATTCTTCTAAAAGCAACACGTCAATTATGATGGCTGCTAGTGCTTCAGGTGTTTTGCTGCCTCCGTATGTCGTATACCGAGCTCTTCATATTTACCCAACTTGGATAGAAGGGGCCCAGAAGGCACTGAATACAGTAGATCGAAAAGTGGGTGGTTTGAGACACCAATATTTGAAGACTGGTTTTTACAAGTGGTTTTGCCATATTTCCGCAAGTTAGAAGGGCGAAAGTTGTTAATTGGCGACAATCTTTCCAATCACTTGTCATTGTTTGTGATTAAGCAATGTGAAGAAAACGACATTCATTTCGTTTTATTACCCCCATATGCCACCCACTTGCTGCAACCTCTGTTGCGTTTTTTGGCCCCATGAAGAAACACTGGCGTGCAAAAATGACTGATTGGAAAATGAAAAATAAAGGGTCCTGCCTAAATCAGAATTTCTTCGTCTTTTAAAGAAAACTTTAGAATCTTTGGGCCCGAATATCGACAAAAATATCAAATCTGGTTTTAGAGCTTGTGGAATTGTTCCATTAAACGCTGAAATAGTTTTGGAAAAGTTGCCCGGAAAGACAGCAGAAAAGGACAATGCTAATGATCACTGGAGCCAAAGTTTTTCCGAATATTTAAAAGACTGTAGATGTGAGGAAAAAAGCGAAAAACCGAGGAGGGGTAAAAAGCTGAATGTTGCCCCTGGAAAAGGTGTGAGAACAGAAGATCTTCCCCAAGAAGAAAATATCATTTTTGAGGAGAGTGATGTGGAAAACATTTGCGTAGAAGAGGAAGAAAACGTTTATGAAGACGAAAATGAAATGTCTGTATTTGAGCAACCTTCTACCAGCACTTATGAGAGAGAACCAGAAGTTGATCAAAATCTCATTGAAGTGGGAGATTTCGTTGTAGTTTCCGTTCCTTGTGAAGACCAAAAAAAATTTCGATATTTTGTTGGTCTTATAGATAAAATTGTTGATATAAAGGAAGAGCTTTTTTTAGTAAAATATCTTAGAATAAAAGGCCAAAAAAATAATTATTTTATATTTCCCGATATTTCTGATGAGGGACTTGCGTTTAAAAAAGATATTTTTTAAAAAATTCTTCTAAAAGAAATAAGAAGAGGAAGGCACTTTTTTAAGCACCTTCCCGACAACATCAAAATAGAATAATGAGTTTATTGCAATGTTCTTTGTTAATAACATAGTTATTACGTGTTTTTTTAAATGTTTTTATGTTTTTTGGAAACTTATTTTAGTTTTATTGTTTATGTTCTTGGTTAATAACATAGTTATTACGTGTTTTTAAATGTTTTTATGTTTTTTTGGAAAAATATTTGAGTTTTATTACTTTAAATAAAATTGTTCGTATCGAAATTGTGTTTGGACCCCCTATCCCCCCTAAGAAATTTTTTTATGAAATCTGTATACATGTATATTTAATTATATTTGTCCGAACACACTCTTACTATAAATTAAGTTTGGATTTTCCTATAAATTAAAGGTGATCCGAACTTAGACCACCCATAGGGGTGAGTTCGGACACCTTTCAATAATAAAAAAAAAAATAGAATTTTTTGAATTATGCAAAAAACAAATACTGTATTCGATAGAGGAAGGTTTAAGGTTCTTATATTAATTTTTTCAGATTTTTACAAAAATCTAGCCTCTAGCCAGATTACGGTACTAATTTAGAACGGCTTATGCGATTTTATTTAAATTTGGTGCGTTGACAGTTTTATATGACAAAAAAGTATCAGCATTACGACTAATAATAACCCATAGGCGTAGAACTTTGATTTTTTCTCTATAATTTTACATTTAAAATTTCTACGCCAATGAAAGAAAAGGGATTTAAGCATCAAATTTGGATTGCGTAACTAATTTACTACAAAATAGATACTCTTGTTCATACTCGTTTACTTATATGGTTTTGGCGAAATTTAAAACAGTTGAAACCCCATGCTCTAGTTTTAGCGTGTGTACGTGTATTTAAAATATAATGTGGTTCTAAAAATTTTGCCTCACGATGTTTTTTAAAATTATATTGATTGCAACATAAGATAAAAAAAATTGTTTTTTGAAACATATGTTGTGCAGTCTAAAATAAAAAATAGAAACTTATGGCCGACACAACCAAGGAAATTTTTATTTACATAAAATTCTACTAGGATCATAAAATTATTCTTATTTAAATAATTTTTTGTGTACAGGTAAATAATGATTATTCCTCATAAACCAGTAAGTACGGACAAAAAATAACAAAACTAATTTCTATATATAAATGGTGAGACTTTAAACAGTTTTAATGACATCTTTGTTATTTGTACTCATGATTTAGTAAACTTTTTTTTTTGTAAAACCTTTACTCTAAATTATTAAAATACAGAATTTCACCAAAACCATGAGAGTAATCGAGTAGTGTCAAGATTATCCTTTATGTAGTAAATTAATTACGCAATCCAAATTAAATACCCTTTTCTTCTATTGTCGTGGATATTAAAAATGTGCAATTATTAAAAAATCAAGTTCTACGCTCATGGACTATTATTAGTTATAAATATTTTTTATATGTTTTTTGTTTGTCACATAAAACTCTGACAACGTACCAAATAAACCGTTTTAAGTTTATAAGGGAGAACGTATTTAAAAATTGTAACTGCAAGTTTACTTAAATTATAAAAATGTCGCTAGGTATAGGGATTCAGAACGACGAAAAACTACTGGACGTGTTTTATGTTAGGCAGACAAAAATGTCGCATCGGCTGCAGCATTAGAAAGACAACTGCTAAATTGAGTGAGGATGGTTTGTGCGAGCTTGTTGAGATGGAAGCAAGCGGTTTGCGAATGAATCAGATTATACTACTACGATTTTAAACTGTAAATAAATGGTGTAAATCACCTTCAGCTTTAATAATAGCTGCAACCAGAAAAATACATGAAACACATGATTGTAATGCCGGCCTTAGTTATTAAGTTTAAAATAGGCTTAAGTATAATTTTAATATTTGTAAACTAAGGCCGGCATTACATGATAACTGGCACCAAGAATGCAAATACACTTTCTTAATCTAATTTTTGAAGCTTGTTTAAAGGCCTTATGTTGTCAATTTCGGATTCTAACCATAAAAAATTCCTGTAACAAGACTCACCCATACCCTTCCATAATAATAATAATTTGGCAGCTACGTGACCCCTGAATATCCTGAATAGGGGAGAGTTGGACAAAACAGGATAGTCGGATAAAACGGGATATCGGCCAATATTTATGAATACGCAGCGCTATCTAACGAGTCGTGGCGTTAATCACTATCAATAACGTTTGCTTGAATGTATGAAGTGTTTATTCTCATTAACTGCTGTTCAGTAGTGAGTGACAACGGCAGTTTGAAAAAATGAGGTTATACTATTTAGTTTTATTAGCGGTTAATTTAGTGTTTCTTATTTTAAACAAGCAAAATAAATAACGGTAAGTATTTTTTGTGATTTTGTAGATAATTGACTGTATTTTGCGATATTTGTGATTATGACAACTATTTTTTTTTCTGAAAAACTTTGAAAAGCATTTTGGAATGTGCAGTTGGGCAAAATGGGATACCAAGCGGTCGGATAAAACTGGATACTATCCCGTTTAGTCCAACCAAGAAACTATATAGATTTTCACGAGAAATTTAAACTTTACTTTTGTTACAGGCTTGTTAAAAGATGGGAAAATATAAAAGAAAAACTGAACGGCAGTCTTGGAATGAGGAAAGTATGCCCCAGGCGGTGGAAGAGGTTCTCGAAGGAAGAATGGGGTATCTTAAGGCTTCGAAACAATTTGGGGTACCTCGGACAATTATTGAAGCCAGAGTAAAAAAAATTAAAAATGGGACTCTCGAACGAGAGAACTCAGCAAAAAAGGGACTAGGGCGTCACAGACCGGTTTTCTCTATGGAGCAAGAAGAAGAGTTGGTGCGACACTTTTTGTCTATGGAATCACGACTGCTTGGTTTTAGTTTGAATGACTTTCGAAGTTTGGCCTTTCAGTTAGCTCAACGCAATGGCTTAGCTAATCAATTTAACAGAGACAAAAAAATGGCTGGTAAAGCTTGGTTATACATTTTTCTAAAGAGACATCCAAAAGTTAAACTTCGCACCCCTGAGCCAACATCACTTGCTAGAACCATGTGTTTTAATAGACCTGCCGTACAAAAATATTTTTCGTTGCTGTCTGACGTGCTTGAAAAATATAAAATACCACCCAAACGGATTTACAACGTCGACGAGACGGGTATAATGACAGTGCCAAAGAAAAGACCGAAATGGAAATGCTTATCGTTGCGTGGGAAAAGGCAAGTTGGGTGTATATCTTCAGCTGAACACGGCGTTCTTGTCACCGTGGAAATTTGCATGAGTGCTACTGGTGTATTTATGCCGCCTACGTTCATTTTTTCTAGATACAGAGCTAAGCCGGAGCTGCTAGATGATGCTCCTCCTGGAAGTAAAGCTTTTTATCATTCTTCAGGATGGATGCAAAAAGAGATTTTTTCGAACTGGTTCAATCAATTTATTGAGTTTTCCAAGCCCTCCAAAGAACATCCTGTCCTCTTACTTTTAAACGGACATACGACCCACACAAAAAAATTAGACGTTATAGAGAAAGCTATAGTTAGCGGTGTTGTAATGCTCTGCTTTCCACCACATACCACGCATCGTTTACAACCGCTAGACGTCAGTTTCATGTCACCACTTAGCTCATATTATACGTCAGAAGTTCAAAAATGGATGCAGCAACATCCAGGTCGACCAGTTACGATATCCCAAATAGGCAAGCTTTTCGGTAATGCATATATGAAAGCTGCTAGCATCCAAACAGCTGTGAATGGTTTTAGAAAGACAGGCATTCAACCTTTCAATCCAGAAATATTTGAAGACTGGATGTTTGAGCCAGCTCAAACAACAGACACACCGACGAACAATAATGGAACTGGTCCAATTGAAGAAAATACTAACCGCCCTCCACCACATACACCATCACCGATAACACAAAAGCTTGTTTTATGGCGATTATCACAAAACCAAGTTGCAGGTGAAGAGCAAGAAAGGCATGATGCAGAAAAGGTTGACAACTCCGCAACAACACCGGCATTGCCTCCAGATCCTGTTACACCACAAAAAACGCCCCAGATACTTGAAAGTAAAGAAAATTTGTATAATACTCCTCCTCCTGTTTCTAGCAGAGATTTCGATGCAAATGCGACCCCCTCTTGTTCATACACCATCACGAAATTTGAAGTAACACCTCAACAAATAGTTCCAGTTCCTCACGCAGAAAGAAAAATTAATCCTAACGATAAAAGGAGAGGAAAATCGGCTGTGCTAACTTCAACCCCTTACAAAGAAGAACTGGAAACATCTGTAGTGAACAAGCCTATCAAGAAACCCAAACTGAACTTGGAGGAAAATCAAAAAGTAAAGAACAACAAAGGAAAAAATAAAAAATGTGTCACTAAGCCAAAGAAAGGAAATGAAAAAAGAAAGAAGACAGCAGTTCAGAAGAAAAGGAGGAGGACGACGAAGTTTGCATTTATTGCACAGAATTATATTCTAATTCTAAGACAAACGACGGTTGGGTAATGTGCCAGGACTGTAAACTTTGGGCTCATGAAGCTTGCGCCGGTGTTGAGAACGATGGTGAGCCGTACTCGTGCGATTTTTGTCGGTGATAAACCATTAATTGGTTTCGAATTATAAATATAAAACTCATAATGTTTCTCTTTTCAAGTTTTATTAAATAAATTTTATTTTAATATACTTTTCTATTCGTATTTAATCACCATCCCATTTTACCCGACCAGGTGGGCAAAACGGGATACTTTACCTTTTTTTTTTTATATGACTTTTTCTATGTTATCTTCAAGCTATTCAGGAATAACTGTTCCTAAACATAGCAAGGGATCAATGAGGACGTTACATTTAAGAAACAGCAGATATCAATAGCCCAGTTAGAGAGTTACGGGTCAAATAACGTTAGCTATCCCGTTTTGTCCAACTCTCCCCTACTTGCAATTCGGTTTTTGTAAACAAAATTAATCTAGTAGTTGTTCGTCGTTGGTTATTCATTATAAATGACTCACTCTGTATTATCGTTACTATCGAATATGCCATCAAGAAGACAGTAGCGTGCAAATTTCACGGCATAAAACTTTATAATGAATAACCCTGTGCCCTTGTTTATTTCTTTTTTATTTTGGTCAAAAGAGATGATAATAAAATAGAAAATAACGTGTTCATTTCTAAATTTTATTGAATTGAACTATTAACAGGATTCTTTTCATTTAAGAATCACTTTCTTGAACGGTTAGCAAAAACAGTTTTAATTTAAAAGTGAAAAATAAAAAAAAAGAACATAAGTACATAGACGTCTTTTCCTAATTATTTAGTTATCGCAAAAATTGTAATTAAAAAAATGTTAATCTTAATAATAAATAAGGGGATGTAATCAAAATAAATTTTACATCACCATAATACAAAGAAAATTGTAACCTATAATAACCTATAATATAAATAGTCGATTATGAATACGTCAATTGTTAATGTATAAGCGGTTTTGTTTTTAAATAATATTTTTATTGTGTTCGACATAAAATATTTAAATTTAATCAATTATTTATGATTTCACATATTGTAAATAAGCTACATTATATGTCATAACCCTTTAGACATGCCAAACCGCGTTTCATTTGTTTGGAATGCCTAATATTTCAGATTTAATTTTCTTTTTATTTTTTTAATATTTATAAACACATTCGAATAAAAAATATCGTATGAAAAGTGTGTTTTTGCACTCGTACGAATTGCCTATAGCAAAGTTCTCGTCCTTATACTCGTAACAAAAACTACTATTAATCTTAAGTTACTTACCATCAAGTCTTTTATTTGATTCACTAATGGTGAGCTGGAAAAAAAATTGTTGACGGCAGAAAAAAATTTACCCTCGAACTTCGCCACCTTTTAGTTTTTATTTCACTTCTCTAAAAACCTGAAATAAAAAATAATAAATTTGTTAAAAAAAGAGGAGAACAGAAATAAGAGAGTACAATAATATTTGTGGTATTTTTGATCTAAATTCACTATCAAAACAAATGTTCTGTTTTTAAACCGTTAATGTATTACAAAAACTACTTCGATAGAGAGGGCTGCCGATAGCCATGGTGAGGCCCCGTTTGCAAAACACTGGCAAGGGCCCCTTATATATAACTAGGGGCATTTTTATAAAAAATCAAGTCCTTTATGTGTGAAATTTCTAAAAGGGTTCTCAAGCAAAATCTGCTCCTTTCCTTTCTTCTTAGTAAAATCTAAAAAAAAGGTCCTCAGCTTGTATTTGTTGTACCAGGTCCTCCCTTTGGTGGCAAAATTCTAAAAAAAGTCCTCAGCTAAAGCTGCTGGGCCCCGGGGATTTTGCCCACAAAAGTTTGTAGTTTGTGTAAGAAATATGGGTTGCCTGCACATGAGAGCGAGTTTTTAACCGGATTTATGACAAGTGATGAGTTATATCCCGAAAACGTCAGTGCAGTAAAATATGCTCATCTTTTTCCCGCCTAGGGAGTGTCAATACTGCTAGAATACCTATACTGGGATCTTATACTGATAAAAATGTATTTTAAGCTTCTTTAGAATATTCCATTGGATATTTCAGAAAGTGAATCTACATAATAAAAATATAAAAGTTTTAATTAGAGTGCTAGAATTTTGAAATGAATGTATTATTTTAAAGTTATATAAAATCTGAATTCATCCTTGTCTTGATATTCGTATTTGATATTTGTATTTTCTTCGGCATTGGAAATAATATAGATATCCCTTCACTATTAACTAAAATTATTTGTACAGCTCAGATATTTATCTTTTGCTTCAATTCTACTCTTTTTTTTTTTTTTAATTGTATATGGTTTGTTTTTCTTTTTAATCGAGGGATTACTATTAATTAATTATTATTATTATTATTATTATCTGGTATAGGACATAAAAATATCATTGTTTTTAATATTTTCGAAACAAGTAACAATCGCTTATCAATTAGGTACCTTTATTTAATCATAGTAAGAATGTGTACTTTATTTTTTTACTGATTTTTATTAGATTAAAAAGATTAATTATTAGATTTATATTTTTAAATAAAAAAAAAGCGTACCTCGTTATTTTAATCGGTAATCACAGAAACTTCTGCTGAGCAACAGCATATTTAAAGTTTGAACTAGTTACTCTCACATCTGTGAAATACAAAAGAATGAGAGATGATATCATTATGCCTGTGAATAATTACATGTGGGGAACAGCAATCACGATTTGGCAATTTTACCACATTTTATTTACGATATAGTTTTTCCCATAAAAAAATTATAAGTATCTATCAAGTCTTAATAATGTTTATATTAATACGAAATATTTCAAATATACCGGATTTTTTTTACTTAATGGACATTTTTGATTCCCAATATTAGTTTATTAATACGTAATAGCAATCATTTTTGTTTCGTTTGCCAGAAATCATAATATACCACTGTTCTGTTTTTCTTTTTTTGTAATTGTACCGCAATTTTAAATTTTTAACAGATTTAATTCATTTCGGTAAGGAAATAGTAGGTAGCAGTAAAAGGAACACAAGAAACCACTAACATGTATTTTTCTATGGCTATAATACTGAACTACATTTTCTCAAATCTTTTTGATTAAGAAATGAAGTAAATTGTGTGAAGTGTAATTTCATTTTCTTATCTGATAACACAAAGTACCAATTCCTTAATTATTTTAATAAAATCATGTGTGGTGCTCTGCAATGTCAAATATTTGAATGGTGACCTCAACTAACCAGCGTGTTATAGCAATAGATGAATAAATTTATAGTTAGAGTACAGTTGACGAAACCGAAATGTGAACGCCAAATCGTAATGGTGTGATTTAGACTTTGCATTATAGTCCTTCGTCGCATTCAGATTTAAGATATCTTAAAACTTATTGTCAAATAAGTTTACGAACATGCCACATTTAAGTGATGCTTAAAAGTCGAGGGCTATAACAAATATGAAAGATAATTGGTTTTTATGTTGCATATTTTACGTTAGGAAATGCTGGCAAGAAGAACAAAGATTGACACACAGACGTACAGACGTACAGACGTACAGACGTACAGACGTACAGACGTACAGACGTACAGACGTACAGACGTACAGACGTACAGACGTACAGACGTACAGACGTACAGACGTACAGACGTACAGACGTACAGACGTACTTTGTGTACGTTACTCCATAAAAAAAATAACATCACACTGATTTGTTTTATGTAGAAGGTAGTTGTTTTTTTCACGAACGTTCACGAAAGAAAACTGCAAATTCTAAAGCTCATTTTATGTCAAGTGGACGTAAATCACCCTATCCATACAGGAAAGAGTTATGGATAAAAATATCCAATACTCCTCCCAAACGAGCCGCTTATGACTACAATTAGAAAATCAGATTCAAGCCGAGCTATTGGCCATCTTTCACAAAATAAATATCCATAACTCAGATAAAAGGAAAGATATTTGAATTAAATTGATGTTTAGTGCATCTTTAAAGAGCTCTGGCTCCCATTTGGATGAGATAATTTGCATAAAATCGGTGTAAATGAAGCTCTAGAATTTGCATTTTACTTTTGGAAAGATAAATATTTAAATTGAATTACCTTAATTTTGTTTTTAATTTTTTCTCGTCCGCGAATAAACACATTGTACTTTAAAAGAGTGAAGCTCCACTGTTTTTTACTTTAAAATAATGCAACTGACAATAATAAGAATTTAATTTAATAACAATAAATTTATATATATTAGTTATTATAAAGTTGAATGTACTACTATCATTGCAGTTTAATTTATTTATATCTTGAAAGATATCCTGTATTTCAAAAATTAGAAATGAATTGAGGAAATTAAAACATTTTAAAGTTCACTGTATCAGAAGAGCAAGGGCGGCTCGTGAGCAACATTTTGGGACTTATTCACAGTAGCAGAATATAGATCCCTGTACGGATATAGGTAAAAAACTGTCAGTGTTTTAGAAAGGTATATTATAAACTTTCTAAAACACGGAAAGTTTTTTGATACATCTGTACTGATACCTATATTCTTTCACTGTGAATCACCCAAGGAGCCGCCACTGCAGAAGATATAACTGAGTAAAGGATAGGAACATTAAACAGAATACTTGTGCGCTGAACTTTTATCAAATATATTTACAACCAATCAAATGCAGAAAAAAATATCTTTTTGTTTCCCTACTTTATTGTTATCGTGTTAACCTTCCGATGACCAACCTTTTTTTTATACACAGATGCCCAACGGGGGTCAAAAAGGGCCTCATTTTTTTAGGAAATAAAATCATTTATTCATAATTGAATGCTTATATTTTTATATTGGATGACGTAATAAACATTAGTAAAACAAATATCTATTTCCAATTAACCAGAAAAGAAAGTAAAAATATAAGTCTGAACTTAGAAGTTAAGAAATTTGAAAAAAATCACTAATTAGTTTCTCGAATGACAACATCTATAATTTCATCAGAAAAAAAAGTTTGAAAGTTTCCGCCTTAGTTGTAAAATTTGAGCTGTAACTAGTTCTACCAAGCCTTTTAGTAAGGATGTTTCTTGCCAAACGTTTAGACCTTTTAGGTTTCTGTTTATTCCACAATGTGCCATCTTTTGCCAAAATATGTTCTCCTTGGTTTGTATCGTCGTCACTTTCTTCTCCGGTGTCTGTTGAACTGTTTTCAGGATTTGAATCATCCTCTAATAATACATCCTCGTTTTCTGATAATATTTCGTCTTCTATATCATCATAAAAATCACTTGCATTAGCTATCTGCTCTAACTCAACCGTGGTAAGATAATTGCGGGCCATTTTTCATACACAAAACACTAAGAAACTATATACGCCAAGTAAATAAAGAAAATAACTAACTAAAGCAGGTGCTAACGTCGCAACACCTGTACGAATAGACACGGTCTAAAAATAGATTTTTATTATGCGCAGTGAATTACCCGGAAATCCACATATATTTACCTAATATAAAGTTAAAACATAGAAAGCCAAGGGGGGTTGTTTTTGACCCCTAATTCAGAAAATATTTTTTTTTTTTGTAAAATATTGGGAATTTTGTTATTACAAAATATGAGGATATTAAGCATGATAATATAGTCAAATAAAAAAATATTCAGTTAAAATTTGAAAATATCTTTAAACTTATTGAAAAAAAACATACATTGGGGTTAAACCAAATCATTATTTCGAATACACCTTCACACGATGAAACAGAAAGATAGGGTTTCTGTTGTTTTAAAAATTTAAAAAACATTTTTTTAAAGTGGTTTTATAGTCCTCAAGTTTTATTAAATTTTGAATGCACCTGAAGATGGAAAAAATGTTTCCGAAACATATGTAGTGCTGTAAAATAAAAACATGACCGAATAAACCTAAAAAATTTTTATTCATATAAAATTCTGCTACTGTCAGGAAATTATCCTTTTTCAAATTTTAATTGTGTTTGTTCAAAAATTGTGTTTAAATAAAACTGTGACTTTAATAAATAAATAATTTGTGTCAATTCAACGATTGTCTCCAAGATAAGATATTTACTATTATTTTAAGCATAAAAATATTTTTGAGGTTATAAAGTTTATTTACAAATTTTAATACAACAAAAATTTAGTTTTACGACTGTAATTTATATTTTATTTTTTGTTCTAGTGTCTATGAATTCTTTAGAATAGTTATGTGTTTTGTATCCAACTGTAAGTACTATGCAGTGAGCAAAAATGTGTAAATTTTTTGGTTTCATACAAAAGACGTAAAAGAAATTTCAGAAAAAGAAAACTCCGTAAAACAAGCACTATAAGGGGGCAAAGCCTATTGATTTTGAAAAAATTTCATTAAACATAGGGGGTTAAGATGGGTTGAAATTAAAAAAAAAAATCTTAAATTAAAAACGAAAACATGAAATTTTAGTAAAAATGAAGCTTAATAAGAAAATATAGCCTAATGATTCTGAAAAAAAAAACTAAATAAATTGGAGGGTTAAAATAAAAAAAAAATATCCTAACTCAAAAACGAAAAATTATATATACTTGAAATTTTTAACAAAAATCAAGCTCTATAAGGAAAAGTCCTTTGATTTTGCAAAAATCTGATTAAAAATGGGTAGTTTAAGGGGGCTTGGAATTAAAAAAAAAAAATACAAATAAAAAATGAAAAGCGATATCAACATGAAATTTTTAGTAAAAATCAAGCTCTATAAGGTGATGATTGATTAATTGTGAGAAAAAAAGAATAAAAGTGGGGTTAAGGATGGTTAAAATATTTAAAAAAATTGTTACTCAAAAATGAACAATAACATCAACTTGAAATGTTTGGAAAAACTCAAGCTCTCGAAGGGGATGAAGCCTATTGAGTCTGAAAAAAATCTGTCTGTTAAACTGTGACTAGTATAATTTATAATGCCAACCATCTTCATTTTAGTTTGTTTCTTTGTAATGTTACGTATTATGATGGGACTGATCTTATAAAATAAACATTTCAGTTCACTTGTTTTATTTGCCAATAAAAGGTATTTTAAAAATATATTATTTTATTTGACATGTATGATAAATTATGAAAATGATTAATTTTACAATGAAAAGTGAAAAACGGTAGGTAAAGTTTCATATAATAATATGTTTTACACAAAAATCAATGTCAAGCTTTCTACATAACCTGATATATATTTAAAAATAATCTCAAAATATGAAGAAAAGTCAGCTGACTATAACTAATAATGTTTGTAAATGGTTTTCAACGTATTAAAAACAAAAGAAATATTACAATAACTAAAATATTCATTCAGTAACAGTTGTAGTGCTTGAAAACAGTTGGTCCAGGAAAGTCCAGGAAAGTCCAGGAAAGTCCAGGAAAATAGCGGAAATTTTTAGGAACAGCAGATATCGAGTTGCGGTTTCCTGCATTGTGTTCAGGAAGGTCTCAGAAAAAAAGTCTATATCATCTGGTTTAGCCATTTTTTGAAAATGCGTTCTGGGCCGGAAAATGAATTATTTGCACCATTAGAGGAACAACTGGAAACTCGGAAAAATCGCTCGGAAATCGTTACTCGGGGGGTTTTCGGGGATTCCGAATTCAATGTTACAGGGGTATACGGGGTGTTATTCTGGGGGGAAGTTGCATAGACCATGAGAAGCGCTCCAAACTCGTTACTCGGAGAGTTATCGGGGATGCCGAATTCAATTCTGGCATTAGATTTCCCCGGGGGAACACGGGGGTGGCTCTGTGGAGGTACCCCAGGCAGCCCACCAAATCCTTTGGATATCTACTGAACATCCCAATATCCACTGAATGTCCAGTCCATGGTAGATATCTATTTTATATCCATGAAATGTAATTTATAGACATGCAAATGTCCATAAATAATAGTAATTATATAGCAAATTATTAAAAAATTACGCCATTGTGCTCACCATTGTGGCTAATAGTACCGTTCAGATATTTAAAATTCATTTTTTTAAGGTGTATTCAATATCCCATGAACATATACTAAATATATCAAGGTCTAGGCGCGAACGCAAACCATCGTGGATATCCACTAGATGTTATTTGATTCTGCTTACTAAGTATAGATGGCGATACCACTATCGCATCTACTCATACTCGACCCGCCGCAATTTAGTTCGATCGAAATTGGTGTCCTAATCACTCCATTAGAGACTGGAGTCGAGAATTTTCATTTATTGCTGAAGAGTCCTAATAAGGATGACTTTATCCTTAGTGGGCAAAATCAAAGGCAGAGTGTTGAAAATATTTTGAGTGTTGAAAATATTTTTTATCTCTGCTATTTTCTTTCGACGTTATTCAATAATCATTGGTTACTTATGAACCTCTACTAAAGATGCCTATAAAATATTTTGCTGAATATCCGAATATCTTCTATATCCTGGGATATAGACGGACATTTGGTTGGATATCCATATTGGATATATTGAATATCCACAAAATATATTCTGTGGATTTCTCTGGGATTTCTTGTATTTTCTGGAAGATACCCATTAGATATTTTGCTGAATATCCATTAGGATATCTTCTATAATCTGGATATAGACTGACATTTGGATATCCATATTAGATCCACGGAATATTTCTGATATCCTGTGAATATATTGGATATCCACAAAAGATATTCTGTGGACATCTCTGGGATTTGGTGTGTTGTCTGGGGCGCGGGGGGCGATTTGGGGGAGAAATGGCAGCGTGCATGAAAATTGCTTCAAACTCGTTAATCGGGGGTATTTTGGGTTGTCTGAAAGTGATTGGGGGGGGGGTGGCAGCATCCATAAATCACTCGAAAATTGTTACTCGGGAGTTTTCGGGGATGCCGAATTCAATTCTGGCATTAGACTTCCCCGGGGGCGTTCAGGGGTGACTTTGTGGGAAATAATAAAGTAGAAAGTGAAAAATCACAAATAATGAAAATAATACTTTATTCAAATAACAAATAGGAGTTTTTAATAATGTTGAAATATTCATTATAAACTTTTTTAATTTAAATACTAAACGTCTTGTTCAAATTTTTCTTCTTCTTTCCCTTCTTAATCTTCTTCCCCTTCTTCATCTTCTTCCTCGTCACTATTCTCGGCCCCGTTGGAAGTGCCTTTTTGGTTTGAGCAATTGCCATCGCAATGCTTGCATGCAAGTCGGCACTCCAACCCACTTCGGCGGCACCCGCACCTCGTGCCTTGCATAAAATATCCCATTAAAGATACATACCTCTTCACTACCGCAGCTTCTTATATCTCCAGAAACATCCATTGTAAGCTCAAGCCAATATTCGATGCCGTTGAAAAACAAATCCTCGAACACGTGATCTATCAAGGATGACTTACAAGAGTGCTGGACACAACTCAAACACCAAAAAAATGGTCCAAAATCCATAATACTTGATCATTTTAGCGCTGTATTTACGAAAAACCCACGTGGTCCAAGAGTGCCAGACACCACTTGAACACCAAAAAAGTTTTAAAATCAAAAAAAAACTTGATTATTTTAGCACTATATTATTATCATATTACTACGTAGGTATAACAAAAAACCAACGTGGTGCCGGACAGAACTCAAACGCCAAAAAAAGATCCAAATCCACTTTCGAGACACAAAAGGCTTCCAAAGCAATTGTTTTTTTAATATATGTAATATTTGTTTATTAAATATTCAATAAACATTTTTATTATTTATACCCCCGGGTAATTCTAATGCCAGGATTGAATTCGGTATCCCCGAAAACACCCGATTAACGAGTTTGGAGCGATTTTTATGCACGCTGACATTTATCCCCCAATTCACCCCCCGCGCACCTCCACTGAGCCACCCCCGTCGAAATCTAATGCCACAATTAAATTAGGCATCCCCAAAAAGCCCCAAGTAACGTGTTTGGAGCGCTTCCCATGGACTACGCAATTTCCCCCCCAGAATGACTCCCCGGATACCCCTGCAGAGCCGCTTTCGAGCGCCCCCGGGTAATTCCAATGCCAGAATTGAATTGGGCATCCTCGAAAACCCCCCGAGTAACGAGTTTGGAGCGATTTTCATGCACGCTGTCAACGCATGGGCCGGAATTCTTGGTAATAAAATTATTGGTCCTATGTTCATGAAGGAAAATTTAACCGGGAATTGTATTTGAACTTATTAGAAAATCTGATAAATCCTCTTATAACCGAATCCTTAGAAAACCAAATAGATCAAGATGGAAATTTGTTACTAGATGAAGAAAACCTATTTTTTCAACAGGACGGAGCACCTCCACATTATGCCTTGCCTGTACGAAATTGGCTTAATGAGACATTTCCAGATAAATGGATCGGAAGAAGGGGCGCTATAGAATGGCCAGCGAGATCACCCGACCTAACGCCCCTTGACTTTTTTTATGGGGACATCTAAAAACTGTGGTGTATAAAACTCAACCTCGCGATATTCCTGAACTTAGACGTATAATAGTGGAGGAGTGTGAGCGGATTACACCAGAGACGCTTCAAAAAGTGCGGGATAAATTCGAGCTGCGACTTTACCATTGCCTTGCCAACAATGGCGGACATTTTGAACATCTTATTTAAGTACAATGTAATTCTTACGCAAATAAAATATTAATAATGTAAATACAATGTAAATAATAATTATTTTAATTTAAAAGTTTAAAATGGCGTAACTTGGTGAAAAATTATTCCGATTTAAAAAAACAATGTGTCAAAAATTGGAAAAAAAGAGACCTTTAAGAAGATCTATCACATGATACCCCTTTCTATTTAAAATTTTAGAAGTGATATTCACCACCGCTTAGGGGATGAAACTGCACGGTTACCGATACTTGTAAAATGTGTCCCCCCGTAAATATAAATTAACGTGTTTTTTGTTTTAAAGATATTTTAAAAGTTATTTTGGGTGGCTAGTTTTGAAATGAAATCCCTGGATGTTGGGATATGGTATGTTAGCTTAATGATATTTCATAGCAACAGCTTCTGACTAAATATCTATATTTAATTTACTTATTAATAAGTGGTTGGTTTTGGTTTTAGGTGATTCAAGAAAAGATTGGGGAGCAAGAGCCTTTGATGAGTGTGTTAGCAATAGTTGAAGGGTAGCTGTTACCCCTTGGAGTGTGTCTAGAATGAATGAATAAATTTCCAACCTTTTGGAGATTATAAATAAGCTTACTTCACTGAAATTTTTCATAACTTCAGTTAATTTTTTTGCACTGTATAATTTTTTTTTGTCCACATCCCTGCTTGGCTTAACGATTTTCCTTTACTCCCTATCTCCCATCTTTGGGTTTTTTGTTAGAGGTTCGGAGTCAATGCTTTAAATGGCAAGTACGTTTCCAAGGTACATTAAATCTTTAGACTGGTTCAAAAGCTGTGACGTGCCTATCTTCTTAGGAGTATGCACAATGCATAGTGTGACCTAAGTGCCGTGGGTTAACCTACCCTTCACACTTTACAGATACAGAGGACTACAAACGGAGTTTAAAAATGATATGAACTATTATTATCAAACATTAATTGGTCCGCTTTGAATTTGATGTATTGTAAATGAATAATTAGAAAACGGAAATCCCCTTACTAGCCAAAGGCAAATTTTAATTAGTAAAGGAAATTTTTAATACCGTCTTAATAAGATTTAATAGAAGAACAGAGAATAATCCATTACTCCTGACGGAGATTAATTTAAAACTCAGAAATGTATATATAGAGAATTGAGAATACTGCGGAAAATGACATAATTAAAAATGTGAGTTCAAAGTAAAATCAATATTTTGTTAAATAGAAGAAAAATAAATGGGCTGATATGGAATGAATATGAAATAGGTGCAGACATAAATATATTTGATCACAATGGAATTAAAATAATATTTGTCTATTTCTTAATATATGTATTTTATGTTAAAAATAATATTAGGAAATTATTTTATTATACATTATACATATTTTAAATATTGATTTTGATACGTAGGTGTACAACACATGGGATTTTTTTTTTAATCTTGATACGTAAATTTAAATATTGAAGAAAAAACACTTACTTGGTACCTACTTCATTAAGTAATGTATCATTTAAATAATTTAAAAAATATATATTTTAATAATCAAAGAGTATGAAATCATTAGTAATAAATAGAGTGGCCTTTTTAAACAGATACTTCATATTTTATCTTGATAAAAAAATCAAAATACGGTAATTTTTAGAATTTGATTTGGCAATACAAATTCAAAAATTAAATTATTAAATTTCCTAATTTGTTAAAATTAAAGAACAAACATATTTGACGTTTGATTTATCATTTGCAGATATTACCACAGAATAAGTATTAATAAGTTCTTAGATGTTTAATCGTTTCATAAATGTTTGGCTGGTGCTGAATTTTTCTAATAAAACTGTAACAGTTTATAATTTCAGACCATTCAATCACTTGTTGGTTAAAGCTAATTTTAATTAAATAAAATTCTGATGTAGTATTTAATCGCATTAACTAAAAAATATAGCAATTTTCACCATCTTTTCATTCAATGCTAATCGTCATCCACAACTACACATCTTTCTTAACTAATTGATAAATCTAAATTACTTACAAATAGTTACATATGCAAAACAGCCCTAAAACGTCACGTTTGGTGTGGCTTCATTCACAAATTTCAAGTAAACACTGCATAGAGGTGTGTCAGGTTTTCAGATTTTCCTCCCCACCACCGTGTCTCAAAGTATTTTCATAATTTTGCGTATGATTTTTTTATTAAATTGATAAAACTGTTTCGGCTTTCGAGAAAGATGATATTGTCCTCCGGGGTTCTTTTGTTTATTTTGATTGCCTTTTTTATTGAGGGAATATTTCAAGCACAGGATTGGACTCTGTAAAGTAGAACTTTTCTATATATATAGTTTAATCGAACGACCGCAAAAGATTATTTTGGGCTAGATCGAAATAATTTACATCGACGACTCAGTACATATTCTTTATAACTATTATAAATATTTTGGATTAGTTTTTTTTTTTTTGTTTTTTCATTAGTAGGTATGCTTATTGTCATTTAGTCGTACACAGCTTCATCTCTAATTATAACTATCTTGGAATATTTTCTGACAACATAAAAGGTAAGAAGAAGAAAAACTATACAGAGTGGATATCTTAACTGAAATAAATTCGCTAGCAGGAAGGTTTTCCAAAATTTTCCGAGATACGTCAACGTTTTAATATATTAACTACATTTTGCAAGCAATTTGAAAAATATAGCCCTTCGGAGGTAGCTGAAACCACCCTCAACATGTTTTTTTTTTCAAATGAAACCCTTTGGCTTGTGACTCTTCATTGCAAAGCTGATGGAACGAGGAATTCAGCGTAGGTACTTATCAAATTTTAGTTTCTAGTGCGTTTTGGGGTTGCATAAAATCAAAACGTAATTTAAAAGTATAATTTATTTTCAAAGTAACAATTGCTAAAAATGTTTTTTGTTTAGTTTTGGAATGTAAACCTTACTTTTTAAATGTCATCACAAAAAATTCCAATCCATTTTTTTCCACAACTGCACAGGGACTCCGTGTCATAAAAAATTCTACCGGTCGCTTCAATCCTATCGATTGGCACTCCGTGTCTCCAAATAATCGCCAGGAGTCGACTGTAAATATCGCCACGAAGCGAGACGTCATACATTTTTGTTTTGATTTTAAAACATATGACATTGGATTTAATTTAAAATGAAAAAAAAGTAACAAACGTAAAAATAGGAATTACGGTAAAGCCATTAGCTTTGTTGTTAAATCAAGTGAATTTTTTATTGTGGTGTGTGGTGTAAACATTATAATAGGTTTATTCTGCCATATTTTTTTAACAGCAAAATCTGCTAGGTCCGAGGCGAATCTTCCTGCTGAAGAGGCACATACAGCCACAGCATCAGTATAAAAAAGATAATAATTTTAAATCCTTAATCCAGGATATTTTTCCAATAAAATAATTTTACAGTATGATACTTGACTGCCGACAGAGGTCTCCAAACTTACTTAATAATGTCATTGTAAAACTATGTTTAATAAATAATGTATCAGATTTTTATTTTTAATCTTTTATTGTAAATAAGTTTGGAAAAGGTCACAAATAAATTAAATTTAAGTAAATGTGATCTTTTCCAAAAAAACCGATTCACTTATTTTTCTCTTCATTTGGTCGCAGGATTTCAACATGGGTACAATCTACTGCCCCAATTATCCCTGGAAAATTTCTTGCTACTATAAAAACTAACTAAATTTGTTGTTCTTCCTGTAGAGTTCTAGGAAACCGAATCCATTCCCCTGAGAAGGTGTTTATAATGGCCGTTTTTCTCTTTTAGCTCTCGACGTAATTCCATTTTATACTGGGACATATCTTTATTTAATCGAAATAACTTACATCTTACATTTTCTACAGTATGGTTCAAATGAAAGGAATAAATTCATTATAATGGAAGTAGCTGGTTTTTCGAAAAAATGCTCGGACAGGTCAATTTTGATTACTCAAAGCGCAATTTTTTAAATAGAATTCAATTTTCCCCCACTTCCCATTTTTGGGCAGTGACGTCATTGACAATTTTTTTAAATGGTAACCTCAATTTTTTTTTCTTGATTTTGATAGATCTTGCAATTTCCTACTCGGAAACATAATATTAGAAATATCTTACATAACATTTTTTTTTTAATAGAAGACATTTAAAGATCAGATACATAAATTTTTTTTATTTTGAGAACACAATAAATGAATAAAAGATAATTATTTGTAATTAAATGCTTAATCTAACAAAATAATAATAAAAAAAATAATAATAATAAAAAGAATTTGTGAAATTGTCATTAAATTCTTTTTATTATTATTATTATTATTATTATTTTTTTAGATTAAGCACTTAATTACAAATAAATATCTTTTATTAATTTATTGTGTTTCAAAATAACATAAAATTTATGTATCTGATCTTTAAATGACTTTTTTTCAAAAAAAATTGTTATGTCAGATATTTCAAATATTATGTTTCCGAGTAGGAAATTGCAAGAGAATTGTACGAGAAATATGGACAAAGCGCTCCACGCTTTTTTCACATTAATACTAGCATTTTCCATTTATTATTGTTTTAAGCTTATTTGAATAAAAGCGAGTTAAAAAAATTATTTTTAAATTTTTAGTTTGCTACCTATGCTCTAAAAGCGTGTTTTTAGTTTTTTTAAACTATATTTATTTTTACTTTTTAGTTCGATTAATTATTAAAAAAAATTGCCGAAAAAAAACAATTATTTTTTTTTAGAACCCACGATCGGTGAGTCGACGTAAGCGAAGACCCGCGCCTTAGACTGCTCGGTCAACGAACGAACTTGAGGTAGTGGGATATACTGACAGTAATAAGCCACTTGCTTTTAGTCCAAAGGAGAGTTGCAAACATACATACATACAGGTGAAGCTAATAAAAGCTTGTTAAAAAGAGCCAAGTACGAGTCTCAATCGCACATGAAGGGTTACGCACCATCGTACAAGATTTAATACTATGTAAGTACCTACTTTTTAAATACTTTATTATTAAGATCAAGCAAAAAAAGCCAAACAAAAGTCCTTTATTTTCTTTTTTATGATTTGGTGTTATAGTGGCAACAGAAATGCACATTCTGTGAAAATTTCAACTGTCTACCTATTACAGATCATGAGATACAACCCGCTTATAGACAGACGGACAGCGGAGGCTTAGTAATAGGGTACAGTAGGTTACCCTTTGGGTACAAAACCCTAACAAGGTTTACTATGCCTCCAGTGAATAGAGACGCTAATTTTAATCAATTAAGTGAATTTGAACGAGTTAGGATTATAGGGCTGTGGGAAAATTGATAATAGGATAATAGGAGAATAGGGTACTTTGAGTTTAGAATGATTGGACCACAGAGTAAAGGCAACAACGTCGTACAGGTACTGGTACTGTCCGAAGAACTACATACCATGAAAAATGCCTTTTAAGAGTAAATGTTCTTAGATACCGATTTTCTACCTCTAGGTAAGTGACACAGGAATGGCTGGCTACTACAGGACAAGGACTCTGTCTACGATCAGTCTATGGTAGGATCTAGGAGAAATAAATTAGATAAAAAGGACAATTAGTAATAAGCGAAAAAGGGGATGAAAGCGAATAATTAAATATGTTTTTGTTGTATGTCATAAGGGTTGAACAAGTGATTGTTTTAATAATTACCGCAATGTGGAGAAAATCGGAGAAAATATAAATTGTATCTGTGTAGTCAAACATCCTCCGGGAGAGGCTTTAGGATTTCTCATTATTTCTAGGTTCTGAAAGCTGTTAAGAGTTGATCTATTAAAGGTGTTATGTAAAATTTTGAAATATATCGAAGAATCAAAGTCATGTACTGTGTCTATCAGATGGTTAGCAAAATGTGAAAAACCTGTATGGTTTTGGTTCAGACATCTAGTGTGTTCATTCAATAGTGTTTTGAAAGTCATTCCTAGGTACATAGAAAGAGTTACAATTTAATTTGTAGACTTATCCGTAAAGGGAATTCATTATGTCATTAATTGCGAAAAGAAAAATAAAAATAGACTTGACGGGGTGGGTGGCTCAGTGGTAGAGCCTCTGCCTGCGGATCCAAGGGTCTCAGGTTCGAATCCCACCGTTTTTTCATTTAATTTAATTATTTAAAATTAATTCTGATGCCTTGGTAGGATTCCCCACTCGAACATTCACTGTTGGGTACTAATTAACAGTGCTGTTCCTAAAGAGGCGCTGGGAAACAACAGTAACAAAGCCTACACAGAACACGAGGCTAATAACCACAGCAGTTGACGCCGATGACACAAAAAAAAATAGACCTTTTTTAGTTTTAAAATCAATATATACAGTATAATTGAAATTTTATATCAAAGAGGTTGACTTATCTAAATAGAATTTGGTTAAACACACAACTTAGTTATAATGTTGTTTGGTTCTTATTTCTCATTATAAATCAGCACAAAATAATTAAAACGTAATACACAACAAAATAACCTACTTTTTTGGAAACTAAATAACTTAAGAAGCGATATTAACAAACTACAACATGTCGTTGATAATAAATTAATATTATTTTTTATTTGTCAATACAATGAATGCATATGTATTTAACAATACAAGAAAGTATTGTTGGTTGCCTAGATGTCATTAATTTTTTACCAAAACACAATTTTATAAATAATCTAGTCAAAATATTGTAATACGTTACGGAATGCAATTTTATGTAATTCGTTCATATTGTGGAATTTCCCTCTGCCCGTCATGTAACTCGTTACATAAAATAAGGCATTTCGTAACTGGTTGCATAAATAGTCCTTTCAGGGCCATTTGCACTGCTAGTAGTTAAGAAATAAGTGAAGCTTAAAATGACATATTTAATGGAAAGTTGTCACTTTAAGCTTAGCTTATTTTTTAACGACCAGTGATGCAAATGGACCTTAGTTATTTTCTCTTTAGTTTGCCTAATTCTGCCTCTTGTATCCCTCTCGTACTGTCTCCCTTTTTCTGCTTCCATGACTTTGTTTTTGGTAGTCCCAGATACCACACGACGTCTCAAAGACGTCTTTTTTGTATCTTTGTTTAGTCTCAATCTTCTATGACGTTATTAAAACGTCTATAAGATGTCTGACAAACGCCATAATTAAGACGTATTAATGTGAGAGCTCAAAGACGCGTTTAAGAAGCCTTAAAGGCAACTGCAAAGAGAAAGAGAAAAATCAATCTAAAGCTAAAGAAAATAACTCTTAGTGACCTGTGATTAATAGATATTTTATCAATAAATATTTTTAATTCTATTTTTTGCATTCTTTATAACCTACAAGGTTATTCTAATAATTTTAATAACCAAGATATTCGACGTCCTCCGTGCACGACGATACCCATTTTAAAATTATTTTATATTATTATAGACAGGTTATAGAATTAGCAAAATAAAAATAATGAACGTGTTATTTATGGCTTATTTAAGTCTAACCATCTTAAAGATGTCTTATTTATGGCTTATTTGTGGCTTGACAAGAACAATATGTCATTAATAAGATGTCTTATTTGTGGCTTATTTAAAGCTTTACAGTACCATTATAGGCTATTAATAAGTAGTTTTAAAGACGTCTTATTTATGGCTTATTTAAGGATTCACAAAACCATTATAAGCTATTAATAAGTTGTCTTAAAGACGTCTTACTTATGGCTTATTTTAAGCTTCGCAAGACCTTTATAAGCCATTAATAATACGTCTTATTTATGGCTTATTTAAGGCTTTACATGACCATTATGGGCTATAAATAAATCGTTTTAAAGACGTCTTATTTATGGCTTATTTAAGGCTTCACAACACTATTATAAGCCATTAATAAGACGTCCTAAAGAAGTCTCCTTTTGTAACATCAGACGTCTCCTAAGACGTTTTTCAGGAAATACAAGACATCTTAAAGACGTCTCATGTCTTATGCTAGACGTCTTAAAGACGTATTTAAGACGACTTTGTGCTATCTGGGGTGTATCTTCATTTATTCTTATATTGTGTCCATATCAGTTCAAATGTTTTTGTACAATCGTTTTAATTATTGGTTTGATTTGTAGAGTATCTCTTATACTACTCATTTTATGTAGTTTTTCCAGCTATTTTTCTCGGTTCTTTAATTTCCGCTGCTTTATTTATATGTTTTGTTTTTCTGGTCTAGGTTTTTGCTTTCGTAGGTAATTGTCGGTAGCAATATTGATTTGTATGATTTATTACGGAGATAAGAAAACGACTGAATTTAGAACCTATACGGAAAATGAAAACGAGAGACCCGTCGGACCAGCATAGGAAGCAAGAGGAAACGAAAACCTACTAAATAATAAAAAGAATATATATTTAAGTAATATTATAAATGTCGAATTTTAGTCTCAAGAAATACAAGATACATATTTCCTTGTAGTCTCCAGAAATAAACGATATATATTCCCTTTCTGTATACCGAGACTCTAGTGAGAGATGTGTCGCCTGGGGTTTGAACTTAACTAAAGTTACCTGGTATCAGATTGTCAAAAAGTGCTAGAGTCACCTAAATACTTGGATTGGCCGTTTGTACACCCTTGGATAGAATAATGTCCAGACAATAGGGGATCCTTGAAACGGTGATGTATGGATAAGGTAAGGTGAGTATTTATTTTTATGTTTAAAATATAATAAGTGATATTAATTATAACCTATAATGCTTACTAGGTATGTAATGGGGTCTTTGGGTGAATATGCCTGTTTCTAAGCAAAGAATACCTAAGTAAGAATCGAAGTAAACTGTAATTATGATTTTTTTTAAATCCAAATAATCGGAAGAGTTTCCAGCTAGAACAACTCTTAGTAGGTATCGATAATAACTAATTTTACGAAATTAAAACTATAAGAAATTACAAATCTGCCATGCGAATCTCATGAACTCTTTAGGAAAAATGTCAGATTTAACCTTACTCAGGTATTTCCTGTTTCAGAACTTAGTTTAAATTACCTATTTTTGAATTAATTAGGTAAGAAGTGAGATAGATAGCTTTTTGTGTGGAGAGAAAAAGAAAGAGAAATTTCTCATTACAATCCTTGGAAACACATACCTACCAACAGATCTGTGCAAGTAAGACTGAGCAGATTACGCCTAGGTCAGACAAGACTTACGCACGGTTATCTAATCTCTAAAACTGCCCTCCCTAACTGCGAACTGTGTAACTTACAACTCACAGTTAAACACTTTATGATACAATGCCCAAAATATCAAGCTGATCCATCAAAAACTGATTTAAATAATAATTTAAAACTAGTTCTAGGTGAAAATAATAATGTAACCAATATTTTCAATTAATTAACCAACATTAACCTATTATCCAAAATATAATGTTACACTATGTCGCTAAAAACCCTAGAGGTTGATGCGACTTTTTTGAAAAATAAAAAAAAAATACTCTATACCAAATGGACTTTTATGTTACTCCAAGAATCATTTCATGAAAGTTTTATTGCACAAGAATGATTGACACATATCAGATGTCATCATTGTCATATAAATAAACCCATTTTTAAAATAATAAATATGAAATTAATTTCTAACTTAGTAAGGTAATAAAAATATGTACATCTTGAAGGCTTACGTCATACTTCATACTTCTGTATTGTAATCATACTTTTAGATGAATCGTCTCAGGAAAATAAATTAAGAAAATCAGAAAAAGAAAAAACAAGGACTAAGAAGAATGGATTATAAAAGACTTCAACTGCGAAAGTTCAACTAATTTCAAGTAAGATAAATTTATCTTCATGAAAATTCTCTTTTGCTAAATATTAAGTAATTATTACGATATAAATAATGGTACTTGTTACATAAATTCTTATAATCAGGATATTTATTGTAAGAGCGTTATAATCCTGTAACAAACAGGGACACGACCGTGTAACCAAAGTATTAAAAGAAAGACCCATGAATCTGACCCAGGTAAGTAATACAGTAAGAAATAAAAAGAAGTGGAGAAAATTCGTACACGGTAGTTAAAATTAGTTAAACAAAATTGTACACCCTACACTTTCAGGTAGACAGCGTTAGATTACATATAAAATGTAATTTATTAATTTCTAGCAATTTCTATTCCCCCCAGCATGGTTTTCTGTATTCAATTCAATTTATTCAATTTATTCAAATTCAAATAGTAATAAAGTACAAATAATAATAATAATAATATTTTAAGATTAATATAGGTCACACAAGACTTACGCACGGTTATCTAATCTCTAAAACTGCCCTCCCTTACTGCGAACTGCGTAACTTACAACTCACAGTTAAACACTTTATGATACAATGCCCAAAATATCAAGCTGATCCATCAAAAACTGATTTAAATAATAATTTAAAACTAGTTCTAGGTGAAAATTATAATGTAACCAATATTTTCAATTAATTAACCAACATTAACCTATTATCCAAAATATAATGTTACACTATGTCGCTAAAAACCCTAGAGGTTGATGCGACTTTTTTGAAAAATAAAAAAAAATACTCTATACCAAATGGACTTTTATGTTACTCCAAGAATCATTTCATGAAAGTTTTATTGCACAAGAATGATTGACACATATCAGATGTCATCTTTGTCATATAAATGAACCCATTTTTAAAATAATAAATATGAAATTAATTTCTAACTATGGAGGGTAGAGGAAAGGAGAACAATCTCTGTATACAAAAAGTGTCCCTCAAAATGTATACAATTAAGATGGCGCTTCTGTGCCCAGGGGACGTCGACAGTCGATAATTCAGATCACACAATGACACCAATGATGTATATAGTAATAAATATTGCTCAACCATAAAAAACTAAAAACTACACCGTGAAAAGTGACTGATCGTAGAAGAGTAAGTGTTCTGTGATCGTACATAAATTTTGACAATACACGACAATAGTCAAATTTTATTGAAAAATAATAATATAAACAATAAATAATTCTTATGAATGAGCAATCTATATGACTATATAGCATTGGATTTTGTCCCCTGGCTACACGAGCGCCATCTTAATTGCATACATTTTGGTGGCCACTTTTTAATATAAAGATCCATATAAGATTGTCCTCCTTTTTTCTACCCTCCATATTTCTAACTTAGTAAGGTAATAAAAATATGTACATCTTGAAGGCTTACGTCATACTTCATACTTCTGTATTGTAATCATACTTTTAGATGAATCGTCTCAGGAAAATAAATTAAGAAAATCAGAAAATCAGTAAAAGAAAAAACAAGGACTAAGAAGAATCGATTATAAAAGACTTCAACTGCGAAAGTTCAACTAATTTCAAGTAAGATAAATTTATCTTCATGAAAATTATCTTTTGCTAAATATTAAGTAATTATTACGATATAAATAATGGTACTTGTTACATAAATTCTTATAATCAGGATATTTATTATAATCCTGTAACAAACAGGGACACGACCGTGTAACCAAAGTATTAAAAGAAAGACCCATGAATCTGACCCAGGTAAGTAATACAGTAAGAAATAAAAAGAAGTGGAGAAAATTCGTACACGGTAGTTAAAATTAGTTAAACAAAATTGTACACCCTACACTTTCAGGTAGACAGCGTTAGATTACATATAAAATGTAATTTATTATTTTCTAGCAATTTCTATTCCCCCAGCATGGTTTTCTGTATTGAGTACTATATCCTGTTAGATTGTTTTGCTCTGTATCTATTTTCTTGTCAGTTGTTTCACCATTTGTTTTCCTTGTCCTTAAACAATTGCAAATTATTACTGCTCTATCAGTATTTGTTAAATTTCTTTGTTTTTTATTGACCTCCCATTTTTTTTCTGGAATAAAGGATTCGTATTCATATTTACTACTTTTTTAGATTTATTATGTCCATATATCTATCGTTTTCTAGATTTTCTCAGGATTTTCGGATATTTGGGTCATATTTTCAGCATATAGCAATCCATCTAATTTTGAAGAGATTACATTCTTGTAACCATTTAATAAATTATAAACATTGTATATTTTTCTCGTCTTTTGAGTATTCTCTCCATTACTATAATATTTGCCTTAAGCTATCTCCCTGTTTGATTCCTTTTTGTAATTCAAATTCACTTAATTTCATCCATTTGTGCAGCCCTTGCTTTATTATATGCATTCTTTATTACTTTAATTCAATTATAATAAACTTAAATCTGAAACGTCTGAAGAAATGCTTTGTTCACCATCTAGATACTTATTTCAGTGTACCTATTATTATAAAAAAGAGAAAAGTGTATTGTTAAATTGCTACAAATAGTCGAGGCTCATACAATTTCTTCCTGCTGGAAGGATTAAATCCGGTCCTGATGCATCTGCTCTGATATTGACGCATTCTGGACCAAACTGCCTGCAGCATACGCGCTTGCGTTGCGTCGCTTCTCACCGAAACTCGTTTATTTGTTGAATAAAATGAATGTTGCCAAATATTACCGTTTTTATTCGATTTTCTTATTTTTACTTTCCTATCTGTATACAGATATAAGGAAAGTATAGGAATCATGATTTTTTTCGACCTCGAGTTTTCGACGGATTTTTACGTTTTGAGGTCCCCTGAATCCGTTTTGACTATTTTCGCGATGATGTCTGTGTGTGTGTGTGTCTGTGTGTGTGTCTGTGTGTGTGTGTGTGTGTGTGTCTGTATAACGCATAACTCATGAACCGATACATAGAAAAACACCAAATTTTAAACTTAAGCTTTGTTTTAACGTCCAATGAGCTGATTAGATTTTGGGCAGAGTCGGAACATCTGGGGGGGTATTTTATAGGTGGTCATTTTTATATTTTATGGAATATATCTGTTATTTACGTTTGGAGAAGAAAATTCTTCAAACAAAAGTTACTTCTAATATAATTATCTATAATTTTTGTTTTATGCAAAATTTTCCTAAAATGGTCCGTATTCGAGAAATTTGACAAAATGTAAAAAAAATAATTTTTTATAAAAATTGTTCAAATAAAAGTTGTTTGTAATATAATTCTCTATAATTTTTATTCTATACATAATTTCTCTAAAATGGACCGTATTCGAGATATTTGAGAAAATGTGTAAATTTCGAATTTTGAAGAAAACTCAAAAACGGATAAAGAAAAAAACATTAAATTTTAAACATAAGGTTTATTTCGGCCTGACGTGAAATGATTAGATTTTGGACAAAGTCGGAACATCTGGGGGGGTACTTTATGAGAGGCCGTTTTTATATTTTATGGAATATATCTGTTATTAATGTTTGAAGAAAAAAATTGTTCAAATAAAAGTTACTTCTAATATTATTATCTATAATTTTTGTTTTATGTAAAAATTTCCTGAAATGGTCCGTATTCGAGAAATTTGACAAAATGTGCAAAATTCTGATTTTTATGAAAGTTTTTGAAATAAAAGTTGTTTGCGATATCGATCTCTATAATTTTTGTTTATACATGATTTTTCTAAAATGGACCGTAATGAAAAAATTGTAGGAAATTTAAATTTTTCAGTATTTTCGTTTTCCATGAATATCTATAGAAAAATGTTTCGAGGTAGATGTATGTGGACAATGTATATATTTAGTTTATCCTCTAAACATTTATAGAGATGCTGCAATAGGTTGTACAAAATAACCGGAAAAGCCTATAATAACTAGATAGGAAAGTCATGTGTTGGACACATCAGATTTTTTATCTGATGTAGGTAATAATTTTATGTGAATAAAGGTCTTATCCTGAATCTTTATTAAAATTAACCAATATTTGATTTATTTTCTTTGATAATTTGTAAATCTACGTATTTCCATATATCTACAATGCGTGACATAAGTAACGAATAAATTTTCCATGATTTTATTTATTTAAGAAAAATACGTCAATATCTGTTTTAAAATAAAACTCTGTTTCATGTCAACTTTAGTTCTTATGTCAACACTCTAAGAGGAGTGGATATGCTCTTAATATTATAAATTTTAAAATCTAATGATAAATAAAAAGCCATAAATAAAACAAACCATTTTAAAATAGTTACCTATGTGCAAATCTTTAAAATATAGTAACGTCAATGTCAATTCAGAGAAAACATTTATGGAATCGATAAAAAAACACAAAAAGAATGTAATTTTATCAAGTTTAAAATAATTCAATAACTGTTCGTAAATTATTGTTCAACTCTAATAAACATTCATTACAATGACGTTTCTAAAGTATGGGAAATACCGGAACTACCCCAAGTCTATTCGCTTTCTTTATTGTTTAAATGTAAAAAGGATCAATTTATTAAAAAAAATTATATTTTGATATTTCAATTGTTAAACGATTTAGTGATCAATCAAAAACTTTACTCCTAAACGTCGTTTCCTATTTTAAGAGACACAAATCTATTTGTGAGGCTCTTGGAAAGAGGTACAGTCAAATAGCTGCACAAGCATTAAATATTTCGCAAAAAAACTATGTATAGACAAATTCTGATACAGAGTATGTTAAATTAATGTCTAAAAAAGTAAGCCAAAGTAAAACAAAAGTCAATTCTTTAATAATAAGTAAGTTGATGCAAGTTATATACAGTGAGCATCATACGTCTTACCCCCCCCCTAACTAACTCGTTACTGGAGTCTTGTGAGGAAAATCGCCGAGACACATCGATTTTTGATTTCTACCATGTACATTTTTGTATGAATACTTTATCCTTAATTTCATCCCTTACTGGACGGGAGCAACCCTTTCGAAAATTTTAAATGGCATGGGGTGGTGAGTAATAGCTCATTTGAAAGAGGGTTTTATTATCTATTCAACCGTACAAAAAAAATTTGAAATTTGCTTCATTACGTGTTGATTAATTAATGTTTAAAAATAACAAAACATCACAAATAAGAAAGCAACCAAACTAACAGTGACCTTATATAATGGCAAAAGTCTTACTTCACGTCTGAACCAAAACCGATATCATGCAGGGTCGAATTTTAATTCTAAGGATGAGTGCGCTACGTTAATTTCAGTTATTCTGAAACAATAGTTAGTCGAGAATTAATGAAGCAAATTTCAAAAATTTTTGCACGGTTGAATAGAGAATAAAACCCCCTTTCAAATGAGCTATCACTTACCACCCCATGCCATTTAAATTTTTCGAAAGGGTTGCTCCCCTCCAATAAGGAATGAAATTATGGGTAAACTATTTATACAAAAATGTACATTGTAGAAATTAAAAATCGACGTGTCTCGGCAGTTTTCCTAACAAGACTCCAGTAACCAGTTAGATAGGGGGGTAAGACTTTTGATGCTCACTGTATAATATTACATGGGATTTCCTATGTCCTGCTTGACGATGCAACACTCGGTATATTGCAAATTCGAAATAATAGTTATGACATAGCGGTGTTCTTCTTACCCAGACAGCACACGATGTCCATTGGACGTCCATTTTTTGTCCAAATAATGTCCTGAATGTCCATGAACTTCATATGGACATCCATTTTCCGTTATCCAATGGATATACTTGACAAAATTATACCTATTTATTTGAATATTACTAAATTGCAAAATTTTAAATTGAATAGGGGAAGTTGGCCTAAAATGACATACTCGGCTAAAATGACATAGATCGACTATTGCCGTACACAATCGTGTTAGACACTAGCAGATATATTATGCGCACTCAAGGGCACGCTTCAGTCAGCCTCTGTTAGTGAGAGATACTATATCGGAAGAATTATACTAAATATTGTCGGTTAACCTAACAACGGCCTTATAAGTTTTTTGTGTGTCTGTGTTATTAGTTTATAATTAAATATTTCTTATCAATAATTGCATGAATTGTTACGGAGTCTTAAAAGGTAAGTTTGTTCACTAGAGTTTAGCATTTTTATTTTTAAAAAACTACGTTAATAGAAACTTAGTGTTGTTGTTTTAAAAAAAGATGACTTTGCGGGTAGAATGACATACCTTTGGTCCGGGTAAAATGACATACTATGTCATTTTGCCCCGAAATGTTGTATTCTGCTGAAGTATTTATTTTATAACAATAAACAATGTTTGTTGTAGTTGTCGTTGCACAGTAGCTAAATGTCATTCATTTGTCATTTATTTTATAGAATAAAGCCAAATTTAATTGTTTTAAGCAGAACAAGATTAGGTTATGGTATTTCGACAAGTGTGCTCCAAAAACTCTGGTAGGATCAGTCCGCAGTGGCAGTGGTTATTATTTGTCACAACCACAAAGGCTGTTAAAATTATCAAAATTTTATTTGACCTATAAACTCCCTAATAATTGTTTACCAAACTGTTGTTTCTAAAGAATTGAAATTTTTTTACAGATGGTCGGCAAATACAAAAGAAAAACCAACAGACAAAGTTGGAGTGAAGAATCCATGAGCCAGGCTATTCGAGCAGTAGAGAACAACGAAATGGGCTGGTTAAAGGCAGCAACTCAATTTGGCGTACCGCAAGCAACGTTACGGAGGCGGTGTAAAAATGGTAAAAACAAGATTGTTCAGGGTTCAAATAAAGGTCTTGGCAGACACCGAACAACATTTAGTGCCGATGTTGAAAGGGAACTTATTGATCACGTCAAACTCTTAGAATCTCGCTTCTTTGGGTTATCAGCTACAGATCTCCGAAGGCTTGCCTACCAAATTGCAGAACGCTATAATTTGGAGCATCGATTTAATAATGAAACCTTAATGGCAGGCTGGGATTGGTTAGCTGGTTTTCGGAAGCGTCATCCAGACATAAGTTTGAGAAAGCCAGAAGCGACCAGTGCTACCCGTGCAATGGGTTTTAATAAGCCGCGAGTACAGTCCTTTTTTGAAATTTACACCAAAACTATTTCTGAGAGTAACATTTTTTTCATTACAGTTCATCAAATTTCTAGAGGCTTTCGACGGCTAGACAGAGAAAGCACTACTGACAGGCATCCCGACGGATTTACGCAATGAAAGTACACTCTGCGCATCAAGTATTTCACTATTTCATTCAGACGTAAATGTCAGATGTAAATTTCGCTAAAACATTTCTTTTATTTTCGTTTGTGTTTTTTGCTCATTACAGTTTAATAGAACCTAAGTATGGAGTTTAATAGCAAATTAAGAGGCCGCGTGATTAACAGTCAATCTCGCGAAATAATAGCCAATGTTATAGAGTTTATAAGAAGAGAAGGAAACTTTAATTCACCTTCAATACCATTTAAAAATGTAAATGATCGTGTTGCTGCAGCCACAGGAGTATCTAAAAACACTGTCGTCCGCATTTCTGGAGAGAAAAAAAGAATCGATAACCGTGAGATATCGGAATTTTCATCACCAAGAAAAACCATTAAAAAACCAAAAACAGTTAATGATATAGATGAAGCTGCACAAGAATCAAATTTTATTTTTTTATTATTAGATAGCTATTTTTGTTTCTGAGTTGTGTTCATTTACAGGCTCAATTTTTTTCCGTTTCTCCTTTTTGATTTTATATGGGGTTTCAAGTTGTTTTTTACTTATTTCGACGTAAATCACAACAACACACTTTTTTAATAAAGCAAACAAGTGTTAAGAGGTATATGTACGTGTAAACTACAATTACAAAAAATTGATATGAAACCCATGAAACCACCAACAAAAATGTAAAGCTAGCTTCCGTACTAGAACATGGTGTCATTCGTCGAGATAATTTATCGTTTTGTTTAATAGATCAAGAAATGTAAATATTCCCCTGTTATTTTTTATAAAATTATAAGAGAAATAAATTTTTTTCTAAATAGTATAGTTTATTATTTTGTAGAAAAATAAAATTTCGAAAATTTTAGTAATGTTTCAGAAACAACCGTTATTAATAATAGGTATCATTTTCCTTAATAAGGTAGAAATAAAATATAAACTATTTCCACGATTTACAAAGGCCTACAAAAAAATTATAGGTATTTTCCGCTATCCTATAAAATTTATATTTTCTGACTCAATTTCAAAAGGTTGAAGGAATTCCAAAACACCTTTTATGGCATAATAATTATTTTCAATTCTACATACTATCTTTAGCTGCTTTTAAAAACGTTCTAAGAAAGTCCAATCAGACCAATTTAATCCCTAAACTATTCCACACTTTTAAAATTTAATTACCTAAAAATATTAAAAACTATTTAAAATAACTTGTTTAGCAGACTGTACAATAGCTATCTTAGTCACACGTAGCGCATTCTCTGTCTGGGCGTCGAACACCTCTAGAAATTTGATGAACTGTAGAATATATAACGCGGATGAAAGCGCATTGTCTACTGTGCAAAAGCCGCCAAAATTTTTTGCTACCACCGGTAAAAAACAGGTTGGTGCATTAACAAGTGCGGAAAGGGGATTACATGTAACAGTGGTATGTTGTATGGGAACAACTGGCCATTTTGTGCCACCGGCGCTGATATACCCCCGGAAAAATATGAGCTATAGATGGAGCTCCCCTTGGAACCATAGAAAAAGGTTGGATGACCGGACCTTTGTTCTTAAAGTGGTTGCAGCATTTTTCCCAATATGTTAAACCTATCATACAGGATAAAGTTCTTCTTATCGTGGATGGTCACGCAAGTCATAAGTACTTGGAGGTACTTGAATTCGCCAAAGCTAACGGTATAGTTCTTCTTTGCCTACCCCCACACTGTACCCACAGGGTACAGCCATCTTGATGTTTCATTTTTTGGTCCGCTCAAGGTATTTTACGATCAAGAAATTTCCAAATGGCTAAGGAACATCCAGGAAGAGTCGTTACTCAGTATCAAATTGGTTCACTTTTTGCAGTAGCCTATGAAAAAGCAGCCACGATGAAAACAACAACAAGTGGTTTTGGGAAATCTGGACTTTTCCCTGTAAATTCTGACATATTCGAAGAACATGAATATGCTCCGAGCGAAACAACGAATTATTCCGTCACCAATGATGCTCAGATGGAAAATAATGCTCCCACAGAAAACCAAGCAATAACAGAAGATTTTATTCCTTCTACTCCAGAGAAACCAATTTTCCACCATTAATAAACCCATCATCCGTAGCCCTCAGCCTGGAACGTCAACTTACTATACTCGTATACCTGAGCGTCTTAACTCTAATATTCCAGTTCAAGAAGTCTCCTCAACTATAAGAGTAAATCCTACTACATCTAATAGACAGGCTATAGCAGAAATATTCCCAATTCTTGTTGGAACTCGCGAAAAAGAAATCAGAAGAAAACAGAAAACTCAAGGAGCCGCTAATATGACAAGCACTCCGTTTCTTGAGGAAACTCGAAAGAAAGCTGAAGAAAAGTTGGCAAATGAAAGGCACAAGTCAGCCAGAACTGTGAAACAAAGAGTAAAATTCGATACTGAAGATGCATATGAAGAGTCTAACCCATTTCATGACTACAGTGATGATGACGATGCTTCTTGCATCTACTGTACAGAACTCTATTCTAAGTCAAGAAGTAAAGAAATATGGATTAAATGCTTAATCTGCAAATTGTGGGCACATTGTGAGTGTGCAGGCGTTAGCACAAAAACAAAACAATTTATTTGCGATGTATGTACCTAATATAGATAAGTATTTGAAACTTTGTTTTATATTTCTAGACTTTTTTAAAATAAATAAGCAATAAAAACAGTTAAATTTGAACTATGTCATTATACCCGTATATCTGCCTAAAATGACACAGTATGTATGCATTTTTTTTACCAAAATATACAATATGAAATTAACTTTTGAAAACGCTGATTTTCGTTATGCCATAACAATGCATATTGTCTGAGGTACCTGTTTCACTATTTGGAAACTGATTTATCTCTTTTCTTTTTCATAGAGGTGCTAAAAAGAAAATGGTATGTCATTTTAGGCCAACCTCCCCTATATTTAAAACTTCGCTTATCTGTAGCCTCTTCTCATATTTTAACACATAGTTAATTCTTATGTAGGTGTCGGTCTATATATTAATTAAACTTTAAAAAAATATTAATATTTGGATGTGGAGGGAGACAATAGGTGCTAAATTTGGAGTAAAATGACTCGTATGTATTGATAGTTCTACAAATAGAAAAAGTTTTAGCTGTCCATATTTTGGGTGGAAACATAGAATTAGTATCTATATATGTATCCATTAAATAGTCACAAAACTGAATAATTCTTTCATTATCTGGTTTCTCGGCCATGAAATATTCAACAAATGAGGCCTCTACTTCATTTGGAGATAAGAAGGACAGCCCTAATATAGGATGCAGCCATCTTCCAATAGTGGAATTAATGTCATTGTAATCTGTGCTCAAACTAAGTTGTTGTATATTGCGCCACCTAATAAAAAACTATTTTAAACTTTTACATGGGCACCCATAAGTTTTATTTCAAGGGGAGACAAAACCGTTATTATAGGGGGGAGGGGAGGAATATATTATAAATAATTTTATTTAAAAATGTTATATATACATTAAAATTAAATGATTAAATGTTTATATCTGAATAACGTGTCAGAAATGTGAGTATTTATTATGAGAAGGGTAGTACTCACCATGATTGTTCAAGATGAAATTTACAACCAATTAATTGCACTTCTGGAAAAGCTTCTGACACGCTCGAGTGAATAGCTTGCTCCAAATTCAATCTTCTTTTTTATAAGATGCCACAGTCTTATATAACTTTTTTTACTATTATCTTCTAACAAGCAGAAAGCAACAGGATTATACATTTCATTTACGTATGCATGGATGGTAAAAAGTTGCAAAAAAAAATTTGCCTGTTAGTCGAATGTAATATTAACAAACAATACGTCTTGTTCGCACATAAATTCAATATTTGATGTACAAGAGAACACTACAATGTTAGTCTCAATATCATTAATTAGGAGAAATGCTTGGCCTTTTGCGCCGGTAATTTCCACACTGTTTAAAGAAGTATTAATTTATCTTACTGATTTAGGTAACTTTGGCACTAGTTTTAATCGGGAATGTTTATTATTATTACGAATGTATCTAATGTCATTGAGGTTTATACTGTCTAAAGATTCATTTTTTTCCTGCCAATTCCTGATGAATTAATTCAGAAGATCTTCATTTAAAAAATTATTATTATGAGCACCACTTTATTTTGAAAAGGCCCTATTTTCACTTATGGTACATTCGCTCAGTGCGAAATCATGGTAGGGGAAGGAAAAGCGATACTAGCGCTAACTGTGGATAATTCGTGCATTTTAGGGCGATATTTTGTAATTTTGGCGTATCATTATGAGTATACATTTTACTTATTTTTCAAAAAGTAGGTAAAAAGAATTTAAATTGTAAAAATACTAGCAAAAAAAGTGTAAATTATAAAAATGTACAATAGCAAACTGGAAATTAATTCAAAGAAATAAATGGATATCTGTACAATAAGAAGAAATATTACCTTTTTTTTGGTAATAGGGGAAAGGCGGGTATTACCGCCCAGCGGATAATACCACCCACCACTGTAAAGCTCTTATAATTCCGTTGGAAGCAGTAGATTTGGCAACATTAAAGTCACATAATCGTTCAACAAGTCTTAGAGACACCGAACGTGCATTTGAATCCACTTTCAGTTCTTTACAGGCAAGAATGTGGTTAGATGTGTCTCCGATCTAATTGTTACGCGTCGGAAAATAAGACGTAAGTACCACGTTTTTAGATAGAATCGAATAATTTTTAGATCATTATGCTATGTATTCATTTACTGTACGTCGTTTTTAATAATATCTCTAACAGACACACCAGAAAAAAAATTGTAAACAAAATGACGTAGGTGGGTAATACCGCTCACTTTGGGCAGTATTATCCTCTGAAATTTTAGTAGGGCGGTATTACCAGCTTATTTTTAATCAACCAAATGTAGTTACAGAAATGCCAAAAAACAAAAAGTAAGTCTCGAAAAAAAGCAACGTGGACTCCAGAAGCACTTCAAGCCGCTATGCAAGCAGTCAGAGATGGAATGGGTAAAAGGAAAAGTGCTAGAAAATTTGGTATAAATGATATTTTTAATACTTTTAATGGAACAATAATTTTAATTTTGTTTTCAGGAATGTACATTAGTTAATCCATATTTTCATATTAGTTAATAACATTTTATCTAAAAGTTTTACATTTTTAACTATTAGTTTTGCCTGATCAGGCATTTATTAAAAGATTGATTTAAGACTTAATATTCGTATAAAATGTAATGTCTTTTTTAGCTGCTGCTAAGAGTGACAATGGTGCTGCTTAAAAAAGTAAGCGAAATAGTCTTAAGGAAATGGCTGAGGAGGTCAACAGTAAGGAGTGCGCATAAAACCAATACATGCTTGATATTATTTATGACAATAAAAATATGTACATAGTTGCAATTATTTTATTTCTTAATAATATAGGTGGTAATATCCATCAGATGTCCGTAAATTGTTCAAAAGCAATACAAAAAGAGTCCATATATGGACCTTTCATGAAGTCCAAATGGACGTCCAGGAGTGAGACATTTATATAGTCCAATGAATGTCCATTGGATGTCCTTCAGTAAAATGCTGAACGTCCTTTGGATAGCCGATATGTCCATCAATGGACTTCCGATAGACATCCAATGGATTGACTTGCGCTGTCTGGGTATTGTAATCGGACCCTACCCACAACCCTACCCTTGTGTAAGGAAGAAGTAAAATTTTGTGTATTACTCATTTCCTTACGGATTATACATACCATATTTTTTTGTGCAATAAATAACCTTATTACTTTGTTACTTTTTTACCTAGTTCAACGAATACCTAATATTATTAAAAAAGTTAACGTATAAGTCAATCCTATTAGAAGCTAGATAACTTATGTTAATTCAACAGATAGATAACCATTTTCTTGGAAAAAATCCGACGGTTTGCCTTTTAATCATTAAAGGTTCTTTTGGAATCGGCAACGCTGCATTAATATTATCGAGATGATGAGATTGTATCAAGAAGCAAGCCGGAAAATGAAATGTATATAGAATAGAAGTTTAGGGAAAGTAAAATGGTATCAAGATTTCTATTACGTATGGTTTTATTATAAGACGCCTCTAGTTATTTTTTGATTGAAAAGAAAATTGGAATAATTTTTAACTTATTTATTTTAGAAAAATTAAAAACTAAGCCACAAAATAAGAAACAGTAAAATTGTTTTTTTATTGAAACAGAAGTTGTAGAAAAAAGCCATACTCTACGACTGTTCACATAATTAACATTATTACTTATCAACGAATATTTTGAATGCTTCAAGAAAACAAAATCTGAAATCTATCAACTGCACATAAAACATTAATGTTGAATAAGGTTAATTTATTGAACATTGCGTGAGCCCATATTAAATGGTCCTAAAAATAGGAACAAAAAACATGAGTTGAAAGGGAAAATGAAATAATTATAAGGCATTTAACAATATAAAATAAGAATAATGATAGGTTCAAGTTTCAGCACGTTATCTACAATAGATTTAAAGTTTAATAATAGATTCACGCATCCTGTCTGATTTTTATTATAAAATTTGGTAAAATTTGAGAGGTACCACTAACGGTTAGGTAGGTACCTATTTCTAACTTGATAATAAACATTTGCAATTGATGAAATTACGATTTACTGTCCAAATTTAGGGAAATATTTTGAACAAAAACAAATATTAATTATTACCTATTTATTTAGTAATCAAAAGGAATTAAAAATGTATGTTTTTTACATCATTAGCACACACATTAAAAGAGTTATGAAGAAAAATTTAAAAATACTAAATCATTTATAGAGTTGCCAACCATATCTTTAATATTACTTACTCTCTACGATTTCTCTAAAGAGGACTAAAGAAATATATAGATGAATAAGGACGAATAATAGAAATAAAAAGGGGTAAAGAGGCATAAAAAGGAATAAAGAGGGAAAATGAAAATAAAGATGAATAAACAGGAATAAACAGGATTAAAGAGGAATAAAGAGGAATTAATAGGAACAAAGAGAAATAAAGACGAATTAAAGACAAATAAAGGGGAATAAAGAGAAATGAATATAAAGGATTAAAGGAGAATAAAGAGGAATAAACAGGAATAAAGAGGAATAAAAAGGAATAAAGAGGAATAAAAAGGAATAAAGAGGAATAAAGAGGAATAAAGAGGAATAAAGAGGAATAAAGAGGAATAAAGAGGAATAAAGATGAATAAACAGGAATAAAGAGGAATAAAAAGGAATAAAGAGGAATAAAAAGGAATAAAGAGGAATAAAGAGGAATAAAGAGGAATAAAGAGGAATAAAGAGGAATAAAGAGGAATAAAGAGGAATAAAGAGGAATAAAGAGGAATAAAGAGGAATAAAGAGGAATAAAGAGGAATAAAGAGGAATAAAGAGGAATAAAGAGGAATAAAGAGGAATAAAGAGGAATAAAGAGGAATAAAGAGGAATAAAGAGGAATAAAGAGGAATAAAGAGGAATAAAGAGGAATAAAGAGGAATAAAGAGGAATAAAGAGGAATAAAGAGGAATAAAGAGGAATAAAGAGGAAAAAAGAGGAATAAAGAGGAATAAAGAGGAATAAAGAGGAATAAAGAGGAATAAAGAGGAATAAAGAGGAATAAAGAGGAATAAAGAGGAATAAAGAGAAATAAAGAGGAATAAAGAGGAATAAAGAGGAATAAAGAGGAATAAAGAGGAATAAAGAGGAATAAAGAGGAATAAAGAGGAATAAAGAGGAATAAAGATGATAAAAGAGGAAAAAGAGGAATAAAGAGGAATAAAGAGGAATAAAGAGGAATAAAGAGGAATAAAGAGGAATAAAGAGGAATAAAGAGAAATAAAGAGGAATAAAGAGGAATAAAGAGGAATAAAGAGGAATAAAGAGGAATAAAGAGGAATAAAGAGAAATAAAGATCAATAAAGAGAAATAAAGAGAAATAAAGAGAAATAAAGAGAAATAAAGAGAAATAAAGAGAAATAAAGAGAAATAAAGAGAAATAAAGAGAAATAAAGAGAAATAAAGAGAAATAAAGAGAAATAAAGAGAAATAAAGAGAAATAAAGAGAAATAAAGAGAAATAAAGAGAAATAAAGAGAAATAAAGAGAAATAAAGAGAAATAAAGAGAAATAAAGAGAAATAAAGAGAAATAAAGAGAAATAAAGAGAAATAAAGAGAAATAAAGAGAAATAAAGAGAAATAAAGAGAAATAAAGAGAAATAAAGAGAAATAAAGAGAAATAAAGAGAAATAAAGAGAAATAAAGAGAAATAAAGAGAAATAAAGAGAAATAAAGAGAAATAAAGAGAAATAAAGAGAAATAAAGAGAAATAAAGAGAAATAAAGAGAAATAAAGAGAAATAAAGAGAAATAGAGAGAAATAAAGAGAAATAAAGAGAAATAAAGAGAAATAAAGAGAAATAAAGAGAAATAAAGAGAAATAAAGAGAAATAAAGAGAAATAAAGGGAAATAAAGGGAAATAAAGAGAAATATAGAGAAATAAAGAGAAATAAAGAGAAATATAGAGAAATAAAGAGAAATAAAGAGAAATAAAAAGAAATAAAGAGAAATAAAGAGAAATAAAGAGAAATATAGAGAAATAAAGAGAAATAAAGAGAAATAAAAAGAAATAAAGAGAAATAAAGAGAAATAAAGAGAAATAAAGAGAAATGAAGAGAAATAAAGAGTTCAGAAGAATAAAATTAATGTACAAAAAGTTCATAAGTAAAAAAGGTTGTAATAGTACATCATATACGCGCCTCAGGATATAAAAGTGCTCGGTAAATAATAGCTTTCTCAGCCGAGGTATATATTGAATTTTTTTTAGTACTAACATTAATATATTAGCAATTTTAATTTTGACATAAGTAATTTCCTAACAATTTGTTAAATATTTCGAAATATCAAGCAGAGTGGAGCGTGTTTCTAATCAGACTGGCTTTATTTATGTAAAAATTTGGCATTATTATTAATTATACTGGGCTCAGATAAACAAGGGCGCCGTTTTGTAGGCTTTGTTTTAAGCCAGTATATACAGGGTGTCCTATTAGTGCGTAATTGTTCAATATTTCAGTCTGTGTTATGAACATAAAAACAAGTTTCAAATAAAAGTTATATGGATTTAAATTTTAAAAATATTTTTGGATATACAAGGTGTTGCGCTTTTTTCCTGGCAAATAAAATGTATATTTTTTAAATTGAACACCCTGTATTTTGTTTTAGTGTTAAAATGGTTTGGTAATGCTATATTTAACCCTAAAATGTTTATTTTTTAAGTATTACAGGGTTTTCAATTAATTAATTTTATTATGAAATTAGAGAACGATGCAGATCCAAAATTAAATTGTCATGATTTAGGTAGGTTTACAATTATTAAAAATGCGCTAGTTCAGTGTGATGTCATTTTGGTTCCACTGACATTTAGTTCTAACCAAACTTTTAACAAAATCATCAATAAATTTGACATATACGTTTTTACTGTTTTTATTTTATTTCAAAATATTGTTCACAGGTCATAAAATATAGTTTAAAGGTATGTAATTGGTAACTAAACGATTGTATATTTGATACATACTATCTACTTACTTTAGGAATATATTTATAAAAGTGAAAAAAACTATATAATTTAGGTAAACAAAACGAACAAAACGCACTCAAAAAATCTACTGTCACTTTGTCAGTGGAACCATAATTACATCATCACTGAACTAGCGCATTGTTCAAAATACAGACTTATAATATAGTTAGCTAACGAATATTTTATACAGAGTGTTTTGAAAAATGTCTTAAATATGGCTAATTTTGAGTTCAATTTACTCAATTTTTCAAATTAAACACCCTTTAAATTATTTTAGCATAAAATTCCATAACACATATACATAGTGACCCATCAGTGCGTAGTTAATCGATAGCTGTTTTATATTATAAATTTATGTTGAATGCCTTTAAATTACTTTTTCTAATTTTGACATATAAAGTGAAATTTTTTGTAATCGTAGCAAGTGTCAAATTGATCTACTTTACGCAACCAATTGCATAATGTTGAACATTATGAAACTGGTTTCGAAATAGCTATTTAGGAAACCAGTTACGAAATGCCTTATTTTATGTAACCAGTGAATATATGCGGGATGAGCAGAGCGAGGTCCCGCAACATGAACAAGGTTTTTTAGTTCAAAATGTTGCATTAAAACCATACTATTAAAACAAACTAGGGGATATTAAAAAAGGTTGCATTATTTTTTATCAAAAATATTACGATACTTTTGTTATGTTTTTAATTTTTTCTATCTATCTGAGTACTGCTTTTACTACGTCCCTTTGGTCCTATTTTATTATTTATTTAACACTCATTGACTTCTGTTCTGATTAATACATTAATACATTTACTTGTTACGTTTATTTTTATACCTTTACTGTGTTTTTTGTTTTAGAGATAATATTCTTCATAATGTGCGGCTCAATGCTGTATTCTGAAGTATGTACCAGCCTGATAACCAGGTAGCCTGATAACCAGGTAAATAAATACATTTTTAAATATTGGGAATGTATATTTTTTTAATAAATTTAATTTTGTATATTGCTGGTTAATTTTTAATTTATTTAACCTAAAAATTAGTGGTCAAGTTAGGATTGGTTCAATTTTTGCTTTAATATAGCGAATATCGCTGCTTATTCTTTTTTTTTTTTTTTTTTCGTTCTAGGAATCAGTGTTCTCTGGTTGCCTGTTTCCTGATCTGATACACTCTTGAGAAAAACGTTTGATAAAATTAATCTGTTCACATTGTTTTTGTACATAATTAAATTAAATAACAGTAACTTTGTGTTTGGAGAGTGAATTTTGAACAAAAAACCCTGTGTAGTAAGAGATTTTAATAATAGTTTTATCATCTTAATTGGGCAACCATTTTAAGTGTGTTTAAAAGGAATTGATGCAATTTTATTTACAGTAAGGACTGCAGGAAACTGTAGAGTGACTCTCATACATTTGCGGATATGGAATATTTTTTAATCCGACTCCGCAAAGACTACCTCGTATTGAGAGGACTCGGAGGGCGTAGCCTCGCAGACCGCCGACAACGTTGGTCTGATTGAATTTGTCGGATGTTAGTGACCCTACCAGATATATTTTTTCATCTTACGATTTGCTTTAGTAATACAAAATTATCAAACAGTCGACGACAAAGCTCTAATTTAGATCAGTAAATACGCAACCATTCACTGTTAATTGAACTTAATTTGATGTCTCATTATTCAATTAAGGCCTTGGCATGAACTTGCATGAGAAATATTTCTTTAAACGTGCTTTCTTATAGAAGATTTTTATGAATGTTAGCTTTGGGATACAACGTTTTTAGTAAGAGAACAATTGTAATAAATATTTAGATTTTAAGAGTCTCAACCAACGAAGTGTTTCTTCGATCAACTCTTTAAAAAATGTTCATTGAAAATCATTATTTTATTTAATATAATTAGGTTACGTAGGAAATCCATTTTAAAATAGCGATTATCAGGCTAGCGTTTGAAATAACTTCCACTCCAGATATTAAAGGTTTTGTAACCTAAAGTTTTTGAGGAGACATTTTGTTTTATTTAATTCCGAATTCGAGTCACCGGTCATTGAGTAATTACAAATAGTACAATTTCCTTAGATGTAATGATGGTGATGATAGCTGGAACATTCCTGGTTTAGGTGTTATCCGCGATAATAGCTATTTTATTAAATTCTACATTTGCAACCCCGGCTTTTTAAGTAATTACAAATAACTAGTTATTATTTCCTTGCATGTGATAGTTTAGTTTTAGTTTTAGTTTATTGACCTTTTTATGAACAATACAATACACATTGTTATACAAAGAAAGAAATATACAAAACAGAAATATAAAAAACACATTAAAATATAAACAAGAATATAAATATAAAAAGAACACAATGTATAAAGAATGACAATACTAACAATATTGTAAATTAAGAATATCTGTAAACTCTGAAACAGAATAAAAACAATGTTCCCCTAGTTTACTTTCCAGTTGGGTATTTGACATTTTTACATATTATTACCTTTATAGTAATTTACTAATTTATTTTACAGTCCGACGTTCAATTTGTTATTTCGAGAAGTAGCAATTTTTGAGTATGGTTGCAAGATATTACGCGCATTCCGAATATTATAGTTGTGGAAATCAGAATGTACAGCACATTTATCACGCTCTTTATGAATAGTCTTTAAGGTTTCTAGAATGCACGTGCATCCTAAGCAGCAAGGTGCCGTCATTATGACGTGATTTTTCGTATAGTAAAGAAAATCAAAGTATGTGGCACTATCCCAATTAATGACGTTACTTTGACATCGTTTTTGCAGCGTTAATTAGACTCGTCATTATGACGTAATTTTTTAGTATTAATTTATCCGACATACAATATCCCAATTAGTAACGTGTATTTGACGTCGCATTGATGACAGAATAGACGTATTTTTTCGTATATTTCTAGCAATGTCATATTGTTAATTGTCAATTGTCATTGTTGTTTCCTATATCTTCATGATTCTGACCTCGTGAACGTGGTGCATTTTTAAATTGTACTTTATTTGATAAGATGTTTTAGAAAAAGGTAAAAAATAGAATGTGACAAAATAATAAAGTATATTAAACCGAATTTGGTATGTTACAGATATATTGCATTGTTGAGTTTGAAAAACCGGATGATGACGGTCTGGCGGTTGTGAGGTGACAATGAACTGGAGTGGGGTAGAATGCTTGTCAATAGACTTGATGTGCGACTCTATGGGCGAAGATAGGTTATTTTTTTTCTCACTCGGGAGTATTTAAAATAGCCAGTTTCTATTTCACATTGTTATTGTCTGATCCACCAGCATGTGGATTGAACAATAACAATGTGAAACAGAAAATGGTTATTATAAATAGTCCCGAGTGAGATGAACAATAAAAATGGCTGCGCCCATCGAGTCGCACCTTGTTCTAATAGTACAACATGTACATTGGCATTCTACCCCCTCCAGTTCATTGTGAGGTGAGCAGAAAATGGCTGACGCTGCGTAAAAACAAGTCTTGGCAACCTTTATAAAGAAATATATAAATATAATATCAGACTGGTGAGTCATGTTATACTTTTATTTTTTAATTATGAGTTCTTTTAGGGTATTTTTTTAATAGTTTATTTAAAAATAAAAGATTTGTAGGGGGTCACTTGATTTAGATACCTTTTATCATCTCACAGGATATATGATCTTTTTTTTATTAACTTTTATTATAAACTCAGACTATATGTATACCTCTGAGAACGTAGTTTTTGAGGCTACTACCTCCATCTTCGGTGAAGTAATCCTCTCATATTTTACAACTAGATACACAATTTACTTTCTATCTATAAGAATTTTCAGTGGTCTCTATTTTAATAGTTCTTTTATTTTAGATGATAATGAAGTTACCTCAGATCTACATTCCGAAGCTGATGAAGTACCTACTAGAAGAAAACAGGTGCCAACTATCATTCGATAATACTGAAGATGATGAAATCGTAAAGCATGCTCGCCCACCCCAATTAAAATCAAATCTACAATTTAAGGTGTGTTGTGTCAGTTCCTCTAATATTCTTTTTATTCCTTTTGATTTCTTGCTCATGACTTTTTTATTTGTCAGTGTAATTTATTTTTTATAAAATATTTTTCATGTGTTTTTTGGATTAAATAAATAACTTTCATCTGCTTAGTATTTTTAATAATCCCTTCCAACCTTGAGACACCCAATATAGACGTCACTTTGACGTTAGGTAGATTCGTGATAATAACGTCAATTTACCTGCCTAGGATACCCGATATACACGTTACTTTAACGTGATATCGATTCGTGAAAATGATATGGAATGACGTCATTTCGCTATGACATTCTCACGTTACCATAACGTTATTTTTACGTCATCAAATGACGTAAAGTACACCAAAAAATCACGTCATAATGACGGCATGATCTTGCATGGGATGGTAGAGGTAGTATCTGATGTTTCTGTAATAGAGGCCTACAAAGAGATCAGAACTCGGCACCGCTTACAATTCTCACTGCCGACTTTTGCAGTCTAAAGATATTGATGGCATCTACTTAATTACACCATAGCAATATTCCATTACTTATCATTGCTATGTTTTAAAGCGTAGTAAACAAATCTGATTGTATTTTTGTCCAGACACACTTATGTGGCGCAATACTAATATTTGTGATGATAGGTTTGAACATAGATGATCTGTGTGTGAGGACCAATTTTATTTAGTATCGGGAAGTACTCCTAGCATATTCACAGGCTCTGAATTTGAAGTTAATTTGCTAGAGCACTGAAATTAATTACATTTATTTTTGCTTCATTTAGTTTTAAAGCGTTAGCAGAAAACCACTCTTTCACTTGGTTCAGAGTATCGATGTACGAAACTGGACCTCTTTGTATTAAAGTGATGTCATCTGCAAAAAGAAAACAATGACTTTCTTTAATGGAAGAAGGTAAGTCGTTTATATATAGTAAAAAAGGAGTGGTCCAAGCACGGATCCCTGAGGTACACCACTATCAAGTTGTAGCAGTTCCGACTCACATCCATTAACACTAACATAATGCCTTCTATTCGATAAATAAGACCGTAAGGCCTTGGTAAGGTCACACATTGTTGCCGAAGACTCTTGACCCATATCAATATAATAATAATAATAATAATAATAATCTTTATTCAGCATTTTTGTTTTTTTGATTACATCATATTTGTAGGTACATTTAAATAATTTTAAATTATTAGAGTAATTGACAGGTACCTTATACATTAAAAGTATTTGCTGCCCATTTATGACCATGTGGTTGCGCATGGGCTGCCGAATTACTAACTTTTTTTTTGAAATCATTTTTTTTTTTTTTAAATCTTTTTTTTTTTTTTTTTAATACATTATTATAGCTTGACTTGTATAAGTTCATAAAATCTAATTAAATTAATTAAATAATACATATTAAATTATAAACTGAATAATAACAATATAAAATTAGCTAAAAAACGCATCATTTAAAATACAAAATACATATGAAATATAAATAATAAAGAAATACAAAATAAAAATATCACGTAAAAAGTATACAATTACAACTAAATTATAATATATAAGTTCGAATACTTGTATATTTAATCAATTATTTCTCTTTGCGTTTTTCTATCCGAATTAATAAGAAATTTTTTGATGAGAGATTTAAAGAGTTCAACGGAATTTATGATTTGTAAATATGCCTTGTACATATCCGGAAGATAATTAAATATTTTTGCACTTAAATAAATATAAAAACGTTGTGCTATTGTTTTATTTACAAGATGGGTACCAACTTTTCCTTTATCCTTGCTTCTTGTATCATAGTTATGGGTAATTTTGTTTAATAATTGTTTATTTTTGTAGATTAATATTATAATATAATATTATAAGTATATGTATAATTGTCGTATATCCATTATTTTTACTTCCTCGAACAATGCATCTGTTGAGTATCTAACTTTTTTGTTGTGTATTATTTTTAGAATTCTCTTTTGTAATATTTCAAGTTTGGATATGTGATTTTTGGTTGTAGCACCCCAACAGACGATTGCGTATTGTACACGACTTTGGACTAAAGCATAATAAATAGTTCTTAGGTGAGTAACTTGTAAAATATTTTTGAGGTATTTAAATTTAAATAAAAGAAGTCTTAAGGTATTTGTTAAGTTATTTATATGTGCGTCCCAACGTAAATGACAATCTAGGGTAACTCCTAAATATTTTATTTCATTTTTTTTTCCAATGTTATTTTCTTTTTATTATAAGTTAAGCTAATGTTACTAAATTGAGGTAGATTATTAGAGTAGCTGACAAATGGTAAAACAAAAGATTTGTTGTAATTTATGGTTAATTTTTTATGGGAACACCAGTCTATTATTTTCTTTAAATCTCTTTCAGTTTTCCGTTTTAGATCGTCCCAAGTTTCTGCTTCATAAAAAATCGCAGTGTCGTCTGCAAAACTTACTATTTCTCCTGTGGTCTGTAAATTATATAAATTGTTTACATATAATGTAAATAATGTGGGACCTAATATAGTTCCTTAAGGAACACCGCTTTCTATTGGCCTCTCGTCACTGATTTCATTATTGATTTTAACTCTTTGAAATCTATTGTTCAGATAACTATTAAAAAGGTCAAAAGTTTTCCCACGTATCCCTATATCTTCCAATGTCTCTAACAACTGTCCATGATCTACAGTGTCGAAGGCCTTGGCGAAATCCAGGAAAACTGCTAGACATGGTTTTTTGCAGTCAACAGAACTATAAATTTTTTTTAACAACTCACAGATCGCATCTGTTGTTGAGAGCCCGTCTCGAAACCCGAATTGTTTGTTTGAGATGATTTTATATTTATTGAGGTAATCTTTTAAACGTAAATTTAAGGCTTTTTCTGCTATTTTTGTAAAAGTTGTTATTAAACTAATAGGTCTGTAGTTTGTAAACATACTCTTTTTTCCTTTTTTAAAGACTGGTACTACTAAAGATTTTTTTAATTCGGCTGGGAACTCATCTTTATCAAACATTTTATTAATTAGATCCATCAAAAGTGGTGCTAATGTATCAGAATTTTCTTTTACTAATTCTGAGGAAATATTATCTATTCCAGGCGATTTTTTGTTCAAAAGTGAATTAATGATATTATTTATTTCTTTTTCAGTTACTGGTAGTAGCGCAAAAGAATTTTTGTGAATATTTCTGACCGGAGGTGGTGAGTTTGGGTCATCTATTTTATTTGCAAGTGATGTGCCTATTTCTGAAAAAAATTTATTAAATCTTTCTGCTATATCTTTTGCGTCTGTAATATTTTTCCCTTCATCTGTAGTTATTTCACGTATTTCTCTATTACTTCTACTATCTCCTTGTATTTGTTTTAAAGTGTCCCATAACCTTTTCGAAATAGTTTTATTTTCATTTATTTGTTTGGTGTAAAAATCTTTTTTAACTTGTTTAATTAATTTATCTGTATGTGTTCTATAATTTAAATATTGCATTTTTTTTTCAACGTCATCAAAATTCTTTTTATGAATACTGTATAAAAGGTTTCTTTGTTTTATTGACTTTATAATTCCTTCTGTTATCCATTGTTTTCTTTTTTTATGGTGGTCTTTCTGTTTTATTAATTTTGTATTGTTTTCTAAAAGTAAATTTAGAGTTTCTGTTAAGTACTTAACTTTTTCATTTACATTTTCTATGGAGTAATAAGTTTCCCAATTTTGATTACCTAATTCTAGTTTCAGTTTATCGTAATTAATTTTTTTAACAAATGACGTTTTTGGACACACATCAACTTTTAGAGGAAAATATGCAATAGTAGCTTTATGGTCTGTTATTTGTGTATCAAAAATTGCCGCCGTATAATTGTCTAAGGTAGGTGCATTGTAACTATAAAAAATGTGATCTAAACAACTTTTTGAGGGTCCCTTTTCTCGTGTATATTTATTTATCAGAGATACAAAATTAAATTCTCCTAGCGTATCTAAATAGGAGGAGACTAAATCAGTATTTTGTTTTATATTTATATTAATGTCTCCTACAAAGATATGTTTATGATTTTTTAGGTTGTTTTTTGTTTCTTCCAGATATGTCCAAAGGTTATCAACAAATTCTTCCTCCTTGATGGGTGGTGGTTTGTAAAGTAATGTTATAACAAGTTTATTTTTATTTTCTAAATGAATTATTGATCTTATTGCTTTACACTGTCCTATTTGGATTATATCAGAGTTAATTATTAAGTTTTTTTTTACAAATATTACCACTCCATCATTACGATTTATATCTCCCTCATTATATATTATATTGTAATCTGTTAGCTGAAATGTATTTAAGTCTGGTATTTTTAGTGTTTCCGTTAAAACAATAAAATCGAAATCATGATTTAACCGTGATAGAAATATTTTCAACTCATCTAAATTCTTATTAATGCTACATATATTCTGATGGAATAATTTAAACATACAAGTTTTAACATTTTTATAATAATTATTTATTTCATCTATACTTTTAAATTCTACGGTATCATAAGATTCATAATTTACGTCTCGAATATACGGATCCATTTTTGTTTACCAATTTATCGTTGTTTTTTTTTATGTATTATCTTACTTTAATACTTTTTTAACAATCAATTGTGTTTTAAGATTAATTTGAATAAAATCAATAAACGCTTAATTATAATTAATAAACTCTAAAATAGAATGAAAAACCGCTAAAACAGAATCAATAAACTCCAAAATAGAATATTGGTTACTCTAATAAAATGCCACTATGTAGGGAAATATACAAAAAAAAAATTAGATCAGAATATATATAAAAAAGACGGAACAATATAAAAAAAATAATTTGGGAAAATAAACAATTTAAAATTTCAACTATAAATAGAAATAGGTTCATACATACTTAAGACTAAGCGTCACTTATTATTGGTACGATTTCTGGTTGTCCTGGAATCTGCAACTTGTTGGGCCTGATGACGGGTCGAAGGTTTCCTTCCTTGTCCCATAGATCCGTTACGTCCAACTGGAGTTACTGTGGTAGGAGGTTTAACAGTAGTTGTTGGTTTAGCGTCTGTTTCTTTAAAAACTTCATCTACTGATTCCTTCCTCAATGGTACAGAAGGAGTTGGAGGCGCACTGTTTGACTTCTTATTCTGCGAGTCTTTAGAATCTTCTAAGACTTCCTCTAAGTCTGTTACTTCATAAACAATGCCGTCGACATGCAATTTTCCTTTTTTAATAAAACAGTTCGTTCCGTTCTCTTGCTTGGCAAGTAAAAGATGTTTTCTAAGTATTTTTGCGTCTTGTCTTTGTTTGAGTGTTTGGTCGTCTACAACACTAATATTTTTCCCTTTAAGCTTGTAACAGTTTTTATAAATACGTTGCTTAATCCAGTAATTTACAAATTCCACTTTCAATGGCTTATTTGCGGCTGCTCCCAATTTATATGTACAATTAATGTCCCTTGGTTGGAGTGAGATATCTAGAAGAGTGTTTAGATCTTCACATACCTTTTCGACTGTCACGTTCGTGGAAGAAGTGTTTAGGCCAAAAATTAAAATGTTATTTTTTTTCTCCCAACGTTGTTTGATTTCAATTTCTTCTTCTAAAAATTTGTTTTTCTTCTCTAGTTGTAGCACTCTGTTTCTTAATTCTTCCAATTCAAGAAGTAATCTTGCTTCTGAAGCTAATAAGCTGAAGCTGAAGCTAATAAGATCAGCTTTGCTTTTGCTAACTTCATTTAAGAGATCAGTTCTGCTTTTTATTATTTCATTGAAAAGTTCATTCGTAGTTACATTTTGCTCATTTTCAGTGGTGATAATAGCTAGAACATCCTTGGTTTAGGTGCTATCTGCGAAGGCAGTCCCTTTTCTCTTGCCGTCTATTCATTATCTTCCTATTAGGCCCTTAAAAGTCTCCCCGCATTCTCTTAATAAGAAATAAGTTTCCATAGCTAGATTATCAAGGCTAAATTTCAGTCCCACCGCCGTCAATATAGACTTTTTCGTTAATTTTCCCCGTACCGTGAATTTTGTAAATTTAATTTTGACGCCTGATTGAGGCTACAAGGAAATCATACACCGACGGTTTTTTTTTTTTTTTTATTTTTGTTTAGCGTTATTAGCCATTACAAGGTACGAGGGTGGGCGTTGTTGTATTTATTTATTTTATTTATCTTATTTTGTACTATATTTTTTATACTCAATATATATGTCAACGTTATTGTGGCGTATTACTGAGGTAGTACTAATTTTCTTGCTCACTTCCTTCTTATTTTTCAGCTAGTGAAAAATGCTTTGCAAGCGCAAGCAACAATTAAAAGTCGTTGCTTGGTACTTGTTATTACCTGTGTCTAGGTGATTTTGATCCCTGGAATTTTTAACCGACTTCAAAAAAGGAGGAGGTTATCAATTCGTCGCGATATTTTTTTTTTTTATGTATGTTCAGCGATTATTCTTTAACACGGTGTCCGATTTCAATGATTCTTTTTTTGTTAGAAAGGGGCTACTTTAGGGGTAGTTCCATATAAATTTGGTCAAAATCTAATAATTGGATCCATGAGAAAATCCTCAAAGTCTTCATTTTTTATGTATGTTAAGCGATAATGCTTTACCACCTTGTCCGATTTATACGATTCTTTTTTTGTTAGTATGGGGGTACCTCAGGGGTGGTCCCATATAAATTTGGTTAAAATGTGGTGATGGCATCTGCACGTTTTTGAAGTCGGTTTTTTTAAATTTTTAATTTGTAATACTCGTTCATCTCCATCTGTAGCTACCCGAGTACTTTCAGCACTGCTTTGAGAGTTTGTGGAGTGAACCACAACAAATAATCTGGCGCCCGAGAGCCAGCAGTAATAAGCGCCATTCGTAAAGAACCGTTTTCTCTGTGGCCAGAAAATAATAATTTTTAATAGCGTCTTCAAATGGCGCACTGAATGCGCACTATTTCAAAACTAATTAAGTATTTGTCTTCAAATTAAATCGCACTGCACCGGACTTTATTTTTTTGTCTTCAAGTGAACTTGCAGTTTTAGTGCAACATTTTTATGTCTTCAGTTGACGTGCACTGATCAAGGTTTTATCTTCAAACGATAAATTAGTGTAGCGTTAGGGTTGCATTTTTGCACTGACAAATTCGACGGTTTTGTGATTGCACTGCAATATTGTAACCTATTCGCTCTGTGCTTGACAGCAGTTCCAATTCATTTATGTACTAATGAGCTATTTTTGCGTATACTGTCAATACAATTTTTGTTAGAATTCGTATATATGTTAGTTTTATTAAAAGTATATGGATTATGTGTTATAGTGTTATTTATCAAGCATTTTCGACTTTCTAAGCATGTTATAAGCGTTATAATACATCGATAATTCCAAATGGATTTTTATAAATAAACTTCTTCCTTCTATGCTGTCATTCTTTAATATTGTTTTAATTTTCAACAGCCACCAAATGTTAAATTTATCAAAATCTGCTTCATCCATATTTACGGTCCATAAAGTCGCATACGAATTTAAATTCGAGCACTTTAAACCACTCGTGTTGAATTCACCTGACATTTGTCGTATCCTGTTTTCGAGGATACACTTTTTTAAAATCACCTAGTTGCTATTCGACATTTCACTAATCTTGCATGCGAATCGAGGTATTCGACAGTCGAGACTACTATTTCTGGGGTTTTCTAAAACCCCGGCTTCGTAGGTTAAGAAGCACCCATAAAAGATTATTATTTTTTTAATGAGGAAACGGTGATTTGTGCCACATTTTGACTTTGTGGGATTTAATCAGGTACTTCACCATTACATTCACTGAAAATTTCAATTTTCTAAAACCCCGGCGTCATAGGTTTAAACGCACCCCTAAATATGTATTATTTTTTTACGAGAAAATTGTGCCATATTTTGGTTATTTGGGATTTAATCTGCTACTTGACGACTACTTTTTCTAAAAATAGCGGTATTCTAAAACTCCGACGTCATAGGTTAAAAAGCACCCCTAAAAGATTGTTATTTTTTTATAAGGAAACGGCGATTTGTGTCACATTTTGACTAAGTGGGATTTAATCAGGTACTTCACGACTACATTCACTAAAAATTTCAGTTTTCTAAAACCCCGGCGTCATAGGTTTAAACGCACCCCTAAATATGTATTTTTAACAACCATACAAATTTGGTATGCGACATTTGCCGTGTGCGACCATTTTCATGCGAGACTCGAGAATTCTACCCATGATCCGATAATGGACACCCCGAAAATCTTTTTGTTATAATTTTCAATATCCTTGGTATAATTTAACAATTTTTAAATATGATGGATACTAGATAAGTCTCTGTAAAATTTACCTTTTTAAACACTTGTCATTTTGTTTTTATGTGTTCTATCTGAATGCGGGAGATTGCCCACATATTCTGGGACAACCTATATATCTGTATTACTGGCCTAATGATGGCTAGCCGTAACTAGTGGCTTTCTAATTGAATAAATTTACATGCGGTATTGATTTTGAGTTAATTCATTCCTTTGAATAACTTTACCACATTTGGGAACACGGATAATCTTTCATTCATATGATAACAAAACAAAATTTGGACTTTGTAAACAATGCTTAATTAATCTCTCGAGGTAATTTATTATTTGTTATCATTTCATTTGCGAACAATAGGAAATTATTCAATTCATTGCTACTATTAGACAAGTATTATTGTTTGCACTTGATTAAAAAGAAAAGTTAAAATGTTTAGCAAATAAATGTTAACTGTATTAATAGAAATTTAAGAACACTATTATAAATTTAAAAAATATTTTGAAATAATTTTATTTAACTAATTAGATTAAAATTATCTCAAGAATAGTTGGTTGTTAGAGGTTATATTTAATACTAATTCTGCCAGGCTTACTTGATAAAAACAATTGAAAAAAGTGTAAAACGTAAAAGGAGAAACAGATTAAAATTTTTTATATTTACAAAGTTTTCAAACACCCACACCTGTGGAATGGCTTCTAAGATCACCAGATGTTACACCATTAGAGTTATTTCTTTCTTAAGTAAACTCCGTGTGACTCCTTAAACAATTTACGACAACGAAAATTACAAGAGAAACACCGCAAAATGAAAGGGAAGTAACTAAATAAAAATAGTTTTCTATCAAGAAATCAATGGAGAACATTTTAGACATTTTAATTTATTAAATTACATTAATTAATGAACTAGAATGTTGTTTCCTTTTAGTTTATTTCACATTTGAAATATTAATTTATATACTAATAGAGTAAGTATAAATTAATTTAAACCGTTTAATAGGTAATTAAAAATTAAAATGAGCTGTCAGTCTACCCCGTTCTTTACTTAGAACTTTCAAGGAGTTAGCTACCCTGCGCCAGGGGTTAAAATTTTATTGTAGAAATGTGCTTCATCATTAATAAAAATCTACCTGTTTGAACATGTTTTTTCGTATATATCAATAACAGACCATAATTATAATATGATTTTAAATGAAAAAGATTTTTGTTTACTGAACATTAGGAGACAATACTGATTTTTAATATTGAAATTACTACATGGCATATAGATTGTTTAGAGACTCAGATCTTTTTGAAAGTATTGTGTTTCATGTACCAGCTAAAAATATAAAGCTGGCTGTAGACTCACGGCATGTTTATGTTTTTCTTCCACCAACCTATTATTCTACAAAATTTTAACTTGGAAACATTATTACGACACTACAATGTTTTATTCAATTAAATAAAAACGATTATGAACAATGTGATCAACACTAGTAGCCTTTTCAAGAAAAAGATAGATGTGATAGATAAGGAATGGAAAAAATAAATCAAATATCTAGCACTAAGCTAGGCTTGACAACAAATTTCTCTTAAAAATTTATGAGAAAAGTATAACATTGCGGATAAAAGATGGGAATGTAACCTGAACACTCTGCGATGGAGTAACAGTACTAGCTTAACTACTACAAAAGCTAATATCTCAAAAGTACAAAGACTAGCCTGTGTTTGCTCCAGGACCAAAGAAACTTGGGATATGCCCCAGGGCGAAATGAGGAAGAAGTACAGTTTGTGAAAAACTTCAAAACCACAGAGCTAGGATGTAATAAAGAATCCATCCTGTTTTTACAACCAAAAGGCGTGCCATTCAGTGGTATACGGATGGTTACAAAACCATAGAAGGAACTGGAATAGGACTATATGGGTCTAGAACCAGGCGCTCTGAAAGTAAAGTATCTTCCAGGTGGAAATTTACGCAATTGAGAACTGTATCCAGTTCAATATCGAGAGAATCTATTGCATAGGGGTGGTTTTTTTTATATATTTTTTGTATCTCAAACACTTAAGGTGTTACAGCACATTATCTGAAAAAACTTTACACGCTGCAGGGATGCTTTTCTAAACATTTTTTAAAGCAAAATGACCTTAAGAAAAGTTTTAGAGAGTCAAATTCTGACCAGCTTTTTTATATATATTTTTTTTTATTTCTCTAATACTTAGTGAGATTATAATGAAAAAATTCGTTTACCACAGGAGTAGTCTTTTTTAACATGATTTTAATGATTTTAATAAAAGTATAACTCTCTTAGTAAAATAATGCGTCTTTATAAAGTTTGGTACACATCCCTACCCACTCTTCCTTCTCCCCCCTCCCCCCCTCCCCCCGATGTTGTGTTATTGTGGGTGTAACGGATTTTTACAATTAATGTAGCGGAAGTGTGAGTCTGCAGTAGTGGTGCGACAATGCGATAAAAAAAACGAAATTTTGGTAGTGTTGGCTAAAGATTTGGCTACACTGGGAATGGGACAAACTGTGTTAGTTCATAGTTGGCAATGTTTGCTTGGTTCAAATATCGATCCGAACGACGTTGTAAAAGAGATGAATTCACCTGAGCCACCAACGCAATTATACTGAGTTGACGATTTTAATGAATATAGCGAATTATATGATAAGGCAGGTTAAGATATTTCTGGGTGGATATAACCAGAAAAGATCGGAAGTCTATATCTGCCTGAGCAAAAACAGGATACGCATTGTAACTGGGATCCCAGTTACAATAACTAGGATTTTTACCAGGCATTGCCGACTTAAAAGGACACGGCAGTAAACTGAAAGTAATAGAAGACAGTGAGTGCAGATTATGTGAGGAGGAGGACGACGAAACCTTCATTAACATTCTGACTGAATGTGTAGAACTCCAGAATACTTAGGAGCTTAACAAACAGAAGCTACTCCAAATGCTACACTTCCTTTAGAAGGGTCGTTATGGGTAAATATGAGATCATTTTCTTGCTGCATTAGTGACAGAAAGGGACGAAATCGATTTTTTAGGCTGCAGTGTATGAATACCCCATATCCAACATAACATGTCATGTGAAGAAAGTGTTTTAGATCACGACGTTCAAGGCCATTCTCGAAGAGAATTCTCTCCGCGACTTCACAGTATAAAAATACATGTTGATAGTTGAGCAAAATAGTTTAAGATATTGTGAGCATATCCATTAGTAAATTTAAAACTAGTCCAGAGTTTTATTAGGCATTTCAACGACCTGTCAAACTGCTGACAAGTGAGAACTGACATTTAGATATGGCAACCCCGTGAACCTGTTGTCATGGATAGGGTCAATGATACATAATGTAGTTATATAGATTGCTAAAAGCGGGTCGTTTACAAGCGGCCATATTGCGCAATAAATGTTGTAAAATAGTATAATGCCTAACAAGTGTTGAGACCTACTTCAAAAATAATAGTAATTCTTTACTTGTCATACTTCATTGAAAAAAAGATGGCATATGTTCATCTGAATTAAATATTTTTAAATATTTCTAGTCCAGGAGTAAGAAATCAATTGGTTTTACTTTTCTGATATCATCTTTAATTCATGAGATATAGCCAATGTAAGTTTTTAAATTGCCACCCTGTATTTTTTTATATTTATTGTTTAGTTTAAAAATAACTAATTTACCAAATATCACAGTTGTTTTAATCAACCACTGTCAATAAAATAAAGTTGGGTAGCAATATAATGATAGTTCGGATTTAGATAAATTGATGATTTAGAAGGTATTGAAAAAAATACAGCAATTATATAATAAATCATTTGTATTTATATATAATAAAGATTACACTTTTCTATTATATAAAATATTTTTATAAACAACCTTTGGTTGGCTGATATCACTATTTACTTTATTTAAGTATTTATTACTTCTTTACTGGGTACCAGTTTTCGTAAAATTTATTGGTAGGTATTTATTAATCCATAATATATTTATATTTGCAATGAAATTGTAAATGTTTAAGTAAAGATTAAATTTAATATTTGTTAGGAATTTTACATTCTTAATAGTTTACAAAAAATTTTGAATCAATATTGATAATTCAATACCAGGCTTGTGGGTAAAGAATTTTTGTTCATAGTTAGTTTATTTTGCAAACAATTATTTTCATTTCAATTAACTTTTCAATCGTTTTAATAGATTTTCAAAATTAAAATTATCCTTTTATAGGCGACAACATATAATATGTCCATTAAGTATGCCTGCAGATGAAGTAATTAAAAACCTCCAAACCGGTCGCAATGAAGGATTATTTAATGAACATTTCTTCTTTCCATAAATTTAATATTCGATTTATCCTATATTAACTAGTAAATTACAGCTGGCTAAGACCGGATAATCAATAAATAGGATTTTTAAGTTCCATAACAAAATAGCGCCTTACAAAATTGTTCATACAAAATAGCGCAAGACTATACTATTAAAATGTTTGTTTATTTGAAGGTGACTCATCGGCGAAACACACGTTATTGCCTCCCGACTACAATGCAATTCGCAGATGAGTCACCCTCAATTAAAAATTGTTATATTATAGATTATAGACTATATTTTGATTTAAAATATTTTTATACAAACCTAATAGTTGGAGAGCTAGTGAACATTTCGCGTCATTACTCGAAGTAGACTAAAAATTTCCAAAAAGGTTGCCATAGAGGTAATAAGTTGCCATTTCAAACGTTTCGATAGGGGGGCAGGCAGAAACGGGTGTAAGATCACCCTAAAGTCGTTTAATAGTAGTCGAAATTTTTATTACCGCAAGTCAGTTGAAACTTTGTATTTTGCTTGAATTAAAGTATATCAATAAAAATAAAAATTGTCAGACAAAAATATCTGGTAAAAGGGGGTGTAAGCGCACCCCAAACAGGTATTTTTTTAAATGAAATTTTTATTATTCGACCTTGTCCGATAATTAAATATATTGCTATTCTCGAGTTATTTTTGACCGTGTGATTAAATTGTCAGACAAAAATTCGTGGTAGTAAATAGGTTGCAAACTTCCCCTCGCTTGCATTTTCTATGGCACGATTTTTTTATATTGCACAAGTGATTTCAAACAAAAAAAAAGTATAAAAAATATTAATATCACGCTTTATTTTGAAGATACACTCCATTCTGCGATTAAACAACAAATCCACGATATCTTTTTAACTATTTCATTTATTAAAAAATGCACATTGACGTTGGCAATTTAATTCTTTATGAAAGATAATCAATGTCTTTTTTAGTTATTCTACCGATTTCTCCAAATATAAAAAAAAATATTTAACTTTTTCGGACTTGTAAATTTGTCATGAAAATTCCACACCTGTAATTTTGAACCAATCAAAATACGTGTTTTTGAAAGATCACCATGGCAACGGAGGTATTTTAGTGGAAATTTTTTTCTCGTGGGGGTACCCAACAGCGAATTATACTGGAAATTTTTTGACGTTTACAATAACAGACCATTTTTGACAGACTGGTTTTTATTTGTTCACATAATAGGTTTAGTTTTGATACATTTTAGTTACAATGCTAAGGTGTTTTCTATATTCTTCGGCCACTTCTTTTCTTCTTAATGGCGAAAATGCAGGACTTTGGATGCTTTGAATTATGTGCCTATGTCTAATAAAATATATATAATATTTAGACACTAATTTATTCACCTTTTTCCCATTCAGCACTTTGAATTTTGCGTAGTTTAGGTGCAAATATTCGTGGACAATTCGGAACAAATTTTCGTTTTTCAAGTTGGAGCCACAATCCTCTATTAATCCGAGTAAGTAAGTCATGGTGCAATGATTGATCATTACATCAGACAATTTCACGCATATTTTGCATAGCGTATGATTTTCAAATCGATTCATTTTTAAACAAATAGGTAATTTTGTTGGTTTTACTTGCTGTGCAATATTCTTTATCGCAACAAAACGCGAGTTATTTAATGTTTTGAACTGTCAAAATACAATGATCACAGCCTCCTACGATTGATGCTTGCTGACGCTGGTTATGAATTTCATACCATTTTAAAGCGCTCATAACGCATGTTAATAAAAACGCAGAAAAACAATTTTCTACCACTTGTAGTTATTCAAAACTTACGTAAAATTAAAGAATATACTATTTTCTATTTTCAAATGGTATTCCCATGCAACTACAATGAGTAGAAATAAGCAATTTGAAGGCCTAAATAATTGCAGCGAAACATTTTTTTACGTCGGGCCGCTTGACAACTTCAAAACTGAAATTATATTCGAGGTTAGGGTCTCACTAAGTTACCATGACAACTCAACAATCAAGGCGACAACACCTTTTATGTTTCACTGGTGACTTGGAGAAAATAATTTGCATTGTTGAGAAACGAAAAATAAATTTTAAAAATATTTAATTTTCAACCATAATTCGGCGTGGAATTTTCTTACCGAATACCACGCGAGGTCAAATTAATATCAGGAAATTTTTTCTCGCTCATGAATACTTTTAGAAAATTTCCTTTGTCTGCGACTCGGGAAATTTTCAAAATATTCATGAGCTCGAAAAAATTTCCGGAAATAATTTGACCTCTAGTGGTATTACTAGTGAAAAGAAGCATGTTTTCAAGAAATTTTTAACGGTTCGAAAATATGGAATCCATCGCAGTATGTGTTTTTTGCAGTGAAAAAAATCCACAGATTTTATTATTTAACTTGGAAAAATACCTGCCTGCGGTGAACTGATTAGATTTTGGGCCGAGTCGGAACATCTGGGGAGAGGGGGTACTTTATAGGGGGTCATTTTTATATTTATATTTTATTTACGTTTGGAGAAGAAAATTCTTCAAATAAAAGTTACTTCTTATATTATTTTTTCTTTATATTATTATTTTTGTTCTTTACAAAATTTTTCTAAAATGGTCCATATTCGAGAAATTTGATAAAATGTAAAAAATCAAATTTTTATGAAAATTGTTGAAATAAAAGTTGTTTATGATATATTTCTCTATAATTTTTGTTCCATACATAATTTCTCTAAAATGGACCGTATTGAGATATTTGAGAAAAAGTGTAAATTTCGAATTTTAAAGAAAATTCAAAAACGGATAAAGAAAATCACATTAAATTCTAAACCTAAGCTTTATTCCGTCCTAAGGTGAACTGATTAGATTTTGGGCAGGTACTTTATGCAGAGTCGTTTTTATATTTTATGGAATATATTAATTATTTTTGTTTGGAGAAGAAAATTGTTCATATAAAAGTTACTTCTTATATTATTCTCTATAATGTTTATTCTATAAAAAAATTTCCTAAAATTGTCTGTATTCGAAAAATTTTACAAAACGTTAAATTTCACATTTTATAGAAAATGTTTGTTATATAATTCTCTATAATTCTTGACCTATACATAATTTCTCAAAAATGGACCATATCCGAGATATTTGTGAAAAAGTGTAAATTTTGAACAAAACTCAAAACCGGATGAAGAAAAAATCTTAAATTTTAAAATAATGCTTTATTCCGATCTGTTTAGATTTTGGGCAGAGTTGGAACATCTGGGGGGTACTTTATAGGGGGTCATTTTTATATTTTATTAAATATATCTGTTATTTATGTTTAGTAAAGAAAATTCTTTAAATAAAAGTAGCATCCAAAGAATATAAAAATACAATAAATATCATCCTTATAAAATACACTTAGTCCAAAGTTTACACCCTAATGATCTTGACAGACGCTTAGACTTCTTCGCTAGAATGCAGGTGAAACTAAATAACGATGCCACATTCTTAGATAAAATATTATGGAGCAACGAATCACGTTTCCATAATAATGGTGTATTAAATCGTGATAATTCCAATTACTGGTGCCTAACAAATCCCCACTGGGTAACAGAAACAAGGTTTCAAAATATTTGGGGGTATACACGTATGGTAAACGTATGGTGTGGTTTGTTAAATGATAGGATTATAGGTCCTCATTTTTATGAAAACACTCTAACGGGAATAGGATATCGTGATTTTTTAATCAATACCGTTTTTAATTTGTTGGAAGGTGTTCCTCTTAATCAAAGACGTGATATGTGATGGCAGCAAGATGGTGCACCATCTCATAATACACAAATTGTGAGCCAATATTTGGCAAACACTTATGGAAACCGTGTTATATCCACACTTTCTCCAATTAACCAGTGGCCGGCTAAGTCACCTGATTTGTCGCCTCTAGATTTTTTTTTCTGGGGTACTATAAAGAACGAAACAAAACCAGAGGACTTGGAAGATTTAAAAAATAGAATCAGACATGCTTGTAACAGATTTACACAGGCCATGATTCGAGCTGCCTGTACTAGAAATTTATTGTTAAGGTTTGACAAATGTGTGGAAGTGGAAGATGGGCAATTTGAGCACTTATTATAAGTTATTACTACTCTTTGTTTGTTGATATTTATTTCTTGTCTTCTCCTTCTCTTGTTTCAATGTATTTTTTTAATTATGTGTCACCTAATAAAGTATTTTTATAATCAACTCGACATACAGTTTTATATAATTTCTCACTTATTTATGCAGCAATTTCAAAATTTTAAAAACAGTTGTACAGAGAAAAGTAGCGTCTACAAAAATGAGTAGAAAAAATTAGGGTGTCGTTATTAATTTTTGAGGGAGTTGTTCCAAAGGGTGGTTTTTGAGGGTGGGTCGCGAAATTTTTATTTGTTTCAAATAACATCGCCAATTATAATGGATGACTTTTCTCCGGTTCAATTATCTTGCATAATTTAGAAGTTATAGCCTGGGTAAAACAATTTGGGACACCCTGTATATTTTTATTTTATAAAACCAATATTATACAATTTTTCCGCTTGAAATTTAATACAACACACGATTTCTGTTGATTTTTAATTTTTTTCAAGATGGCGGCCAAACTAAAATTTTTTTATAGACTTTATGTATTTTTATTCAGTTCAAAGAGTGTAGCCTAGTTTTATTGTTTTGATATTATTTTTTTAATTTTGTTATATTTTGGGACTTCACGTAGGTATTGTGGTCTGTGTTATTGCAACACAATAGAAGAAATGAAATGTACCCTTGTAATGAAAAGTTACAATATTTAATTCTATTTGTTCCACACTGTAGACTCTGTAGGGCAGAAACGAGTTAAATAGGCATCAAGGACAGTGATGAACTCCGCCGCTGCTTCATTTATGTCTCTCATCCATCAATTTATCATCCCAAAAAGTTACAAATAAAATCATTACGAATACAAGCATCTTCCTGTACCCCCACGTAAATCCCCTTGTTGCGCATGTCTTGTCCCAAACTGACCTAACCTAAAAGTGGCGTGATACCGGCATTCAGCAAATTGCCCTGTCCTGTTATTAAAGCGACATACTATACTACACCACGCGTTGGTTTATCTAGGTTCTTACCAGCAGTGACAGTGTAACATCACATATTGTATATTTGATACTCTAACGAAGGTAAGTTAATATTTTTTATGTTGCATTTTGCGGTTTTCGTTGCTAAGCCACTACGCGCATTGGTGTTAAATCTCGGCAAGGGGTGTTTTCTCTCTAGAGGGTAAAAATTTGGTGCAATGCAGATCAATATGTTGCTATGGTTAACGATAGTGCCCTAATGTACTTATACGCTTTAGCCGCGTTAGGTATAAACATTTCAAAATTTTTAATAAATAGTTATTATAATATGCATATAACTATTCAGCTATATTTAGTTAATTAACAATAAAATAACTAAAGCGTAGAAGGACCATTTAATTTTTTTTTAATTTCTCTGACCGAATTTGAAAATATCGTTTATTCTAACTTGTAACTCTGAGTAATAGCTTATTAGATTATATAGATTAAATTATGTATAGATTAGATTATATATAGGTATTGTTAATAGATTATTCTGACTTAGAACTCAGAATAATCCACCTTAAAACTCAGAACAAGATATTATTCCAACTTAGAATTCAGAAAAATCAATTTTCCTACTTTTAAGTTTTGTTTTTAGTTTATTACTTATTTCGTCTTAAAGTTTTTTGTTACTCTTACTAGGACATATTATTTTTCTGATACCCTGCTATGGGAGTTATCCTCTGCCTTCTCAGACTGATTTGCCTTAATTACAATTAGTCTAATTTTTCATATTCTGAGCGCGTGAGACCAGTATGACAGGTTGTATTCCCGGAAATAGAATCGCCAATTTTGCTATTTAGAAGTCAGAAAAATGTCTTAGTAAATAGGTTTATTCTTACAGTACGTTTACACAGAAGCGGTTGTTAAATAACATTAGAAATTCATTAAGCATATTCTGTTTATATTAACCCTTAGTGGAACATAAAAAGTGAAGAGCAAAAAAATCGTATTAGAAATGTGTATTTGGTATATACAAAATTTAACAAAATTTGGCAAAAGAAAAAATGTTAGCTCCACCACAATTTTTTTGACATGCCCTTTGATAGGAACAAACCCATTTCATAGCCTTTATTTGAAAATTATATTTGTCAATAAACTAGAAGAAAGATAAAAATATAACGAGAACGAAATGCCTTTAAGGTGATTACAGAACCCCTTATAATTTTCGGACAAGGAAAGCTCAAAAAGTAAGTTTTTTAAAAACTTAAAATTTTGGCAAAATAAATCAGGCAATAATATCTAGAATATGCATATATTTTAAAATTTTAATTCCTCTCAGTTTCCGAAAAAAAAAAATCAAAAGGCTTTAAATATTAAAATATCATAATGAAAGTAAATGCATTTCTCAACAGCACCATTATAAATATAATCCCCAAATTTAAGCTATTAATGTCTTATTAATGATTTTTTTAAATTCACCAAAATTAGTGGCTAAAACGCCTCGTTAAGTGCTATCTTCTGGTGTAAACTGGTGTAAATCGTTGCAAGAAACGAATGATGACTGATAGTGTACGATACGTTAGTTACAGGCGCGTTACACCAGAAGGCAGTACTTAACGATGCGTTTTAGCCACTCTGGTGAATTCTAAAAAATCATTAATAATGCTTTAAGAGCTCAAATTTGGGTATAATATTTGGAATAGTGCTGTTGAGGAATACATTTATTATATTTCAAAATTTAAAGCTCTATGATTTTTTTCTCTGAAACTGAATCGATTTAAAACTTTAAAATATATGCATATCTAATTCTTTAACAAAATTACTTTTTGAAATATCAATGTGTAAAATTATAAATGGTGCTGTATTCACCTTAAGAAAGCTTCAATTTGTCTTACGTCACTTTTTATCCTCATTAATGACTTCTGTTGCTAAGTCTTCATCAGTTCCAATTTGTCTTTCGTCACTTTTATGAAGACTAGAGATAAGGAGGCGAATCGGCATGCTCAAAATACGGTCCCAAAAATCACACGTCAATTGAGCTTTTATAATTAACCGCATGGGCGCTGGTACGGTTTACGTAGTTCAAAATACATGGCTTCTTATGGGATTTATACATAATTTTGTCAAAATAATAAAAATAAACTTGTTTATAGCTAAATAACGCACAGAACATACTGTTGTATTTATTTCTAAATAAGTCTTACATATTTTAATTGATACATTATTTACTATTTATTCCTATTTAAGTAAAATGCAAATTATTGATGATAAGTGTTGAAATTTGAGGGGTAGGGCTAATTATTTTTTAACTAAAGCTAAATAGAGCTGAGGGCATACTAAGACACGTTTTAAATAAAAATATTTAGTTAGGGATTTTACAAAATTTTATGAAAATAATAAAAATCAAATTGTTTATTGCTAACTAAAGCACAGAAAATATTGTTGATTTTAATTATTGTAAATAAGTCTTTGTTTTAATTGCTAACTAAAGTACAAAAAATACTGTTGGTATTAATTATAAATGAGTCTTAATGTTAAACATTATTTACTATTCATTATTTAATTTTATCTAAATAAAATGAAAATTAGGTATGACCAAATTTGAAAAGGTTTGTTAAATGGTGAAATTTGGTAAGAACAGTTTTGTGGTAATTTTGTATTCAACAACTACAATTTCATCATCCTGGTGAATAGTTTCTTCAGCAGAAGGTTCTAGTATTTTCTTCCTTTTTTTTATTAAGCTATTGCATAGCTTTTATCGCGGGCTTTGAGCGCGGCGACCGAATCAAGAAATTCCGTACCGACCGTATCGAAAAAAAACACCCCCCACTCCGACCGGCACAGCGGTGCGGCGTTAAACAATATTAACATTTATTCAATAAAAGAAAATCGAAAAACCGAAAAATCGAAAAATCGAAAAATCGAAAAATCGAAAAATAAAAAAAACAAGAAAAATCGAAAAATCACACGTCACTCACTGCAAGCTGCGTCTATCCTTCTCAGGTTGCTCTCTTTCTATGTTCTGCGCATTTCACTTGCCGTCTCAAATTTGTCGTGCTGTATTTCCTCAGGTATTTAATCGTTAATGAGCAACTCTCCTCATGCTTGTTTTTAAATTGCATAAAAACTCTAGTCTGCAGTATTTTGTAATCTAACTAAAGCTTTTGACTGTGTCAACCACGGAATACTGCTGCGAAAGCTTGAAGTTTATGGTACAAGAGATGTGGGCTCGAGTTGGATGAAATCCTACCTTTTAGGTCGCAAACACTTAGTCCGAACTGTTTCAGACTCGAAAACAAGTGACATAAAATGGGATGTCCCTTAAGGTTTTGTTATATAATTTATATAAATTATTTAGATAAGTTAAATATCTCAGGAAGTTTCACTCTATTTGCTTACGATACTACTATATTATGGCATAATAAAGACGTCAATATTCTTTATGAAAATATTAGTAATGACCTTTCTTTCAAAACATGGTGCACTGCAAATGTTCTATCATTAAATTTTAAAAAACAAAAATACTAACCTTTAAATGTAATATTCCTGATATTTTAATAGATATGGATACTATAGAAGCCACAGACTATAAAATAACTTAAATTAATTTCTTAAATGACATTTCCATTATAAAATGCCCATATTTTTTAGGATAAAATATTTCAATTTAATAAATTATTAATCTCAGATGTACATAAAATACGTCGGGAAAAGTAGATCACTTTCAATTTTGTACTGTTTTAGTTTTGTTTATTTTAAAAGGTAATTGAAGAGATGAAGACAATTTTCTTATAGATGATGCATAACAAATTATTGCTCCCTTTTTTAGAGCTCCAGTCCCTTAAGTCTATTTATTTTAGGTCTTTTTAAATTGTTGGTAGGTATTATTCACTTCATTTGTGTTTTTAGTTAATTTAAATAATTTTGTGTAATATCTTGCGATTTGTTTTCTATACATTTTAGCATGTATTTGTTGTCTACATCTTACAAAGGATGGATTTGAAATACCTTTACAACAGAGGTACTTTCCTAAAACTGGCCGAAATTTGAAACTGAATACAGTTCTTAGAGAAAATCTCCAGTAAAAAATGTCTGCATGCAGAATAACAGTAGCATAGATTAACAAAGCTGACAAAAGAGTTGGACAAACCTTTGTCTAGCTTTTTTAATATTTCAGGACAATAGTGTTGACAGCAGACTACAACAAAAACATCCAAAGTTTAGTAATCAAGCAAAATATTCCGGTATCTATATTTTTATTCAAAACTTTTGTGCTTCTACTCAAATACTAACCATATAGAAGCATATGCATTTTATAGTATCTGCAAGATTCAGATCAAATGTACCCACAATTTATAAAGATTATTAAACTAAAATAAAACATTTCAAATAATACCTGCTTTTATGTTAAATATGTTTTTATTAAATAAATAAATTAGTCTCAACCACACATTTTTTTTTTGTTTTTACTTCTAGTGTAAAAGTGACTACTAATTCAGTCTTTCAAGTTTATTATTTATAGAGACTAGCTACTACAAAATATCTTATTGATGATAACTAATTTCTCTTTAATAATGGTTTTGCATTTATTAACATTTTACAGCACTTTGTTTATATGAAACCTCTATTTAACTCTTAATTAAATCACATTTAAATCAAGTAATTACATTTTCATATTCAACTTATGTATTCTTATTAGAACTTGGTCACTTTTTTTTACTTTGAATCTTTTGACTGTGGTAACAGTCCATTCACCAAACCACAAAGTCACTTAAAAATGTTGAAAGAGAATGTCATAAAGGTAAAATTCCTTCTTCTATCATGTTTTTCATGCATTTTTAGGTTGTAAACGTTTTGTCCAACACCTTTTTACAATTTATCCCAAGCAACACTATAAAAGATTTAAATCCTGGATTTACAGCATTCAGTTTTGAGATGAATGCAATCACAATGTAGTTTAAGAGATAATTTTCACATGAACACTTATTTACCACAGCACAAACGCATGTACCTATTTATGTAACATTAAAATAAAGTGGAAAAAAATTGCATAATTTGGTATATAAAAAAGTACAAAATGTTTTTAGTTTTAATTCGACATTGGACTACGAGGAAAACAGTGGTTCATTCCACTTGTACCATATTGACATTATTATGCACGACTGCACGATGCTCGTTCAAACGAACGTCAGAAAAGTGTTGCCAACTTAAGCTGACTACTATTTCCCCCCTAGCCTCAGTCACCCCCTCATCCATTTACTGGGTCTATGCCGCGACCCCCTTAGATATACCAGCCCTGCTGGTAGCCATTTGGACAGGTCGTTGGAATGCCTAATAAAAGACTACGTGCTGTCATTAATGCAGAAGGAAGGCATTTCGAAAATTTGCTGTAAACACTCAGAAGCTGTTTGTATTAATTATTAATTTTTGTGTTGAAAATTATTAAAAATGTTCATACTTATTGTATGATTTTAATATTTTAACAGTGCATTAAAATTAACATTTTTTCTATTTTTTCTATTTGTTTTTGTTTTTTTTTTCGAAATTTGTGAGTTTTAAAAAAATTATCAAGAGTAATATTTATGTAAAAAAACTCCCAGTGACGTAAAAATTGGAGACGAAAACCGTTTGTCAATCCTAAAATCTCTTCATGCAGAGATAATCATTTAGCACTGAAAAAAATTACGTTTTTCTACGATCACTATAGAAAGTATACAAATAGACATGGCTTACTTGCGTTCAAAGTTAATAATTTCCTACACTGTGCGAAAAGTCGTGCAGAATTTCCTGTACCGCACACTATACATGCGTGGAGAACAGTAGAGAACTATTACACTAGATCTCCCACGCATCTATCGTAGGAGGCTGCATTTGCTGACAGTTCGTGATTCGTAATATCATATTTTGACATTTGTTATATTTAAAATAAGATTTGAATTATTTTCATACAAAAATACATAATAGTTACCTACCTATTAATTTTTAATTTAAATATTTGATAACACGACGTATCATATTATACAATATAGGTATAATTCGACATGGAAGGAATTGACAATAATAATTCAGATTCAGAAGTTGAATATATGGAACACACCTCCTGAAATTGTTGAAATTGCATTGAATGCTACTTTAAACCTTTTGCCTCAAAAATCAAGAGAAAAGAATGAATGTGTTTATCAAAAATTTATGGAATGGAGGAAAAATAAGAAAATACCATCATTTTCTGAGAATTAATTCTCGCCTATTTTGAAGAACAATCAAAATCTTATAAAGCTTCGACACTATGCTCAGAATATTCAATGTTGCGAAGTACATTAAGTATAAAAAACAATGTGGACATTTCGAAATACGTAAAATTAAGAGTATTTTTAAAAAGACAAAATGATAATTACAAGCCCAAAAAATCAAAAACCTTAACATCTGAAGAAATCCAAAAGTTTTTGAAGGAAGCACCCGATTATAAATATTTATTAACGAAGGTAAATAAACGTTACATTTAAAATAAGGTAACACACTGATTTGATTTTTAAAATTTAGTTTAATAACTAATATAAAATATTTAAAAAGAACGAGTTTTAAAATATGTTTTTTAACTAACTATAATGTTTTCGCGAAATACGTAGCACAGAGAGCAGAGTGTTGGGCTGAGATAAAAACGGCCGGGCTTCAAATCCCACAGTGCCTGCCAGCTTTTTTTTATAATAATTAAAATTCTTCTTTAAAAAAAAAACAAAAAAACATATCTAAAATTAATGTATTTTAAACTTGTAGACTGTCCTTGCGATCGGTTTAACTGGTGCCTGTCGAAGAGAAGAATTGTGGAATATAAAATTAGATGACGTGGAAGATCTAAAAACTGCCCTATTGGTTAGGATTCGAAGCACGAAAACCAAAATTAAAAGATCTTTCACGGTAACTGGAGAATTTGATAATATATACAAAAAGTACGCTTGTCTTCGCCCTGATTACGTCATTGACAGACGTCTTTTTGTGAATTATCTAGGGGGTAAATGCACAAGGCAAATTGTCGGAATTAACAAAATTGGCAATATGCCTAAACAAGTGGCACAATGTTTACAATTGCCAAACTCTAATCTATAGAGATCGATATCGCAAAAACTTTTATTTCAACAATTTTCATAAGAATCGGAATTTTGCACATTTTGTCAAATTTCTCGAATACGGACCATTTCAGGCAATTTTGACAAAAAGCAAAAATTATAGATAATAATATTAGAAATAACTTTTATTTGAACAATTTTTTTCTCCAAACATAAATAACAGATATATTCCATAAAATATAAAAACGGCCCTCCATAAAGTACCCCCCAGATGTTCCGACTTTATCCAAAATCTACTCATTTCACGTCAGGCCGAAATAAAACTTAAGTTTAAAATTTAATGTTTTTTTCTTTATCCGTTTTTGAGTTTTATTCAAATTTCGAAATTTACACATTTTCTCAAATATCTCGAATACGGTCCATTTTAGGAACATTTTGTAAAAAACAAAAATTATAGATAATAATATAAGAAGTAACTTATTATTATTTGAAGAATTTTCTTCCCCAAACGTAAATAACAGATATATTCCATAAAATATAAAAATGACCACCTATAAAGTACCCCCCCAGATGTTCCGACACTGACCAAAATCTAATCAGCACATTGGACGCTGGAACAAAGCTTAAGTTTGAAATTTGGTGTTTTTCTGTGTATCGGTTCATGAGTTATGCGACACACAGACACACAGACACACACACACACACACACACAGACATCATCGCGAAAATAGTCAAAACGGATTCAGGGGACCTCAAAACGTAAAAATCCGTCGAAAACTCGAGGTCGAAAAAAATCATGATTCCTATACTTTCCTTATATCTGTATACAGATAGGAAAGTAAAAATGGAGAGACACCTGGAGTAACACTTCAAAATTGCTCAAATTTAACCATAAATTATAATTTCAAATAAAAAATGTGTTTCTTTTGTATCAAATAATGTTAAATATAATTAATTAAATTAAATTAAGTTAATTAAAAGTTAAATTTATAATTTTTAAATTACATTCCCATATGCGCAAAGTACTTTTCGCACTTGTTGCACAAACTACTATTTTAAGGAAACTAATTGTACTGATCTCTGTGCGATAAACAGTTTCGGCGCTTATAGAACCGGCGCACCGGGAAATCTCCCGGTTTCCCGGTGGACAAGATACAAGTTTAGTGCATCTTTGAGCAAAGTGGTTAAACTCATTGCATTTGAAACACATGTACACTTCAAGTGCATACACAATGCAGCTCTCATAAGCAACAAATAAATTTCCCGTTTTTAGTGCCCTAATATGGACTTAATAGAAGCTATTAATTCTACGATTGGATATAATATTATGAACAATAAAATGACCCATAAAACACCAAAAGTAGTGCGTAATAAACATACTCTGTATTTGTTTGCAATTCATTTGAATATACATATATTCACACTAGAAAACGGGTTTTGAGCTTACATTAAATTGTAATTAGATGAAACAAAATGGATTCTATGTAATTTTGAGGTGATCTTTTCGAAAAAAAGGCAAAACAAAATGTAGCTTTTTTTCGAAAGTACCGAAATTTTGGATTTTGTCAATTTTTCAGTTTTGCGCAGGCGCATGTCGAAAATAAATCAATATTTTCAAAACGCAGTTTACGACATTTGAAAGCTTAGGAAAAATGATAATTTTCATGTCTCTTGAGAAATTTTGATCCGATGCACCGTTCTCGCGGTATGGACGATTGAAATTTGTTTAGTATTTTGAGGCGGCGAAGGTCGAAAAATTGAATTTTTTAAATGTTCAAACACTAAATTCTTCATAACTTTGGTAAAAATTAAAATATTTGAAAAAACGAATATCCGTTTTGAACTTAATAGATGTGACTATTGATTCCTAGAAGGGGGCAAGAGAAATCCCAAAATTGGGCATATGGCGGAAGGGCAAAGTGTACCGCGGGCCTATAACGACCAAACTATTTAATTTTTTTTAATGCCACTTACAGAGCTTACTCCTGGATGTAAAATCTTATGTGTGTGAATTTCACTGAAATCGGACTATAATTGGCCATGATATCAAACAATTAAACACATTTTTTTTCCCTAAAAAAACTAAAAATTTTTTCGAAAGTTTGAAGTGGCACAAAAATGCCAAAAATGCACCCAATGGCTCAAAACCTTTTTTTTTTAGTACTTTATTGTGCCTAGAATATGATTACATTACGGAAAATTTTGCAAAAATATTTTATATATTTTTTTGACCACTATTCATTGAGTGACGACCAAAAAACACGGTTTTTGAGAAAAGTTGCCTAAAATTGACGATTTTCAGTTTTTTGGTCTGAAAATTAAGCAAACCCAAATTTCATGTCTTCTGAATGTGTATACAAAGTTTAAAGTGTGTATATGTTTCTTCTAAGTTGTAGAATTCTCCCGACAAAACTCCCATTACACGCGCTCCTTGGGATCCAAAACTCGTGTATACACTGCATTTCTGTAATTTGATTTTTTTGCAATTTCCAGTTTTAAATTTCTTACATACCTAAATTTATTAGGCTTAAAATTTATTAAATTGTATTTTACTGACTTGTTATAAGACGTTTCTTGACTTTTGTGCAAAATATACAATTACCGCAAAATTAGCCGGACGTCGGATCAAGGATAGGCATGGTCTCGGCGTTCACTATCCGACAAGTTTAAACTTCAAACGGTCATATTGAGTGCTTTCTTTTTAAGTGTTTAATGTTCTTAGAGTATGGAACCCTATGACGTCAAAAAAGAACGACTGATAACGGTCTACGGCGAACTCCTTTATTGACACTTGTCAGTTGTCAAAGTCAGTGCAGTTGGTGCAGTTATTTAAAATTTAAATCGTTTTATAAGTGCCATAGTTTTATTATATGACCAAATGCACTTTTCCGAAGATGCTAATTGTACTTGATTTGCCACAGAAGTAGATGATTGGGCATCAGTATTTTCAACCACTGGTGAATTGAATGGCATTTTTGAAGTTACCCTACAATGATTTATTAGGGACCTGGCAAATTCTTCATCTGAAATATAAATTTATGCACAGTATGTATACATTTATTAAATTTTAATTCATTACCTATGGATGCTCTGTCGAAATCTTCATTAGAAACAAGTAGACGGTATTTTTTATTTAGTTGTAGATCATTAAGTTCAATAAATCTATTTTTGTATTCATTTTAATCTTTAGTCAGCGAAAAACCTCGTTATTATAATATATAAAAGATATATAAAATCTATCTGACATTAAACCGATAACCCAATGACAATTGACAAGACAAGTGACAATGTGCTTGAGGGGAGAAGAGAACATGTGGGAGTTGCTCCAGATCAACAAGCCCCGTTAAAAAGAACGGTCAATTAGAGTCAGGAGCAGCTCTGGTACTGCTCGCGAGTAACCCAGATGACATAAAAGAAAGCGCTCATTATTACACATTGAATCGCTTGATAGTGTTCATCGGCATAGATTTTTAATAACCGTGTTCAGCAAGCTCTGTGTACACGTGGTTTTTCGGACTTCTTCAGCAATTTATTGAGTAAGTACGTTCCTAAATTAAGAAAATTCTATCACAGTGCTATAATTTTTTGTTTCCAGGTTGCAATGGCTGGCCTGTGTTTATTATGTCATCAGACACTTGCAGAGGGTGAACTTACCCCAATTAGGCATTCCAAACTGAATGGCTACCAGTGGGTCTTGACGGGTTATGATATGGCAAAATTATGGCAACCCTGTAGGCCTGGTGATTTGACAAGGTCAATGAAATAGATAGTTACATGGATTGATTATCCATATTTTTCAAAATAAACATAAGCGTATGCCTTGAAGTAAAAATGTAAGCAATTATTTTTTTTAAAATATCTAAAGGCTAAAAATTGGTTTTAAAATACATTTTTGCTAAACCGATTCAAATTAATAAGTATTTGCCAGGCAATATGGCCGCTCGTAAACGACCAGCTTTGAGCAATCTATATAACTATATATGTATCATTGACCCAGTTAATGACAACATGACAACAGGGTTGCCATATCTAAACTGTCATTACCCACTGGTAGCCATTTGGACAGGTCGTTGGAATGCCTAATTAGACCGACAGGATTGAAAGGTCTGCAGACGGTCAGCAAAGAGAGGGGGGATGATTTTTTCAGTTCTTTAGAACCAGGTCTTATATTGCATGAGATGTGTCGCAAACATTACGTAGCTCGATGTTACGGAAAATAGTTTATTTATGAAACCTGGGATAGGCATAAAAGGGCTGCGATTGACAATGCCAAAAAAAGGAGGATGGAGCATCAACCGAGAAGAAAACAAGAAGGAGCGACTCTTTTGATTTTGAGACTTTATGTTTCATTTGCACGCAGTATATTGCGGGTATTGGACAAACTAAACCGCGAAAAAACTTCGCCAAAATCACAACAAAGTTGGGAGGGAGTCACTGTCAAAAACTTTAATTGAGTGTGCCGAGAAGGGGTACCTGGTTTACTAAGAAGTTGCCAACCGCTTGTTAGATGCTCTTTCGGATCATGAAATTCCGAAATATCATCACAAATGTTTCCTTCAGTGTAACCGGTACAGGTGTGCTTCCTGGAAAACCAAAGGGTAGCCCTCCGGTTTCCTGCGAATTTCCGAAAAATTATGGCAGATTTCGCCGCGGGACTTATTTTATGTCCATGGTTCTGATCAAAGAAACGAAAAAACAACTTTTGGTAAAAGCACTTCTTGCGGCGAGAAATTCGCCATTAAAACTACCTGTGCAATTAATTTCCGAACTATTTTTGCCTCCTCTTTTGATTGGTGCATTTATTTTCACTATCGGAATGAAACTTGCCCAGATAATTAGCATTTTTACTATGCAAAATTTCGGAAAACCCGGTTTTTCCTAATTTAAAAAAAATTGAACAACAGCTACTTCTTTTTTTGTTTTTTTTTTTTTTTTTAAATATCACATCAAAACATATAAGGTCCACTTTATTTCATCCAAAGCTCGAAGGGGCTTTTTTTTCGTTATTTAATTGACTCTGGTATTATTTTTTGTACTGTAATCTAAGGTACGTATTTATAAACCGGACTTGGCCAAGCCCTTTCTTGAACAGAAATTGAAGTTCTGGTAAAGCACGGGAATTTGGACAAATTATGGTAATAAATTCGTGTTGAAGAATATATCAGTTTTCCAATCTAAAATCTAATACTTATAATAAATATTGAAGCAAAACAAAATCGAAATGTTTATAACCTCGGAGTATAATAGCAATGCCAACCTTTAAGGATGCTAAAGACGTTTTTATTATCAATATTTAATGCAAAGTATTGATTTTATACTCATCAAATATGATTGCTTTATTCATTTATATAAATTAATAATAAAGGATTCTTTTTTAATCTTGAAAACATTATTTGTTCATGGTTTTCGGTATATTTTTTAGAATAAAACAAGCGATATAATCATAAATAATGTATAATATTAATATGTGATGTTTAAAGGACAATTACTGTTTTATGAAAAATAATTAGTTGTTTATAAAGAAAATAATTAACACTGCCAGGTTTGGAAAAGTAATAAAAATTACATTTTATAATCAATGTTTTTTTATTTTTCATATTTTAATGGCACTGACTCGGCCAACAGGTCAGTCTTTCTTATGTTTGTGGTTAATTTTGAATTGATTGTAATTGGAAAAACTAATTCCTAAATCGTTTTTTTTTTGCGTAAAAAATTCCAAGTTTGTTGAAATGTACCGCATACGCTCTCTTACATCTTACACCCTCTTCTTCGACATGCAATTATAACACAAATAACCATTTCTCCACAAAACTATTGTCCCGCTAGCATGTTATTAATTCTTTCCAATTTGGATCTTTTATTATATATTTTTTTTCAAGTTAGACATGTCTGTCGTGTCCTATGTTTAAGAGACGGATTCATCTTGTTGCCATTCTCTAATACAGTGGCGTGCGGTGACATTTTTGGAAGGGGAAGCGATTGTACAAAAATACAGCAGGCCAGTAAGCACAGCGCCGCAGACGAAAATTTTACGCGGCACATTCACCATTTTTTCAAAATCTTGCCTTTTTTTTTTCCTCAGTACTACGGATATTCGAAATTGAGATTTTTGAAGTGTTACTATTACTTTATTACCTAGTTTAGTACTAGAAGCTAAAAAAAACTTACCATTGAAAGATTCCTTGGTTTATTTAAACGTAAAAAAAAACATTTAACTGAAGTTTTTTTAACATTTTTCGCACAGTTGACACAGCAGTTGACATTTATTTATAATTAAGATCTATTCGCCTATCCGCAATGGCTGCAAATTTGTCTATAACATCGTCGTAAAATTTTGGATTTTCTGATAATTGTTTAACAAGCTGTTTTTCAATGGATATTAGTGCTAAATTAGAGAGTGTGTCTTTATTTCTTGAATTTCGTATAAAACTTTTAATGCGCATAAAGCTGAAAAAATTCGCTCAACTGACGCACTTGTGGCTGGGATGGTTAGTATTAATTCACACAACTTGACGACTTCACAAAGGGACTTATTTAAACCAGTTATAAGAAAATTTAACACATTGATGGTCTTTTTATCACTAATTTCGGTTGTTTCATAAACAACATAAACATAAACAACTGGGACTTTAATGCTGGAATATCGAAAAAATTTCCATAATTTAATTTTAGTGAATTAAAAGCTTCCAATAGAAATTTTGATGAATCGTAGTTACTAATATTAAAATTGCACACTTCACCAAATTTTAATTCGTTAAAGTTTTAAAATCGAGAGTTCATTTGTTGTTAAATATTATCAAAAATTTCGGCGTATAATCGCCGACATTATCAATTCTAATTCTCTTTTTTCCAGGTTCTAAGAAAATGTTTTGAGTCTTATTCCAAAAGTATTCAAACTGATCTTGTTTTTTATTCATTTTATTTTTAAAATCATCAATTTGTTTAATGCAGAAGCCAATGTCATTTGACTTTGTAAAATGTCAGTAAAAGGGAAAAATCTGCAAAAATGTTGAGCAAAAATTTGAAATCAAAGTTTTGTTTGAGCCAATGCAAATACCCTTTAGCAGCAGTAACAGTTTCAGCATCCCATGTTTCATTATTATCCCAAACGTCTTCACAGATGTTTATCAAAGAATCACGGTATTGAAACACTGTTTGCATTAAACGTCCATTGTAGTTACATCGCGTCGGAGTAACTTTTGGAAACCTTCTTTGAACGTGAATGTCCAAAGCGCGAGTTCTTTTCGATGACTTTGAAAATAAGGAAGCCAAACCATCAAGCGTCGAAAAGAAAACTTTGCAATCTTTAATATTATCCATGCTTCGCGATAAAACCAAATTAAGTCTATGTGTTATACAGTGAACGAAAATTGCATGTTTAAACTTTTCTTTCACTTTAGCTTGAAGGCCTCCTAAATGGCCAGCCATTACGGCAGCACCATCGTAGCTCTGGGCAACAAGCTTAGAAATACATTCTAAACTTGAAATAATGTCACGAACAATTTTAAACAATGAATCTGCAGTTCGTTCGCTAGTGACGTCCAAAAATCCTAAGACTCGCTCTTAAGGAATGCCATCCAATACATATCGTACAACAATGGATAATTAAGTTTGCTACATCTGTGGTTTCATCAAGCGCAATTGATACGAAAGGTGCTTTTTTAATTTCACTTTTAATGTGATCCATCACAACGTCGGCAGTGCATTTAATTAAATCATTTTGGATTCTGTTTGAGGTACCTCGGAAAGTCGTCGAATCATTAAAATGATTTTTTAGGGTATCATCGTATTTTGCTAGAAAACTTAGAAGGTCCATGTAATTTCCTCGATTGGCGGGTCCACTTGCTTCATTGTGACCCCTAAAACTTAGTTCATGCTCTCCCAGGAAACAAGTTACATCTAATAATCGTTGAAAGACGTCCCTATTTTTTTACCCATTTTTTTACTCATTGTGAATTTTGTTGCTTATTTTTAAATGATTGTCCAAAATATGTTCAATGCGATAGGTCCCGAATGTTTTTTCTTTAATTGTAACACTAATATGAGATTTGCTATTTACATGTGGTTTTACACTTTTGTGAAAATTATTCAAGTCTGTAATACCGACTGAGTTCCAATGTGTTTTTTAGGCTATATTAAAAAGTAGGCAATGCCAGCAAAACAAATTCTTCAAAGTTTTGCAGCCGGTTAACTATTCATACTTTTCATAGAACCCTACGTGAAAATGCTTGGTAAATTTCTTTGCTGACTTTTCTACTTTTGTCTCTAAATTGATAGGATCCTTTAGTCTATTAGAATTAATAATGTCCGTTTTCTCTTCAAAATTTCTACTTGAAAATCCTTTTTTTCAATAAAGAACACACAATACAAACACAATTTATTATATTATTATTGTTTACAGGCACAGTGCATAGTTCCTCCATTTTACAAAACGAAAAACAACTACGAAAAACAAACCGAAATCTATCTAAAATCTAAGATTTTCCTCACACTTCGATTCGGGGTGAAAATTGCAATATGCGTAAGGCGACGTAACAATCGCTGCCTCTCGACCGTATTTCACGTGCCAAACAGACTGATTACTGTCGTGGCAAAGCAGGGTCAATAACACTAAGCGAAATCACTTGTAAGATGAACCGACTATTTCAAGACGCGCTTCCGTCGACGGACTCGAAGTATATGGTGTGTACGTTTACACAATTAATTTTCTCATGGGTGGAGTGTGCGTTTACACATTACACCAATGAATTGTTAGTACATTTACGAAGTTTACGTAATGTTTCAGAGAAAATATAGTACCTAATTTAATATTAATTTCTATGCATTGTAAACTGAAAAATATTTATTTTTAACTGTCAAAGTGTAGGGAAGCGGTGCTTTCCCCGCTTCCATGGACCGCACGCCCCTGCTCTAATAATTACGGTGAATATAGATATTAAAGATCGTGGGTGACGTGATAATAGACAAACACGAAAACAAAAATAATGGCACATCATGAGAAAGACATAATAAGGTCAAACATAGTGCGCAATGTACAATTATCATATTTCAACTCTCTTGGATGTAGCATTATGTTTACGTTTGGGGAAGACTTAAAACGGTGATTAAACTAATAAAGTGGCAGCTCCTTGACTGATTAAATAATCAAAATAAATTTAATGAAAAGTCTTTGTGGTACCACAAATTTATAAACTTTAAACAGTCGGAAGTGGTTTCAAATAGTGAAAATGTGGTCAAAATATGAAGGCATAGCCTTTTTATGAACGGTATTGGTACATCAGATTAATTAAGAATGTTAAATTTAAAATTTAAAAAATAAAATGTCGGATTCAATATGATAGACAAAATATATCAGAAAACAAAAAAATTATAGAAATATGTGGAAGATTGGAGTAACTTTATTTAATTAGAAATAAAATATTTTTTATTGTCATGCAATGAGATATTTAACTGCAATTATTATCTCTAAAACGGATTAAAATATCAATATTGATTAAATGTTTATACACAAACAATATTGTTTTGTTCAGAAATGCATTTTGTATTATTTGCAATAAATAGTAAATAATATACTGTCGATAAAATATCTACACATTAACGATAAAAAGTTATTATCTTTTGGTAGTTTGCATCCTCAAAATAAATAGTATTCAAGGCTTAGTCACAAACAACTTGAATCAATTATCACAAGTTAATATTTTACACATTTATTTGCAGAACCTATACAATATTATTTTCCTTAAAATATACAGTATCTACTTAATTTGGAATCATATGGAAGAAAAGTAATTATTCATTTTTCTAAAAACGTCCTGCTTGGTCTAAAACCTAAAATATATCAAATATGAAATTTTTTAGTCTCAAAATAAGACAAATTATTTACAAGATACCTTTATTTTTGACAATATCGAAAACTGTTGTAAAGAAAAATTGATTAGATTTGAATACTACTTTCTAATTTAAAAATACATCCATCTATCCTGAAAAATAAGATTTAATGTTTTTTTACACATTGCTCTTTACAATTACCTATACATATTGATATTTAGCTTAGGATTCACACTAAACCTGAAACGGTATTTAAAAATAAATATGGGAGAGGCTTTTCAATTTTAATCAACTTTTCTTTATAACAATTTTTGATATTATTCATTAATTCATTCATTCGTATTTTTTGACAAACCGGGTATACGACTGAAAAAAATTGATTGATACCTGGATCTGGTTATATTTTAGGATTTAGACCAGGGATTTCAAAAGTGGTCGATACCGACCCTTGGGGTCTAAATCGTTTTCACAGGGGTCGTCATAAATGAAAAGTGATTTTGGGGTCGACGAGGTCTAATAATCGACCCACATACGAGTAAATACAAGTTCTTATTTGAAACTTTCAGATACTGCATAAGTTGTTCTTCTTATAGTCTGGTTCACAAGTGCCATTTCCCTCCAAACCTGTCCTCCAGCACCGAAAATTATGATTTTGGGCTCATTCGATTCGGAATGGCATCTAGAACATTCTATTAAAATTCCAAGAGGGGCTGAAAAAAAATGCAAAAGTTATAAACAATAAAGTAAAATAAAAAATAAGGGTTTGGTTTTTTTGAAATATTTCAAAAACTATTTGAGATAATCGAAATTTGAAAAAAGATCCTCAAAGAGCAGGAAATTTCCTAAAAAAAAGTCCTACCTCCCGGAACTGTACCAACAACCCTTATAATTTTAATTAAGCGGCGAAAATAACGGTAAAAACGCGTGGTTCGGCTGCCGCGCGCATCGCCCCAATCTGACACATGAACTAAAAAAATTATTTTAACTGATTAAATATTAATATTAAGGAATAAAAAAATTTGGGTACTAAGTAGACATACGAATAAACAATAATCCGTAAACAAAAAATTTTTATCGCTATTTTTTTATTAATTATGCTTTTGTTAATTAGTTAATTTTCATTATTTTAATGTTAACATAAAAACGCTGATTATTTCAAAACAAGAAATCTAGAATTTTTTTTTATTTTTTTGAGCTATTGCTCAAAGGGTTTAGAAGAGATCTCCGTTGGAAAAATTCAAAAATTTTGATTAATTTTGATTTTGATTTTTTTTTAAAATCATTATTTTCATCAAGGATAAAATTCCAAATAAAAAGTTTTCAAAAATATAATAAACAGTTACATTTGTTTATAACAATTATTTAAATAATGTTAGTTAAAAATAAAAAAAAATATTGTTATATGGCTTTTATCAATAAGAAAACAAAATATTAATAATAATTGGAAAAAAATGGCTTTATTTACATAAATAATTTTTTAATGCCTTTGATTGTTAATAAAAAAGTAAAAAATCAAAATTTTTGAATTTTTCCTACGGGGATCTCTTCTAAACCCTTTTAACAATAGCTCAAAAAAACCAAAAAAAATTCTAGATTTCTTGTTTTGAAATAATCAGCGTTTTTATGTTAACATTCAAATGGTGAAAATTAACTAATTAACAAAAGCATAATTAATAAAAAAAATAGTGATAAAAATTTTTTGTTTACGGATTATTGTTTATTCATATGTCTACTTAGTACCCAAATTTTTTTATTCCTTAATATTAATATTTAATCAGTTAAAATAATTTTTTTAGTTCATGTGTCAGATTGGGGCGATGCGCGCGGCAGCCGAACCACGCGTTTTTACCGTTATTTTCGCCGCTTAATTAAAATTATAAGGGTTGTTGGCATAGTTCCGGGAGGTAGGACTTTTTTTGTAAAATTTCCTGCTCTTTAAGGATCTTCTTTCAAATTTCGATTATCTCAAATAGTTTTTGAAGAATTAAAGTGATGCCTATGTGCCAAGGTCATGGATATTAATTACACGTTTGAAAATTCACCCCCCCCTAAAAGCTACACTTTAGGAGTGCCATACCGGGAATTCAAAGTGGGGAATAATGTTGTCTATCAGCCCCCAAAGTCTCGTCGTGGGGCCTATGATGATACATGCAAAATCCCTCTCGGCTCCCGGTCTAATAGCTAAACTTTGATAATTATATTATTAAAATGTCTGATATCAGCGATATAGAAGACTTACCATCGACTCCTCCACACATATCGGAGAAAACAGAAAATCCAGAACAAAATATTTTGCCCCAAAAATCTATGGTAAAACCAATACCCGAGGTAATACCATTAATTACAATTTTGTAGAATTTTTATAGAAATTACTGTTATTGTGTTCAATACAAATATAAATATAATATTTATAGTTCTTGATTATTTATCGTGTGTAGAAAAAATAGCGTATAAAACTCTCATGTAATGGTTATTAAACAATGCATTAACCGGGATACGAAACGAGCCGAAGGCGAGTTTCGTATGGTTTATGCGAGTTACATACATGATTGTTGCAAAATATACTATTTTGAAATTAGTTTTATAATGATTAACATTATGCAACTGGTTGCGTGAAGGATATCATTTTGGCTGTGAATACAAAAATGTCACTTTACATGTCAAAATTAGAAAAAATTCATTATATCACCAGTTGCCAAAAGAAAGCAGTTAAAAATAAACCTTTTTGGCTTTAAAATAAATATATACATTGTCAATGAAAGTTTTTTATCAAAAAAGAGTAAATTGTCTTATGAAAATAGAATTTGGTTAAACTTACAACCTAGTAATACTGTTTTTTGGTCCTTATTCTTAATAACACAAAATATTAAAACACAATACACGACAAAATAACGCACTTTCTAGAAAACGTAATAACTTTAACAAGTACCTAATATAAACACACCACAAGTCGTTGAAGAATAAATGAATATGGTTTTCTGTTTGCCAATGAAATGAGTGAAGTTATGCATATGCAACTAACAATACAAGAAAGTAATATCAGTAATGTTTTACCAAACCAACATTTTATAAATAATTAGTCAAAATTAAAAAAAAATGTATGTAACACGTTACGTACATAACTCGTTCATATTGTGGGACCTCGCTCTGCTCGTCCCGCAAATATTCGCTCGTTACATAAAATAAAGTATTTCGTAACTAGTTACATAAATAGCTATTGATTTTTTTTTAATATACTAAAATAATTCTAACCTTTACTTCTGATTATTCTGGGAATGTATCTTCATTTGTGATATAATAACTCTAATTTGATTTATCATTTAATAACAGCGCCGCCGAAAGCCATGGTGGGGCCCCGGGATATTTTATAAAAAATCAACTCCATTGAATATTACATTTCTAAAAAAAAGTCATCAAGCAAAATTTTCACCTTGTAATTTTCGTAACTTTTCACATTGCATTTTGCAAATTTACGATTACAAAATATTTGTCATTTACAAAATAACATCCTCAACTTTGCAGATTATCAATATTTTATTTTCAATTTTCAAATTGTTTATCAAATTTTACTTTTTCATTCATCAATTTTCTCGTTTATAAAGCATAAATTTAGTAAAATATGTAAAATGCAAAGTGAAAAGTTATAGTTTTATGAAATAGGTCTTCCCTTTTGTGGCTAACTTCTAAAAAAACGTCCCCAGCTAAAGCTGCCCTCTCCCCCTCTCGTCGGGCCTGCTTAATAATTTAAGGACGCATCTATAATACCTTTTTTAAGAACATTCTGCAATCTGATCTCTTTTTATTTACATCTTCAACTACTAGCTTTTAATGCAAATTGATACACCATTAACATTTTTTTTTTCAAAATTTCAGATATCAAACTTCAAAATGGTTGACGCATTTTTAGGAAAGAAATATAAACTTGCCAGCAGTGAAAATTTTGATGAGTTTATGAAAGAACTTGGTAAGTTAATTAATAAATATACAACATTAAAAATAGTGAAAATTATTTTATAAAACTAATACGAAGTTGTCACGATGAAATGGCATTCTGGGACATTCCCAGACTAGGTGGTATGTACTATCGTAAGAAATGTGAAATAAATGCCAGAGTTTTCCATTTAAAGTAATCGATAAACAAAATTCTTTGTCGTTAGAAAAACTGGGGCAATTACTTTTCCAGCTGAATTAGTGGCATTCACCTTCTTCGGAAACAATTTAACGTCTCTAGTTAAATTGCATTTTCGAAATTCGTTAATAGTGGTGAATCTCGCGTCTCAGCTGCTTTACAAATTACCGCTTTAAATTCCTGCTTTAAAGTTTTATTCTTTGTTCGAGCTCAGATTCACGTTTGGTTAAATAAAAACAAACTAATTTTACAAAACTACTAAAAGAGGCGTCTACAGTCGTTTCGTTCTTGTTAAAATCATTTCATAAATTTTAATTTTTCTAGCTAGGTAGCCGAACAGAATGCATTCAGCCAAAAACTTATAATGAAAAATGTTATTCTGCCAAAACAACATACAAAAGAAATAAAAACATAAGGAGTGACCCACATAAATATTTCTGAAGTAAGCTTTGGAAATTCTTTTATTTTTTTAACCGTCATTTTTGATTTAATTGAAGTCGGCCATCTTTAAAAAAAAGCGACCCACATACAATATTATCTGTCCTCTGAGGTATCGCATCTATAATTAAAAAAAAAATAATTTTATATCTTCAAAACCTAAATGGAACATAAAAGTTTCTCCTACTAAGATAAGAGATCTTATCTACAAAATGAATATTTTTAGTAAATGTGGGTAGGTAGATAAGTACGTACCGTATCAGTGCAGGGGTTGCATTTTAAAATAAGTTTCAGCTGGCAACACCGTGCAGTGAATTTGTACTCGCTAATCTTTTCTGAAGTACATAGGTTTCCTGTTAATTATATCAAAAAAATTTATTTAGTTCCTTAGACATTTATGATTTCTCTGTATTAAATAATCATAAAATAAAATTTTAAAAATGGATGCTGTAATCTCTGTAAAAACAAAATTCTATTCAATTGACGAAAACAAGTAAATTTTTTAATACTTATTTAAAATACTGTATTTAAAATGACCAAAATAGAGGATTTGGATAGCTACTCTCTTTCATTTGCAACAGATTGCTTTTATGATGTTTAGAAAAGCATTTTATAGGGTCTACAAAAAAGTAATGTAAATCGTTTCGAACCCAATACGTCAATGCTACTACTACAATATTCAAGTTGTTTTCTACAAATCTATACCTAATGTTATTCATATTATTTGTTTTTCCAACAAAATAAAAAAAAATAGACTTTGGAATATTCTCTAAATAACATTAAATGTTAAACGAACATTTATATTTACGCGAATGTAATGAAATCAAAGGTTGCCAACCTTGACAAGTTCCAATTTGTTTTCGATTTATCAGGTGTTTATTTATTATTCCACTCTGTAATGTGTAATTTAATGTTTTTTTCTGGATTATAGTCAATTTAAAATGAGTTAAGTACTTATGTTATTTATGTTTGTTGGATGATAAAAAACAGTGAAGCTGATACAATTGCAGCATGACCTAAACAGAGGCAAAATGTTAATCGAATAAAAATATGTTTTTTAATTTGACATTTCGATAGGGCAATTCCAAAGTTAATAATTATTTTTAAATCTGTATGGCAGTCATTAAAATAAACAACTTTTATAAAACAAAACAAAAATCACAAGGATTTTGGTCAGCAATCAAAACGTTACAAAATTAAAAATTCTGATGTGTCCAACACATGACTTTCCTATCTAGTTATTACAGGCTTTTACCGGTTATTTTGTATAAGCACCTCTGTAAATGTTTAGAGGACAAACTTAATATATACATTTTTCACTTACATCTAACTCGAAACCATAACCATATTTTTTTCCCTATTTTAGAAAGATATTTACACTCATTAATTTGCCTACCTATTTCTATATTATAACAGTTTATTCGTTTTATTAGATGTATTCTCACTATAATTTACATCTTCGTTAACATGATACGACTTTTCATTGATCTTAAACGTGCATTTGAAACGATTAACTACACGTGATACCCACCTAAAGATAAGATGTTGCGAATCGTGGGCGGTCCTTATTTTGACGTGCAAATGAAAATCACTCTGTGAGTGACGTCATTGCATCCGGTCCATAGAATGTAGCGCATCGTGAGCGGTCCTTATTTTGATGAGCAAATGAAACTCACTGTACTACTCTGTCATCACTCACATGCGCGTGCAGACGAAAGCTGAAAACGGGAACATCCAGCCCTGGATTAACTGTAACATTTTACTTCAAAAATTAAAAAAAAAGTGGATTTAGAGGAGCTGTCTATGATTGGTTGTATATTATTATTTATTAAATAGATATAAAGTACGTAAAATTAATAATCCAGAATTAAATACCTTTGGGGTGCCGCAGGGAAGCGTGTCCGGACCCTTACTATTCATACTTTACATAAACGATTTGGAAAAAGTTATTTTTAATATAAAAAGAATTTGCCGAATTTGCTGAGACTGTCGATCATGATTTGTGGTTATTGACATCTGAATTCAAACAAACTAAATTAAAAGTTAATGAGATGAAATCAAAATGTATTTTCATTTATGTCAGAAAGAAAGAAAATATTAAAGTAAGATGCCTTCGTATTTCAAGAAGTTACAAAATAAAATTTTTTAAATAAATTTTGTACTTTTTTCTATTCTATTTTGAACTTCTTTACTTTGGAACTTTTATAGTTTTTTAGTTTCGAAATTTTGTCGTTTTTTCTAATTCAAACTTATTTTACTAACTCGTGAAAAATGAGTTGCGTGCTTGGTTATTGGAAAAGTTCTTCAATAGTATACTCGTATAAGGAATTAGTAGACAGTATACCTAATTTTAGAATTTATTATAAGGCAGGGGCGGCTACTCTTTAAGGCCGCATGGCCGCGCGTCCCTCCTAAGAAATACCAGAGATACCAGAGAATAAAATTTGAATTAAAAATATTATATATTTATTTTATAATTTTTCCTCGCGTCTCGACACGGGCCATAAGTGTTATTTATTATGTCCTCTCCAAATCCTTCATATAATAACAATTTATGAGTTCTGTGACTGGACTATCGTCGGCCGCAGTAAGATAGAGGCCCTCGTCACAATGGAAACAAAGTGGGACATGCGCTATAGCGCTAACGAGTACGTCTGCTCTTTTACTTTTAGTGCAGATTAGGTTGCAATTTTTTCGCGGTCGGTCAACATTTAGAATTTAGATGATGATGGGTCAGGCGCCTGGTTTACTTTTTTATAATTTTCACGGAATTTTTACGAAGCACCATATGATAGACTAACCCCCTAGCTGTGCAAATAAATTGAAATTTATTTCTGAAGATAAAGAATTTCGACGAAAAAGTCATGGGTAAAAATGTATTTCAATGAAGAGTCGTAGAGCAGATTTCAATTTCAGGAAGTCATGTCTGTGGTCATGTCATGCACTTTCGTAAAAACAATATGAATATGTCGATTTTCCTGTTTGATTTTTTTTAGAATAATTATTTTTGTTAAGACGTTTTACTATAAGAAATATATTTCATCTTATTTATTGACTATTGACAAGGTGCAGTATGTAGTGTGGTATTTTTACGTTAATGAAAAAATAAAAAACAAATGAAAAGACAAATTTTCCATAATCCCCACCCTCAAGCCAATTGGCGCCCCCGGGCTTCCCAGCACACGGGGTTAGCGTTTTAAAAAATACGTTTGCATTAATATTGAGCGGAAGTATTTGGAAAAGGAACCAAAGTGTGTATGCATTTATATACATCTATTATTTTATGTAAACGGAACGGGACCTGCATGTAATAAAAATGGGACTTATAGTGAGAACCTTTATCCATTCATAGAAAGAAACATTTAATTTAAACGTTTCTCAGAAACGCAACGAATGGTGTTACTACCGGTTATCTCAATAGTTTTTGCAAAGTATTAAATAATTTATCGGAAAGTTTTTTTGAATAAAGATAGGTATTTATTTATAGATACATACCTACCGTTTCTACAATAAATATGATTTACCCGAATACATAAAATGTTATTATGTACAACGTTATGCATTTAATTACACCTCATATCCATTTTTATCTTTAATTTATTACCTTAGACAATAAGGTAGTTTATTTACGTATGACAAAAGTGAACTTTAAACTTTCCTTTTCTCTTTATTTCTGTTCGAAGAATATAAACACAGTATCAGATTTGGAAAAAAAAATGAGTACATTTTATCTAATTTAATATAGGAAAATAATTTTAATTGTTTATTTCGTGAAAAGATTGATTATTAATTTTAATTAAAGGTTTGTTCCAACAACAATCTTGGAACCATACACAAACCAGTCCACAACTTATAGTCGTCGACCAGTCCACGACCTGTCGATGATTGGGACTGAATTCGGAACTTGGTTGTGTTGGAACACATGTTTCTGTTGTCAGACACTGTCAATAACGTAAAAGTAAAAAAAAATAATTTTAAATTTGGTAAATAAAAATTATAAAACTCATTAAAAATATTTGTATATTTTGATTATTCGATTGGTTAGTACATTAACTTATTTTATTTTTTACTGTATCTAATTCAGAATAATAGTCCTCTTCATTTTCTACACTCATTACTCATAAAATAATATACTATAAATAATGATAATGAATAAAAACCAAATTACGATGGAGACTACGATCGATGCTATCAAAACGAATATAATTACAATATTTCCAATGTTGGTCAGGATTTATTTACGAGCTCACTTTCGTTTTGTTCATGTCTTGACAATTCGTTCCTATTCAGACCCAGGAACTAAATTGACAGTACAGAAACTGGTTTGTGATTAGGTTTGAGTAGGAACACTAGGTTTTTGTACAGTTTTGAGTCCAAGGTTTGTTGGAACACCAAATCTAGTCTGCGCAGAATTTCGACAGTACGTAAACCGATTTGCTATTGTGTTGAAACAAACCTTTAAATTAATAGTCTTTTCTTTTGTTTTTGAAATCACTATTTTCGAAAACAGAAGACCAGATTGACAGTTGTCTACGAAAGATATTTACAAATTACAATAGGCTTTTTTGGAAACCTACTATAGATAACAAATCCAAATTACTGGATTTACTCGATGGATCACGTGGATCACTGAACTTAGTGCCGTCAGTTTACGAACGAGTTGGATTATTGTTCCTGTTCATCTACGTCTGTCAATCTTTGACTTTTCTCCCTTATTTGTTAAAGAACCATTTTAATTGAACATATTTATATTCTGACTAATAAAGTCGCAATATGGGCATAAAGATTACAAGTTATAACTAACTGAATGTAGAAAAACCTTGAAAGCTACTACTAGCAGATACCAAACACTAAAAAATTGCGTTATCCCTTTATAAAATCCTACGGTGCGCATGCGGATCTATTACTAATCTACTCGTAGAGTGGATTACAAAATATTGATCTCGATCACAGAGCTGGATCGGTAATCTACTAGTTTCCGAACACGGATAGGGTTAGTAACCATAGGTTAACGAACAATACGATCCCTAATCATTTTGAGTTAATTTCCCAAAACGCCTAATGTAACACATCGGTAGAACCATTAGACTTCCAGGGACACGGATTAAGAAACACCTCTCTGGACCTACAAAATCCAACTTTGGCCATCACATTAAATTTAATAACCATAGCTTCCCCCCTACGTCAAGCAACAAAATTTTACAGTGTTCTTGTCAACAACTTTAAGAAAATGGAGCTACTGGAGGATCTGCAGATCCTTCGTAAGAACATAGTAACAGATCACATAAGTCATAAACAAGTGTTACTCCTAGGTTGCCTATTCCAGATTTAAAAGGGTAATTAAACATAAACTGATTACTGAATAACTTCCATGAAAATTGTAATTTGAAAAAGGCCATAAAATTACCTTTACAATGATGTGCCACTTATCGTATATTCCTTATTTAAAATTAAGGAAACAGAAGTACTTTTTGAATATAAAGTCGATCTGTTACAAAAAAAAAACTTAATTTAAACTATAGAGATCCTGATCCTCCGGTCGGAGTCTCAGCGATTTTGAGCCGCTACTGGGAATCTCCTACAACGGGAGCCTCCTATGAGGAGGATCCTTCCCTGTGGAAAAAGCCCTGTGCGTTCCCTCGACATTACTTTTATAACTTCCCCATCGTTTATTGTTATAAAACTAATGTTTAATAATTATTAAATAACCAACCTTGCACATGGTTGCATTTTAAAACAAATTGTCGACATAATTAAAGTTTTATGTACAGAATGTTATTTAAATAATTAATTAAAATTAGGAAAAATATGAATTTATACGAAGCGTGACAATATTTTTCATACAAAAAAATAATGATTCTAGGCTATTAGGGGAGAAGGGGGTGCATGTGGACAAGGGGTACCTGTGGACAGTTTGAGTTTCCCGCTTTAGAGTTTGAATAAAATCGAAAAAATTCTCGTAGATGTCTCTGACTGTATTGGAAATAGTACTGAAGTTATTATTCTTAAATACTATTACTTCTTGTGTTGTAGTTGAAAACATATTTTAGAGGTGTTAAACTAATTTTATGAGTGATACATTCTTGAGTGATATTGAAGTAAGTACATTATATAATCACTTTATTTGGCAGTGAATGTTTATAACCCTTAATTAGGTGTTTTTTTAGCTACGAAATAATTGCATGCATGAAAATAATTTCTTACCTACAAATTGTAACTTGGGGCACATGTGGACATGGAAATACGGGGTACATGTGGACTGTCCACATGTACCCCAGTTTTAAGGGCAATGTATTTTAACATCAATTTTTTTTATAGAATGGTAAGGACCTATAAGCGGAAAACTTCGAGGGCTGATATTGATGAAGCAGTCGTGGCAAGAGCCCTAACAGAAATTTGTAATGGAAGATTGTCAATTCGTGCTGCAGCAGCAGAATTCAGTTTAAAAAAATCAATGTTACACAAGCGTTTAAAAAAACAACGTGTGGAAGGGGATGATTCTGGCGCAGAAACTAATATTCCAGAAAACAAAAAATCAAAATATGCCAGCAATCAGGTATTTTCTGCACAAGAAGAAAACATGTTAAATACGTATTTGCTTAAAAGTTCATCAATTCACTATGGATTGACTTTGCGGCAAACCAGAACACTAGCCTACGAATATGCTCTAAAATTAAACAAGAAATTTCCTGATAAATGGAATATAGAAAAACAAGCGGGCATTGAGTGGATGAAATCATTTTTGAAACGACATGCAAACATTTCATTACGGAAACCAGAAAACACCAGCCTGGCTCGTGCTACTTCCTTTAACGCTGCCAATATTAATGTATTTTTTACCAATTACAAAAACGTATTAGAAAAATATAAATTTCAGCATAATCGCATACTAAATTTGGACGAAACTTCTCACTCAGAAAGGCAAGAAACAAGTAGCTCAGATAGTTTCTTCTGAACGTGGACAGCTAGTAACTATTACAGATATTATAACAGCAACCGGAAATGCATTGCCACCAGTCTATGTATTTCCTAGAGTGCATGCAAAAGATCACTTTGTGAATGGCGGACCTGTTGGAGCTATTGGTTTAGCACATAAAAGCGGCTGGATGACAGCCGAAATATTTATGGACGTATTGAAACATATTGTTCACCATCTATCACCAACGAAGGAAAATCCCATTTTATTGCTCATCGATAACCACAAATCCCATATATCTCTGCCAGCTTTGTGTTTCTGTAAAGAAAATGGAATTGTGGTTCTTTCATTCCCACCACATTTTTCCCATAAGCTTCAATTAGATGTTGGACTTTATGGGCCATTCAAGGCAATATTAAAATCTGCCTTCAATAATCACATGGCTACTCATCCTGGGAAGCAAATATCGATATATGATATTCCACTATTATCCAAGCAACCATTTTTGATGAGCTTTGTTCCAAAAAAATATCACAAAAGCATTTGAAGCTAGTGGCTTGTGGCCTCTAAATGATCAAAAATTCACTGAGGCAGATTTTCAGAGTTCATACGTAACTGATAGGCCAATCATGGATTCAGTTATAAATAACAATGAACCTGATAGAAATACAACAGACAAATGCTCCACTACATTAGATGACAAATTAGTTGCAAATCAGCTTGATACTGATATTCCAGGTCACAGTGGAAATGTGACTCCTGAAATTGTTAGACCATTCCCGAAAGCTGCACCTAGGCAAAACAACAACCGAAGAAAAGGCAAATCATGTATATATACAAATACACCCGAAATGAATGCTATTAAAGAGAGAGCAATTAATATACCGAAACAAAAGAAAAAAAGTGTAAAACGGGTTGTAATGGACAGTTCATCAGAGGAAGAGCAAATAAATATAGAATATAACGATTCCTCAGAAGGTAGCTACTTTTCTGATGAGGGGATTGGAGAAAACAACGCTATGGAAATAGAACATTTAATTTTGGACAGTGATGTGATTTCTGTTAATGACTTTATACTTGTTAAATTTGCAACAAAAAAATGCATAGTATATTATGCTGCGCTCGTGAAAAAAGTGTATGAAGGTCAGTTGGAGTTTGAAGTTCAATATCTGCGACGAAACTTTCCTAAATGGACTTTTGTATTCCCACTCGTCAGTGATATGATATGGCTTCAGTTACAAGAGATGATATTGTGTTGAAGTTACCTAAGCCAGTGAATCAAAAGGGGACGGCAAGGACATCCGACCACTTCACATTTAGTTTAGACCTTACAAAGTATTACATAAAATGATAAAATTTATGACACTGTACTTTAATTTTACAAAATAATTGAAACATTATTTTATTTTGTGTATTGTAAGGGTTGTCCACATGGACCCCCGTCACTGTCCACATGCACCCTTTATTGAGGCACAAGTGGACAAATAATTTATTTTTTTTAATGAAGAATAATTTTACATTTTATTTTTAATTTGAACATTAATGTTTTAAGTATGTATTACGCAATAGACATCCAGTGTGATCAGTTTAAAAAAAATGTAAAATTAAGAGAAAATAAAATACATATTGGAATTTAAAAAATCCTGTCCACATCTACCCCCCTCTCCCCTATAATCCCTCATCTGACTGCAAAAAGTAGCATGTCCTGCTTTTTGTAGTTAGGTACATGGAAAGGGGTTGAACAACATGTACTATGTCCCGGTGGAGGGAGCCGTCGTCTAACCTGTGAAATTCAAAATAATATTTCACATCGATGGAGTTCTTTGCAATGAAATAATTTGCTTCTAGACGTCTATAATAATGAAAATCCCTTTACAAACATTTTTGTCGTCCGGTTTTGCTATTTTCGGTGTAAATTTTACACCGATAGTAGCAAAACTGGACAATATATAATGCTTACAAAGGGATTTTTCTATTGTTATAGACTTCTAGAAGCAAATTATTTCATTGCCAACAAAAAAACGAAAACCTCCATTAATGTGAAACATTATTTTTAATTTGACATGTTAGACGTCAGTTCCCACCATCGGGATATAGTACAAGTTGTTCGTCTCATCTCCTATACCTAACTACAAATAGCAAGCAAAAAACACGACATGCTACTTTTTGCAGTAAACTGAGTACATTTGCACAGGCAGCCATCTCAAATGACTTTAATTAAAAAAAAATTAACAAATCGTTTATATTATCTCGTCTTAAATTGTGAAACGAGCAAAATATATATTAAAAAAAGACTACTTATAATAAATTGGTTAAGAAAAACAGCATTGAATGTTGTTGTTCCAAGTTCACACTTTTTTAGTATTTTGTGCATCGTTAATTGGACCAGTTTATAAGGATCGCAATTGCAACTTGATTTTAGTGTATGTGGTATTAAAAAATAACGTATTTATTTGGTGCCCAAAACAAATCATAGTTGATATAATATGCTAAATTTTAATTTGAAAATAGTAAATTTGGAATTATTGAAATAAAAAGTAATATTTGTCCAACTTTCTAAACTTTATATAAAGGGTATCAGAAAACTGTCAAGGCTCAGTTTTTGAGAGACACAGAAAGTCCCGAGTTCATACCACAATCAAACCAGTTCTTTTTTTCTCAAAATTGATTTTCATATTTTACTAAATTTGGTGAAAATTAAAGTGGTATTGACTTTTGAAATTTCTGGTGGGTGCCTTCGCCAAGAAAATTTTACGGTAAATAGTGCAGGGATGACGAACCAATGACACGCATGCCGTTCCAGTTAACAACTTTGTTAAAATGCAATAACTTGATTTTTCAGCTAGAGATGGCATTTGTTTGGGAATGTCCATTTGGTAGGAGGCTTGTAACCTTATTACTTATTGTCGTAGAGTAAAAATGCCTATATTTGAAAAGTGTGGTTTGTCACTTTTTTTGCAATAAGCCTTTCAATAATATAACTCTGTAAAGATGCTGTCGTTTGCTATCTTGTCAATATTTTCATATGCCTATGTCTGCGAGTCGTTATTTTGAGAAATTAATAGCAATAAAGACTCGCTTAGTAGAAACAGTTTATTAGATCAGACTCCAGATCAGCTTGCATTCTGCTAAAAGTATGAACAAATTATAAATTATTTGGCATCTAATTTGCAACAGCATAAGTCGCACTAATTGTTTTTTACATGTAAATAAACATAGAACCATTAACGTTATGATTGCTGTATAAAACGTTTATTAATGCAAAAGCGGTTCAAGAAATCCCTTGCAGGGGTTGCCAGAACAACTGTGCAGGAAAGTTTAACGAAGAGGAGAGGCAGGAAATATTTACACAATTTTGGAAATTGAGAGATGCTCAGAGTTCATTTTTACTTTCATGCATTGACTTTTCATCAGTACACAAAAAATGAAAATAGTAGGAGGACACAAAGGTATACACTGTAAAATAATAATTTATAATGATAGACGATGCAGTATTGACAAGTAAAATATATTAATGACAACTGTCTACATTACAAGTTCATATGTATATATAGGGTGATATCTATGTTACATCCCCCTTATTTTACAAAACAAACTACGTTTAACAAATAAAAGGTATTAGTGAGTATACTCTAATTTTCTAACAGGTTTAACTAATCTTCCAGATTTAGTTCTAATTTCTGGCCTATTAAGTTTTGGTAACGTGGAAAGAGCAGACAAACTCGTTACTGGAACATTACGAACGGTAGGTATATCGGTCTCTGTCCCATTTGGTACAACCATAGGGATTTTATCCAGTTCAGGTAAGGAATCCGTAAATATTTCAGGCACAACGGTGTTATCTTTTTTCTTTTCGAACTCTGCTTTACTTTTTCTGATTATTCCAGTATTCCTTCTTATACAGTTTTCATCCTCTGTCTGAATAATAACTTATCTTGGATTATCTGTGATTTTCATTACCTTTCCTGGTTTCCAAGTTCTATTTTCTTTTTCAAATCGTACGTTGTCACCAACTTGCAAACTTTTATTTTCTTTTGCATGTTGACTCGCATAAATTTGTTGTTTTTCACGTAATTTCATTAACTCTTTTGGAATATTGGACAGAATTTTAGGTTTCAAATTGTCGCTGTAAGTTGGTATTAGGGATTTAGTTATTCGGTTGAAAAGTCTTTGATTAGGTGATCCTAATATGTCGTTTCTTGGGGTATTTCTATAGTTAAGCAGTCCAAGTTGAATATCTGAGTTATCCAAACTACATTTCCTTAAGATGTTTTTTATTATTTGTACACCTCTTTCGGCAAGACCGTTACCTCTTGGATGATAAGGACTACTTTGTTCATGTTGAAAACTCCAGGTTTCAATGAAGTCTCGAAACTCTCTAGACGTAAACTGGGGACCACAATCTGACTCAAGAGTTTCAGGCACACCATGAACTGCGAACCAGTCTTTTAAATGTTTAATAATTTCTGATGATGTCTGTGTTTTCAGTGGTTTAAAATCAACATAACCAGAATAACTATCTATTATTGACAAATATTCTTTACCTTTAAAGGAAAATAAATCCGTTGCTACTCTTTGCCAAGGTAGATCGGGAATTGGTTTGTTTAGTATAGGTTCTAAGGGATTACTTTTTAGGGTGGATTCACAAACTCTGCATTTCTTAATATAGTTGAGGATATCGTTGAGGATATCGTTGTATTGACCTTTCCAATATAATAGCTGCCTTGCACGTCGTAAGCAACTTTGTATGCCTAAGTGTCCGGCATGAATGTTAGTTAGCATCTTATTAATTTGGGATTTTGGAACTATAATTTTGTTACCTTTAAAAATTATATCTTCATAATAAGCTAGTTCTTCTCTAAAGTTAAAATAATGACCTATTTTGTCTGGCAATTTATTTTTGTTCTCTGGAAAACCTTCAGCAATGTATTTTTTCAATAGCTGTAATTCTTCATCTTGTTTGGTTGCTTCTACCAGTTCTAGTCTTGACTTTCTTGACATTGATAACACTATTAAAATTTCCATTTCGGGTTCAACTTGGTTTTCTTCTTTTTCCTCTACATCTCTACTTAAAAGGTCGGCAATTGGAATTTCTTGACCTCTTCGGTAAATAACTGTTGGGGAATATGGTAAAACGTCGAACAATATTTTTTGAAGTCTAGCAGGAGCTGAATAAATTGATTTTTTAAAAATTATTTCTAGAGGTTTATGATCACTCTCCACTACTAGTTTCTTTCCATAAATATATTCATGAAATTTTTGGCAACCAAACTTAATAGCATAGGCTTCTTTTTCAATTTGTGGCCAATTTTGTTGTGAAGATGTTAAGGCTTTTGTAGCATAAGCAACTGGTTGGTTTTCTTGTAATAATGTCGCTCCTATACTTCTACTACTAGCATCTACAGAAATAACAACATCTTTGTGTACGTCATAAAATCGTAATACTCATTAGTTGGTTTTTGATTTTGGCAAAAGCAGTTTCTTGATCCACACTCCAAACAAATTCTACATTTTTCTTTAACAAAGCTCGTAAACAGTCTGTCAGCTCTGACATATTGGGTATAAATTTATTTAGATACGTTACCATACCTAGTAGTCTTTGAAGCTCTTTTACGTTTGTTGGAGTTTTCAAGTTATTTATAATCTCTACCTTTGAATGATCTACTGTCATGCCATCCTTTGAAAGAATGTGACCCAAGAATTTAATTTTAGGTACATTAAAAATGCACTTTTCTTTGTTCAGTTTTAAACCGACTTTTTTAAGAACAGCAATAACACATTCTGTAATTTTTGTTAATTTCTCTTGACTTTCTGCGTATATAAGTATGTCATCCATCGAACAATGTACATTAGGAATATTTTTTAGAACAAAACTCATTGCTTCTTGGAATACTTCTGGAGCCGAACATATTCCAAATGGCATTCTTGTACAACAAAAGCGTCCCCAAGGCGTAGAAAATGTTAAATATTTCTGCGTACGTTCTGACACTTTGATTTGCCAGAAGCCTCTTCTACAATCCAACAGTGTAAAGAATTTTGCTCCGTTAATTTGAGCAGATATTTATTCTATGGTTTTGAGTGGATAGTGACGTCGCAAAATATTTTTATTCAGGTTACTAGGATCTATACATATTCTGATTTTATCCTTTTGGCGGATCACTACAATTGGACTTACTACTGGAGTTGGCTCTTTAATTGGTTTAATTACTCCTAATTTTACCATATTATCGAGTTCATTTTTTACTTGACTTCTTAACGAGTACGGTATTTTTCTTGCTAGGCATATGTCAAAATTTGGATTTTCGACTAAGTCTATATCATATTCATAATTTTTGAGACATCCCAATCCATCAAATACGTCATTTCTCTGTATGTCAAATGAATGAACTCTCACTATCAAGCCCAAATGCTCGCAAGATTTTCTTCCCAGTATTGGTGGTACTTCTTCATTAACAATTTTAAATGAAATATCACTGATTTTGTTTTTTATTTGATATTTTATTCTTGTCTCCCCGATTACTAAAATTTTTTCATTGGTAAAGCTTACTAGTCGTTTCGTGCTTGACTCTAGAATATTGCTACCAATTTGATCTACAATGTACTTTGGGAGAACGTTACATTGTGCTCCAGTGTCTAATTTAACACTAAATTTTTTATTTCCTGTTTTGATGATTTCATGCCAATCTTCTTCAAGGGTTAACTTATTTAGTGATCTTATATAAAGCACTTCGTCATTGCCATCATCTTCAGCCTCGTTATCCTCTTCGACTGAATCGATCTTCTTTCCTTTATTACTATTATTTTTGGACCAACACTGACTTGAAAAATGTCCTTTTCTTTGGCAAATTTCACACAAATGTTTGTAAGCTGGACAACTTTTTTTTTATGTTTTGTACCACATCTTTTGCAGTTGAAGATATCAGGCTTTTTTGACTTTTTTAATAAGTTAATGTTGCTGGATTCACCAATTTTTATTTTTGATAGTTGCTGGGTTGTTTGTTCAGACTCACGACAAATTATAATGGCTTTATTTAAGTCAAGTTTATCAGTTGTAATGAGTTTCTCTCTAAGTTTTTCTGATTTGATGCCAAATATGATTTTGTCTTTTAGGAGGCTATCGTTTATTATTCCAAATTCACAATTTTTTGCTTGAGTGGTTATATTATTCAAGAATTCGTTGAACGATCGTCTTCTTTCTGTACGATTTTAAAGAAATTGTATCGTTCAAATGATATGTTAACTTTGGGGCTAAAGTAATCTTGAAATTTTTGTTTAATTTCATTTAAGTTTTTTTTTGAGCATCCGTCAAATTGAAATTATTGTAAATTTGTATTACATCTGGACCAATTGTACTCATAAAAATTGCTGCTTGCATTTCGCTGGACTTTTTCGCTAACTCAATTGCTGTTGCGTACCAATAGAACTGCTGAAGCCAATTTTTCCATGTGTTGGCCATGTTTTCGGTGGTTAGAATTAAGTGTCTTGGAGAACGAATTCCAGATATTTCCATGTTTTTCGTACTTTTTTTCCGATTTCACTTATTCAGACCAACTTCTGACACCATGTAAAATAATAATTTATAATGATAGACGATGCAGTATTGACAAGTAAAATATATTAATGACAACTGTCTACATTACAAGTTCATATGTATATATAGGGTGATATCTATGTTACATACACCATCCCAAAAGGAGAAGAAAAAGTGCAAGTATGCAGACAGTTCCTTTTGGCAACTCTAAATATTAAGGAAAAACGGTTAAGAAAACTATGTCAAAATAAAACATACTTAAGAATACCGAAAAAAGATATGCGAGGAAAAAATACTGTTCCGAGAAATAAAACGAAAGAAGAAACTTAAAACCAAGTTGTGGAGTACATAAAGGTCTTCCAGCAGTACCGTCGCATTATTGCCGCAGCAGCACCTCCAAAAAATATTTACCAGCTGAATTTAAGAATATTAAAAGACTTTACAGGTTATATAAAGCATGGTTTGAAGACAAAAGAGGTTCTTTTGTCAGTGAACCAGTATTAAGAAAGATTTTTACTTCGCAATTTAATATAGGATTTCACGTACCTCGCAAAGATAAATGCAGTATCTGTATTGGTTACAAAAAACAAGAAGCCTCGAACGATGAAACAATAAAGTTCAACATTCATGTTGAGGAAAAAGAGTTGGCCAAGAAACAATATTTAATTGATCAGAAAAAATCAAATTCAAATAGGTTTCTCTGTAGTAGCTTCGATATGCAAAAGGTTCTTAGTACTCCACATGGTGAGCTGGATATTTATTTTTATTTATTTATTTATTTATTTAATTAAACATCCAACGGCCAATAGCCACTTACAGGATGAGTAGTAATACAAAAAACTTAGAAACTAAAAAAAAAAAAAAAAAAAAAAAAAAACAAGAAAATAATTTACATCAATGACATGAATAATATAAATACATAATAATTGTACTGAAATTGTGTGGGTACCTTGAAAAAACTCTCGGTGACAGAAAAAAGCTTCCCACACAAATCAGTGCAAATAGGGGAAAATAAGAATATATATAGAAAATCAATTGAGCGCAAATTAAAAACATAGTTACGAAACAAAAACATGAGTGCAAAGAGAAACCTAACAAAAAATATTTACAATTACGAAAATAATGTTCTAATTTTATTTATCGAAGTACAGAATATATCGATATCCGAGTAGTTATTTACCTCTGATAGCATACTGAATAATGGTGACCGACACAGCACATTAGTTCTAGGAATCGGAAGTGAAAAGGTTTGAACATGCCTTGCAGCGAGTCTAGGGATGTAAAAATTAAGTTGACTCAATAATGTTGAACATTTGATGCGATTATGTACTAAGTTATGAATAAAAATAATGGCTGATATAATCCTTTTCGTGTGTAAACTTGGCATTTTGAATAATACTAATAGTTGATCCTGGGGAAATCCTCTTACTGGATACGTACCATAAAAACGACAGTGCAAACTGGATATGAGAGTTTTTTATTATAATAGGTATTCTGTATACAACGAAACCATTTATGAAGCCGGCACACAAAATGCATATTGTTATATTTGGGGTGAAGCCGATGGTAAGCGGGGAAGTAACAAAGTAAGCTCCGTACTGTACAATTACCTTCGTCGTGTAGATTTGTCCAACAGCGTTTCAGAAATTTCTTTGTACTGCCACTCTTGCACTGGGCAAAACAAAAATAGAGTGGTAATGGCTATGTTAGCCTATTTTTTAAAGATGGCTGTTAATGTAAAAACAATAAAAATTACATTTTTAGTACCTGGACATACCTACATGCAAGTAGATAAGTCTTCATGCTTGTATCGAAACCTACACAAAAAAATGCTAATTTGGGCTCCAAGTGAATGGCCTACTATCTTATCTTATCAGATTATTTCTTTTAAATATGGTGACTTTTACGACTTTAAGACACTTCAAAAAAAAATGGCCAGAAAAAATTAAAAAAGATGTGACGGACTGCTAATAAAATATGCGGATATTAGACAAATGATATTCTTGAAGGGCTCAAACGAGGTACAATTCAAATACTCACTTAAGGATGAAGTCAAGTTTGTAACTCTTGAAAATTTAAGACTATCAAGAAACATAGAATTAGTACCTGTATACACAAAGCGTCAAGAAATACCCCTTAAAAAATATGATAGTCTAAGTCTATTGGAAATGTGTGAAAAAAATATAATTGATGAAAAATACCATGAAGAATATAAATACATCATTGCAAAAGATACTCCTGTCACTTTACCAGAATCCGATGAAGAAATTTTATTTTTGTGTTAGCTTATGTAGTAGGTACAAACATTTAAGTTTTTTTTTTTAATTCCAATTTTAAATAAAAATATTGAATTCCTGTTTTTTTCTGTTAGCAATAAATCAGGGCCTAATAGTAAATTATTATGAGGCTTATTAAACAGACCTATCCCACAAAAAAAAAACCTTAACAACCCAAATACATTAAAGGAAAAAAAGCCCTAACCATAATTTTTTCGATTTTCAGGCATAAAATGGTATTTAAAATGATAGAAAATTTTATTTAAACAAACTATTTATATAGATGGTTAATATGTAAAAAAGCGGAAACCTTTTTTTTAAACAAATTTAAAATCTAAATTTCCTTCCTCCTGAAAATATTTACATCTGTGGCTTAGGGCCTTCTGCCGTTTAACAATCGATATAATACAAGAAAATTTTGCCTGTAAGGTCACCAGATCTTAGGTAACTGAATTTTATTTTACGGTCTAAAAATTAAATTAATGAATTTAACGAGTCTGAATTTTGGAAGAAAGAGTCAGGGACGTATTTCACTCGATAAATTAAAAAACACTTCGTGAGTTTGTCAAAAAAGTTTTAAAAAAACTGATAGAATGTCACAATATTAATGACAGACATTTTAACCATCTACATTTGGTTTTACTACAATTTCTTTTAAACCTTGTTTTTAAAGAGAATTTATTGGTTGATCAGTGTTAAGAAAGTGTAAAAGTGCCTGTTCTGTTAGGTATTTAATTTGTAAAAATGATGAGTCACTAGAATTTTCATATACAGGGTGTTTCAAAAAGGTATGTCATAAATTCTTCCACAGATAGATTACCAAAAAATAAGCGAATGTTTCTGCTATTTCTTCGTTATTGGACGAAGTTGAATTGCTGTGCGAAATTGTGTCTACCTAGTAGATAGCAGCACAACCATTTATTTTTCTTATGTTGATCCATATTGTTGTCATAGGAGTACAAGGTTTAATTATTGATGATATGTATCAAGTCCTGATTATTTTTTTGCTTTTTTTTATTTAGGTACCTTGCTTCACATCGTAAGTTTTTAAAATGCAACAGGTTGTATGTATTGTTATGTCTTTTAAGGCGTGCTTACTTTTTTACAACCAAATCTGAGACTTCTCTCAGACTCTCAAGACCTTCCCCTCGCCCCTGAACTCCAGGATCTGCTGGAATCAGCCCCCCTAAACATTAGATAGACCCTTCCCAATCATATAATTAGAAATTCATAATATTTGTACAATATCGTGATTTAGGTTTTTGTGGTTTCCCAAAATCATATTCCCCCTACAAAAACAGGAGGCCAATGTAAACGGACAATAAACGGTCTCTTGACATTTTACATTTTTAAATAAACTAGGTTTTTAAAAAATATTTTCTATTCCTGTTGTTTTTTATATTCAAGCGAATTTATAATATTCAAACTTGGGGTAGCCATGACTAAGTTAGTTAAATGAAAAGGTACTTTAGTTTTATAATATGTAAATATCAGATATAATGTTTCAGCATATTATTATTTATATTTTAACAAAAATTATAGTTGTTGTTTGAATAATCTGTTATAATGAACCACCTAGGTACAGCTTCTGGAACAAATTAATAAACACCCGTATTGTAACACTATCAGTAACCGAGTTGTAAGTTGCACAGTTAAAAAAATTTATCCATTTGGGGAGCGTTCAAGTATTACGTAACGCAATTTTTGGAGATTTTTAACCCCCCCTCCCCCCCATGTAACGCGCCGCAACGTTTTACTGTACCCCTCCCCCCCTAGTAAAACGTTACGTAACCACCAAGTGACTATTTTTACCTAAAAATCACAATTATGTGGCGTAAAGTACCGGAAAGTCGCTAAAATACGCGACTTTTCTGAAGGGTTAAAAAATAATAATGTTACGTAACTCCCCCCTCCCGCCCCTGTAACGCATCGTAACGTTTTACAAAACCCCCCTCCCCCCAAATTCGTTACGTAATACTTGAACGCTCCCTATGGGCAAAAACTACAAATGAATTGAAAGAAACAAGTCATAGGTAATTAGTTTTTTTTTCTCACTATGTCGGGTATAAGAAGTTATACAGGGTTTCCCAATGAAAAGTAGCCCATTTCCAGAGTTTATAACTTTTTATAAGTTTTGCTTCAGTGACACAGAAATTATGCATTAACTATACGGGGTGTTTTTTAAAAATCTCCTCTTTTAAATTCAGCGTAACCAAATTTTATCAAATGGAAACGGGCTACTTTTCATTGGGATAATAAAAGTAATAAAAGTATTCAATATCATCTAGACAAAAAAGAAAAACATGTTTAAATGAATATATTAATTAAAATATGACCATTCTTTAACAGAGATATTTATTTATATTATGAAAATAATGTTTATGTCAACAAACTTATTTTCGGTATTAATATGTACTTAACAATTTGTAAAGATAACTCTTGTATAATGATAATATGAATATTTAAAGGTTTTAAATAAGGGCTTGAAGATATCACAGTTTACCTTTTATTGACCATAATACTTTTTCTTTGGAATGAAAGTATTAGTTCCTGTTTTTCAGTTAAGGTCCATAAATCAATTTAAAAAAATACTGGTTTTATTTCCAATATTTTTTTGATATAAGTGTTCCGTAATTGTAAGTCGCTGGTGTGAGGAAAATTGGGTCCTTCTTGTAGGAATAACTTGAGAGTTTGAGTAGAAAACGAAGTGTTTTTATTAATCACACACGAGGCACAAAGAATGTTGGTTTTGTAGATAAAACATAGAACTTCTTAACTAATACGTACAATCAATTTGATCGTTGCCAATTTGAATTCATTTGGTTATCAAGAGCTTGAATATTAACGTGTCTAGTGTGTCTCGACTGTCTCGTTCAAAAAGCTTGTGTCTTTTAACTCGTTGTCGTAGACATGTCGTTTTATAGTATCTGGAGCAGAATTGAGTGCCCGGTGCATAGTTGACGCAATAGATCTTTTGTACAGTAGTAGGAGGTGGTTCTGGCGAATGAAGTGCTTCATGACATAAGAAATACGTCACTTGGGGTGCGTCAGCTATGCGCCGGACACTCATAAGGCCCCTTTTCTAAGAATTGCTTGAGAGAAAGAGAGAGTGAAAGTGGGTAAGGCTTGAGTTAAGAGAGATAGACTATAAAAAACGTGTTTGGCACGTATTCACTGATGGTTAGAAATATTTTAGCGAAACTGGGCCGTATTTGCACATGCAGATGGTTATTTTCCGTTATTTTTTAAAAAGTTATTTATGATTTATGACTTAAGATTTAAAACAAAAAGAAAATATTTGATCATTATGTTGTTTAATAAACGTAGAAGTGAAATATTAATTTATTGATATTTTTCTGGTAAATTTGTAGAATTTAACCACAATTCGTATTTTAATCTGAACGGTACTTATCGAATAATTTTCTCAACTTTTATTCCTCAAAATGAAAAATTCATTTGTGTAATATGCAGCTAGCCTGAATTTGAAAATACCAATTGTGGTTCTCCTTAATGGTGTGGTACCTTTTCTCAAAAAGTTATTTCATATTCCTTATTTTACAGTCAGCACTCTAACTCCATATGGACATTTTAACTCTATCATAGAGTTTTGTTTTTTGTTTTAAACTCCATCCGGACTGGCAGTAACATAATCAAATTCGAAATCAATATTATAATAATAATAATAATACTCTCCCTAATTCACCCCCTTACGAGTGAATTTTAACCCCAAAAGCTGAGCTTGTGCGGGGAAAGGGACGGCTATTATTATTATTTGCCGTGGCGCTCCGGGGCGACTTAGAGTTGATTGATGGTGCCATTTGACTTACAGGTGAGGAAAACCCGAAAAACCTCACCCACCATCATCGAGTCGGTACTGCATGGCGATTTTATAATCTGCATGTCATATCAACAGAAATTGAATTTCTATTAATACGGCACACATCAAATCCTAAATTGAACCATGCAATTTAATTAAAAATCCACATGGTCCGGTCTGGGATTCGAAGCCCAGCAGTCTCTGACTCGTAAACTTGCCTATAAATGAATATAAACGCGTTAGACCGCTACACCACCGTCCCGATAATAATAAGTCTACATTTAAAAACTTTTTTGCAAATAAATTTCCAAAACTTATTTTGCTCTGGATTTATTGTCCATGCCATATTGGGTGGCTTTAGCAAAAAATAAAAGATTTTATGAGATTTTTTAAAGAAGACGTTTTGAAGTAGTTACACGTTTTCGTCTCTCATTGTGTTACAATGCACAATCAGCTTGATCTTGTGTCACATTCATTTTTTTCTAATCTATAGGACATTGGCAAACTTTTTAGAAAGTGTTCTTTTGCAACGCGTATCAAAGAGTGCAGTAGATCAAAGTCACGCGCGAAAGTTTGAAAAATGATTTACTTAGTTCAAAAAAATATACATTACTTTAACAGATTAACGAGTTAATAACATGCTGGAATTAATTATTCTTAACTCGAATATGTATTTATTAAAAAACACTCTCCTGCAATATAAAATTTATAATTCACATCTCACTGTATACCTTTTAATTTCAAATATATTTTTTAATAAATACATTATAAAATTAATTTAAAATAATTGAGCGAAATTACTGTATGTAAAAAATTAAAGTGTACAGACATAAAACAAAATAAATTCAAATCAGTTATATACTGTTTATCACTTGTTAATAGTAGAAAAGGATATACATTTTTTTGGTGTCACCCTTTAGACAAAAAAGCTTTTAACGTATTTTTTTTATTGTAAGAAAAATAAATGTTCCTGCAGGTAAAAATTAAATATATTATTTCAGGCTGGTAACCGTGACCGGTTAACCGATTAACCGGTTCCGTAGGACCGTTAAAGAACGTAACCGGTTTAACCGTAACCCGTATAACCAGAACCGGATTAACCAGAACTGGTTTAACCGGAACTGGTTTATAACCGTAATTATATGTGTACCAGCCACATCAACTTCCAGTAAACGGGTGCAGGAAAACGTTAATAAGTTGATTTTTTTGCATCAAAACTCAATAATAAAAAAATAGGCAGTTTTGTTATTAGGTATTTGTTATTATTTCTTATTTTATATCCCAATTAATTATAATTTATTTTTGAATGTTTATTTTTACTTGAATATAGTTTATGTTTTTGTTTAGTTTTACCTACTTCCTACTTACCCGCCCAGTTGGAAGTGAGTGACTATGTCCTTTTTAAATTTTAAATAAAGATTGGCAAGAGTAAAATTGGTAGTATTTCTATTATTCTAATTTAATTTTTATTTAGTGAGTGCCTATTTTAAAAAAATCAAGCATGATAGTATAATGACCCCATTTCTATTGAAAACAAAGGATTTGGTGGATGTGTTTTGCCACGATTAAGCCGGTGATGGTTACAGTTAAACCAGTAACGGGTTTAACTGGTCACGGTTACGGTTAAACCGCCGAATCCGGTCGGTTTCGACTGGATAATCGGACCGGTTAACCGGATAATCGGACCGGTTAACCGGATAATCGGGCCGGTTAACCGGATAATCGGACCGGTTAACCGGATAATCGGACCGGTTAACCGGATAATCTGACCGGTCGACCGGATAATCGGACCGGTTAATCGTATATCCAGACCGCTTAACCGGATATTCGGACCGGTTATAATAATAGTAAAAATCCGGTTAAAACCGAAACCGGTCAAAATCAGTAGAACCGGTTAACCGCTTATCACGTCAGGAATTGACAGCCTTAATATTATTCCCTTTTAGCATTTTTATTTGTATTTCTTTTCGTTAGAAAGACATCTTTTTAGATTTTTTTTTTTTCAAAAATTGACTCGTCTGGAGTTGAACATTTACTTGTACTTACATAACTTTTCTTCTAGTAAAAAATAATTCGTATAATTGGTGTAGGTACTATGAAACCCTTGCATATTATCTATTGTCGATCTTCGTATTACAGAAATGATTTACGTAAAACAATAAGGTGTACAAATAAGGAAAATTTATTTATCCCTCGTAAAACATCAGTAAAATATAAACACCCCACAAAAATTATCGCATCACTAAAAATTTTGCAAAAGTTTGAATTATTTTTTATCTGAACCGTTTGATCGATTTGAATGTTCTTTTCTTTGGATGGTAGGTTGATTCCTGAAGATTAATAATCTCTATAATTCTGTATATAAAATTTAATTTTTGAATTAATACTGGGTGTTGCCATAATATAAGTTTTTTTATAGAAAATTTGTAACACCCTGTGGAGTGTACCAGTAATAACAGCATATTGCAATTACTAGCCGACTTTAGCCTCATCTTTTCGCAAAATGTTCCTTTTTGGTTCGTTTTATTATCTCTATTTTTAGAGGAAATATGCGAAGAAACATAACACTATAACAAGAATGTTTATTAAATCTTTAACAAAACAAAATTAATTTTAAAAGCCTAATTTAAAGTACAATAATTTTCAATACCGAGTGTTGCCTCCTCTCGCTGCAATTACAGCTTGCATTCGTCTTGGCGTCCCTTCAAACAGGTTGTGGATCTAGCCTTGATCCATATTGTTCCAAAACATAACCAATTTATTTTGAACCTCATCCAGTGTTCTACATGGAATACGATTTTGTTGAATTGCCCATCCTAAATGATCCCATACGTGTTCTATGGGGATTCATGTATGGACTGCGGGCTGGCCAATTCATTACAGTGACATTAACTTCATTTAGATAATCGATGACTATTCTGGCCGTGTGTGGTCGTGCATTATCTTGCATGAATATGAAGTTCTCACCAACGAAAGGGCCATATGGGATCACATGAGGTTCCAGAATATCCCGTATGTATCGATCGGCCGTCACCGTTCCTTGATTAACTACCACTAGCTCTGTGCGTCCATGGTAGGATATTCCGCCCCATACCATAGGCGAGTCGCCGCCAAAAATTTCCGTATGACGAAAGTTGACTTGAGAATAACGCTCACCTGGCCTTCGATAAACTGGCATACGTCTACCTAAGGAATATAGACAAAATCTGGATTCATCAGAAAATAGTACATTGGACCATTCTGCCAGACCCCATTCCACGTGCTCTTTAGCAAATTGTAACCTGGCAACCCTGTGCGCTCTAGTAAGAAGTGGACCTCTTGCTGGAACCATTGCTCTCAAATTATGTTCACGAAGGCGATTCCTGACAGTTTGTAAAGATAAGTTTACATTTCTAGCTGCTAGCAGGTTGTGTTGAAGCATTCGCGCAGTACAATGTCGAGTCCTTAAGGCCGTTACTCGTAAAAAACGATCATCTACACCTGTAGTAATTCTTCTACGTCCTTGACCTTCTCTCCTAGAATATTGCCCGGTTTCTCTATAGCGCCTTACAACTCTTGAAATGGTACTTTGTTGAACCCCAATTACGTTAGCAACGTATCTTTGACTTCGTCCATCTTCAATCAGAGTAATTACTTTTACGGCCTGTTCTTCAGATAAGTGTCGTTGAACGTTCATTGTAATCCAGTTTAGTACACAGTTTAAATGTAAGTATTGTAAGAAATCACAATGAAAAGTGTTGAAATGTACCGCAAAAATTTATATACCAGCAAACTGTCAATTTGAATTTGGATGACGTTACGTATAATGTTTCATTTGTCAAAGCCTACCTTTCAGTTTATTCAATATATGCATATAAACCTTTGTAAACTACCAATATGTGAGTCTGTAAAAAGAGACTGTGATAAAAAACTGTAAATCTCCTCTAAAAATAGAGATAATAAAACGAACCGAAAAGGAACATTTTACGAAAAGATGAGGCTAAAGTCGACTATTAATTGCAATACGCTGTTATTACTGGTACACCCCACAGGGTGTTACAAATTTTCTATCCAAAACCCTATATTATGGCAACACCCAGTATTCATTCAAAAAGTAAATTTTAAATATAGAATTATAGAGATTATTAATCTCCACGAATCAACCTATCATCCAAAAAGAAGAATATCCAAATCGATCAAACGGTTTAGAAAAAAAATAACTTCAAACTTTTGCTAACATTTTAGTGATGCGATAATTTGTGTGGGGTGTGTATAATAAATTGTTTTCATTCACAAATATTAATTTCTTTAAAATCTAACAGAGGCGCCACTTTCCACACGAAAAATCTTGCAATGTAAAGGTTTCGTAGTACCCCACTTTTAAAGTTTATTTTTGACTATATTTAATAGAAAAAAATTAGTACTTGTAGGTAAAGGTTAAATCTATGCTCCTCTGGAACCAATTTTTTAAAATTCAATTTAGTTTTTTCTAAAAAAAATTGAGAAAATGGGTAAAAAAAGTTGAGTTTTGTATTTATCTTTAGAAAAAACTATTTCAAATTTCGATAAAGTGTCTCCAGAGGAGCATAGATTTAACCTATACCTACAGGCAAATATTTTTTTTTCTTTCAGAATAAGTCAAAAATAAACTTTAAAAGTGGGGGTACTACGAAACCCTTGCATGCTCTGCTCTAAAGTCAAGTAAATACTCCTCTTAATGTCTGATAGCGTTTTTTTTTTCGCTTTATTTACCCTAAAATGTATCTTTACTCTTAAAATTCTATAAATATAAAGTAGGTACTGTTAGAGTAGTTAGATTTTATAGTTTTGTGGATACCTAAGTAGGTACTTACTTCGTGATTTTCGTTTATGTTTGTAGATAAGTTTGTATACGAGCGTAAAATTTTAAATAATCATATCCCGGTGTTTAAAATGCATAATTTTGCTTTAGTAAAAGTTCGCGCCCACTGATTTTCATTACCATAATAATAAATTCAGTTTTAAAAATTAAACTTGAACCGCTGATACTACTCGTTCATATGGCGACGACGTTCCAGAGGTCACATCATAGATTACTATACAAACAAGAGTCGTTGTAGACGAACTCAAACATCAGAGAGGTTAAGTAATCGTTTATTCGATTCTCTCTCTTAGTTAAAGTGCACTTGTAAACGGGGAAGGTAGATATATTATTTAATTCAAAATGAGTTTGGTCGGAATCTTAGGCAAGAAATACAAGTTGGAAAAAAGTGAAAACTTCGATGATTATATGAAAACATTAGGTAGGAGATATTTTCTATATTTTTATTATTAATACGTGGAGTTTCTCGTATTTTGCCGGCAAAGTACCTACCGGTTATTTCAAGCCAGCGGTTTCGTTATTCGGATAGGTAACTGTTAATCATGTTTGAATTTTGAAAATGTCAGGTGGAGACGTTAAATAAATAAATATTTATACAAAGGGTGAATCTGTGAAGCGATTCCCTTTTTCTTAAGTAGGTATTAATAATTGTATATACTCTATAGGTATATCTGTAATTCAACGTAATGTCACCAGCTGTGCCCCCTAATTCTTTTTTAATTAAACTCAAAAAAGTATGAAAAAAGTTTACAATTAACTCCTAGAATATATTATGATGTATAATGTTTTCCAAAATTAATAACTTTTTTACTCAATTAAATATTCGCATGCCGCTGGGACTCAATCACTATTTTATTAAAAAACAAAAACTTCTTTCTTTAAGGCCACATCAGACTTAAACTCTGCGTTTTCAATAATAAGTATCATCATTTTAAGTAATTTAATTATTTGTTTAAAGACTTATGCTTCTTCTACATTGTTGTTATTATTTAATAATGATAATTAAGTACAGTTTCGGAAAAAAAAAGGTTTCCCATAAAATATTGATACAAAGGCATTCAGTTTTTTATTCATTGTTAAAACCAGTGGCGGCTTGTGGTAATTTAAAATGGGTGTTCACTTTTTCCAATAATTTTATCATTTGTAAGTTCGGATCAAAACTTTGTACAAGAACCACTATCACCGTTTTTTTTATTATTTGAGTTTGTATTAAGTGTAGTTATTATTATCAACATCATACTGTTTTCAAGCACTACAACTATTAATAAATGAATATTTTAGTTAGTGTAATATTTGTTTTGTTTTTAATACGTTGAAAACCATCTATAAACATTATTAGTTAGTAAACTGACTTATCTTCATAATTTGAGATTATTTTTAAATATATATCAGGTTATGTAGAAAGCTTGACATTGATTTTTGTGTAAAAAATTTTACATGAAACTTTACCTACCATTTTTCAGTTTTTATTGTAAGTTTAATCATTTTCACAATTTGTCATAGATGTCAAATAAAAAATATATTTTTTAAATACCTTTTATTGGCAAATAAAATAAGAACTAAAATGTTTTAAATGTTTATTTTATAAGACCAGTCCATCACAATACATAATATTACACAGACACAAACTAGAATAAAGATATATAATGCCTGGTATTCTAAATTATTCTCTTCGCAGTTTAACATAGCCCCTTAACCTCCATTTTCAACCAGATTGTTTTCACAATCAATAGGCCTCAACTCCTTATAAAGCTTGATTTTTACTAAAAATTTATATATAACATTTACATATTTAATCAAATTTTTTTTATAATTAAAGGGCTTCTCCTTTTAAAGATTGATGTTTGCTAAAAATTTCAAGTTTATATCATTTTTCGTTTTTCAGTTGGGATTTTTTTTTTATATTTTAACCCCCCTTAACTCCCCAATATATTCATATTTTTTTCAGTATCAATAGGCTTTATCTTCTTATAAAACTTCATTTTTACTAAAAATTTCATGTTGATATCGCTTTTCGTTTTTAATTTAGGTTTTTTTTTAATTTCAACCCATCTTAACCCCCTATTTTTAATCAGATTTGTTAAAAATCAATAGGCTTTGTCCCCTTATAGAGCTTGAAATTTTCAAGTTAATATCTTTTCTCGTTTATGACTTATTGTGCAGACAAAAAACGTGACATCGGACAGACAGACAAAGTAAACCTATAATACTCTTCACAGAATACTGTACGAACAGTAGAAAAAAATGTATGAGGTAAAATAAACAATTTAAAAAGGTCAACAATAATATTCAACTTCTTTTATCAAAGGAAACTAAAAGTTTAAAATAGCAGCACATAATTGAACACAGAACACAGAAATCTGTGAATTAAACTAGTGAGATACATATCGTAAAATGTTATCACACGTAATTCTCCATATGACCCTTTCTAAGTGTATTTCACAGCACATTCCAAAGTATTCTTGCTCTCACTCTGTCCTATTCTCATGGTAGACTTTTGCATGTCCATGTTCCCTAAAAAATAATGTGTTTTAATAAATAACAGGATAATAGTATTTTGTCTAAATAGGTAAATCGGCTTCATCTGTATTTTCAAATAATTGTTTATTTGTAGATAGTATATTAATGTTTTAATATGTACTTATAGGATTGATTAGACAGAGCATGTAGATATGTGGGATGTGACTTGTTAAGTGCCTAATCAAAATCACAATTTATGTTTGATACTTATTTCGAGACTTTTTTCGAGACATTCTTTATTACCAACTGTAAACTAATTTACCAATAGCCTTATTTTTATTTAATACCTGTAGTGATTCAAATTACCATAACATCCAATATTTTTGAAAATATTAAATTATACAAACAAGGCAATAAAAAAATGTCATTAAAATAAAAAATTTCTGATTTTTATGCAACAAACGATCTTGGTTAGAGGGTAACACGATTGATAATTACAGGCAAACATAACTTTATATAGGTAAACTATTTAAATGTTCATACCATTTCTTAGGTAAAATTTCTCGAGTATAATAAATTAAATGGTTGGACCATTTTTCCGATTCAGACGTTTACAGTGAAAACCCATTTGTCTCTTTATCTTTATCAAATTTTTATTGTACATTTCCATTTGCATAATAATGCCAAGTAGTTACCTCATCAGAATAATAACATTTTTCCTTTTAGCGGGTTTTGTGGGAAAAAATTTTTACAAATTTTTTGCTTACTTCTTACTTCATAGTATTTACAATTGGGTACAAAATAGACCATTTTGAATTAGTCTTAGACACTGAAACAAAATATAAAACAAATTACAGTCGTAAAACTTTATTATAGGTAAACAACATAACCTCAAAAACTTTTTATTTACCTTGCCTTATAGAAGTTTTTCGGGAACAATCGTTAAATTGACATACATCCTTCCAATTTATTAAAATTGCAGTTCTCAATTAAACACATTTTTCTAATGATCACAAATAATAAAATAATCTCAATTTTATTAAAACCGTTTCATAATGACGAAAAACGAAATGACAGTTTGTTTTATTTGGTACAGTATTGCCAGAATATGTTTTTTGTTATGTACCAGATTTGTCAAAAAAAATCTACCAGATTCCTTAAATGTATCAGATTTTTCGAATTCTATTTGTAGTGACATCTAATTCATTGAAGGGGAAAAAAGGGGGTCTTTATTGATAACGAACCCAAACAAGGAACACTATATATTTTACACGTGAACACTGATGCACGCGGAGAATGTACTACATCTAATACAATTGTGAATTGTACTAGAGTGGCAACACTGTTTTGTCAACCTTGTTTGTGAGCGGCGCGCCAATTAATGTGTCATTTTGCAGTTTGAAGGATCTGTTGCCGTGTTGTCTTCTCTTTTTAGCTATATGCATTCGCCAAATCGTCTCACTCGTATTAGGCTCACTCATAATACGCCACAGACACAGTATACGGTGCCACAGAAGGCCAGAGGGCAATGATGTACCAAAAAATATAGATTAACACGTATGAAAATAAAAATATTAAATTTATATTTTTATGTTATTTATGTAATTTTAAAATGATGTGTTTTATGAAATTTAACTGGGTGTTTACTGGCATTTTTTGTTTTCACTGTATAACTCAGGAATGTAATTTTTTTCGACCACTGTAATGTTACACCGTTCCGTTCGTTCCCCAAAATGTTCATCTTTTTCCCATTTAAGATCCCCATTGGAATATAGCAAAGTTAGCACATGATAAAGAAACTGATATTAAATCATTATTAAATTGCATATAAAGATATAGAACAAAAAAATTAATGAATGTATTATTTATTTATGTACGAGAAGTGTATTTTAGTGATGTTTTGAAAAGCAATCAATTGTTAGCCATTGGGCCTTTATTTTTAAAAATATTAAAAACAGGTTTTTCTATTTGATGGCATTTAATAAAATATAGCTCAACTCCTTTTAAAACGGTCACATTTAGGTTTCCTTTTTTAAGAACAACTCTAATATTGTTTTTTAAATATTTTAAATGCATTTGGCGAGTTCGGCGTATTGCTTTTAACATTTTATACGTGCTGAATTTTTGTTTGTTAGGTAGTTAGAATAATTGAGTTTTTAAAGTATAATAAATTAAAAATCGTCCGAGAATCCGAAGCAAAATGAATAAAATAAGGGGTTGTAATTAACTGAACAGTATTTAATTCATTATGTACAGTATAATATTACAAACAGTCAGTAAAATATTGTAAAAAAACTCAGTACTTTTATAAAATATGATGAGTAAACATTAAATTTTGTAGCAGTAAAATTACTATTTGGCCTGTATTTCTATGTTCACTTTTGTGATTATAATGGTCAGTAAAAATTAATGAAATGTCAGTATGAATTAGCCGGTAATAATTCTACAAATGGTCAGTAAGAATTAATAAATGGCCAGTATGCAGCAGTCAGTAATAATTTTGAAAATGTGCATTAAATAAGTAGTATTATGTTTTTAGATCGAGTGTTTCATGATTTTGGGCTACCGGTTTGCAGCAAAGAAGAAACTGAAGATTTTGTTTTTTGTTTAAAACAATTAAGTCTGCCTGTCAGGATATATTTCAAAAATCAATTGCCCCAAAATACACTCGCGTATCAGGGACAACACTGATGATTTGTAATTGAGGTGGTGGGTGGGTTTGTGTGAATGCGTCTTGTTTGTTTTCATTTACTAGCAGTAGTATTTTATAAACCATAGAAGCAAATTTCACATACATGAACAAATAATATTAATGCCGTGACAACAAAAAGACGAAGCAAATACTTCTCGTAGGGTGGCGGCTTCGCCGCCACCAAAAAATTTCAATCCATACCTGGCTACGCCGACCGGCATAAACACCAACGGCCTGGACACAGCTCACCTACTCTGTCAAAAGGAGACCGATGTACAAATAAAACGCGTATTATTATACTGACCATTTATTATTTTCACCGACCATTTATTATTTTTACTAACCATTTATTATTTTTACTGACCATTTATTATTTTTACTGACCATTTATTATTTTTACTGACCATTTATTATTTTTACTGACCATTTATTTTTATACTGACCATTTATTATTTTCATCGACCATTTATTATTATACTGGCCATTTATTATTTTCCCCGACCATTTATTATATCATACTGACCAACTGAAATAAAATACTGGAAAAATGTACTTGCCATAAAATTTAAATAATGATCATTTAATTTGTGCCCTAAAATAAGCAATCTGTTACTGAAACCTTTTTCTACGCACTCGCTCGAGGAAAAATTCAAAGTAAAGGAACTTAGGAGCCCTCTTCCCGATTTGGAAACAACAAAAACGCAGAAGGCTTCCACCTCAAGTTCGTCAAACTTCAAAGGCCGGATAAGAAAGTTTAACCGGAATTTGTACTTAAAAAATAACTGGATTTGTGGATGTGATGAAAAACACGCATTTTTTTGTTTTGTGTGTGTTTTGTTCGGGGGCGATTCTTCGTGGTGTAACTGATTTGGTATACATTTATGAAAAAATTAAAACACATGAAAATAGTAAGCTCCATGTAAATAATATTTTTAGTTATTCTTTGCTTGGAAAATCAAATATACTGACTCAATTATATTCGGCTTATAGACAAAATATTATTACCCACAATAAACAAGTTGATAAAAACAGATATATTTTAAACATCATTATTAACTGTATTAGATTTTGTGGTGCATTAGAATTAGCATTGCGCCGACATGATGAAACCGAAGAATCCAAAAATAAAGGAGTTTTCCGAGAATTTATAGGTTTTAGTTCTGAATTTAGAGGAACATTTCAACAAAGCAACAGTATTTAAAGGGACCTCTAAGATCATACAGAACTAAATATTGGACTACATGCTTGGCTTTTACCATGAAGAAGTGGCTAAAGGAATAAAAAAACGAATTATGTAGCTGTAATTGTTGACGAAACTACCGATGTTGCTAACGAATTTCAATTGGTCATTATTCTAGGTTTTATTGTTTTGACATCAGTAAAGCAATATTATTGAAAACCACTTTGTTAAGAAGTACGGACATTTAAAAGAAAAACGGGTAACTTGAAACTTCAAAGCTCTGTACATCAAAACCAAATGATAGGATTGATTTGTGTTCATGCACCCTATTGTTCAGAAAGTCGACAACTGCAAAATACCAAAAAATCACAAAAGCTAATTTCTCCATAAGCCGGCTGGTCCTTTGTCATAATTTGTGTCTCATTTTTAAAGCATCTTATTTGAAAACGCGAACCTGTCCAGTGTTGCCAACATTGAAGTAAGCTTTTTCAAACTATTTACCTTAAAAAATTTCCACTTTTATAAAAAAAATCCCTCCCGTTAACAAAATCGGTTTTATACCTGAAATGCAAGCATGTACATATTTTCCAAAAAATATTTATTATAAGAAAAACGAACATACATAACAAAGTATAACCTAAAAAACAAATTCTTTAACAAAACTTTAAAACTATATTAAAGAAATAACAATTTTAATTCTAGTTTTAAAGTCATACATTTTTTACAATTTAAACTGGAGTAAAAAAATCCCGTTTTGAGTTAACTTTTTCCTTTTGTGTTAAAAATTCCCGCAAAACGGGAAATTTCCCTCTGATTATCTGCCGAACAACGGTGCAATATTAAGGTGATTACAGCACCCCCTTATAATTTTCGGACAAGGATATCTCAGAAAGTAATTTTTTTAGAAAATTTAAATTTGGGCAAAATAAATTAGGCAATAATATCTAGAATATGCATATTTTTTAAAGTTTTAATTCCTTCCAGTTTCCGAGAAAAAAAATCAAAGGGCTTTAAATTTTTAAATATCATAATGAAAATAAATGCATTCCTCAACAGCAGTATTCCTAATATAATCCCCAAATTTAAGCTCTTAATCTATTGTTAATGATTTTTTAAAATTCGCCGAAATTAGTGGCTAAAACGCCTCGTTAAGTGCTTCTTTCTAGTGAAACGCGTCTGTAACTGTCGTATCGTACACTCTGAGTCATCATTCGTTTCTTGCAATGATTTACACCAGTTTAAACCAGAAAATAGCACTTAACAAGGCGTTTTAGCCACTAATTTCGGCGAATTTTAAAAAATCATTAACAAAAGATTAAGAGCTTAAATTTAAGGATTATATTAAGAATAGTGCTGTTGAGGAATGCATTTATTTTCATTATGATATTTCCAAATTTAAAGCCCTTTGATTTTTTTTCTCAGAAACTGGAAGGAATTAAAATTTTAAAGTATACGCATATTCTAGATATTATTGCTTAATATACTTTGCCAAAATTTTAATTTTTTAAAAAAATTACTTTTTGAGATATCCTTGTTTGAAAATTATAAGGGGGTGCTGTAATCACCTTAATTAATATGCTTTTGAAAAAATACTACGAGTATTTAATATTAATATAACAACTATTAATGCCAAAGTGACAACCCGACTGTTGTTCTCTTAACAAGTATTAGAAATTAAAAATTTAAAAAAACCGACTTCAAAAACGTGCAGATGTCATCACTACATCTTAACCAAATTTATATGGGACCACCCCTGAGGTACCCCCTTACTAACAAAAATAGAATCACATAAATCGAACAAGGTGGTAGAGCATTATCGCTAAACATACAATAAAATGAAGAGTTTGAGGATTTTCTCATGGACCCAATTATTGGATTTTAACCAAATTTATATGGGACCTCCCCTGAAGTACCCCCTTTCTAACAAAGAATCTTTGAAATCGGACACCGTGATGAATACTTATTGCTGAACATACATAAAAAAAAAATATCGCGACGAATTGATAACCTCCTCCTTTTTTGAAGTCGGTTAAAAAGAGGATCAATTGACAAATCATTTTGAAGATCTTGTTTCATCTTTCGATTTTGAAAACGTTTGATGCATATATTCTCTAACTTTTCGTATTTATATCAAGTATAGTGTATCATTTTTTTATGTTAATATTAATATAGAAAGATACACAAATAAAAGTAAAAATAGATTCCAATATAAAATTAAAAACAGTATAAAGATACGCAAAACAGACATTATTATATTCATCTAATACCTCTATCTCTTGGCAAATGAACATACTGTGTATGAATTCTTCCTTTACATTGGGAGGGGTTCAAGGGTCGTTCAAGCAAAAACATGGGGTCGATAACGCTGACGAAGGTCGTTCAAAGAATACAGAGCCCTTTTGTGAATTTGAGGTTTGATGGAGCCCTATAAAAAATAATGTAATGCGAGACCAGAGTATTGTACTCTCTTGGACCTAAGCGATCAATTCACCTATCCATATAATTTGCATATAAAATAAATGTACTGGGTATTCCAACATTTTTACTGCTATCAGTATTTATTTAAAATAAAAAAATTCTTCCAGTTTTAATCGAATTAAATTACGGGTTTTGAGCTTACATTAAATTGTAATTAGATAAAACAAAATGGATTCTATGTATTTTGAGGTGATCTTTTCGAAAAAAGGCAAAACAAAATGTAGCTGTTTCTCAAAAGTGCCGAAATTTTGGATTTTGTCAATTTTTCAATTTTGCGCAGGCACATGTCGGAAATAATTCAATATTTTTAAAACGCAGTTTACGACATTTGAAAGCTTAGGAAAACTGCTAATTTTCATGTCTCTTGAGAAATTTTTATCCGGGGCACCGTTCTCGCGGTATGGACGACTGAAATTTGTTTAGTATTTTGAGGCGGCAAAGGTCAAAAAATTGAATTTGTTAAATGTTCAAACACTAAATTCTTCATAAAAATTAAGATATTTGAAAAAACAAAAATGCATTTTGAACTTAAGGGATGTGACTATTGATTCCCAGAAGGGGAGAAGAGAAATCCCAAAACTGGGCATATGTCGGAAGGGCAAAGTGTACCGCGGGCCTAATTTCATTGTTTGCCTATAACGGCCAAACTATTTAAATTTTTTTAATGCCACTTACAGAGCTTACTCTTGAATATGAAGTCTTATACGTGTGTAAATTTCACCGCAATCGGATTTTAATTGGCCAAGATATCAAACAAATAAACAAATTTTTTTTCCTAAAAAAAACTAAATTTTTTTTCGAAAGTTTGAAGTGGCACAAAAATGCCAAAAATGCACTTTTTGAGAACTTTATTGTGTCTTGAATACGATTACATTACGGAAAATTCTGCAAAAATATTTTATCTATTTTTTTGACCACTGTTCATTTAGTGACGACCAAAAAACAAGGTTTTTGAGAGAAGTTGCCTAAAATTGACGATTTTCAGTTTTTTGGTCTGAAAATTGAGCAAACCCAAATTTCATGTCTTCTGAATGTGTATACAAAGTTTAAAGTGTGTATGTTTCTTCTAAGTTGTAGAATTCTACCGACAAAAGTCCCATTACACGCGCCCTGCGGGATCCAAAACTCGTGTATACACTGCATTTCTGTAATTTAATTTTTTTGTGATTTCCAGTTTTAAATTTCTTACATACCTAAATTTATTAGGCCTACATTTTTTTAAATTGTATTTTACTGACTTGTTATAAGACGTTTCTTGAGTTTTGTGCAGAATATAGAATTAGCCGCACGTCGCATCAAGGATAGCCATGGTCTCGGCGTTCGCTATCCGACAAGTTTAAACTTCAAACGGTCATATTATTACAAATTGAATCGCTTGATAGTGTTCATCGGCATAGATTTTTATTAACCGTATTCAGCAAGCTCTGTGTACACGTGGTTATTCGGATTTCTTCAGCAATTTATTGAATAAGTACGTTCCTAAATTAAGAAAATTCTATCACTGTGTTCTTTTAAATGGTGAGAAATTTAGTCGAGTCGAACAACGACTTGTAGATTCATTCAAAGAAAGAGAAAAAAATTGGGAAAACATTTCAAAAAAAATTTGGCTACGTTTTCGCGAACTATTGCAGATTTGCAATGCGACCTATGACATTCGAAATATAACCGAAAACTACGCATTTTTTGTGCTTTGAAAATTGCTCGTAAAACTAGTGGTTTTCTCTTAAATCCATAGTTTTCCCTTTTTTTTTTTTTTCGAGAAAAAACAAGCACACTGTCGATTTTTTCCGTAATTTGGGCACTTTACAGACTGAAAATATATAAGAATCAGTAAGTTTAATGAGAAACAAACTTACTTTCTCTCCCAATTGCCAGAAAACGCCCCTTTTCTCGAGAAAATTCGAGTAGCTTCAATTCTCGCGAGAATTACCGATCTTTGCACACGTGCTCTCAGAAAACAGTGGATGCTAGAAAAAATGTATATGCCACAGTTTTTCGTGTCTTTTTTTTTTATCTGATGGAAACAGTTTTCTATTCAGATAATTAGTTTTTGAGTTATTTCAGAAAAAAGTACGAGAAATCAAGTAAAAATTGTTTTGCAGTTTTTTCAAAAAGTATTGCAGATTTCGCCACCCAACCCGTCTCATTCGGAATGTTCGGAATGTAACTAAAAAATACGTATTTTTGTCATGCATATATATCTTCTCCCATTTCAAGTTTTCTTGTAAATAACCAAAAACCAGATGTTAGAGAACAAAAAACAAGCTTATCACCAAGTTGGAACTTACACTTAGACTTAAGATTAATTTCCTAACATTTTTAAAGTATACCTTTGTGTGTACTTTTTTGTGCTCTTTTCGATGCCGAAGTTAGGTTTTTCAAATATTTTTTTTTGTTAGATGTTTTCGAAAAACCCGGAGAAAATCATATGGAAAAAAACTAAAAAAAAACTACCCCTTCCGGTTTCCTGCAAATTCCCGAAAAATTATGGCAGATTTCGCCGCGGGACTTATTTTATTTGAGAGCCAACAAAAAAATACGCAACTTCTTTCATAGGCACATATGTCTAACATCTATAATTTCGCCACAAATTCATCGCAAATTTCATATCCATGGTTCTGATCAAAGAAACGAAAAAACAACTTTTTGGTAAAAGCACTTCTGGCGGCGAGAAATTCGCCATTAAAACTACCAGTGCAGTGAATTTCCGAACTATTTTTGCCTCCTCTTTCGATTGGTGCATTTATTTTTACTATCGGAATTATACTTGCCCAGATAATTAGCATTTTTACCATGGAAAATTCCGGAAAACCTGGTTTTTCCTAATTTAAAAAAAATTAAAAACAGCTATATCTTTTTTTTGCTTTTTTTCGGAAAGATCACATCAAAATACATAAGGTCCACTTTGTTTCATCCAATTACAAATTAATGTAAGCTCAAAGGGGCTTTTTTTCGTTATTTAATTGGACTATTAAGTCTGCTGTAAAAAATAGGTCCTACGATCTTGTAATAATCGACTACTGATAAAGGTATACTATTAGGATTTAACGTGATGGATGATCGTGTGCTGAACTTTATTACTTTTGATTTTGTGGGATAGAAGTGGAGGCCTATCTTTCTATACCACAAACTGAGCTGATTCACAGTTTCTTGCATTATTATAGAGGTAGATGCAATCAGAGCAGTAGGTAATAAAAGAATAGTATTTACATCTTGTAGAAAGTGGTATTAGAGTCCCAAATTAAAATTGTTTACATCAGACGGTCGTGTCATTTGTTCGTGACACAACCTTACTGTATGTGCCTGCTTGAGCTTGTCTGTTAAAGTTTCAGTAAAAATAAATTGAAAACGATTTGACAGATTTTCGAAAACTTATGGCAATTTTGTTGATTTTAGTTGTACCTAATTCATCGGTTGACAAAAAAAATACGTTACTACTTAATAAAAATTTTAAAAAAATAGGACTGTAAGATAAGTATATTTTTCCCAATGAACGAATGAGTTAATTTCCAACAAAATGTCAATAACAAGCTATATAAATACCTACCTCACAGAGTTGGGTAGTATCCAGATACTTCTGTATCCGGATACAGTATCCGGATACTTTATGTGTATCCGAAAGCTGTATCCGGATACTTTTCAAATTTTGTATCCGGTATCCGTATCCGTGACCAAATTTGTAAGTATCCGGATACTGGATACTTTTTTTCGGCATTCGGATACTTTTGGAATTTGGAAAAAAATTGAACATTAAAAAGTACCCATTCTGTAGACATTTCTAAAAAAAAATGCTGATAACCGAATATTTTCTAAGAAAAGTTGCAAGATTTTGATGTTCCTAACCTAACATTTTATAATTTTCATACAGTTTTGCAAAGAGTTTCAGTATCTAACTGGATAAAATATGTAAATATTTACAATAATGAAATTTTCTTGAATTACTTAAAAAATATGGCAAACAAAATTTTTATAAATGAATCAAAATATTATGTATTTATAAAATAATTTCAATTTTTTACAAAATAAAATATGTAGCTGCACACATTCTTTTGTAGATCAAAAATTGTAGATATACCTACCTAAGGCGAAATGCCTATAAAATTGTAACTTTAACAGAAAATTTCTTATCTGTATTTTTTTTAGAAATGTATCTACAATATGTAATACTTTTTAGAGTAACCAATGTTTTTTTCCAAATTTCAACGTAAGTACCTAAAGCGTACCGGAGCCAAAATATAGTTCTTAATTCATTCATTTACTAGCAATTTAAAAAATCTTAATTTGTAGAAAAAAGAAAATTTTCAATTGAATGTTGGTAAAACAATCTTCAAAAGCAGTGAAAGAATGGAATTTGTTAACAATACTAAAAAAAGTAAAATAACTACTGAACACCTTAAGATTGGAGATTTCAAAGTCAATTTTACATAAACACAAAAATTTGAAAATAAATTTTTTTAATTCTGTTTGAAACAAAATCATCATAAAAGTTGCTTCCCAATTATATAATAATTTCAAACGCGCAAACGCAACACGTAAGTGACTCGGCAAGCGATAGGACTCGGGAGGATGGTTAAGAAAAAAATATATGCGTACCGCTCGTCGGAGGATCCACAAAAAAATGGATTGTCGAATATAGCACAAGTAGAAGTTGGAAAGGCTTTTGCCAATTTTCCCACTTTATACACATAAATTGACAGGTTTGTGGCGGATCTAACCGAAGTGGACGCGATACATTGGCGTACAAAATTATTTTGTAGATGTTAATAACAATTTCAAGTAAATAGTTTAATAAATTGTGGATATCTGTTGAAATTTTGTAAAATTATGAATTGAATATTATAATACATGTTTAATACAATGAGCCTAAGTACCGTGGAGGTAACCCACCTTCCACACGTTACAGATACAGAGAGATACATGTTTAATAATTATTTATAGTCCATAAATACATGCGATCGTCCGGTAACAATTTAAAATTACTAATTATATGAAACTACATTGGCAGGTAAACATTACTGCGAAATTCTCGAAGCCGTCCGTCGTGGTATGACGTTTACCCCTTCTCTACCTACCAAAAGCCTTTCCAACTTCTACTTGTGCTATACATCTGAAACTGACGAAAATATCGAAAGGTTGTGTAAACATGGCAAGTCGCACCAACAACGAGCTTATTTCGTTAGATTTATATGGACACAACACTGGCTAGTTTTTGGCGAGATTCAGGCGCGACTCGTTTTAATTTGTAACGGTTGGAACCGTTATTTCGACACAATCACCTCTTACTCAAATGTCATTTGTCGTTTATGCCTTTTGTCAAAAGTTTTCATTTTCATTTCATTTAAATAGATCACATGTGATAACAAGTAAATAAAATAACTAGATATCACGTTACAATTTACACGCACCTTTATGTTTTATTGTTCATTTTGTTTTAATGTTTTATATTCACAGAATAAAAATAAACAATTTATTGAGTAGTTTTTTTCCTCTTTCTATTATATCGCTTTCCATTTTTGATAATTTATTTATGCTTAGTATTGTTTATTGTTACTCGTAATTAATCTTATTGCATAATTATAACTATTGGAATGAAAACATTATTTTAACTCACTTTAAAAGTATCCGTAAAAGTATCCTTTAAAGTATCCGAAAAAAGTATCCGGATACTTGTATCCGAGTACTTTTTAGGTGAAAGTATCCTAAAAAGTATCCGGATACATTGTAAGTATCCGTATCCGGTACTCGGATACTTTTTTCCTGTATCCGACCCAACTCTGCTACCCCATTTTAAGTCTAATAGCAAATAAGTTTTGTTTACAAATATGTTAAATATTATCACAGTTTACTTCATTTTAAACTAACGGAAAGACACTGGTTTATTAATAATTCAAAAGATATTCGCAAATAATAATAAAAGATAGTTTACTGACCACTTACAAGTTCGAAGTTCAGTTTGTTTTGATAAGCTTAATAATTCTATATTTATAAAATATTTGACCTTACACAAAATAATTTGAATGGCATGGTCGACTGCATAATATTATTTTATGGTATGCAAAGAACTAGTTAAATTTTTAAATTAATGACAATTGTTTGTGTAATTTCAATATTTTTTATCGTTAGCTTTAAGGTATTGTAACGACCTTTTTTATATAGCTTAAATACCAAAAATAATGTATTACATTGTACTCTAATAAACTCATCAAATCTGGCTGATTGCGGAAGTTGAAGAAAAATAATAGAATAAAGAGTGTGTTTTTAAGTTACTTAATTTTTCATTTCGATACAACCGAGCTTAAAAACATGAAAAATTGTCGGAATGTTTAATTTTTGAGTAACTTTTCGAAGTAACGTTTGTATTTTAGCTGTTGGAAAGTACATACCTACAATCTATAGTGAATAAGAACGTGTTATACAAATTATACTTCTGTATAAACTCAATTTCAACAGACTTCAAAAAAGAAGGAGGTTCTCAATTCGTCAGAATATTTTTTTATTGTATGTTCAGCGATAACTCTTTACTACACTGTCCGATTTCTATAATTGTTAAAAAGAGGACAACTCAGGGGTGGTCCCATATTAATTTGGTCAAGATCTAATTATGGGGTACATAAGAAAATCATCACACTTTTCATTTTTTTATTATTTTCAGCTATTATGTACTACGTTGTCCGATTTCTATGATTCTTTTTTTGTTGGAAAGGAAATACCTCAGGGTTAGTTCTATATAAAATTGGTCAGGATCGGATGACATTTGAGAAAAATCTCAATTTTTAAGGGCATTACTTTTACAACTTGTTATTTCCCGAGTCCCAATGTGAGTTTATTCCTGTCTTTATCTGTACCTAATGTTTGTACATTACACTCCAAAAAAATGGATAATACTAGTTTCATTGGCGGCTCGTATTAATTTAAAATGGCTGTTCACTTTTTCCAATAATTTTATCATTTGTAAGTTCGGATCAAAACTTTTTACAAGAGTCAATATCGCTGTTTTTTTTATTATTTGAGTTTGTATTAAGTGTAGTTATTATTATAAACATCATACTGTTTTCAAGCACTACAACTATTAATAAATGAATATTTTAGTTAGTGTAATATTTGTTTTGTTTTTAATACATTGAAAACCAACGGGGTGGGTGGTTCAGTGGTAGAGTCTCTGCCTGTGGATCCAAGGGTCCCAGGTTCGAATCCCACCGATGGCCGGAATTTTTTCATTTAATTTAATTATTTAAAATTAATTCTGATGCCTTGGTAGGATTCCCCACTCGACCATTCACTGTTGGGTTCTAATTAACAGTACTGGTCCTAAAGTGGCGCTGGGAAACAGTAACAAAGCCTACAAAGAACACGAGGTGAGATAACCTTAGCAGTTGAAGCCGACGACACACCAAAAAAAAAACAAACAAAAAATACGTTGAATACCATCTATAAACATTATTAGTTAGTAAACTGACTTTTCTTAATAATTTGAGATTATTTTTAAATATATATAAGGTTATGTAGAAAGCTTGACATTGATTTTTGTGTAAAACATTTTATATGAAACTTTACCTACTATTTTTTAGTTTTTATTGTAAGTTTAATCATTTTCACAATTTGTCACAGATGTCAAATAAAAAATATATTTTTTAAATACCTTATATTTATTTTATTAGATCAATCCCGTCACAATACATAATATTACACAGACATAAACTAGAATAAAGATATTTAATGCCTGGTATTCTAAATGATACTCTTCGCAGTTTAACAGACCTTCTTAACCCCCATTTTCAACCAGATTGTTTTTACACTCAATAAGCCTCATCTCCTTATAGAGCTTGATTTTTACTAAAAATTTTATGTTGTTATCGCTTTTCATTTTTGATTTTTTTTTAATTTCAACTTTTAATTTCAACTTTTAATTTCAACCCCCCTTAAATCACCCATATTTAATCAGATTCTTTGTTATAATTAAAGGGCTTCTTTTCCTTTTAGATATTGATGTTTCCTAAAAATTTTAATCATTTTTCGTTTTTCAGTTAGGATTTTTTTTTATATTTTAACCCCCCTTAACTCCCCAATATACTCATATTTTTTTTTAAGTATCAATAGGCTTTATCTTTTTATAAAGCTTCATTTTTACTAAAAATTTCATGTTGATATCGCTTTTCGTTTTTAATTTTGGATTTTTTTTTTAATTTCAACCCATCTTAACCCCCTATTTTTAATCAGATTTGTTAAAAATCAATAGGCTTTGTCCCCTTATAGAGCTTGATTTTTGCTTAAAATTTTCAGGTTGATATCATTTCTCGCTTTTGACTTATCGTTCAGACAAAAAACGTAACATCGGACAGACATACAAAGAAAACCTATAATACTCTTCAAAGAATACTGTATGAAGAGTAAAAAAAAATGTATAAGGTAAAATAAACAATTTAAAAAGTCAATAATAATATTCAACTTCTTTTATCAAAGGATACTAAAAGTTTGAAATAGCAGCACATAATTGAACATTTACAGAAATCTGTGAACTAAACTAGTGAGATACACGTCGTAAAATGTTATTACACTTAATTCTCCGTAAGACCCTTTCTAAGTGTTTTTTACGGCACATTCCAAATTCTTCTTGATCTCGCTCTGTCCAACCCTCATGGCAAAATTGTGCATGTCCATGTTCAATAAAAAATAATGTTTTAATAAATAACAGAATAATAGTATTTTGTCTAAATAGGTAAATCGGCTTCATCTTTATTTTCAAATTATTGTTTAATTGTAGATAGTATATTAATGTTCTGATATGTACTTATAGAATTAATTAGCCAGAGCATGTAGATATGTGGGATGTGACTTGTTAAGTGCCTAATCAAAATCACAATTTATGTTTGATACTTATTGCTTTTTTCGAGACATACTTTATTACCAACTGTAAACTAATTTACCAATAGCCTTACCAACTACAATTAACAAACAAAAATACGTGCCACTTTTTGCAGTCGGATGAAGAACTAGACTATCATTATTCAAAGTATAAGTTAGGTTAGAGAATGTGTAGTCAATTCACATTTTTTTTTACATCTTTCTTGGACTTCTATGTACTGTATCAAACTGAGTTTTCTTCTGCTGCTGGAAAATAAAATTCTGGCAATCTTTACTAGTGCAAATCAATTTACAACACTGCTGGTTTACATTTTAAAAACTTATATTAAATACTAACTTTGTAAATTCATCTCACATTAGCCTGTATTTCTACTTTTTTTTTAACTAAAAATATCAATATGGCGACATGACGCCAAAACGGAATGGTTAACCGCTAACGGTACAAAAACCAAGTGGATTTCGTGAGAGTTGTAGAAATTTGGCAATATGTTGCTAGCAGCGACCTGTAGCGGGGAAGTTGCAGAACTAATCATACTATGTCGGTAATGTAGTTACCGGAAGTATTAACATCAACTCTTAAGCTTAATTTATAACCGCCGTAACGTAACTTAATAACTTAACGTAAGAAGTTGAAATACTGAATTTACGTATGCTTATTTATAAATGATCGTTACGTAATTTAAGAATAAAATAATTCTGAGTTCAGCATAAGATAACTGACAATTCTTCTTTTTATTTTTTTTTTATAAATGAATGGATAAATACCATTTGTAAACTATAATTCTCCTTTTTTATAAACATAAGTACATTATCCTGAATGTTTTGTGTTTATATTATTGGGGATAAAATATTTAGAAGATATAAATGTTGCTACATATACATATTAAAGTATAATTTATAACCACCGTAACGTAACTTAACATAACGCCGTAGAAACTTAACCTAAGATATAAAAATAAAGTCTATTTATAAATGTCCGTAACGTAAGAGTTGAGCATGCGTGTTGATTTCAGAGATTATCAAATTATTGACAACCTTATGAAATAAACAAGTGTAAACTATGTACTTAACCTCTAAATAAAACTTATAAATTATGATTTTGCTATATAGAAAGAATATATTAACTGCTTTAAAAGCAATAATATAAAAATATAATAAAACAAAATAGTTTACCGAAGATGTTGATTGTTTTTGAGCAATAATGAGAATTTAATATTTCCTAGCAAAAAAGTTTTGTGTCTTATTTCAGTTCTAGACTTGATGTTTATAGGTATATGCAGCTACACTCATATCTCGTAAATAGTTTATCCCCAATAACATAAACACAAATCATTCATGATAATGTATGTCCATCAAAAAGAAGAATGATAGTTTACAAATGGTATTTTTCTATTTATTTATAAAAAAAACTAAAAAGAATAATTGACAGCTGAACGCAGAATTATCTCATTGGCTAACCGTAAGGTCTTAAGTTAAGTTATGTTGTTAAGTTAAAAGTTGGTGAACTTTCTACGGTACGTTAAGTTCTTAAGTTACGTTACGAACATTATAAATAAGTATACGTAAATTCAATATTTCAACTTCTTACGTTAAGTTACGTTACGGCGGTTATAAATTAAGCTTTACATCAAGTCAAGTTTGCTCAAAAACAATCAGCATTTTCGGTAAACTATTCTGCTTTATTACATTTTTATATTATTGCTTTTAAAGTAGTTAATATATTCTTTCTATATAGCAAAATCATAATTTGTTTTATTTGGAGGTTAGGTACATAGTTTAAACTTGTTTATTTCCTAAGGTTGTCACTAATTTGATAATCTCTGAAATATAACATGCATGCTCAACACTTACGTTACGGATATTTATAAATAGACTATTTTTATGTCACTTTAAGATTCTACGGCGTTAAGTTACGGTGGTTATAAATTATACTTTACTCTGTAGATAGTGCAGTTTCCCGTAATATTATATTTAATTCGAAAATTGGCGGGCTTTTTTAAAGGAGAATTTACTTTGGTAATTATTTTCTAACTAATACGAAATATAGCCACCCAAAATTTTGGTAGTACTTTTTTAATTTTTAGTGAAAGAAAAAAGATGTACGTGTAGCTTAAATACGTACCTCTGGAGCCACTTTTTCAAAATTTAATCAAAATTTTGATGGCAACAAATCGCAAAATTTTGTTTAAATAACTAAGAGATGGAATGTTTTTTTAATTTGTTGTAATATTAGGCATTCCAAACAAAATGGCTACTCGTAGAAACTGACAGGCATATAATAGGTTATAATAGGTCTTTTCCTTTGCATCGAAAGTGTAGCACTGAGCTACACCACTTCTGAAAATATCGTTCCATTTATACAAATTGTATGGATGGAACGATATGTTCAGAAGTGACGTAGCTCAGTGCTACACTGTGGATGCAAAGGAAAAGACCTATTATGGCAACATGTGGGTCTGGTGATTTGACAGGATCAATCATATAGATAGTTATATAGATTGATCATTCATGTTTTTAAAAATAAACATAAGCTTGTGTCTTGAAGTAAAAATATACTTTTTGTGTGTTGCTTAGCGAGATTTTATTAAATTAATCAATGTGCTTTACATTTTAATACAATTTTGTTTTTGTAAAACGGACTTCAGTCTGCTTTGAGTGTACTCAAGCGCGGAGTTGCATACGCAGAAACGTGTTTACATATTGTGGATGATATAAACCCCCGTGCTGAACAAGCGGGAATAATAAGCGTCTTAAACAATTATTTTAAGAATAAGCATTCACATTACTAGGGACGTATACTGTGACGCTGATTGCGTAGAGTTTCGAGATTCAAACGTTCTTCAGGGTTGGTTTCTGATTTTTAAACCTAGATACATTTGATAAAACTAAATATTAATGTTTTCTGCTTTAATATGTTGAATGTTTCAACTAGTGGGAGTATTAATATGGATACATTTACTTTAATTATTAGTGAATGCAGACATTAAATAGTTAATGTATACATTTGCGGAATCGCCACTTTAACAATATGATCTATATTTTTCGAATAGTTATTAAGAATAATTAAAAAATGGACCTCAATTCAATATACTTACATGATTTTATTTTTTTTAGGTGTGGGTTTTGTCACACGCAAAGCCGGAGCTGCTGTGTCTCCTGTAGTAGATCTGCAAAAGGATGGGGACCAGTATGTGTTGTCGTCGTGTTCAACATTCAAAAATGTAATTTTAAAGTTTACACCCGGCGTTGAATTCGACCAAGAGACACCAGATGGTCGAAAAGTTAAAGCAACTATTTCTATTGATGGAAATACGCTTCACGAAGTTCAAAAAGATGCCGAAGGAAAAGAGACTACCATTGACAGGACGTTTACAGCGGACGAAGTGAAAATGGTAATTTTGATAAAATAGAATAATATAAAACATTAATTAAAATATTCGTTAATCTGTATAATATCAGGACTCTGATGATAAATTCTTGTAACATTTATATTTCCAATGTGCTCATTTTTATTCGAAGAAGGATGTTAAATGGTTTTTAAATGAATCATTTGTATACAAGTTGAGCGAGCCGACAGGATGGCTTCATCAGAATATTTACCATCGGGGTGGTAGAAGCCCACCAAATGGCCACTTCCAATAAGGGACGCTGGCTGGCTGGGATGCCTGAAAAGTGCCCATACCTAGAACACTTTTCTTATTTTTTCTCGTAACACTGGACTTCTATTTTAATCCCTATTTAAATTTCTCAAAAAATCATTTTCTGCGGGCTTAATTCCTTTTCTTTATTCGTACAGCATTCACTTTCATATCTTCGCCACTTTGTAGTTCTTTAATATATGCATTTGTGACTTCACTTGCTTTGCACAATTCTTCTGTCTTGGCCAAATTTAGATCATTTATTTGTAATTTCTCCTGCGTGCCTTTACACCGAATTCTGAGAACTATTCATGTAGTCGGTTTCTGCAAATTCACAACTTCTGACAATCTTTTGAGGTCTGTCAGGAAATGGTCAACTGTTTCACCTTCTTCTTGTTTACAAGAATAAAAACGAATCTTTTATTCACAACATTTTTTCTAGGACTAACCAACTTTTCGATTCCTGAAAGTAGTCATTTTTTCAGCCTCGATCAGCTACAGGGTATTAAATATCTGGGGTCAAATTTCGTTTAGCCGAAATCAGTTACGTAAAAATTGTTGCCATGGCAACCGTTGCCATGCTAACCAGTAAATAAAAACCCAAATCTTGTGGTGAGGAAATGCATAATTGCCACGTTATAGATTATTTAATGTTCACTTTAGTTTAGACGAAATCAGTTATGGTAAAACTGTTGCCATGGGAACGCTTGACATAGTAACTACTACACAAAAAGCCAAATCCCATGGTGAGGAAATGCGTGGTTACAGATGATTTAATATACAAGTTACGGAGAAACTGTTGCCATAGGGACACTTGTCATGGTAACGACTAAACAGAAACCCAAATCCTGTGTTAAGAAAGTGCATAGTTGCCAAGTTACAGATCATTTAATTTTTACTTTAGTTTAGCTGAAATCGGTTATAGAGATGTCGTGATGTCGACTAAACAAAAACCTAAATCCAGTGGTGAGGAAATGCATAGTTGCCTCTTATATTTAGATTAACTCTTAACACAATATCCTAATCTAAATTAAAGTGAAATTGAAACCATCTATAACTTGGCAACTAGGCATTTTCTCACTACAGGATTTGTTTAGTCGTTAGCATGACAAGCGTTTCGATGGCAATAGTTTCTCTATAAGATCACGCTACGCTCCTCCCACCCACTTCCTAACTACTAGAGAGAAAAGCGAGCGCGCTCGGCCGACGTTTCGAAATACGCGCGCGCCAATTTCAAAACGTCGGCCGGGCGCGCCCTTTTTCCACCTACATCGTAAGATCACGCTACGCTCCTTCTACCCACCTCCTAGATACTACAGAGAAAAACAAGCGAAGCGAGCGCGCCCGGCCAAGGTTTCGAAATTCGCGCGCGCGAATTTCGAAACGCCGGCCGGGCGCGCTCTTTTTTCACCTACATCATAAGATCACACTACGCTCGTTCCACCCACCTACTAACCACTACTTGGCAACTACGCATTTCCTCACCACGAGATTTGGGTTTCTGTTTAGTCGTTAGGATAATAAGCGTTTTCATGGCAACATTTTCTTCATAACTGATTTCGGCTAAACTAAACTGAACATTAAATGATCTATAACTTGGCAACTACGCATTTCCCCAACACGAGATTTGGGTTTTTATTTAGTCGGTAACATGACAAGCGTGTCCATGGCAACATTTTTTGCATAACTGATTTTAGCTAAATGAAATTAAACAAAAACCATAATTATCTACAACTTGGCAACTACGCATTTCTTCACCATGAGATTAGGGTTTTTGTTTGCTCATAGCCATCGTAATTGTTATTATGACAACAGTTTTTGCATAACAGATTTCGGCTAAATGAAAGTTGAGCCAATATCAAAATCTGTTTCTTCTTCTATTAAATTTGTCCTTGTCACTTACTAGGAGGTATATGTGAAGATTTTGTTTGAATTTTTTAAAATGTTCTGCGACATTACCTTCAAATGACGACTCCATTGGCAAACGGGCATCTATTTTATCTTTCTTCACTAAAAAATGCCCTAAAGCTTGTTTTAATTAGTTATTATAACCACGTATCTGCGCATATAGTAATGCTTATGGGTTGATTAGAAAAGAAGTTGTAGGTATTTATATATCTTTATTATATTGTATTAACTTAACAAACGTGTTACAATTTTAGCTACATTACAGCACCATAATAATCATTGTGCCCACCTTTTAAGCTGTTCCGCTGACAGCTGTTCTTACCTAGCGCCATTTTTTTTAACTTATAGGCAGCCATAGGCTGCGATCCTATATTTAGGATACGTTCATATTACATCTCCCTCCTTAAATTACAATGTTCAATATTATAACACAAAACCTAAAACTAATAACTTAAGAAAACAAACAAATGCTTTAAGTTATTTTTTTCTAATTTTGACATATAAAGTGACATTTTTTGTAATTTCAGCAAGTGAAAATGATCTACTTTACGCAACCAGTTGCATAATGTTGCATATTATGAAACTATTTTCGAAATAGCTATTTATGTAACGTGTTACATACAGGATTTTTTTCTAATTTTGACTTGATTATTTATAAAATTATGTTTGGTTAAAAAATGATTCACCATCATTCCTTTGTAGGTACTTCTTATTAAATATTTCAGAAAATTGTTATATTTAATTGCCCTACGACGTTTTTTGTTTTAATAGTAATAATAAAAACAAGAGACATGTGCAGTGTTGCCGATCTGATTTTTGGCATTACCCGCGTGAAATTTAAAAATAAAACGTTTTTACACGTTATCCTTGAAAGGAGTACGTCAAAATTGTATCCTAAATATTTCTGGACAATTCTCAATAAGGTTTTTGTTTTCTTTTTTGTTATTAAACGTAATGTCAAATGTGAAATGTCAGTATTCATTGCCTTTTTTCAATTTTTCGATTTTTTTATTTTTCCATTTTTGGTTTTTTCGATTTAAAAACCAAAAAGAGGCCTTTTTATTTTGTATTTGGTGACATAATCAACTTTTCGTAATCAGTTGCATAGTGTTCTACTTTATGCAACTGGTTGCATAAAGTAGATCGTTTTGACACTTGCTGCAATTACAAAATACGTCACTTTATATGTCAAAATTATAAAATATAATTTAAAGCATTTGTTTGTTTTTTTTTTACGATATTAGTGTTAGATTTTGTTATATTATTGAATATTGTAATTTAAGGAGGGAGATATAATATGAACGTATCCTAAATATAGGAACGCAGCCTATGGCTGCTGATAAATTATGAAAAATGGCGCAAGGTCTTTTATTTTCAATAACTGTATCATTGTTAGATTCTATATTGGTTTTAAAATCTACAATTTGAGAATCTGATCTTAACATAGGATGGACACGAAATATAATTTTAACAGATAATTAAAATTTGTGAATAGGTTGTTATTTCTGTGTTAAAATAACATATCTGTTAAAAATAACACAGGTTATCAATCATTACCCCCATAATCATTGTGTATTGTCCCAACACTCAACACTATGCAATAAATGTTCGGTCCCGGTTCTATTAATTATAACACTTAACCTCACTTATTTACAAATTTTGTTGCTATATCGGTACACTTGTTAAACTGACACCGGATGACAATGAAACCAGGGCAACTTTAATATCCCGTTTAATTTTTGAAGCGATTTAGATCAAATTTGGGTCACAACTACTAGACATAATTTCGAATTGAGACTTATACTTAACAAAATGGCCTACTTCCTATTTTACCGGAAATTCGATGTTTTAAATGTATCACCCTTGTCGGGGCGATGAGGGGGTTTTGTACTTTACCTTATTGCCTCTTTAGTTTGGCGGCCTAGCTATTGAAATTTTGAGCTAACCTTATGAATACTGCTTCTTCGTGGACAGGTTTCCTAGGTTACAGCTTGACTGTAGTAAAACCCACATACTTTGAGTAAAACACTTTCAAACATAAGAACAATTTATATATTACACCATTAAGAACTTGTTAACATATATAAATGTAAATGTACATATTTGTTACAATTTAAAAAAATGTTTTCAAATTTGAGATGTTACCAGCGTGATTGCTATCTGACCTATCTGACCGCTGTTTTACCGCTAAAAATATCTGTTGCATGTTTCCCTCTCCATTTAATGACTGACTTTTATTTGAATTTGATTGGTCTGGTCGATATGCAACCCATTTTACTTTGTTGTGTATTGTGAATAGTATATTCCTTGTTTCTGTAAAAATTGACATGCATTGTGAATAGCCTACCCGTTTTGCCTTTAATGATTCTTTGTTAGAGATGGGCGCTGTTTTTTATGTGTAGAGGTGTTTGATGTGAGTGTTCAAATGGTATTTGAACAACCCTGTATATTTTCTGCTTTTCGGAATTTACTTTTTAAATTACATATGACTGTTGCCAAATTTTTATTTTTTCTTTTATTTTTTTTTTAAGTAGAACACTTTAAACTTAAAAATAAAAAATAAAAAGTCCAAAGTGGCGCATGGTGAATATCATCAAATTGGCAGCAAAATTCGCCATCTAATGGCGTAATAGATTTCAGTTTTTTAACCCGATTGGTAAAATAAAATTTGTTTCGAGTTATTCGAGGCTATTTGAACAATATTTTTGACAATATCAAAAAATGTACTTTGAACCGTAGATTGCAAAAAACATAAAATATACATAGTGATTCATTTAATAAATCAAACTTAATGGCAATTCCGGTAAAACCGGAAGTCGATTAATTTGTTAAAGTATAAGTATCAATTCTAAATTATGTCTAGAACATTTGTTCCAAATTTGATCCAAATCGCTTTGTAAATAAAAGAGATAATAACAGGGTCCTGCTCTCATTGTCACCTGGTATGATACAAAGCTTCATGAATTTATTCAAAAATGTAAAATCATTTTCGTCGCAAAGAAATTCATGAATTATTCGTCAATTCCTCAATGAATAAATTATTTGTACTAATTAAATTCCTGAAGAAATTCATAGATTTAAATCGCACTTTACAAAAAATAAAGTTTCTTATGTTCTTTACTGCTTAATTTTATTGAGTCGATTAGTTATAAAAAAATTAAAGAATTTAAAATTATTTTTAAAAATATATTTTTATTTTTTGTTTTTTTTTTTCAGGTAATGTCTGTCAACAACGTTACCGCTACCAGGATCTACAAAGCTCAAGCTTAATGAAATTATTATTAAATTATAAAAATTTTAATTTTTAATATTATTATTTTTATTATTATTATTATTATTATACTGATTAGATCAGTAGTTTTTACTCTAAAATTATTTTCTATTTTTCGTGGTACTGATTTTTTGCGATGTATTGGAAATTAAAACTTCAAATATTTACTAAGAATATTTTTATTTAAAAGTAAACGTATTGGTATCGTTGGATAGGTAAATGTATAAGGAATTTTATGCTTAAATAATATAGAGGGTGTTGCTTTGAAAAAATTGAGTAATTTAAACTTAAAATTAGCCTAATTTACGACATATTTCAAGACACTCTGTATAAAATAAACCAGTTCTATCACCACAGTTCGTTAGCTTAGTATTTTAAACAATTTTTAAATCATTGTAAACCTACCTAAATTATGATAATTTAATTTGATGTCTGAATCATTCTCTAATTTCAAATAAAAATTATTTGCTTGGCAACACTGTAATATTTTTTAAAAATATTCTAGGGTTGAATACAGTATTACTAAACCATTTTAAAAATAAAATACAGGTTGTTTTATTTAAAAAACATACATTATTATTTGCCAAGCGAAAATCCAAAAATATTTTTAAAATATGTATTTTTCAAATTCATATAACTTTTATTTGAAACTTTTTTGCGTGTCTATAACACAAATTGAAATACTGAACAATACGCACTAATGGGACACCCTGTACATATCCTAAGGTGGACGAAATTGGTACAGTATTAGTGGAGCAAAATTCCGACGAAAATTATTTATTTCACAAGATAATAGTACAGTTCCTTGTGTAATTTTAGGACCAACCGTGTACCTTAGGGCCGTCTTAGAGCATTCTGCGGTCCTCGGGCATACAGGGGAGGCTCTTTTAGAAAGTAAAAAAACGCGAATGAAAATATCTGAATATACATACTTTTCTTTTGCGACTTTATTGGTTATTATAGTTAGCTAAAATTAGGTATATTCCTTTTGACACCTGAATGTACTTTTGTTTCGCTGGTCACAGTTTTGGAGTCACAATAAAATTGTACGTCAGTAGACCTATTTTGTAATTGATGATCTCTATTACTCATGCGCAAATATAACTTATAATTTACTGAGAAAAGATGAAAAATTAGAAAACGAAACAAGGCGAACTTCTCGTATGCCCTCCTTAACCTAACCTTCGTTCACGTGAACGCATGTCGCAACGACGATTACATCATGTACGTTTGTGGGGGAAATTAATTATTTGTTGAAATATTAAAGACTCTTCCAGTCTACTGAGACATTTTCTACAAGTAGCTTCTCTAAAAATAACAAAAAATGTATTTATTGTCAAAAACTGATTATTTGACTCTCTTGAATCTAAATGAAATTATCGCTTTGTCGCCACAGGAAATGGCACAAGATTATGAAGAATTGTCTAAAGAAAGGTATCACTTAATATTAAATGAAAAGGACTTTAATTTACTTGCTTGTCCTCCAAATTATTAAATGGTATTCTATTTGTCGATGTCATCTAATAGCAGACGATGGTAGTACAGCACATAAACATCTTCACGCGTTGATATATTTTACTAATGGATTTAAAATGTTAGCCTATAAGAAAAAACTACAGCGCACTGGTACACGACTTCATTTAAAAACAACTTTTAAGAAAATAATTTGCTTGGACCATGTTGTTGGTGTCCTCAGATACATCACCTGTGCTTATGGACAAAAGCCGCTTAGAAGGGATGGAGATGGTCTTAGAGGTACACCTCATTCTCATTACGATAGAAGAGTATTTAAACAAGATTGGTTACATTCCCGAGGAAAACAGTGTTGCTTAGTACGCACAGAAATTTCAGAATTAGCATCTGAAGGTGTTAAAGACTTAGAAAAATACATATCAGAAAAAGAACTTCATGATAAATTCACATGTAGATGTGATAGAGGTGCCGAAGAAATAAGACGGAGGGAAGAAGCTAACGAGAAACGAAGTTAATTTTACAAAACAGACCGGGGAATGGAAATTAGGAATAATTACAAAGAAAAACAAATTAAGAAAAAGAAACTAATTACAAGTTTACTGAAAATCGATCTAAATAAAAAAGCTGAGCTTCAAAGAGAGACAATTTTGAAACTTATTGAGTTACTGTAAATACTGCTTAAAACTGTTACTTTAAAAATATAATTTGGAAACAAAATATATTTTATTTTCATTGTCCAATGTTGACTTGACCCTATTGCAAATAACTTTCTCCCATTTAAATTATTAGCAATATGTGTCCTATCTATACTTAAATGTTCACACCAGCACTCTATTGTCCAGAGTGAACTACACGTTTCCCACTTAAAAAGCATTGGTGTCCAAGATCCTACGAATTTCGTGACGTAACATGTCGCATCCCCGCTTTCATACCTCCGCACGACTATTCACCTGTCGTTCGTTATTTGTCCATCTAGCTGTCCGTCTTTCTATGGTCCTTTTGGCATTGATGCTGTAAATGACACTTCAGGTTGCCTTTCGTCTCTATGCCTGTATATACATCAATCTCTCTGTCCTACTGCCGGCTAAGGTCCTTTTGCCAACGTTACTGCACACGTTAAGATGTAAATGACGTCTAAGTAACAGTCTGCGTTGTTGAATGTAGTTAACCCTGTTACAATATTCGATATAAGCTTGGGTCATTTTGGATTTTCCACTGCGTAACACTTCTCTTCACGTTTAACACGTATCTAATTATTTGACCGATCGCACATCAAAATCAATCAACCGAGATATTAAAAAACACCACCCCATCTATTATCTGCAATATGTTTGCCATTTCCTTCCATCTGTCTATCCTATTGTCTTTCTGTCTCTCTGTCGATTTTGTCCACTTAAGGTTCTTTTGGAAATGCTACTGCGCAAGATTTTTCTCTTCAATGTTAATCTATACCACGTTCTCTACATAATGACGTTTTCATCGTTTAAATCTAACCAATAATAACCGAGATACACGCTTAGGTCGTTTTGGCGTTGCTACTGCGCAATATTTTTCTCTTCAACATTCATCTATACCGCATTCTCTACATAATGCCGTTTTTCCCGTTTGAATCGGACCAGTAATAACCAAGAAATAAATAGATTTAAAAATTCAGATAACTTACTAAATGATCAATTAGATATTAATAATTCACCCTTATTAAATCTCTTTCCTAGTTTTCTGTGAGATAATCCCGGTAATGTGCTATCTTATTGTTATCTGATTGATATTATAATTACCTAAGTACCCTTATTTACTTTAAATAGTTATTTTGTAATGTTATTGATGTTTTTCTTAAGTACTTTGTTTTGTTAAATATTTCGTATATATATTGGATACCGAATTTAAAATAGTCACATTTGAAAAAGAAGTTGTACTTCGAAACATATGTCATGTTAGTGTTTTTTAAAAATTTTTATATTTTTAAAATAAAAGTGTGAAAATCTACCAAATTTGGTTTTACTCTTTCAAGATCAAATGGATTTTCATCAAGTAAAGGCTGAAACAATAAATAATTTGAATCGCTAGACGGTTGCCATATGGTTACTGATGGTTACTTGGTGGTTACAGACTTGTAGATTGCGGAGTACTGGAAAGAAATTATGCATTTTGGATATAGGGAAAGTAAAAGTTAGAAAGGCTTTTGGTAGGTAGAGAGAGGGTAAACGTCAAACCACGTCGGACGGCTTCGAGAATTTCGCAGTAATGTTTACCTGCCAGTGTCGTTTCATAGAATAAGTAATTTTAAATTGTTATCGGCGGAACCGGACAATCGCATGTATTTATGGACTATAAATAATTATTAAACATGTATTATAATATTCAAATCATAATTTTACAAAATTTCAACAGCTATTCACAATGTATTAAACTATTTACTCGAAATTGTTATTAACGTCTATGAAATAATGTTGTACACCAATATATCGCGTCCACTTCGGACAGCAAACCTGTCAATTTATGTGTATAAAGTGGGAGAACTGGCAAAAGCCTTTCCAACGTTTACCTCTGTTCTACATGCGTTGGCGCCGTTGGCGGGCGCAGCTCAGTCAGCCCTTAGCCCATCTGGCGCTCGCTTTGTGGTTTGTTTTTCTATGTTGATTTAGTGTGGTGTCGTTTATTTATCTTTGTAATAATTATCATAAAATAACGGAATTAAAAAGCCTCGTAATTTTAAAGGATTTTTGGTATTGATTTTTTGGTGCCCTTATACTCAGCCCTCCCTATTACACAAGTTACAAGCCGCCACTGGTTAGTCCGTAAGGTTGTTCCAAATAAAGTTGTCGCCTCGGCTGCCGCATTAGAAAGAGCGGGATGGTTACTAAATTGAGTAAGGATGGTATTGCAAGCAGGCGTTTTATGAATGAACCAGTATACTCCGTTTTTTATTATAACTCAGGAAGGCTCTGAAAATTTGACACATTTCGCTCTCTATAATAGGCCTTTTTTGTGCGCTTGCGTCAGTATCAGCCATCTTTTTCGTACTGTTTTTGTAAACAAGCATATTAAAATGTCCACGTGAAAACAAAATTATAATCGATAAATATTAATTTTAAATATACAGGGTGTTTCCGAACTTGGCGTCCAAATTTGTAGGGGTGGTAGTTCGCATAATTTGAGATCGATTGGCAGATTTCATTTTTCTAAAAAATTATAATAAACAAAATAGAGCCATTATATAAAAAATCAAAGAGCAGGTCCTACCCTGAGCGCGTAGCGCAATAGTCCTCAAAAACAGATGCGATTTGCAATTTTGTCGATTCTAAGCGTAGCGCGCGCGAGTCGAGGTGATCCTATCGCTGTGCCCTGTTTATAATTTTTAATTAATTTTTAATTATTTTTATTTTAAATATTTTGGAAAAATGAAATCTGCGAGTCGGTCTCAAATTATGCGAACTACCACCCCTACAAATTTGGACGCCAAGTTCGGAAACACCCTGTATTCATTTAAAAAAAGGAAAAAAAATAAAGTAATTGAAAAATAAATTTTTGCAATCAATTATGTTATCTGTACGGAAAGAAAAAACGAACCGGTATTATTATGGAGTATGTAAAAGTGACACACGGTATAAATCATTCAAAGGTAATACATTATCGTTTTATAAATTTTCCAAAGGCTTGCCTGCAATATCGTAAAAGACTATCAAATCATTAGGCAAAATACATATTAAAACATGTTGAAAATGAGCATTATGAGTGAAAAAATGTGGTCGAAGTGACAAAGGTTTTCGATCGATTGATGATGTTACTAAAAATACTTATATTTGTTCACTACATTTTCATGGATAAAGTGGTGTTCAACAGAAGAAAATCCTTGTCTAGTATTACACAATATTTTTTTAATAATAAATACTACTTCGGTATACACAGTAATATTATTAAAAATGTCATATTGATCCTTAAAATTTTAAAGTGTTTTTGCTATTACTAATAGTTAGTTGGCATAATTAATTAGAAAAAAATTATAATTATTATTTGTTTTCATTAATGTTTTAAACAGTTAACAAGTATTGAAACCTAACCTTCAATCAGCACACTTTTTTTACTTGTTCCAAATATCCACGACACTTTAAGCACCTTTCCAATTGGCTTACAACTATGTGCTTATACACAGAGTTATTAAAATCTAAATCACCATCAACGATTTTTTTCTAATGATTGATTTGTATGTAGAGATAATATTGCTTTTCCAGCCATTGTTGATCAAAACAGTACGAAACTTTTGAATTGGCGCTATTTGAAAAGGCCTATACGCCATATTATTGCGACGTAATTTTCGGTCCACTGACAGTTAACTATAACAAAAACAAACAAATTGAATTAAAAAACTTTTAAATAAAAACTTACTAAAAACTTCCGATTATAAATTAACATTTGTAAACTTTGAATACATTTTCCATACACTTACGAAATAAGTTTTAGTGGCAAACCGTGGGAGAAGATTTAAGATTTAATTGAATTATCCAAAACTAATTTGTGCAAAAATAAAATTGTTTTTCACTGAATAAATATATTAGAGAAAATCGTACTATAGTTGAAGCATTCATTCCAAGTTTAATTAATTCGTGTAAATTATATTTTATGTCTCCAACAAACTGTTGCACCCCCTTCCCCTACCCCTCCCGCTACCCCTCTAGGACGAATCCTAAATAAGTTTGCCACTGAATTTGTTACATATTCCTGACATTTTTACTTTCCTATCTGTATACAGATTTCTCTAAAATGGACCGTATTCGAGATATTTGAGAAAATGTGTAAATTTCGAATTTTGAAGAAAACTCAAAAACGGATAAAGGAAAAAACATTAAATTTTAAACGTAAGTTTTATTTCGGCCTGAGGTGAAATGATTAGATTTTGCACGATGGCGGAACATTTGGGGGGTACTTTATGGGAGGCCGTTTTTATATTTTATGGAATATATCTGTTATTGATGTTTAGAGAAGAAAATTGTTCAGATAAAAATTACTTACAATATTATATCTATAATATCTATAATTTTGGTTCCATACAATTTTTTTTAATGATCCTTATTCGAGAAATTTGACAAAATGTAATAAAATTCAAATTTTTAGGAAAATTGTTTAAATAAAAGTTATTTGTGATATCGATCTCTATAATTTTTGTTTTTATGTGATTTTTCTAAAATGGAAAAATTGAAGGCAAAGTGCTAAATTTAAATTTTTCAGTATTTTCGTTTTCAATGAATATCTATAGAAAAATGTTTCGAGTTAGATGTATGTGGAAAATGTATATATTTAGTTTATCCTCTAAACATTTATAGAGATGCTGCAATAGGTTGTACAAAATAACCGGAAAAAGCCTATAATAACTAGATAGGAAAGTCATGTGTTGGACACATCAGATTTTTTACTATTATTGACAGGTAGGTATAGTTGAATTATTATTTAAAATAAATATAGGTAGTTTACTCTAAAGAAATTTATTAATTATTTATAATTTCTATATAAATCCTACGTTTTTGATAAGAAAAGAATAGACTTGAAAAGCTTGATGATGGTCATATTACCGAAACCGGTTGTCTAATTTTTAAATAAAATATTTTTTGACACGGATGTAGTATTTTCCTTATCTTATTCTAAGATGACCGCATTTAAGAAGTTGACTAACCTTCTTGAACTTATAACGTTATCGCGTACTTTATTTATCATATAGTAGTAGTAAACTAGTAAAAACAAAATAGTTTGTCCTCATTACAACCTTAACCAGCAAAATATTTTGAATAATCTCAATTGATTTTCTCTTACAAGTGAAGCAGTTGCAGGTATATTTTTCAAAAATGAGTTTGAACGAAGTTTTAGGCAAGAAATACAAGTTGGAAAAAAGTGAAAATTTCGATGAGTATTTGAAAGCTTCAGGTAGGAGATATTTTTATTACTAATTCAAATTTCTTAAACAGCTAGAAAATAGCGCTTTCAGGTTATTTTTTAAGCCAGGAAATACTATTATAGGTTAAATAGTTTTAAATATTTCATTTATTGAAACTTTAAACAATACCCCTTGAAAAATTGATACAATCAGGCCAAAACAAGTAAAGGTATACAAGATTTATTACTTTAAAACTATTAATAACAATTTATAAACATTCGTAATAGTATTTTGTGCGGCAAGGGTAGGTGTGTGAAGTTAACACCGCAAAATACGAATTTTTATAAAAAAAATTTCGCTATTTGCATTATTTTTTAAATGTCTTTGTTTTAGGGGGTGGACAAACGAAAATTTCGATTTGTCAAACTTGGACAAATCCTGGACAAACGAATGGCAACTTATTTTTATAAAAATTCGCGTTTGGCGGTGCTAACTTCACGGACCTAACAAGAGTGCGATATGGACAATACACTCGAGTTGTATAGTATATTTTTTCTACCATTCACTAACGAAAATCTACAATTTTAAAAAGTATTTTGTTATTAAGACAAAATAACTAATTTTAAAATAATTTATATAGGTAGTTTAATTATAATGTATTAATTATTTGTAAATGTGGGCGAAATAAAAATATAAATCGATTCTACATAAGAATAACTCATTTTTACGTATATTTAATCCTAATAAGTAAAAATTATACTGACACAATTGTCATTTAAATATGAACAATGAGTGATGGATTTAATTTTTTGCAGTGTTCTTACTGGGTAGAATTGAAAATATATTCGTTCAGTTGAATGCAATGGCATAATTTTTCGTTTTGTAGTCTGTGCGTAGATAAGCTAATATTCATGTGTGTGTAGAAAAATTGTTTTTGAAAAAATGTACTAACACATACCTAATAATTATTTCGTCAAATTAATATTTAAGGTAATTTACAAAAAAATTCAGCAGAAGGCATTAATAAAATGTATCCAATAGAGACAAAAAAATGGCAATTTTTGTATATTTCAAATTTATATCACTTTTACTCACCCCAGTACGTGTATTTTTTTATAATAATAAAGTGTTATTTATACACATTTATATAACCATATACTTATAAATAATTTATTTTAATTTTGATAGTATCATGCAAGACTTTAAATAAATTTATTAGGAATCCCTACTATTTCATAGGGACAATATTAATATTTCTTAAACGATAAGTAACAGATAGAAAGTTGGTTAAATTAGACAATAGTTGCTCAGTTTTGCGCTCATTAAAATGGTGCCAAGAAATCTTTGATATCTGCAGGAGACTCAAAATATCGGAGAAAAAATTTAAATTGTCATTTCATTAAATTCATTCACTTTTGGTCCGATATTTTAAATCTCTCTGTAGATATCAAAGGTTTCTTAATTTAACCATCTGTTATCGTTTAAGAAATAGCAATACTGTCCCTTAGTGGGGAACTTGTACATCAAATGTGTGTTTATCAATTTTTATTGTATATGGGGCATTAGTGATGGCGAAAAAAAATTAGCCAAATTAAGTTGTTTATCGAATTGTTAATTGTTTATATCTAGTTTTTGAAATGTTATTTCATTTAAATTATTTTAGATCTCAAAAAATATATTCCTAGAGAAAGTAGATAACATTTCAGTTAAATAAAACGTTTTTGTTATCAGTTCTGTAAAAGAAAAATAAAATACAGGTTAAGTGTCAATTTATATCTTATTTCTAGTATCTATTATTTTCGGATTGTGTTAATCTGAAAGCATAACAACACTGTAACTACAATAATAATTTAGTTTTTACGCATTTTTTACGGCTTTTAAATAATATAAACTGTGTACAAAAAGTAACGTAACTGGCCAATATTTCGATTTATGTTTTGAATAAAAGTTTTATGAAATTTCTAATTGACTTCATACTGATTGGGATTAATAAAACTTTTTTTTTGTAAATTGAAATATTAGCAAGTTAAATTACTTTTTCTACAGTGTATATTAAAATATCTGAATGTGCAACATATGACTTTCCTGTAAAGTTATCAGATAAATTAATTGAGTATGGCCCATCTAATTAAAAAGTCTTTGGTCTTGAAAGAGAAAAAAGGCTTATTTAGAATTTAAGTTAAGAAACTGCGGAAATCAAAAAACATTCTGGAAGGAATTACGTAATCTAGATATTTACTCTAAATCTAAGAACTATTCCTTGCCAATAGAACTAAAAAATCCAAAAGAAATTAACGAGTAGTTTGTAAATGCATCGAAATCTGATTTTCCTGTGAATAATTTAACAGTCGACTATTACAAAAATAATATATTGCCTAATGTTATTTCTTTTAATTTTTCATTGACGAATGAACTAGAAATTTATAGAACTATATTATCGTTTAAGTCCAAAGCTGTTGGGCCAGATCTTTTAAGTGTTAACATGTTACTGTACGCTTGTCCATTTATTTTAAAATATATTTTGTCACATTTTTAATACTTGCATTACCCATAATGTTTTTCCGTCTACTTGGAAAAAATCTCTAATCCATCCACTGCCCAAAGTTGGTAAACCGTTATATTATAAATCACTTCGCCCTATTAGTATATTATGTGCTCTTGCAAAGTGCTTCGAAAAAATTATTTATGTACAAATAAGTTCACACATTAATAATTATACTATCATACCTCAACAGCAATCAGGATTTAGACCTAAACATAGTTGCACTACCACTTTATTAAACATTACTGATGATATTCTTAGGGAAATTGATCGTAATAATTTAACAGTACTTGTACTATTGGATTTTACCAAAGCTTTTGATAGAATAAAACATGAACAGTTGGGCTGTTGAGCAGCTATCTTCAGAGAAGGGAGCAAGCTGTTGTTGTGGACAAAATAGTATCGCAATATTTGACAGTTGAGAATGGTGTTCCCCAGGGCTCTGTCTTGGGACCGACCTTTTTCAATATCTACACTTTTGAATTTTACAAATCACTGAGGTACTCCACTAGCCATTTTTATGCCGACGATACTCAACTTTATATTTCTTTCCCTAAAAGTATTACTCAATTAGCAATAAAACAGTTAAATAGGGATCTCCAATCATTAGCGGATACTGCCAGACATTTTTGCCTCAGTCTTAACCCATTAAAATCCCAAGTTCTCTTCTTTGGAAGAAAAAACCGCGAAAACGAACTCTGGGCTTATCTTAAACATAAATGATACACCTATACCATTAGTTGAAAGTTTTAAAAAGCTTGGTTTGATTCTGGACACCTCTTTGCATTATACGCAATATATTAACTTAATTATTAAGAGAGCCTACTGCAAGTTAATTTATGCAAATAGGGGCCTTTTAGAACGAAAAAGTAAAATTACTCTATGTGAGGCTTTGGTATTGTCACATTTAAATTTTGCCGATTTAGTATATGGTCCAGCATTGCTAAAATGTGATTTGCGTAGACTCCAATTAGTACAGAACTCTTGTGTGCGTTTGATTTCTGGTTTAAAAAGACGCGACCATATCTCTGAAACTTTAACTGAGTTAGGGTGGCTAAATATTGAAAAACGAATCATGTTACATTGTTTTATATTTTATCATAAATTAATTATCTATAAAGAACCATCGTATCTTTTCAATAAAATACAATTTAGATCAGACGTACACCATATCAACATACGTTTTCGCTCTTACTTGACGCCGCCTATTTACTCTACTTCCTCCTTCGAATCATCCTTTTCGTATAATATAACCAGGCCATACAACAGGTTTCCGAGACATCTTCTTACTTGCTCATTGAGCACCATAAAAATAAAATAGCAAACTTGCTATTTACTAATGAACTAACATTCTAGACTTTTGCTTTATATTTTCGTTGCCTATTTATTATGTTATTATTTCTGCGTCATTAACATGGAATAACTTGCACTTCGCTTGTTTTTATCTAGCTTATATTATCATTATTTTTTTTTAATTTGGTGTCATCGGCATCGACTACTAAGGCCATTAGCCTCTATTATTTGTAATTTGTTTAGTAACAAAAGTTTCAACGCTCAACCGTAGTTAGAATAAGAATTATAAACAAATTTTTTCGAGTGTCTCCTATTCTAGGAATTACGTAAAATAAAAAAAAAATGTTACCCAAAACATCACATCTCTTGATCGAAAGTGGACGGTTTATTGCCAAAGATAATAAAAAAAAATTCAAATTTTGCACTATTTCTCAAATTTCTCCATTATGACCAATTGTAAGAGAAATTATGTTTATAACAAAAATTATGGAGAATTGCATCACAGGCACCTCATATTCAAACAATATTTTTTTTCACTAATCATAAATAACAGAAATATACCTTAATTCTAATTCTATCATTTTGACAACGTTACATTGTGCTTTTTCCATCAATTTGGCGTCACAAGACGTTGTGGCGTCCGTATATCGACGCCACTTTGTTTTTGCTTAATAAATTATGTTAAGAGTGCGATAGACATACCGTTTCTATCGTATTCGAACTGAATGTGACTGCATATTGTTAGGTCAAAATACTACCCTATCTATCTTTGCTTAATTTAGAGTAATTTACACTTTTGGTGCGTGTCAAAATGATGGTAGAATGAAAAAGTTATATATAATTAGTTTAGAGATTTTCGATATTGGCGCTACTGTAGATGTATATCCAGCTTTCGGCCTACAAACATTTTGACACCGAAAATTTGGCAACATTGTATACTGATATTTGAACGATGAAGTTGTAATTACTCTTCTTGGTAATCTTTACAAAACAACATTTCGGCAAATTGTATATACATAATATGACTTACTGTCATTATGGCGTCAAACTATTATTTAAATGAAATTAAAGTAAACGTAATTTCATTCATCATTGCCATTCACCACTCAACAATTTAAACAAGACTGATGAAACATAATTTTTCGTAGAATACTAGTTAATTATGTTATAAGTGAATTAAGGGAAATTTTGTGATGTTTCTTTCTCTATTAAACAAGTCTTTAGGGGGTGGTTGGCTCAGTGGTAGAGTCTGGCCTTGCGAATCCAAGGGTCCGCGGTTCGAATCCTACCGTTGGCCGGGATTTTTTATAAAATTTAATTATTTCAAAATAATTCTGATGTCTAGGTAGGATTCCCCACTCCGACCATCCACTGTTGGATTCTAATTAACAATGATTTTCCTGAAGTGGCGCTGGGAAACAGTAACAAAGCCTAAATAAAACACACATGAATGAAAATCAAATACAAACTGAGACTGACATATTAGGTGTATACACAGTAATAAAAAAAAAAATATTAACCAGAAATTTTATTACTAGAAATTATTGTGGTTTTTAAAGTAAATATCTAGTAGATAATATTAGAACAAGTAGTTTAAATCAATATTTTATTAAAAGAATTTTTGTTACTTTTATTTAGTAAGGTATTACGGTTGAATAGGATTTTTTATATTTGGACAAATTTATTAAAATAAAATAACTTTTTTATTTAAAAAAGCTGAAAACATTAATTAAACAATAAACTAATTAGTGACACATAAAAATTACTAAAATAGACAGAAAATACTAAAAATAATGAACATTAAAAACAAAGCAAACAAATTTTTGAAAGGTTAATCGAAAGTCGAAAAAGTATTTACTTTTTTGAGTATATATTTTTAATGAATGCTTTAAATTTTTTGCAGTCTTTGTTATACTGTGTGTCCAATTAAGTCGACCCCATATGGAAACTTTTATTCTTAGTTTTATGAAAAAAAGTCATTCTTTATAAAAAGTTCTGCATGGTCCAAAACTTAAAATGCAACCATCATATATCATTTTTTTTCACACCGTATTAGAGGTTTGCCAAAAAATATGAATTTTTCTGAAGAGTAAAGTACCTTTATTTATTTTTGACAAATCTTGTATACGACTAATAAAATTTGATAAGTATCTGATTGTTGTATTTTAGATTTTAGACCATACTCGATTTCTTATAATGAATAACTTTTTTATTATTAATATTAGAAAAAAAGTAATTCTTCATAAAAATTCAAGCATGGTCTAAAACCCAAAATACAGTCATCAGATATTAAATTTTATCAGTCGTATACGAGGTTTGTCAAAAATAAAAGTACTTTACTCTTCTGCTAATTCATATTTTTTTGACAGACCACGTATACGGTTTAAAAAAAAAATGATATCCGATGGTTGCATTTTAAATTTTAAACCATGCAGAACTTTTTGTAGAGAATGACTTTTTTTCATAAATTAAAAAATTTCCCATATGGTTTCGACTTGGACACACTGTATATTAAGTTGGGATGTTTTACTTTTAATTATTTACATTTCATTTCTTTTGGAGGTTTTTATTTTTAATGTTTTTGAAATAAATTCATGACTACTTTCTTTTGTTGGTCTGTCCACCGAACTTGTTCAATTTTTGTTTTTTTTTTTTTTTGTTTTTTCGTAACATAATTTATATTACTACTTGTGGATGGTTCTGGACTTAACTGAAACATGTTCTTAGCTTCTTCAGCCAAATGGAATAAATTCAGTAATAAATAAATGGAGGCGTATTCGGGAAAACGACACATCGATTGGTATTTTTAGTTGGGCATTTTTTTTAAAAAACTTTTTATACAGGTAGTATCATGTAACAGTGACCAATACCAACTTTCTTATTTTTAATACAATACCCTGTATATTTTTTAATTTTTTCTACTTTACAGTACATAAACTGCATTGTATTAAAATTTCAAGCTTACAGTGACAAGTTTTTTCTTAAATTATGTTTACACTTTACAAAATATAAGGGCTAATGACATGCAGGGCTGATGAATGCCAGGTGGTGGTTACCGTAATCAGCATGCTATGACTCATCACTAAAATAATTTTTAGCCTTAGAGATAGACCGTTCATTCACTGAATTTACACCCATATCGGATTAAGAAATAGATGCACGACTGAGCCGGTCTACAGGATAATTTCGCATCAGGTAATTGAGTAAAATAAGCGTAGTCCTCCGGTGGGTAGAGGGTGAATATATGTTAATCATTAAATACTTATATAGTATGTAATTATGTTTATTAAAATTAAATTACTATAGTAATACACGAAAAAATTTAAATGTTTATAATTTTGTTTTGGACATTCATTATGGTAATACCATTTTCCCCGAATACAATAAACGCTTTATGGTCAGGAATTTCCGGAAGTCCCCTTCTCAGGTATAAAATTAAAATTAACGGGGTTAGATGGACAAGTTATGTTATTTTTAACAGACACGTTATTTGTGAACAGCTTGTTATTTCTGTGTGCTTATAAAATAACAAATATGTTAAAAATAATACAGGTTGTTAACCATAACCCCCTAAATGTTCTATTTTTGTACTGATGTTTTAGGACTAATTGCGCTAAATTATTTAGTTCAGTTTTGGATTTCGAAGAGAACGTATGTCGAAACAGAAAACGCCGAAGCGCGTGTTACGTGTAGATGACTTAATTTCTAATCTACATAAGTATTTTACGGCGGAAAAAGATAACGGAGGACCTTTAAAGCCAGTAGTGAGTGTGCATGAACGCGTCTGTATAGCTCTCGGTATTAGTGATTCAAAATTAAAATATGTTTTGAAAAACGTCAAAAGCGGAGAGAGCAAAAAAAAAAAAAGAAAAAATACACACCTCGCAAAAAACTGAAAACGTCGGATATATCTGGTGGGACAAAATTTCGTATTCGTGATATGGTGTATGAAATGCGTGCGAAAAAGGAACATGTCAACACATTGCTGGCTAACTTAAGAGAAATACAAATTGGTGAATTTGGCAGAACAAGTTTTTGGAAGTTGCTTAAGGAAATAGGTTTCAAATTTAAGAAGATAATAGAAAAGCTTTAATATGTGAAAAAATAATGTTGTTCATTAAAGAATACATTTTTTAATAGAATACACTCGTTTAAAAGAGAATGGAGCTTTGTTTATATATTTGGATGAAACCTGGATATTTTCCAAACCGGGACGGAAAGAATATCGCAAGATGAAAATATAAAATCAATAAAACATACTAATGGTGAGGAAAACCGACACATAATCTTGCACGCAGGTGGAAAGAATGGATTTGTGGATGGTGCAGGATTAATATTTTCCTCTAAATCAAAATCAGAAGACTACCACAACATGAACTCGGATATGTTTATCAAATGGTTAAATGAAAAACTATTACCAAATTTAAGTAAACCATCTGTTATAGTGTTGGATAATGCGAGCTATCACACAGAACTTTTAAACAAACCGCCAAGACAGAATTGGACTGTAGCCAAAATACAAGAATGGCTACGTAACGAAAATGTTGCATTTCCACAATATGCCCTTAAATCTGAGTTGTTAACTTTAGCCAAACGGCATGAACCACCACAAATTTATATGGTAGATCAAGTCATACATAGTTATGGACATGATGTGTTACGGCTTCCACCGTACCATTGTCAGTTTAACCCCATCGAACACATTTGGAGTATATGTAAAACGTATTATGACAATCATATGGGAATTAATGGTTACAGCGAAGAAGCAGTAAGGGAAATATGGAAACAAGCACTGGATACATCAACCCCAGAAATTTGGCAAAAAAGTGTTCAAAAATGTGATAAATTAATTGACGACTGGTGGACACGTGAAAACAGGATAAACGAAATAAACCCTTTAATTATATCCCTTAATGATGACAGCGACGCTAGTGACATAAATTTTGAGAGTGATGCTGAAGATTTATAGGTATATCAAAAGACAATTATTTATAATAATCACTGTTTAATATAGAATTTTAAAAGTTATGTTATTTTTAATCATCGTACTTACTTAATCGCAGGATAACACTGTCTATGTAAATTAAATTTTTTGTTCTGAATCAACTATTATTAAACAACAAAATCATGTAACTATCTCTTTTAAGCTTTTTGAGGCAAAATTAAATACCTAAAATTTATATTTATTTTGTTTCTTTAAGAACCCCTTGCAATATACAAAATAACGCCACCCATGAGTAAATGTTTAAAATACAACTGACCAGTCAAATCTTTCATTTATTTCTTAATCCGTATGGGTGTAAATTCAGTGAACTCCGTATTAGTAGTTCAATACAATTAACGATGTAGACGAACTGGACTAGGGCATTGGCGATAGAGGCAGAACTTTTTTATTCATTTGCGGTATTCCGTTAGGTATAGTTGACTTCTTGTTTTATAACAATTATACCCAGAGATGTATTTCTATTTACATGACTTAATTAATTTTTAGGTTTGACTATTCAACTCCGAAAAGAGCTATTTAATGCATGTCCCGTAATGGTTCTAGAAAAAGAAGGTGCCCAGTATGTTCTGTCTAACACTTTATTCAAAAATAGCGTTACGAAGTTTACACCTGGAGTTGAATTTGATTACACATCATTAAATGGTCGACCGGTCAAAACAACTATTTCTATTAATGGAAACACGCTTCACGAAGTCCAAAAGGATGCCGATGGAACGAAAAATTGCATAGACAGGACATTTAAACCAAATGAAGTACAAGTGGTAATTCAGCAATTGATTTTGTTCCAAGCTATAGTTTTGGTAAAAATATTGTGGTATAGGTACTGATGATTCTGATGAAGATATTATGGCACGAACTTCGTAAATTGAATATTTAAAATAATAAAAAATTAAGTAATGTTAATGTAATGTTTAGTAATGTTATACAACTTCTTTGTAAAAATTCCAATTTTAAATAATGACTTTCAGTTCAGTAGTGTGAACAATGATGAAATCTTGAATATTTTGACAAATATAAAAACTAAATCATGAGGTCAAAACCTAAAGCCATTTGTTATTAGAAAAATGCGCGGTTCTTCGATATGGTTTGTCTAAAAAGAAATGTCAATTTGATAAACTATCTGTATATACCCTCTATTTAATTACCGGAGTATTAATTTTTTTTTTCTACGTTCATGCAAAAAACAAAACTTTGTTGAACTATATTTAGTGAAAAAACTGGTTCTTTATTGCACTAGTGCAATAAAAAATTTATTGCACTCATCTGTCATTTTACTACAGCGTTTTATGACAAACATAAATATTCAAATCAACGTCAAATATTTAGTCCATTTTCATTTTCTGTGTTACGTTTTAAAAACAATTGCATATTTTATATTATTTTCAATCATTTCATAAATAAATTAATAAAAAAATGTATTTTATTAAAAATGTCATTACAAATTATGAACACCAACGTAAATAAATGCCTCAAACAAAGGTACACGATCACGGCTACTATGATTTGGATAATACAACTGTAGTTCGATAAAACATTTTTTGGTTTTTGCATGAACGTAGAAAAAATATTGTATGCAACTCGTGCAAAAAGTGTTTATTGCACGTGACGTGAAACTTTTTGCACTTGTTGCATAAATAACTATTAAATCCCTAGAAATTCCCTAAAATTGCATTTTTTTATTTTTCTTCTTCGTTTGCAGGTAACGTCTGTCAATGGCGTCAACGCTACAAGGACCTACAAACTTCAAGCTTGATAGAATAATTATCAATTTCCTTTCAATTGTTATAATAGTACTGATTAAATCAGTAGTTTTTACACTAAATTGATTATGTTTTTAATTGTATACTGATTTTTGCCATATTTGCTGAAAATTAAATTTTTAAATATTTCTTAAATATATGTTTATTTATTTGTATTATAACAAAAACTACCACACCTTGTTATAGAAAGAAACGAAACAGTTTGTATGCAGTGGTGGCATGATGAAACGAATAAGTGATCCACCAAAAAATGTAGAATTCTAGAGTAGGCCATGAAAAAAATAATGCATAATGGTTGTATTATTTATTTTAAGTGATAGTTTGGGTAGATTGAGGTTTCTAACACTAGGTGGAGAAAAGCCAGAAGAATGTAATTACACGTGGATCAACTGTCAGAGCTAATAAAAAAGATCAAACTAGACGACGTACTGTAAATAACGGAGTCCCACAATAGATCTGAGAAGATGGCTGTGAACAAGAAGAAATAATGTCTTAACTCCTTTTAAATCTAATCTAAATTCTTCTTTTTTAATAGTTTTGATTTTATTCAGAGGCGTGTGCAGTTATATTAGAATTTTATTTTTATTCTTAAAAACAAAGTTGTATCGTGTAATGCCGGTTCACAATCGATATATGAAATGCCCATTTACATTTTTATTAGGTCAGACATTTTTTATAAAAAGAAAAACTTTAAAAAAATTGGTAATTTTTGAAAATTATGTTTTTTACTTTTGCTGTAAGAGTTTTGTTTGCTCCTCGACCCTTTAATATGGCTTCAAACGGATGTTACGTTAAACAGTTAATACACAGGAAAGCATGAAAACGCAATATGGATGGAATATTACTTCATTACTGAATAGCAAGAGTATAAAAGAAATTGTAACTTGTTCCCAGCTCTTGCAAGAGATTATGGATGATTGGTGGAGGTGACAAAACCCCAATAATAACTACCTACAAATGGTATTCCGATTTATTGGAGAAGGTATCTGAACATCCTCATAAGTACCCCAAGTTTAAGGTTAAAAATAATAAATTGTATAAACTCGTGAATGTTGGAGTTCAGCAGTATGATAGTGACTATGACTGGAAATTGGTGGTTCCAAAGAAATTGCGGCAGGCTGTTCTTTTGGAAAACAATGGTGAGGCTACGACAGGTCATTTAGGCTATTACAAAACCGTAAAAGGGATATCTTCCTTCTATTATTAGCCTGAGTTGTCTGTTGATGTTGCAAGGTTTATTAGGAGCTGTGACGTGTGTAAAGCCCAGAAACCACATGGAGTTATGAAAACCAGGGTGATAGACTACCCTTGGCAGTAGGTGTGTAGATTTAATGGGTCCGTTCCCGTTATCAAAAAACAGAAATATATGTTAGTTATTTCCGGTATGATTACAAAGTTCTCTTTGGTGTTTCCTTTAAAATCAGCTACTGCTAATGCTGTTGCTAAACTTTTAGAAGACGTCTTCCTGGTCTATGGGGTGCCTCAGTTTCTTGTTTACGACAATGGTCAGCAATACAAAAGTCACTCTTTTAAACAATTGGTTAATTCCTATAATTATAAAATTATTTATAATGCCAATTTTATTCTACAATGTAATCCCACTTAAAGAGTAAATCGGACATTAAAAACTAGGATTCGTTTATTTATAACTAAAAACCAGAGAGAATGGGATGTTAGTTTACCTAAATTAGGCTTTGCTCTAAGAATTGTAGTTCATGAACTTACTCGTTATTCACCAGCATATTTAAACTTTGGAAAATGTATAAAAATTATGGAGAATCTCAGGGTAGTTTCTTCGTTAGAAGTAACAGACACTTCTAACCTATCAACTCACGTGAAGTTGTTAAAAGATATTTGTACTCAAGTCCGCTTAATTAAAGCCTATGAACAGAATTCAAATAGGTATAACCTCAGGCATAGGCCTCTTACCCTCACAGTTGGTCAAATTGTGTGGAAGAAGAACTATTGCCTATCAGATAAAGCAAACTTTTTCTCGTCTAAGTTAGCTCCTAAGTTTATTAAATTTAGAAAGAAAATAAGTAGGTACTAACGTTTATGAAATAGAGTTGCTTGATTCAAGCACATCGTTGGGGTCTTGGCATATTAAGAATATTATGGTAATGAGTTTTTTTTTTTTTTTATTTGGTGTCATCGGCGTCGACTACTACGGCCATTAGCCTCGTGTTCTGTGTAGGCTTTGTTACTGTTTCCCAGCGCCACTTTAGGAACAGCACTGTTATAGTTCTTCCATTATCAATTGCAGATCATAAAAACTCGTTCGGAACCTTTACCGACAATTTTGTTTGATCTGCCATAGGCGTAGATACCTACCTCATTTCATAAATTTATTTTATTAATACTTTTAATATATATCATATGCAAGAAAGTATTCGTTAAAAGGAAATCGAATAATTATAAATTGGACGTTATTATACGCCCTTATTTAGACAGATGCACTTAATTGTAATCTTACTTGGACTTAAAAAAAAATCATTATAGCTCGTTAACTTGCTACAACTGAATATTAAATTATAATACGTAAAAAAGCGAGTAAAGTGTACCTGCCTGTAAGGGCGTTTGGTTAAACAGGGTACCAGACGTGAACTGAACCCTTTTTGTACCCCATTCGTTCTTTTTCTGGAAAACGAAATTTCAAAGAAAAAAACATAAAGGAAAATAAATTCTTTGCAAATAAAACAAAAGAAAAAAAAACAATTCAATTCTAAAGTATCTTTATAAATAATCATGGCAGTCTGAATCCTTTGAACTAGAGTCATCATTTGGTTGAATTATGATGGGTTGTAAAGAGGGTAATACTACATACTCATCTTCTTCTTTGATAACATGTTCAACACAGTTTTTCCAAAGCTCTTGGCGGTCTGCTGCTAGAACTTTCTTTACGAGTTCTACAACTTCTTTACTTATTTCTGGAGACTGATTACATTTTCGTAATTCTGATTTTAAGTTTGCCCATATTAACTTTATAGAGTTAAATATGCAATAGTAAGGAGGTAGTCTGAGACGAGTTTGCACAGCTTGTCAATATAATACATTTTTTCTAACTGTATACCTTTAATAACAGTAAGCAATTCTTTGTTTGTTGGTCCTTTTTTACTATCACTGGCAGGAATAGGAATATTTTTTTCAGACATAAAAGCTAAAATTTGAGCTTTTTTACTGCTACTATTTGGTATTTTAAGGAGTTGCCGCGAGTGGTAGGATGCGTTGTTCATAACGATTACTGACTGTGGTGGAATGTAAGGTAAAAGCTGTTCATTAAACCGTTTTTCAAATAATTCTGCTGTCATATCTTCATGATAATCAGCTGCACAGTTTTTAATTTGTTTAGCAGATAATAATAAAGCATTAGGCACGAAACCGTCTTTGCTTCCAGCGTGTACTATTATAATGCGTTTCCCTTTAGAACATGGCCCATTCAAACAGCAATTTTTACTACTGCCAACCCAACCGAAATTTACTACATCGTGACTGTCAAACATTGTTTCATCTAGATAAATTATGTGTCAATTAGAACTTCTGTAGCCTTTTATCTGACGCAAATAATCTTGTCGCCATTGAACTATCCTTGACGATTCGGTGATTGCCATCTGTTTATTCAATTTTTTGTGTTTAAAACCACATGCTGACAAAACTTAACGCAATGTTTCCAAACTGGTATAAGTGTATCCTGGAAAATCTGCCACCTTTTGCTGTATTACTTCCAATGTCGGAACCCTGTTCTCCTTATATAAACTATAAATTGTCCTTCGTATAAAATCTTGGGTAGCTCTGTCAACTGATTTCAGTTTTTCTTTACATGTTTTTCGGTTTTATGAATAATCCACAGCAACCCCTTTCGTGACTACCGGATAAACGGAAAATTTATTTACTTTAGTTAATTCAGCAATTGTTATTATGAACGAATTATCAGACTGCTGAATATTTTCCTTTTTTAAACATTCGAATATATTTAAAATAACTTGTTGTGTTTGTATATCTAAATCCTTATCGTTAAAGTCATACCTGTCTTTAATCTCACTACACTGTGCAATTTCATTTTCTTCATTCGCCCATGGTCTAAAGAACGCCATATTTATATTTATTAAAAGAAATTTAAATTAAACCAACCACACATACAAAACACATCGCACGACAGTACTCCACTGATATCGCAGACTGTCTTCCAGGAATATTTTCGAACACCTGCCTTCCGTAAACCTTCGGCCAATACAGTGCATTTAAGTTTACGATTCGATGTTTTCATTGGTAAACAACTGATGGTTCGTTTAATATTTACCGCTTTGTATAAGGGGAGTAAACATTATTTTTCGTTTCTTAATTTGGCATGAGTACCGTGCGTATATATTAAATATTGATGATTCCCCACATAACTGTGTTCGGCAATTGATAATGGAAGGACTATAATTAGAACCCAACAGTGAATGGTCGAGTGGGGAATCCTACCAAGGCATCAGAATTAATTTTAAATAATTAAATTAAATGAAAAAATCCCGGCCAACGGTGGGATTCGATCCTGAGACCTTCCGATCTCAAAGTCCTGACTCTAACCACTGAGCCAACCCACCCCCAGTTTTTTTAATTTTTTTTTTTCTTTAGAAAGGGGAGAATGTTACGAAGTAACATGTTTAATAATAAATAATAGACTAGTAAGACTGAAAAAGTGAGAAAAATAAAACAAGTTGAAGTGAAAAATATTTTAATTGTATAAAAAAATTACAATATATAAAATGCTTTGAACGTGTGTAAATAAAAGGTAACAGATACATAACAAGTATTAGAAATTAAAAATTTAAAAAAACCGACTTCAAAAACGTGCAGATTCCATCACCACATCTTAACCAAATTTATATGGAACCACCCCTGAGGTACCCCTTTACTAACAAAAAAAGAATCATAAATCGGACAAGGTAGTAAAGCATTATCGCTAAACATACATAAAAAATGAAGTTTGAAGATTTTCTCATGGACCCAATTATTAGATTTTGACTAAATTTATGTGGGACCACCCCTAAAGTACCCCCTTTCTAACAAAAAAAGAATCATTGAAATCGGACACCGTGTTAAAGAATAATCGCTGAACATACATAAAAAAAATATATCGCGACGAATTGATAACCGACTTTTTTGAAGTCGGTTAATAAAAAATAGGTATATCAAAAAAATATCATCATCAATCATTTCTTGTTATAGATTCACATCATCAAGCTGTTATGTCTATTTAACAAAGAGTATTAGATTCATTTTTGCAATCATCTTTGCTTAATTTCCCATACAGCACACATTATTTCAGAAGTGTTTCAGAAATATTTCAAACATATACAATTTCAGGCCCAAGTTTCTAAAATATTTTAGTTAAATATTTTACTGAAAATGTTTTTAAAACATGGTGTAAATCAGAGATTATGTACATAAAGATGTTAACTAAAGGTACACGTCGTTTGTAGATAGACAGTAAATGTGGACAGCAGAACGTGTATGTGTATGTCAATTAGTTTTATGTATGTCGTAGAATCCTGAATTTGAATTTTAAATTTTGAGTTTATGATTGTGTTATAATCTAGATGAACTAAGCGAAATGGTTGTGGTTGTTTAATTTACAAAAGATCTAGCCATGTAAGTAACACAAGCAGTAGGCAACTTTAGTTACAAAGTAAATATATATTGTTTTAGAACTAGAAAATGGTTTCAAAATGTTAGAGAGAAGATTTGATATAGGAAGAAAAATATTCGAATTCCCATTATTGAGTTTGCACTAAATATTTTTAAATCGGACACCGTTTGGCCATTCGTTTGGAAACTGGAAAATGAAATAAAAAATGTTAAAAATACAAATAGGTACCGATCAAAAATTACAAAATATTTGTCAGGAATAGATTTACAATAATTAATCGATAATAGACTGTAAATGTAGTATTCTTTTTAATAAATAATTTAGCGTGTAATTACATGAGAGTGCAGTCGATATTTATACAACCTTTATTTTCAGGTTTTTAAATTTCCCGGTGCGTTATTTATTTGATATCGATCAAAGCGCCACATAGTGGGTCATATATTAACTGCGTTGGAGCTGGTCGTTGTTAAGCATGGGCTTCTTATGAGCGTTTCCCATCTTTATGTCCCTTATCTCTGGTATAAATGTTACACAAAAGGTTACTAAACGGAGTATGTTGTAAAAGACCAACACTTAATGAAGAATTTCTGATTTTTAAGAAGAGGAGGAAAAAGATGGATTATATAGTCATTTTATTTCATCCTTATGTCGAGCCAGAGACAACCCCATATTCTAAATAATTAGACGTTTGCCTTTGTTGTCGGTTTTTGTCAATTTATTTATGTATTGTGCTGTTATATGAAAATCAGAATGTATTTAGAAACTGAGGTGAGTTTACTACAGAAATAAAGCTTATAAGTAAGGTTAGGTTAATTTACTTTCTCATTTACTGAGACGAGTGACGCCATTTCGTTTATCAAATTTACAGGTATAACCTCCCAGACAACACACCAAATCCCAGAGATATCCACAGAATATCTTTTGTGGATATCCAATATATCCACAGGATATCAGAAATATTCCGTGGATCTAATATGGATATCCAAATGTCCGTCTATATCCAGAATATAGAAGATATCCTATGGATATTCAGCAAAATATCTAATGAGTATCTTCCAGACAATACAAGAAATCCCAGAGATATACACAGAATATATTTTGTGGATATCCAATATGGATATAGAATTCAGATATTCAGCAAAATACTTTATAGGTATCTTTAGTAGAGGTTCATAAGTAACCAATGATTATTGAATAACCTCGAAAGAAAATAGAGATAAAAAATATTTCCAATCTGCCTTTGATTTTGCCCACTATAAGGGCACTAAGGAGAAAGTCATCCTTATTAGGACTCTTCAGCAATAAATGGAAATTCTCGACTCCAATCTCTAATAGTGTGATTGCCAAAAAAATTCGATCGAACTCATTTACGGCGGGTTGAGCATGAGTAGATACGAAAGTGGTATCGCCATCTATACTTAGGAAGCAAAATCAAAAATTACATCTAGTAGATATCCACGATGGTTTGCGTCCGCGCTTAGACTTTGATATATTTATATTTATATTTATATTTATAGTGGATGTCCATGGGATATAGAATACACCTTAAAAAAATTAATTTTAAATATCTGAACGGTACTATTAGCCACAGTGGCGAGCACAATGGCGTAATTTTTTAATAATTTGCTATATAATTACTATTATTTATGGACATTTGCATGTCTATAAATTACATTTCATGGATATAAAATAGATATCCACCATGGACTGGACATTCAGTGGATATTGGGATGTTCATTAGATATCCAAAGGATTTGGTGTGCTGTCTGGGCTACATTTTCTGTTTCTTCATCTAGTTTTATTTATTAAGTTATACAGCTCTGGTTAAAAAGGAGAGCTTCATGTTTTGTTTAGGCATGTACCTACCTATTGTTTGTTTTAATATAGTTAATTTAAAACAATATTAATAAAACTATTGATAATCAAATAATTTGTATCAAATCCTTTTTTAAGTACCTATAATTTGTTTTAGATGAGTGCATTTATATTTTATAAAATAATGATTAAAAGATATTTATTTGTTTATTTGTTTAAAAATCAATGTTTCTGTTTTGTGTATTTTAAATAAACAAGTATATTTTTAAATGTCTTTTTTTAGTTTAATAATATTTTAGAAACATTTCTACAACGCTTCATAATATTTATAAAAAAAACTAGAATATACACACCACAACACACCAAATCCCAGAGATATCCACAGAATATCTTTTGTGGATATCCAATATATCCACAAGATATCAGAAATATTCCGTGGATCTAATATGGATATCCAAATGTCCGTCTATATCCAGAATATAGAAGATATCCTAATGGATATCCAGCAAAATATTTAATGGGTATCTTCCAGAAAATACAAGAAATCCCAGAGATATTCAAAATATCCAATATGGATATCCAACCAAATGTCCGTCTATATCCCAGGATATAGAAGATATTCGGATATTCAGCAAAATATTTTATGGGTATCTTTAGTAGAGGTTCATAAGTAACCAATGATTATTGAATAACGTCGAAAGAAAATAGCAGAGATAAAAAATATTTTCAACACTTAAAATATTTTCAACACTCTGCCTTTGATTTTGCCCACTAAGGAGAAAGTCATCCTTATTAGGACTCTTCAGCAATAAATGGAAATTCTCGACTCCAGTCTCTAATGGAGTCTGGAGGACAAAAATTTCTATCGAACTCAATTACGGCGGGTCGAGCATGAGTAGATGTGTAAGTGGTATCGCCATCTATATTTAGTAAGCAAAATCAAATAACATCTAGTGGATATCCACGATAGTTTGCGTTCGCGCCTAGACTTCGATATATTTAGTGGATGTCCATGAGATATTAAATACACCTTAAAAAAATTAATTTTAAATATCTGAACGGTACTATTAGCCACAATGGCGTAATTTTTTAATAATTTGCTATATAATTACTATTATTTATGGACATGTCCATGTCTATAAATTACATCTCATGGATATAAAATGGATATCAACCATGGACTGGACATTCAGTGGATATTGGGATGTTCAGTAGATATCCAAAGGATTTGGTGTGCTGTCTGGGTTTCTGAAATATTATTATGTAATATTTCTGAATGATCTCAAATTTTTATTACAGAAATGTTACTGTGAAATTTTATATTTAAATTACATTTTTACGTTTCAGGCACATTTCAAAAATGTTTTTCTGGGACATTTCGTAATATTTATACATTACAAATAGTTCAATATAACTTTTTTGAAATATTTCCGAAATGTTTTTGTGCTGTATGGGATTTAGCAGTAACCTTGCATAATAACAATTTCAAAAACTTTAATAATTTTTTCAGTAACACAATGCGATTTAACTTTTACTGTTAACTTTACATTACTGAAGATTATTTCGAAAATTTATTGACTCAAAAACAAAAAAAAAAAGGTGAAATTCGAAAATTATTATTATACCAGACTTAGGGGTCTATGCTGTAACAATTTCTTTATATTTAACGGCCTTTAAAAATATTTTCTTCTTTACTTCTGTCATTATTTAAACGGATCTTTAAAATACATTAGAGGACTATCTTAAAGAAATCTGTTTAAATAATGATAGAAGTAAATTAACGAATACGAACATATTTTTAAAGGCCGACAATATTTTTAAAGGCCGTTAAATATAAAGGAATTGTTACAGAATAGGCCCCTTAATATCTTAATAATCCCAAATTAATTTGTCATTGAGATAGAACAAAAAGGAGATGCTATGAAGATGCTAAAATGTCCGCAACTTTGCAATACATTTTTATGTCATATGTCAAACTGTCAGTCTTCAAATATTAAATTATTGACTTCAAAGAAATCAAAGAACCACTCAAGTTGCTATTTTTATTATACTTTTCCGTCACTCGAAATGCGTCCATCTGTCATATCGCAAAATAGTGTTTAGTGTTTATTCTATTTCGATGGGGTAAGTATATTTTCAGCTTAAGAGAATTAATTTTACTGGTGAGACTACTACGTCGTATGACTAATGGCTAAATAAAGATTAGATTGACATAACTGTTTTATTTGATGCCTTTTTCAATACTTTCAATAGTGTACTAACAGGAACTAAATTGAAAACATTTTTGGTTGCCAGTCTGCAACCAAAACACGAATTAGATGATCAGTTGATGTTGTAAGTTTTTTCACATATTCTAAATATGACACTTTTTGTAAATAATTAGATAATATAATCATATATTAACCTTTTTTTTAATAAATTATAAAAAAAAACAATAAAAGCAGCCTTTAATTCTTAGTTCATTTCCCTAAAATCATTTAAGCTTTGAATTCAACCCTATATAAATTGAGACCAAAAAGACTAAAAATCCACCTCATATATTGTTCTAATGGCAAAGGCAAACAGTTATATTTATATAACGGTTTTGTTAAATCTAAACAATAAATTGAAAAATCTGGAAAAGCTTCGAAACTCAAATGTGGGTAAAACTTCTTAATGAGATGAAGTTTTAAATTGCTTTCCCTAAATTCATAATCCAAACTATCTTCTAAGCTACCTGAGATTAATAAATAAGTTTTTGACTCCTTAACACTGAATTTTCTCAAATCAAGTAATAATTTCAATTTTTTTGTAATTAAAGAAATGTCCTTAGAACCCTCTTCATACAAAAAAACTCTTTTACTCACTACAGTATTAATCTTTCCTTTTAAGTACAGTTGATACTTGGAATGCTGTAAGAAAAATGATTCTGGTATGGAATAGATATGACTAGTAACTATGTGGTACTCTGTGTTAGTAGATACAGCACCCATCTGGTATGACAAATATTCTGTGGCTTGATATACGCCTCCTTGGTGAACAAATCCATACAGTAATGTTAGAATTACATTGACTAGTAACCTAAAAATAAAAATTTGTTGATAATAATTTAAAAAAGGTTCATTTATTATAATAGATGACATAATATCCCTATCACTCACCAAATTTTTAGCAAAAAAGTACTGGGTGTTCCCTTCTTGGATTGCACAGTAGATGGTACTTTTGGAGCTTCTACTATGGTATGGTCTTTTTCTGGCAATATTGCAATAGCATGAAGATATACCAATGGAAGAATCAAAGGTATCAGAAATCTAGGTTCTTGATGAGGAAAAATTGAGAGTATTGCCAAAGGTACTATAAAGGATAGAGTCATCAAACATTTTATACTTCTCACTGATGGGAGAAGATTTAACTTTCTCAAACAGCAACTAAAATACAAAATAAGTTACAACCTTGACACAAATCGTCGCTCTTATCACGAAGTGACCTAACCAACAAAAATTAAAAGAATGTTTTTTTGTGCGGATTAACTAGTCTTGACCTACTTTATCATCTCACGAAGTGGCATATCTACAACCTTAATAGTGCATACAATACAATATATTACTTCTGTGTCATATCTGCAATAACGCAGAATATTTTCCTCACGAACTGTACTAAGTGACTTTAGGTATCTTAGGACCGATTCCACCGTTGTGTTAACCGAAGTTTAAAATGACATTTTTACATTAACAATGTCATTTTAATCTCCGTTTAACACAACGGTGGAGTCGGCTCTTAGTGAGGTAAAATAATATCTGATCCACAGGATAAATTGCAACCTAGCTGAACAGATGCTACGGTTATTTTGTGTAGAATCGTATGCCTATACATCGACAACTTCAAGAACGTACTTACTTTCTGACTTATCCTTGCCCAAGATGTACAATATGTTTTTGGAGCATCTTGAAAAAACAAATTTTACTAACAAACCGAGTTATAGTACATACCGAAAAATATTTAAATAGCAAAATTTATCTTTCTACAATCCAAAAAAGAATCAATGTTCCCTCTATATAACTTACTTTTAAGGAGATCTCACTCACTGTAAAAGAAAATTTAAAAGACAAGTACACACGACATATTGTAGAGAAGCAAAAAGTACGAGAGTTAAAAGGTGTAGACAAAAAAAGACTGACAGAAAATATTTGTGATATTAAATTAGAATCTCTCAATACAGAACCAGTAAAACTAACAAGCAAGAAGTATTCTGACCTAATCTTCGTAAGTCAACAAAGTCAAATTCCAGATTACCTGAATTGCAGAAATATTATCAGGAATTACCTGATGAAAAATTATAGTTTTAAACGCAATTCCAACTATTTTTAATCATTAGTTTTCAGTTATGTTTATTTTTCTTAACAAAAAACGTTAATACTATATTATTTAACGAGAGGTAAAGCCATGTAAAGCAGGTCATAACTCACGCAGATGAAGTTTGCACCCCCCTCTTACCTAAGAGAAGTGTTTTCCCTTCTAACGGTGAAAACACTTTAAGGAAAAGTAATTCATAAACCAACTTAGCTCAGAAACAATCTATACTTAAATATTAAAAGTTATAATCGAAAATATATACAATAAAAAAAATAAAAAAAATTATTGTTTACACACTAGGAAAAAAATGGTTTTCTCACCTAAAGATGAAAACACTTTTAAGCAAATGAAATCCTCCGTTCAACACAGGACAGGTATAAATACAACCAAGGTATCACGTGAGTCCAATGTTTCGAAAATGAAATTACAGAGATTAATATTAAATAGACCAATTTGGTTAGAATGGGTTTAGGTTAGGATAGTTTTTGATTTAGGGTAGGATTAGGTTAGGATAGTTTTTGGTTTAGGATATGTTAAGGTTAGAATAGTTTTTATTTACACTAAGTATCTACAATTATATATACAATATCTAATCTTAGTTCTTATCCTCAGGCTCATACCTATCAGGATCTATATCCTCTAAATCTGGGGGATGGGCTTTCAGATCTTTGGCGTACCAAATACCTACTGATCGATCATCTGTATCTCTCAGTTCATATGACCAAGGGGATCGCACACGGCTTATTCGGTATGGTCCTACAAATTTAGGTGATAATTTTGAAGTAAATGTTTTGAAGCATTCGATAATGAAAAATGTATCTTCCACACCTCTTGATTAAGAGAAAATGTATCGGGCCTGTGCCTTAGATTATAAGTTCAACCACTGTTTTCATATGCCTTCATATGCATTTTATGTCTAAAAATAAGCTGTTATTTTAATATGTACGTTTTGTGACTTACTACAAACATATATTGTAATATGTAACGTAGTCAAATAAAATTTACTTTACTTTAATCGACGGCAAACATTTGTAGAAACCTCTTCTAGAGCTTCACTTCTATCAAAGTCGATTACGTCATTTAGGGGAGTACCATCGTTCCCACTAATTGGTAGTTCGCGTAAAAATAAAATAAAATTGGAGGTTAAACCCGTTACTTCATGACGTGCAGATCGTATGGCCCAACCTATCTTTGAGAGGTTTTTATCCCATGTCCGGTGATTTCCACCTACGTAGCAACGTAACATGGTTTTTACCACACGGTTCACTCTCTCCACAGGATTGCCTTGAGGATGGTAATTGGCCGTAAATACTTGTTTTATTTGATATTCCTCCATGAGAGAACGAAAAGCTTTCGAGTTCAATTGTACACCGTTTTCGGAGACAAAATTTGCTAAAGCAATCACATATGGCTAAAATATAACAATTTCCTGAAGATGATCTCGGCAAGGAACCCATAATGTCGATATTAAGGAGTTCGAAAAGGCGCGTGACAGGTGGTTTTTGTCAACATTTGTCCTACTGTTTTTCGTTGCTCAGGTTTATTCTGTATACAAATTGTACAGCGATTAACATGGCGGGCTTCATCGTGTTTCATATTGGGCCAGTAAAAGGATAAGGATATTCGGCTCAAGGTTTTAAAAATGTGGCCATTTAAGGGTGGATCATGATGTTTTTTGATCACCTCCTTGCGTTGTCCTTTGGGTACCACCTTTAACCACTCTTGGTGATATTGGGTGAGATCTGGGAACCTCAAATTTGCCCTCTTGAAAAGATCTGTACCCTCAACTCTCCATAAAGGGAATTTGTCGGGATCTTGTTGCGCGCTTGTCAACATGGTCTGTAGCCACTTATCCGGCGGTCCATCAATTGGATCGGGAAGAGCAATACAATGGGAGATACGGCACGGGAAAGGGCATCTGGGACTACATGTTCCTTCCCTTTGCGATGGACGACTTCAAAGTCGTACTGTTGTAAACGGAGTGCCCATCTGGCCCACAGGGTCCTTAATGTTAAATAGCCATTTCAAGCTATAATCGTCCGTTACAACGGTAAACTTGGAACCCTCGATCCACGGACGATATCGTTTTATCGCAAAGAGGACAGCTAAACACTCCTCCGTGGTCGTATACTTCCTCTTTGTCTTGGTCAAAGATCTTGACAGGTAACAAATTACTTTCTCTCCATTCTCATGCTGCTGAGAGCACAGCGCCTAAGCCATAGTCGCTAGCATCTGTTTGAAGAAAGACTGGCACTTCAAACTTGGGACATGATAGAACTGGAGCAGAGATTAAAAGAGTCTTGATATTCTCAAAAGACGTCTGACATTTATCATCCCACTTAAACGTGACATTCTTCTTCAAAAGTGCTGTTAGTGGAGCAGTCAAGGTGGAGAAGTTGGGGACAAACCTTCTGTACCAAGAAGCCAAGCCCACAACTCTACGAACTTCAGTGATATTCCGTGGTGAAGGCATGTTCACAATGGCCTCAACCTTATCTGCGTCTACCATCAATCCAGCAGCGTTCACTACATAACCAAGATATTTCAACTCTGACTTACAGAAGAAGCATTTATCTTAGTGTAATGTCAGGCCCGCAGTGACTAACCTATGTAATACCTTCTATAGGACATCAATATGTTGTTCAAGTGTGGGGTGCAGATGACAATATCATCTAAATACACGAAACAAAATTCTTCTAAATCCACTTCCACAACTTGATCAATAAATCTCTGCCAGGTAGCAGGGGCATTATGTAGTCCAAAGGGCATTCTACGGAATTGAAATAGACCACGTGTATGAACCACGAACGCGGTTAGGGGTTTGGATTCCTCTGCCATGGGAATCTGCCAATGGGCCGACTTAATATCGAGCGTCGTTAGGTACCGTGCATCCCTTAGCTTGTCACGAATCGAGCTAACGAAAGGAAGAGGGCAAGCGGCCGGTAGGCTAACTTCGTTAAGTCGTTTATAATTAACACAAAACCTATATGTGTTGTCTGGCTTTTTCACGAGTACAATTAGTCAAGCCCAAGGGGAACTTGACGGTTCGATTATGCCATCCTTCAGCATCCTATCGAGTTCTTCGTTTACATGTTTTTGGAGAGAAGGAGAAAGTGGATAATGTCGTTGTTTTATTGGGGTGGCACTGGTACGGATGACATGGGATACCGCTGAGGTACAGCCAAGTTTCGTACTCATGCCTTGAAATGTGTCAGTTATTAGACGTTCCAGGAGGTTACGTTGTTCGGGATTCAGGTGTTCAACGTCATGTATGGCAGTTACATGGTCAGGGAGAGACTGTTCTCTAAAGAACCATTCATCAGAAAAGAGGTCTGGGATTATCTCCATCTTAGTCCAGAAGTCAATACCTAAAATAACTGAATCCGATTGCGCAAACGTATCGGTAGGGTGACAGTGCCAGCGACCTGACACTGGTCACCACTGGCAATAGTGCAGGTGCGATTGTCCGCTAGTGTCAGCTTGGTTGTTTTGCTGAGCCAATCCCAGCCCTTTTTTCCTAGGACTATCTTGGAACATCCTGAATCCAATAGAGCTAGTACTGTAACTCCATAAATATCTACTTTCAGATATGGTCGGGTGTCCTGTTTGGCATGGGCGAACACAAAGTCAAGCAACCACTTCGTGAGTAAGTCTTGGGTTGAAAGATTAGGTGGTTGCTCTTGATCCGATTCCCGACTTTCTAGTTTTTTGGAATACACTTGGGACAGTTATGGGAAGTGACATTTTCCAGACCACATTTAAAACAAAAAAGTCTGTTCCTAGGATTAGGACACTTTTTAAATCTGTGTCCGGTTTTAAGATATTTAAAACACTTAGGAAGGTTTTCATGGGAAGAAAGTGTCTCTTAGAGTAGGAATAGTAGAGATAGAACGCTTGGGTGCCGAAACAGTGGAGCTAACCCCTGAAACTTGAGGTGAATATTGACCAGCAGGCCTATAATACGCAAGCTCTGGTTCCAAAAGCTGCCTATAGTTGGAAGGGGACAGAGACTCTGTACCCTCTGAGCAGTCTCCTCAACAGATCGACTAACTCGGACTAAATCATCTATCATCGTGATAGTACATGAGGCTGTTTGACTTTGGATAAGAGGTAAGAGATTACGGATAGTTTTAATCCTTATCTCTTCACTCGGCTTGTTCGTACCTAATTTATTAAACAGACTCTCTCCATTGCGGCCACGTACATGACTACTTTCTCTCTAGCCCCTTGTGTACGTCTACGTATTTCATCCCATAACTCGTATTCGTAATCGTATGGCATAAAGTATTCTTTTAATCGTTGAACCAGCTGGTCCCACGATGAAATAAATTGGGTTCTATACCAAGTCAAAGCCTTTTTGGTGAAAAGCTTACCATTTGAGGCCAATTGGCTGATAGGGCACAAACACCCTCAGAATAAGACGTCAAATCAAGCCCTGGCATACGTTTGTATTTATTTGACTCCCAGATAAAACTATTTCAATCCTAGGAGTGTTTCTAGTTGGCGTTATTTTAATAGATTGAAATAGTTTTACCTGGGAGTCAAATAAATTCAGTGCTGTAATTCATCAAGTGAGTTATGACCATTACCGCAAGTTGAATACTATACTTTATCTACGACTATAACAATAAATACTAAAAGTACATTTTCTGTAAACGAGTTAACGTTCTTATTGCTACACCAATCTTGAAAATTTTTCTATACACCTTTATACTTGTTTTTTGATTTTTCTGGTAATAAATTCTGTATTACATTATTAGCTGCTTCTCTTATTTTTGGAGGTGTACATAATAACTCATCTTCACTATCTAAATTCATTTTTTAACACTATTATTTGAAATTGATTTGAAAACGTCAAAATTATCTTGTTAAAATATCAAATGACATTACTCCCCTCAATGATAATTGATTTTTCCTACGACCACTTAGGAAAGTGACATATATCACACTATATAGACCTATGGAAAGTGCCCTATATCACACGCGTATGAATAAGAATTTAATTTCCACCCAAGTGAGAATATGCTACTTTCCGCAGTAGCTGTCAGAAAATGTCAAACACATAATTTCTATTTTGATCTATGTAATGTCCATATTAATGCTAAAATCGATATGATTGTTAAATTATTGTAAATTAGATCCTAGATATTTATCTTTAACAATTATTTTTAAAATAATTTTAAAATAACTAAGATATATTTGCTTTTTATTCTGGTTAAACACATAAGCGATTAGATCAATCAATTACCGTAAGGCCTGTTAGCTCAGTTGGTTAGAGCATCAACTTTGCAATTTGAGACCGTCCAACGACCGCGATCGAATCCTGGCTGTGCCAGAATTTTTTTTTTATTTTTTTTTATTTTTTTTTATTTGTTTAGAAATTATGAAAATTTAATAAATACGATTATTGTTGATTATTTTTTTAAATACATTTTAATTATTATAATAATCTGGTTTTACATTTTTTGATGAAATTATTTTGTGGTCGTAGGAAAAATATTGTACATCACTTGTGTGAAAAGTGATTTTCCACACTCGTAATGTAATATACTATTTCCGCCTACTGAAAGGCGTTGGCAATTTAATAATTTTAATATTTTTTAAATATTCATTCCTTTCAAATTGTTAAAAAAATTTTTTAACATTTTACGCCAATAGAACGTATTTATTAGCTTTAAAATTTTCAAGTATTTACTGTGCACACTATTTACATACCGAATTATCGTAGGAGTCCAGCGTGACTCACTATTAAAACTCACGCTATTTGTTTATTGATACTATTAATTACTCAAAAGCAGTTTAATAATTAATATATAAATTAATAGGAGTAGATAAACATATTTTTTATGTTTGTCATTTCCTAAACCTGTATTAAATATAATCACAGGCAGATAAAACATACATAATATTGCATTGAAAACAATGACAACTAAATTGATAAAATATACTTAAGATCTAAAGTGAAAAAATTGTTTTTCACGAAGTGGCATAACTATTTTTTTAATCCCTAGGGATTTTGGCTAATCTGGAATTACCAAACAATAAAGCAAGGCCTTAGAATTCGATGATAAAATTTTTCATTCATTCATTTTATTGCTTTCCTGTAACATTTACTATTTGCTACTTAGGCCACTTTGTGATAAGGGCGACGAAATGTATCAAAAATATTTTAAAAATGTAATTAACATTTTATGATACATATAACATAAACTAAAAGAAATACTTACAAGTACACATACTTTCCAATGGTACATACTGCATAAACTCCAACAACATTAAAAAGCAATGGAATATTAACCAAGATATGCAAAAACCTAGGATGCAGCCCATGTATAGCCAAATTTTCTAACTGTGAATTATACCTCAGAAAATTTAAAGGCGTAAACACAAAATTATTTATAGAGATATCTAAAACTCCTACTTCACCCCAAGTAAGGTAACCATAATAAAAAGAATCTGATAAAATATTTAGCAAAAATGAAGGAATGGAAAATATAGCAAATACTAAAAGTCTAGAATAAAAAGTTAGAGGAGTCACAGATTTACTCCCTATACCTCTGTACAACCAAAAAAATATAGGTATCACAGCAAAAGCTAAAAATGTAGGTCGATTAAAAAACCCAAAAACAGTTAATGTACTAATTAAAAAACAGTTTCTATATGAATCTGAAGTTAGGTATAGGCGCAATTTATGAAATTTAGCTTTATCTGCAGTGGTTTTGCTTTGATCATATCTGAAGTTTACATACTCCTTCCTTTTCAATAAAATATTATTAAAAGTTAAACTTTCACACACAAAATACAATAACAATGAAAACAATATCAATTCCACAGTATTAGAAAAAGTTCTAGTACCAAACACAAACATCACATATGAGCTGCTTAATATTATTAGTCTGGACTTATATTTTTCATTATTATTTAAGCAGAGTTTATATAAGCAATAGTCAACACCAAATGAGAAAAAACACATGAGTAATCTAGGCACAATGAGTAGCATGTAAGGTGTAAGCAAAGCTTGGTTCAAAAATACTTTTGCGAGACCATTGAAATTTCTTAAAAAAACATAGCTAAGGCCCACTGTGAAAGTTGGAATGGTCATACTTCGAATTGGGCTCGTGACATTGAACTCCCATGGTGGACTGTATTGAACATCCAAAATTTTACCTGAAAACATTACCAATAAAAATTTAAAATTCCAAACAAGGCAGCAGAGGGCCAAGGATATTTTGAATAAAAACTTATGTTAAATTTTCAGGCTATTTTTATGGTACCGTAACAAAACAGCGCAGGTCTAAAAAGCGCAGACAAAATAGCGCAGGACAAAATAGTGCAAGGACAAAATAGGGCAAGGGCAAATTAGTGCAAAACAAAATAGCGCAAGGACAAAATAGCGCAGGACAAAATATTCCAGTATTTTAATTGAAATTTTAAAAAAACTTAACTAATTTACCTAGCCTGTGCGGCTTGAAGCCATCGCAGGTTGCTTTGAATAAAAAAATTGACACAAAATTAGAAAATTGAAAAAAAAATCGTGACTAATTTACCTAACCTCTGCTGGAGCCATATACAGCAACCCACCATGGCTCCAAGCCCACATACTTTCATTTTCTCACTGTATACGGGTCAAGAGAGAGGTCCGACACGCCCAACATAGGGCGAAGCCATTTTGAACCCTATGACACAGTTTATAGCTAAAGAATCAGATCGCTCACTCTGCGTCGGTACTTTTTATCTCAATGTTCCAGCTTATACACTGCGCAACTCAGATAATACAATATATGACAACCGCCTATAATAAAACAGCAGTCTTCTGCGTATCCTGAATTTGTATCCCTGGAGTGGATGTTATTTTGGAAGTTTCAACTGGTCCGAGTGAGCTAACTGATTCTTTAGCAATAAACTGTGACTCCAAAAATAATATTCACTGACACTGACAGCAGCAAGCAAAATATCAGGTGCGTTTTAATCATCCGCTTCTGCTTCCGGAATTGTCGGTTCAGTCGTTCTAACCTGTCAGATTAAAACAAGAAAACCGACAATTCCGAAGCAGAAGCGGATGATTAAAACGCACCTATTAAAAATATTACGCCAAGATGTAGGCAACACGTAATAAGGGTTCAAAATGGCGGAGTTTTCTATCTCCTTTTAAAAGGCACTCAGAAAGCTGCGCAGTGCGACCATTCTCCGTATAGTAAAATATAATCAAAGTATGTGCTCCAAGCCGCACAGGTCTCACTTTATATATATTAGGCGCTAACTTGTCACTCGTGTATTTGTCTCAGCGCAAATTTGTCGCAGCAAACTTGTCCCGCGCAAAATTATTTCGTGTTAAAATGGGTCGGAACCTAAAATGTGAGAGAGACGGAGCTACATTTCAAACATTATCTACATAGGCGTCGTTGGAGCTGTATTTATTATGCATTATTAAATTAAAAAAATTTCAAATTCTAGTTATAACTAATAAGACTAAGCAATAGCTCGCATTTAAATATTTTTGCATATATTACAGTTACAGAGACAGAAATTTTACTACAGTATATTAAATATTTAAAAAATGATCCTAGAAACTTATATAAAAAAGATTTAAGGGTATATAGAAATTGTTGGAAATAAAACCACATGATTTAAGTACCATAAAAGTTCCTAATAAAAGGCGTAATAAAAACAAATTATAATATCAATCATTTGTATGAGATCAAATCAAGAAGATATATGTACAGATAATGTAATATTTTTTCATCATCACTGACTTTTAGAAAATCAAACCCATAGATAATGGTGAAAGTCAAAAACAACAATTAAAAAATGTTCATCAGAAGACAATGAAAACTTAGGAAAAAGTTTGGTGACTGGTAAGACTACTCAAACCGTAAAAACAATTAACAAATAAGAATTAATTTTTAATTTCTGATTTAGATTCTTTGTTTTGTTGCAAAGATCGTTCATTGACTGATTGATTGACAAAGTGGTTTTGATACAGTTTCGAATATATTTACTGAAATTTATGTTTACTTCAGTAACATGTGAATTGTTGTGTTCTTTTTAAAACATTTTGTTAAATAAAGAAAGAAACACTTCAGATCTATATTTTATTTTAAACACTACAAAAATGATTTTAAATTTAGTTTCTCTACTAGCAAAAGTTTTTATTTCAAGACAAAAAATGTGGTGAGGTTGTTTTTAGGAAAAAAAAAAGATAAGACAGTATTCAAAAATAAATCAGAATGTTTTATATTTCAAAAGCCTAAACATAGCCTGGAAATGTGTGTTATTTAAATAAAAAAAAAAACTTAAAACCAAGAAGCTCTGCTAACTTAATTTGAATTTAAATACATATACCAATTTTTTAAGTGTATCATTACTTCAAGAGCCTAAAAACAGGATGTAGTTGTTTTTATAAATAAAAACCTTTAAAAAAAATTTTAAAACCTTTAAAAAACTTTTAAAACCTTTAAAAACCTTTTAAAAAACATTTAAAAAACATTTAAAAAACATTTAAAAAACATTTAAAAAACATTTAAAAAACATTTAAAAAACATTTAAAAAACATTTAAAAAACATTTAAAAAACATTTAAAAAACATTTAAAAAACATTTAAAAAACTAAAAAATTTTGTTCCAAGCTAGCGAGCTTGATTTTTGGAAAAAATGAGCATAACATTTTTGAATAGGGTATAATAATAGCTTAAAAATATTAAATAGATTTCAACTAGGTGCTCTGCTGCCTTCTTTTGCATACATTTAAGTAATAAATTCTATGAACAATAACTTTTGAATAAGTTTTTATTTTAGTAAAACAATTAAATACATACTTCTCAATGTAGGTATTTAAATATTTAATATAATTTTTGATTTGAACTTAGATGAAACTAACAAGTTGTACACTAGAATCATGCATAAATTGCACAATGAAGTCAACCCTAGTACACAAACAGATAATAATTTTTTAAGAAACATTTTTATTAGATAAAATCAAAGAGCTAAAATATTGCACCTGCTGTTCCAAAAAATGGCACTGAATTTAAAATGTGGAGCAGGTGGACAGACAGCTAGCAAAATTAACATACATTTTATACCAAGGTATAAAAAGATAAGCTAAATAAGCTAACGACACTGAATTAAATGGAGAAAATTCAATGAATAAATTACCAAGCAATGCAAAAACAAGCAAGTCTCAGGTTACTCTTGAAACTAATAATTTAAAGATGATGGTTAAAGTTTATTTCACCAAAATAAAAGTATTTTAAACAAAAACTATACCGTTTGAGGGTATTTCTCTTGGGAAAGCGATCTAGGAATAACTCTGAAGTAAGAAAAATATAAAATGTTAAAAATTATAAAGTATAAATTTGAAATATTGAATTAACCTAAGGGTCACATTACTGGACCTATCAGTAACATATCTAAGTCCATTTTAAAATTAGCTACATTATCAACATATTTGTCGCTTCAGAGCAGAAGTATCTTAACTGCAAAAATAAATTTTACAGGGAGAAGGTTCTTTTACTTTTCGTTCAGGTTTGTGACAATATCATTATACAAATTATATTATTGCCATTAAGGGTGAGGCTTTTTAATACAGTTTAGTCAAAAAGAATGTATTTTGGATACTTCAGAATAGCATATATTTTGGGTTATCTCTGTGATGTGTAACTAGTTCTGAGCATTATTTTGTTTTTTAAAGTAAAATGAAATCAAAAAAATAAGACATTAAATAAATAACAAAATCACAGGTAAATGCACTTACTACCATAATAGAATCGTATAAATAATAAAAGCATAAAAACAACTTATGCTATTTAAAATTAAAATTAAATCAATTATAACAAAAAACCCACCAAAAGCAAACTTCGCCAAAAAAGTAGACAGAGAAATGCAAACTTAATTCTAATCAGAATAACGAATCTGTCTCCTTGTGCTGTATATGGAATATTTTTCAAAGAATTCATGACATTGTGGCAATCTCCGTGGCAATATGACTTTTTTATGGAACAAGATATTCAGATAATCAAATTTTTTCTTTGATATCCCAAGTTTTTCTAAATAGCACTTCTGTAACTCAACATTTTTTAGATCTAATATTTTTTCTATTGACCTTTTTGAATCAAATTTATAATGTTTTCCTAAATGTGCATTCTTCAAGTCAACACAAGTAGTCTACTTCCTAGACAATTTTGTAGTATTATTTGTAAACAGAACTAACCTAACTCTACGCTACTTCTATTTTAGACAGAACTATATTATATCCATAAGCAGTCGGACTTTATCTATTCTCTAGTAGTCACTGTTGCAAAACAAACCTAGCTCCCATTAAAATGTCACTTAAGTTGTTTATAGTTTAAGATATGGTAGTTCTGCATTCAAATTAAAATGTAATTTTAAAATAGAATACTTTTTCAGCTGGCTCTTCTCCCCAACTAATATAGATAGGACATCCATGATGCTTTGAACTATCCTGTCATTAAAAAAATAAAATTTTGGAGTTAGACTATTTCTTTAACTTCTGAAGTGCCTATGGTACTTAATTTATTAATAATTTGTGTATCTTGCATCTAACCTTAGTCTGTTTGATAAATACAACTTCCTTAAAACAGTAAGTATGCAGTTAGAAAAGCTAGTAAAAGCTTCTGCCAGAAGTGGACAGTTTTAGACTTTAGAAATAAGTACATAATACCTGCTAAAACTTCTACAGATTGAAAAATTTCATCGGGATGAATATAACCGGTCTGCGGAAGAAACACCAGTAATATCCGTATTAAAATTTGAAATATATAAATAAAATCACGAATATCCCTTTTGTTGCGTTGCTTCATTTTCAATGGAAATTAAATCTATTAATTACACAGCAAACAAAGTTTGTTATGAACATTTTCTTTGATGTAAATGTAAACAAAAAACTGTGATTTGGTTTGACGTTTCAACCCGTTTCAAGTTTCGACGACTTTGACACTGTCCACTAGCGTCTGCCCAGTATTAGAGCGAACTCTACGACTCATACCGAACATAAACGAGACATATCGAAATAATTTAGATGGCACTATTTTTAAATGTTCGCAGATATACAGACTTATCTTTAATTTAAATAAAACTTTCTTTATCTTTTCTATTCTTTTTTTATATTTCATCTCTACGATATAAAATCTTCAACTTCAATATCTCTATCTGTCTTAGCTTCAATATATTTTCTTTATTTTTTATTTCGCAACTGACAACTCTAAAACCCTTTGTCAATCTTCCCAAAATATATTTGACAATTTCATTAATGTTCAAAATCCCACTACCATCGGCGTGACAACCTAAGGCAATTTTAATAACTTATAGACGCTAACGATCATAGATTAGAGTAATCTAATTATACAAGACGGAAAAGGTACAATATGTCAAATGACAGAATCATGGCAATATGTTTTAAAATATAAGACTGTACTTTTAAAAATTCTATATTTGTATATCTGCCCCTACCTAATACCTTTATTACTTTACTTTAATATTAAAATGAATAGTTGGGCGTGCACGTTAATGGTAAGTGCTAAGTAAAGCTTTTTATTTTGTAACTTAGTGCCCTTACTGACTTACTATTACTAATTATTATATTCCTTTTTTCTAAACTTGAGTCGCACTAATAGAATTATTTAAAATAGATGATAATGTACTCATTTTTTCACCCTTTTAGGCATCCCTTTGCTCCCCCAATCAGACTTGGATCCAGCCACTGCATGGCTCCCCTCAATCAAGCTTGGGGTCCAGTCTGCTTTCCCTCCTCTTCTAGGATGTTCACATGGCGGCACTGAGACGCAGGTGGCCTATTGTGCCACCATTTAGATGCCCTACTCCTTCCATTCATCATCATTCATTCCACGTCATCGATGGTTAACCGCTAGTCGGCTAAGTCCACCGATAACCCATCCAAGACGTGACCAAAGATATCAAGCGTAACTGCCACAAGACCGCAAGAATGCACACTACTATCGCGGCTAATACCTCTCCGACTAAGGTATTCATACTTGTTACTCGATTTTTCTCGAGTACTCTCTAAAATTTGCAAAAGTACTAATTTGCTTCGAGTATTATTCATATAAATACTCGCCTACTCAGATATTTGAGTACTTTGTAAAGCTACTTATGAGTACTTTAACGCCTCTGTCCAGCTCTGCTTGAAAGGTAGAGTTTTAACCATCTGGATTTTTGTTTTGTTTTCTGTAGGGTGTTTTTTATATTTTTAAGAAAACAATGGATGAATTGGAATCGCGAGACTGATGGGGTCAAGATATTATTTTTGTAGAAAATGCTAAACACGTTTCAAAAATCGATTGTAATTTCCTATTATTGAGTTGGCAAACGAACCAATAAAAAATATGCAAGCCAAAAAGGAAGGATTATAATAATAATAATTGAGAGTTTCAGTTTTTTATAGAAATTTGGCAAAAGCGTAGTACTCAGTCGGTAATGTAGAAAGCTGTAATGCTACTTTAGTTTGAAAATTGGCAGGCTTTAGAATTTACTTCGACATTATAATTAGAATTTTGCATTTTTGCATTTTTTTAACAGGCATGAGATGCATGTTTTAAATAATCCTTGATATTTTTCTGGAAAAAATGTAGAATATCGATAGAAAAACTTGTAAAGAATGCGAGTTTACCAATATTAAATACCAGAAATATCGCTCAAGTCTATTATTGGATATTAATTATGACGTTTCTATATTTAAGGTTTTACATGTGGGTAAATTTAAAGATCTTTTTTGAATTAGGCTATGGATAATGTTATTCATGAACAAATAGGATATGGAAAAAAGGTTATTCAAAGTTAAAAGAATATAATAATTTAAACCACTATGTAAATATAATTTTTCATAAATATATTTTTTTAAGCTTACTTCACAGTTACAGAAATTATTCTAATATCATCATATGGTTTATCAGTTTTAGCATTTGTCTTAACATTACTAATATTTTGTATAACTTCCATGCCTTTAACAACTCTTCCAAAAACAGTATGCTTGTTATCCAACCACGGAGTAGGTGTTAAGGTAATAAAAAATTGGCTGCCATTTGTATTTGGCCCTGCATTAGCCATGGACACTGTATAAGGTCTGTCATGTTTTAAATGAGGCCTAATCTCGTCTTCAAATTCGCCTCCCCATATGCTCTCTCCCCCTGTTCCATTTCCCGTTGGATCCCCTGTAAAAATAGTTATGTGTAGGTCCGTATTTATAAACTCAATGTTCAAATTAAGCCGCTCAAAATATTATTACCTGTTTGTATCATAAACCCTTTAATAACCCTATGAAAAATATGGCCATTAAAATAACCATTTTTACTGTGAACACAGAAATTTTCTACCGTTCTTGGAGTATCTTTCACAAATAATTTTATGTGAATGTCTCCAAAGACTGTGTGTAAAATGGCGTTTTCATACAGTCGTTGTATAACGGGGTTTTCGGCGGCAGCTAAAGAATCTTCTTTCGATGGTTTTTCATTAAATACGTCTCTATCTTGATCCCCTTGTAAATCATCTGGTTCTCTTCGACTGAACAGATAAAAACGAGATTTCTTATATGCAGTACATATTATTGTTGGATCGGGCACAATCGCATCGAGTGTAGGATTGTTTGAAGCTTCAATTTCTAGAGTAACAGCAGCTTTAGCTTTTTTGGCTGAACCTAAAAAAAAATTGTACTTGGTTTAATTATAATGCCTATTATATATTTGTAGAAATAATGAAAATTGCAAAAATAATTACAATTAAAAAATATAGCAGTGATAAAAATATTTTATTTATTTCTACACTACAAATGGAACAGGTTAAAACGAATAAAAAAGAAGAAGAAAATATATTACTCAAAATCACAATTTAAGTTACAAAAATACAATTACTATACCGAGATAAAAATTTATATGAATAAAATTATAAACCTACCTTGATATAAAGAAATATTCAACATTCTTAAATTTTCATTTTTGCCTATAATTCGAACGCATCTATTGGTATAAATATTGATTAATTTGATGCCAAGTAAAGTGGAATACATAATGAAATATCCACTTTCATCAAAAACTATATTGGCAAGCTCGAAACTTTCTGATTTTTCCAAATCTCTTTCTACTGCCATTCTTCTTCCGAATTCCATATTTGGCAAATGTTGCGTTTTTTGTTGATGTTCTGTAAATCTTGGTAAAGTTTCATCCAAAACTAAAAGCTAAAATGATTGAATTACGGAAGAGTTAAATAAATTCATTTAATTAATTTAAAATGAGTTGTATTAAACACATATCCATATATTGATACGAATAAATATAACACCCTGTGAATAGGTATGTTATGATTTGTAAAGTTTTGCCCAATGGCATGCGCGCCAAATAGATTTGCAATAAAATAATAAAACGTGTAGTTGGACAAGGTTTTATTTATTAAATCATAATATTAAAGTACAGGATCAAGAAAGATCAACAAGTGTTCAGATTTGAACATAATAAAATCAACATCCTGTATATTAAATTAATTATTTTATTTATTTAAAATGTTTAATTTCATACATCGTTCCAATTTCGTATCTAGTTCGATGTGTAAATTATAATAATAAAAATGCTGACTAAATCAAAATAAAAACTATTTGCAAAACATTGAACGAGGTCGAAATTGGAATAATATGTTTTGAATGTGTATTTAAATTATTAAATAATTGTAATTGTTATTTTTTATTGTTATTGTTTGTGATATTATAAATATAGGTGTTAATGAGATAATAAAGAGATTCATGAAAACCATCTTGTAGTATTAATTACAACAATTATCTTTGAAATCTATTCATGGTCCTTCGAGCAAAAGTGTAGAAAATTTTGAAAAATTACACAAAACAAAATAATACAGTGTTGTCAAGAAAAGTCTACGGTAGAAATAATTAAATAAAATGGAAGAAGCTAACAAATTATCCCAGAGAGAGAGAGAGAGAGATACTGCCAAAGGAAATAGTCCCTGTAGAGCAAATCCTTTCCCCGCCCTCTGAATCATCGTCAGGAAGTTAGGGTTCCTTAGGCCCGTCCCGTTTGAACTTAACCCCCTAGCCGTGTGTTATCTAGAGGCCAATTTAAATACAAATTTTGCCCCTCTATATAATCCGTGGTTACCGCTAAGAGTGGACTTTAGGGTCAGTCAAAAGGGCCTATAATCTCACTCAACACTATACATAAGTACTTTTACTATCAGATATTTTCTAACTTGGACATTTTCTTAACTAGAGAAGTGGTAAGCGTGTAGTTGACGGTCCTTGTAATGCATATGTCCATACCACTCTGCACTGACGTTTAGAATTTGACACATGCCACCTTGTCAAATCTCCACTTTCATTTTAGCATGCTACTAAGGTTTGTTATTGTGTATTTTCTTAGATTATTTTTGTTTTTATTATTATTAATAAAAATATTAATAATTATTATATTATCATTAATAATAATTATAAGAAATAAAAATAACCTCAGAAGATACACGACAATAACAAACCGTAATAGCAGGCTTAAAAAATGAGGCAGGCATGTGTCAAATTCAAATTCTAAACTTCAGAGCTCAGTGATGTGGACATGCGCATTACAAGGTCCATCAACTATAAGATTACCAAGAAGTGATTCATTAGATTATACAAATAAAATTATTGTCTTACCAGTTTTCCAGTAATAAAGTTAAAAACTCTGACCCTTCTATCAGTGGAAATCGTTGCAAACTTCTTTCCATCATTAGAAAAACTAAGGCCAGTGGGTACAGTACGATTTTTAACAAATTCAAAGAGATCGGTGTCCAATTTTGAATCAAATGCCACATTTCTTGGAAAAATATAGTCATGTTTGTTGCCACACCAATATTCTGAAAAATATTCATTTTAGTGGTTGGTTTAGGACTTAACATTTAATTTTAGTTTTTTTTTGTATAGTTATCAATTTGTGATTAATGTTACCTCTCAGGTTCTTACAAGAATATTTTTTTGCATTCTCTAAACAGTGCATGAAGCTCTGGCCTCGATAATTATAATCTATCACAAATTTAACAGCGCCAGATTTACATTTAACATCACATATTTACATCATAGTGTGGGTTAATACTAACTAATATATACTTATAAAATAACCTTTTTCTACATGTCCATTAAAAGTATTTTGTGAGAAGTGTGTTGACAGTGGTTACTGAAAACCGTACATGATATACATGTTGAAGCTGTTATCTAACACTTACTTGTATTAACAATAACTATTAGCTAATACTAGACTTAATTAACATAATCATTTAGAAGAGGCGTTAGAGTTAGGAGTAAGAATAGCCTGAACTCAAGACATACAGAAGTATTTTTTTTGTTATGTACAGATAAAAACCATTTATTATTACAAAACTAAAAAATAATAAAGTAGTGAACATACCTAACATTCCCTTTTTATCTACAGAAACAGCAATTTCAAATTTATGGTTATATCTTATTAAAGTTACAGGATTCATGTGAATTTTTTCAATGATTTTAATTGGTTTGCCATCTTCTCTACCATCGTAAACATATATTTTTGAAGAATCTTTATCAGAAACTGCTAAAGTGTGTATGGGTTCTCCAGAACTGTGTATCCATTCCACTGTGCCAGGAACATATTCTAACCTGTAAAGAACACTTATTTATATAAATTATTTATTACAAAATAGAAATATAATATAATTTTTACTTTCCTATCTGTATACAGATATAAGGAAAGTATAGGAATCATGATTTTTTTCAACCTCGAGTTTTCGACGGATTTTTTTAATGTCCTATTATTTCTAAACATAAAGGATAATCATCAATGCTGGCAAGCACACTCCAGCCTAATTAGTTGATCCCTTTATGATAGATAGATATTGAAGTAGGATAAACCTAATATGCAAAAAAAAAATATTATAGAAATACAAATACTTAAAACACTTAAAACTTAAAGATAATTATTATTAACATAATCTGAGTTAAGAAAAATAAATTTGTTACACGTTACAAAGATACTTTTAATCTTGAGTTTAGACAGCCTTAATTAACAATAAAACAAATAACAGTTGAAAGCATGAACCCAAATATATAAAAGTTAAAATCAAATTTTATCAGTTTTAATAAAAGTTGTCAATTTTTTTTAAAAATTGCTAATGAATTACAATCCTTCAAGCCCCTGGGCAGTTCATTATATTCTTGGAAACCTGTATACAATAACGATGCCTGTGATTTCAAATAATTAACTTTTTTAATGTATATATCGTTAGTTGATCATGTGCTGCAATCATGAATATCGCCCTGATAACAAATAAATTGATGAAAGTAGGATTGAGCCAAAGAATGAATTATTTTATAAATATAATTGTCAAGTAGTACAACCTTTCCTGAATCGAAAACCATTTAAGAGAATTTAACATTGTGGCAATTGGTGTAAGACGATTAGTTTTTAATATTATGCGCATGCCTCGATTTTGTAGTTTTTGAAGTTGATTTAATTTGTTGAGATTAAATAAATGATTAATGGAGGCACAATAATCGAAGTGAGGCTGAATAATTGTATTATATACTGTTATTTTAGTTGAAGTTGACAAGTTATTTGAAATATAATTTTTTCAAATTTTTTTAATTAATATAATTAAAGAAATCATTGAAACTAAGTAGATTATCTAATTGGATACCTAAATACTTAATAGTTGGGACTATTGCGATTTTTTCACCATTTATTTGTAAATTAACATCACTGATATCAAGTAAGCTATATTTATGTTTAGTTGTAAAAATAAGTGCTTTTGTTTTAGTTACATTCAATTTCAATTTGTTAAGTTGAAAATACTAGGCAACTTTCTCCGGTATTTTATTCATTTTCTCGATTGCACTCATTAAATTTATATCAGAGCATGCTAGCAGTGTCATCAGCAAAAATATTAATGAATTCACAATCAACAAACAGTCCAATATCATTCAAATATAGTATAAAAAGCAGAGGCCCTAGGACACTTCCTTGCGGAACCCCTTTGTCAATGTTAATCTCGGGTGATATCCGATTGTTAAAATTTGTCTACGACCTTGCAGATAATCATTCAGCCACTGGTATACTTTTCCACCTACATCATATTGTTAAATTTTCTTAAGTAAAATACCCCTATCAATGGTCTCAAATGCACGTTTCAGGTCTAAAAAAATAGCTACTACATATTTATTCTCATCCACATCATTTTTAAATTTACTCACCATTAACTCTAATGCAGACTCACAGGAATTATTTTTTCTGAACCCAGACTGGTTAGTTATTAAAATAGAATTATTATTAACATGTTGAGATGGAACTTTGCCAGTATCAAGTGAGGTATTAATTAGGTTTAAAATAATGTGCCCAATTGTTGCATACACTTCCTTTAGAACTTTAGAATTAAGAATATTAAATGCAGAATATTTATTATCTAACAAGCTTAAAAGTTTATATAAGTCATGTAAAGTTAGTAAATTAAAGTTGTGAAATGGTAAGTATAAATTATTGTTTATATTATGCCAGGGAACAGTTGCATCAATACTTCCAATAATATCCATAATACTTTTAACAAAATATTTGTTAAATTTAGTTGCTATGTCAACATTATCATAAAGGAAATATGGCCTGTTTGATCACTAAATTGAACATGATCCGTAACATCATTTAATTTAATATTTACTAGTTTTTTAAAGTTTTCCACATCTCTTTTATTAAAATAATAAGTAGATTTTTTTGATTTCAGCACATTAACTACCTCATTTCTACATTTTTTAAATTTATTCCACATATTCAGCTTTTGATGTTCTGCACATGATTTGAAAAACTTGTAAGCATTATCTCTGATTTTAATTTTATTGTAAATCTCATTATCAAACCCAGGCCCGACTAGAGGGGGGGGGGGTAGCCGGGACAAATTCCCGGGGCCCGGGCTCAAATGGGGGCCCGGCAGCGTTATAAGGGGGCCCGACAATAGGGTTTTCTGTTTCTGCATGAGAAATTCGACATAAGAAGAGAAAGGGGAGGCGATGTGATTGATTACAGGAAAAGTTTTAACATATTAGCTTAGAGGTGTTTTTTGTTTGGCTGAGGTAATTGAAGTAGGGAGAAAATATTTTCGAAGTGAGGACCTTTTACTTACATGTCTGAATAGGGGCAACCTTATTAATAACTCTTTCACAATTTGAATATAACTCATGATAAATTACTTCAACATCAATAGTATTAAGATTCCAGTTGCACATAATCAGATCATTTTGTGTATTAAAAATGTTCTTATTGAGCCTATCATCTACTACCTACACTTATACTACCCTTAATGCTAATTTAAAACATGCTGATATAATTCAACAACATAGTAGAGCAGGGGTGGGATTTCGTTCCAGTAACTTGATCTCTATACGATTCATAATTCGACAGAATTATGAAAAGTGATTCTATTATTCAATCTGGTATTGACTTTGGAAATTCGACAAAATATGAACTACTCTGACTTTTAAACATCGAACTTAAACAACAGGCAACAAATGGTAAAAATCAACAACATGAAGTCCAACAGGTTATGTAATGAAATGGGTGTCCCGCAGGGTAGTGTTTTGGGGCCTCTGCTATTTTTAATTTATTTAAATGATATTTTGGACATTGCAGGGGTATGCAAAATTCATTTATTTGCAGATGATACTCTACTGTATTTTTGCAGCAGTGATCTGGAGTACAGTCATGAATGATTCCCTGAAGAGGGTGCATATACTGGGTGTTCAAGTTAAAGTGTTACAGCTAAATACTGCCTTTTATAAAACAAACGTTTCAGACGAAAGTTTTATAGTTTTGTAGGGAAAAATTTTTGGCTAAAATCGTTTTTTATAGCTACCCATAATATGGCCAACTTTTTTTCATCCAGCAAAATTTTCAAGTATCTGTTACTCAAAAAGTAAAAGTCCAATAAAAAAAATATTTTTATCAAAAGTTTATTATTTTTTTATGTACTTTAAGAATATGTAAAACAAAAATGGGATTCCCATTTATAAAAAACAAAGTCCATCTCGATATGGCCATATTATGGTCAGCTATAAAAAATTAATTTAGCCAAAATGTTTCCCCCAAAAAACTATAAAACTTTTGTCTAAAACTTTTTTTTCTAAAATGCATATTTTCGGGGGTATTTAACTGTAACACTTTAATTTGAACACCCGGTATATTGTGCAAATTTCTTAAAAATTAATATTCAAAAACTAAATGGATATTAGGCGTAAAAAATAGGTATAGGGAAGATAGTTTAAATATAACATTAGATGATGAAAATTTAGAAATAGTAAAAAAAATTGTTTATTTAGGAGTAACCATTGACAATAATTTAAAATTTAAGGATCATGCAAATCAAGTTATTAAAACTGTAGCCTTTAAAATTAATTATTTAAGATGATGTTCGCCACATCTTAGCCAATGGTCAAAATTAACAATCTTCAACACTGTAATATTGCCACATTTCAATTATTGTCCTACAATTTTGTATTTACTCAACCAAAATGAAATAAGTCGTCTCCAAAAATGCAAAACCGTGCCATGAGAATATTATTAAAATGTTCGAAGTACACTCCTATAAACAGTATGTTAAATGCACTAAATTGGCTTCCAATAAAAAAATTATTACTATATATTACACATTAATTTTTATTTTTATAGTCAAAATTGGATGTGCATCAGTGTATCTGCAGGATAGGCTCTCTAATAGTATGGATGTACATAATTATAACACAAGAAATAAGGATAATTTCAGAATTCAAAGATGTAGAAAAAGCAGTACATATAACTCTGTATTTCACAAAGGTATAAATTATTTTAATAATTTACCAGAATATATCAAAAAAAGTTGGTCAGTAAATATTTTCAAAAGAGAATTAAAAAACTATCTCATGTCAGAATAAGCTCAGTGTGATACATATATTAGTGTAAATTTGTTTACTTCTAAATTTAATTTTCATTTATGTGTAATGTATTTTTTATAAAAAACTCCATGTTGTACTCTTTATTACTTTATATACTGTATATATGAAAAGAATTAGTTTGTAAAAATTAGTATTGTACTTGTACTATTTTTTTTTTATTACTATGTATGCTGTATATGTAAATAGAATTAGTTTTTTGACTAAATAAAGAGATACAAAACTTAAATTCTATTTCTTTAGCTACGATGTGAATTATTTGTTTTTATGTTAATGGATGAGGTTTTCAAATGACATCTGTAAGTAGCCTCATAGTACCAGGGAAAATAATAATTAGTCGTCCCTCCCAGACACAAACTCTGCTTTCAGAGCTGCAGGGATCCCTCTAAATGGGGTAAATTATAAAAATGTTATTTATTATTAATATTATTATTAGGCTAAAGAAAGGATGAGTTAAGAAAAAGAAGTGATCCTTTTGAACTACCTGAAAATCACTTTGGAGAACTTTTTCAGCTGAATGAAGAATACCTACTTATGTTTATATTTTGTAGCATTTTGCATAATAAATAATCCTTTTATTGATGTTCTAAGAATATTGACAATAGGATTGCTAATATCTTTACAGTTTACAGAGACATTTTTAACTGAATTATAAAACAGGTTGTCATACCTAATGTCAAAATAATCCAACCTTAACGATTTCATATCAAATCAACTACTCTAAAGATGATAATAATAATAATAATCGAGTTTATTATCGAATTTCTTTGAACAGAATTTCTATTATAGAGTTTGATATCAAATTCGAGTCGAATCGTGAAACAGAATCCAACCCTGGTCTTTGGTAGAGGGCAATAAGTATAATTATCGACCAAAAACAAAAAGGAAAATATGTATATTGTAGTTTAGTTTAATTTTTTATAGAACACTAACCTGATCATATTTATCATGTCAAAGTTAACAACATCAAAAATTTTCAATGATTTGTCAACTGAAGCAGAGCAAAGCAAAGTGCCTTCGCTGTTACAAGTTATTTTTACAATTGGACCTAAATGACTCCTAAAATGTTTCACAAATTCAATTCCAGTTTCCATTTTTTTCCAAAATTTTATGTGGCCATCACAACTTGCCGTTATAATAAAATCAGTGGGGGTCACAACACATTGCGTTATAACATCTCTGTGCATGTAACTTCTTTCGTAAGATTCTGCACATGGTAAAGCCTCTAAGTAGAGATATTCATGTGAAAGAACTCTGCGTTTCTTAGGTTTAGCAGCTTCTGATAAAGAAGGTCCTACAACATTATCCGAGTCTGAATCATCTTCTGACTCTTTTGTGCGTTTTTTATTTTTTGTTACATCTGGTGCATCAGAATTAATCATATTTAACTAAAACGAGAATCACTGTATCTAAAAACTATTTAAATAATAACAAAACAAATAACATAACCTATATAAAATAATTTTCATCGTAAACGTCAACTTCAATGATAAAAGGCTGCCAACAGTCAATAGTTCCAAAAATAAAAACAAACCAATTTTAGAAATGTGTTTTAAAACAAATCAACCCTTTTTTCATAAATGTCTGCTATTGAACAGAAACTATTTTCACATCTATTTATTTATAGGAATCAAGTCTAGTCAAACCATAATATATACTACGGTGGACTATAAAATTTTTGAAAATAGCCGCCATAAATGTGAATTGACATTAAAGATGGCAACACTGCTGCACATGCGCATGTCACCCTTTCGTAAGTGACATCGTTGAAGGTGAGTGCCAAAGTGAATATTTTTTAGAAAATTTAATTTATTTTAATCATCTTTAACATAAATAATTTATTGAATGAATCAAAAAACAATATAAACTATTATTGTTTGATTGCAAGTGATATATTTGGCAATTACCGACAATTTATCTTTAAATTTTAAACTTCTTCGGCGTGTTGTTACTTTTTGACAATAAACAGTGCAGAAGGTTTTTACTTTAACTGTATGTACGCCTTATATATTTTTATATTCAATTTTTGTGTTGACTTAAATTAATACAGAATTCTAAGTACAAAAGTATATATAAGTATTATAAATCCAAAGACTTAACCTATAAAATTTTGTTACATTTGTAACACACGTTGTGCTAATTTAAGTCTCTATTTTTTTTAGATGGTTGATAAGAAGGCTGCCAAAGTGCCTGTAGAGGCAACCAAGAAAGTACACAAGCCAGGAAAACCTAGAAACTATGACTTGGGCAATGGTGTTCTTAGGTTTTCAAGAACCAAGATGTTCCACAAAAAGGCTTTGTACAAATTTATTGGTAAGAAAGTTAAAGCTACCAAGAAGCCACAAAAGCCTCATGTAATTGAAAAACCTATTGGAGGTGACAAAAATGGAGGCAAGAGATTTGTTTTGGTTAAGAAACGTAAGGCATATTATCCAACCCAAGACAAGTAAGTTTATCATTCTTAGCATTTTTTTGAGCACAAAAAAACTGAAATAATCCTGTGTCATATATTGTTTTATTACTTTGATTTAAACATTGTGAGTTCTTAATATTTGTGGATGATCTAAAGTTGTATAGACCAATTTACTTATCTAACAATCAAGCCTTCATCCAGAATGATCTTGACAACTTAGTTAAATGGTGCAACCTTAATAACTTACAGTTTAATATTAATGAAAAGCCATTATCTCAGGTTAACTCAGTCAAAGATTTAGGAGATTTAGATGAACAATTAAGATTTATTGAACATATATTAAATACTCATCTTACCTTGTTTTCTGATGACATGAAGCTTTTTAAAACTGTAGGGGTAAATGATGATACTATGCTATTACAATCAGACTTAAATAATTTAATAAATTGGTGTCAGATGGACAGGCTTTCTTTAAATACCAATTGCACAATGATAAACTAGGCAGAGTTCAATTAATTAAGGATCTTGGAGTGAATTTTGATTCACCTCTTTTATTCAAGAAACACATTAATATAATAACTGTAAAAGCACTAAAGATGTTAGGTTTTATAATGAGAAACTCTAAAGATTTATCTGTACAGTTGCTAAGAGCAGTTTACTGCTCACTGGTTAGGAATTCTAGAATATTCCACCATTGTTTGGAATCCTCAATAAGAAATTTGTATTAATCAAATAGAAAGGGTGCAAAAGAAATTTGTAAAGCACTGTTCTTGTAGATTGAATGTTCAATATGATTATTTGGAAAATTTAAAATTACTCAATCTAGATAAATTGCAGAAAAGAAAATTAATGCGAGATCTCTCTTTTATGTATAATTATTAATGTACTTTATATCTGTCTTAACATTCTGGAGCAAATATATCTCAGAGTTCCTTCAAGGCTGTTGAGATCAAATGATTAATTTTTTATCCCTATGCATTATTTAAACTGGCAAACACCTATCACCAGAACACTTAACAAATGACTGTAAAAACATTGATGTTTTCAATGCTTAGGGTTAATATTACGCAACTGTTCTGATTTCTCTCTAAAAGCCATAAAAAGAGTTTATCAAACATTGGTTGTACCTCATTGAAGTATATAATTTGGTCACCACAATATCATATGCACTGTCTAGCAGTGGAAAGAATACAAAATAAATGTCTATGCCTTCAAATTAAATATTCAGGTAACTGATCATAATTATACTAGGATTTTAAATGAAATGAATATGAACTAACTTAAGTACAGGAGACTTCTATCAGATTTGAATTTTATCTATAGATTAAATGGTCTAGTTATATGCCCGGAATTCTTATAAATTATTTTGTTCAATATTCCTAATAGAGCCCTTAGGCAATTAAATATATTCCATTTCACAATATAAACTATGGCATGCATTTACTTATTGAAAGAACATTGAGGGTAATAAATCAATTGAATCTTGATGTTACAGGCATTTCTTTTAATAAATTTAAGGCAATCTGTACGAACACACTTGAGTAAAAATGAAATATTACATATATGGATTTACACTACTTAAAATGCATTTGTTAATCTAAAACAGGCCTGCACAACTCAGATTTTCAAAGGGCCAGATTTGAAAACCGTAACTGTACGAGGGCCGGCAAGAGAGGCCTGAGCCTGCAAAAATTTCTAAAAAAAAAAAAAAAATCGTCAGCCTAAATGCAAGTTTGTTACTAAAAAATGTATAATTTGACGTAGGCGGGCCGCCAAAATGACGCTGGCAGGCTGTATGTTGTGCACCCCTCATCTAAAACCTATTTGACTTTTATTTAATTATAATTTTACCTTTTTTTTCTTTTATTTTTTAATTTACAATTATTTGTATCATTTATATGTGTTTTGCTTTGTAATAGGGTTGATCCTGTTTAAATAAATAAAATAAACATGGTTTGGGAATTGCTAATAATAAATATAATTAAATAAAACAGACACTATATCTGGAGTCCGGCTTGCCAATAAAAAAGGGAATAGGCTATGGCTAAGAAAGAGAAATTATGATTTTTGGCTTACCAATAATCCTTGAGTTCATTATAGGAATTGTAACTAATAATTACCTAATTTTTTGATAAAATGATTAATTCCCCACAAATTTATAATCACAAAAACTGTTGTTTATAATTCATTTGTTTGAAATGGTCTGACCTTTTAGTGACTTGGACCCAATTTAGCTTCTGACACTTTCACTGCCAATGTGGCTTCCAAGTTTGGCCCAGTCCTGTGTGAACTCAAGGTGGCTACCACATTTAGGATATTTTATCAGTTTACCAAATTCTATGAAAGTAAACCCATTTCCATCCAAAAAGTAAAATAAGTTAAATTACACTTTACCTTTCTGAAATTAAACTTTGTGGTAGCTGGACAAAAATGTAATGAAGAAAATCAAACAAAAAAAAATATTTGACTAGTTTCAAATCATAAAACAACTATATTGACTATTATGTGATTTGAAACTAGTCAAATATTTTGCCAAATTATATTTTTATTTGATTTTACTTCATTATATTTTTGCATTAATTTCAAACTTGAAATAAAATGCAATTTATTTTATTTTTTTTTTTTTATTACAAAAAATTAACGCCGCATCATATAATTTGTCTATTTAAACATGGAAATACTCAAAGAAATATGCATTTACACCATTTAAATAATTAAATATTTATAAAACAAACCTATCAAAAATGTTTTCTGTAACAAAATCAGCATATATAAGTGCCCAAGACCTTTATAAAAGTTTTGCGACTTGGAGTGGGAAATAAGTTTGAAAAAATTGAAATTGAAGCATTATCCTTTTTGGTGTTTTACTATCAAGGAAAATTTGAGTGTGGATAAAATTTGCCATAGGCTTATTGAGTCGACTAGTTAGGTTGAGGAGCATTTCTTCATCCGATAATTGTTTGTACAGCACTTGTAGTTATCAAATTCATATTCATCATCTGGGCACTGTGATAAATGAAACTTTTGAGCTTAAATTAAACTTACACACTTAGGGTGTATCATTTTTAAGCAACTTTTTTTTTTTTTTTTTTTTTTTTTTTTCAACTAAAAAAACAGGCTAAAAACTTTCAGGAAAGTAAAAAAAGAAGCCTCCAAAAATTTTTTTTTTTTTTTTTTTTTTTTTCATAAAGAGCCGTTTTGAAGATAATATTCAAACTTAAAGTTGCAAATGTGCAAATTAGGACTTTTATTTTATTAAACTGATGACTTTTTTATGTCTTAAAAATTATTTTCAAGAAAACATCATTAATTTTACTTTCCTATCTGTATACAGATATAAGGAAAGTATAGGAATCATGATTTTTTTCGACCTCGAGTTTTCGACGGATTTTTACGTTTTGAGGTCCCCTGAAACCGTTTTGACTATTTTCGCGTTGATGTCTCTGTGTGTGTGTGTGTGTGTGTGTGTGTGTGTGTGTGTGTGTGTGTGTGTGTGTGTGTGTGTGTGTGTGTGTGTGTGTGTGTGTGTGTGTGTGTGTGTGTGTGTGTGTGTGTGTGTGTGTGTGTGTGTGTGTGTGTGTGTGTGTGTGTGTGTGTGTGTGTGTGTGTGTGTGTGTGTGTGTGTGTGTGTGTGTGTGTGTGTGTGTGTGTGTGTGTGTGTGTGTGTGTGTGTGTGTGTGTGTGTGTGTGTGTGTGTGTGTGTGTGTGTGTGTGTGTGTGTGTGTGTGTGTGTGTGTGTGTGTGTGTGTGTGTGTGTGTGTGTGTGTGTGTGTGTGTGTGTGTGTGTGTGTGTGTGTGTGTGTGTGTGTGTGTGTGTGTGTGTGTGTGTGTGTGTGTGTGTGTGTGTGTGTGTGTGTGTGTGTGTGTGTGTGTGTGTGTGTGTGTGTGTGTGTGTGTGTGTGTGTGTGTGTGTGTGTGTGTGTGTGTGTGTGTGTGTGTGTGTGTGTGTGTGTATGTGTGTGTGTGTGTGTGTAGGTCGCATAACTCATGAACCGATACACAGAAAAACACCAAATTTTAAACTTAAGCTTTGTTTCAGTGTCCAATGAGCTGATTAGATTTTGGGCTGAGTCGGAACATCTGGGGGAGTACTTTATAGGTGGTCATTTTTATAATTTATCGAATATATCTGTTATTTACGTTTGGAGAAGAAAATTCTTCAAATAAAAGTTACTTCTTATATAATTATCTATAATTTTTGTTTTATGCAAAATTTTCCTAAAATGGTCCGTATTCGAGAAATTTGACAAAATGTAAAAAAAATAATTTTTTATAAAAATTGTTCAAATAAAAGTTGTTTGTAATATAATTCTCTATAATTTTTATCCTATAAATAATTTCTCTAAAATGGACCGTATTCGAGATATTTGAGAAAATGTGTAAATTTCGAATTTTGAAGAAAACTCAAAAACGGATAAAGGAAAAAACATTAAATTTTAAACTTAAGTTTTATTTCGACCTGATTAGATTTTGAACAGAGTCGGAACATTTGGGGGGGTACTTTATTGGTGGTCATTTTTATATTTTATGGAATATATTCGTTATTTACGTTTGGGGAAGAAAATTCTTTAAATAAAAGTTACTTACAATATTATCTATAATTTTTGTTCTATGTCAAATTTTCCTGAAATGGTCCGTATTCGAGAAATTTGACAAAATGTGCAAAATTCTGATTTTTAAGAAAATTGTTAATCTAAAAGTTGTTTGCGATATCGATCTCTATAATTTTTGTTTTTAAATGACTTTTCTAAAATGGACCGTAATGGAAAAATTGGAGGAAAAGTGCTAAATTAAAATTTTTCAGTATTTTCGTTTTCAATGAATATCTATAGAAAAATGTTTCGAGGTAGATGTATGTGGAAAATGTATATATTTAGTTTATCCTCTAAACATTTTTAGAGATGCTGCAATAGGTTAACTAGATAGGAAAGTCATGTGTTGGACACATCAGATTTTTATATAGAAAGAAAACGACGCACAGAAGACAAAAATTCACCAGAAATATTTTTAAACAAAAATATATTGTTTCAAAACAATCATTGAAACTTTTTGACAAATTTGATTTGCCGTACGACTTTGGCCAGATAATGAAAGTTATCAAGAGTTTTTTGAAAAATTGAAAGTTGTCAATGACGTTGCAGGACATGGCGTCGCATTAGTAGAAGAATATAATAGATGCCTAACTAAAGATGAGGAACAATTTTAATATTTATTACAAGTGGTAAAGGAGCACCGACGAAAATATCCAAATTGTAATAAAAAAACTTCAACAAATATAGTTACATCATTTAATTCTGATAAGACATTAAAATATCTATTAGTTTCAAAATTTTAGTATGCTAATTGTTAAAAAGTTTTTTAATCTATAAAATAATAATTTTACTGAACCTAATTCATAATTACTTTTGTTTAACAGTTAATCAAATATTTAATATCTAAGATGAATTTTTTTTAATTTTAGCTTTCTAAAAATATTAGCTCACAAAAGAGCTCAAATTTTTAAAGGCTAATTTTGTCACCTTCCTGAAAGTTTTAAGCCTGTTTTTTAGTTGAAAAAAAAAAAAAAAGTTGCGCAAAAGTGACACACCCTATTACACACGTTTGGACCCTTGAAGATTTTGGGGTGTTTTCTTGTTTGATGTGAATGGCATTGAATACGTTTTTGATATTGATGGCTGAGGTTCAAATATTTCGACAGGGTATTTTGGAGGGTCAACATTTTCTTTACAACAATGATCATTTAAAAACCGAAAACAAAAAGAAATTTAAATAACCAACCAATTATTTTAATACTGAATCAAAAATAAGTTTGTAAATATTACTTACCATTGGTGCCAAGCAGTGATAGATTCGTTTTTCTTAAGACACTTATTACAAATTATTTGGTCATCCTTAAAAATGACGACTGCATATTTAATGTTGTATAAATTGAATCACTACCAATATCTGGGAGTGCTTTATTGTTCGTTGCTGAAATCCATCTTGGAAGGTGTTGAAAAATAAATCTTAGATTCTAGATGAATCAAAATTCCAATAGCCATTTTAATTTTTCTAAGTTTGAAGTTTTGACAACTGATATGACATTTCGATACGAGCGCCATCCCGTTAATTGGAGTGGTACTAAATTACCTTCCTCATGTTTTTTCATTTGAGTTACCAGCCCCTGATATTGCCAAAGAAATCATCTGAATCATGTTATACAAAATTTACCTTTACAATCAAATAGCCCTAATATCTCAATATCTTCTAAAATGTATGCAAATAGATGACTTAACCCCACTAACATTCCTCTAATTATCTTTATTTGTAACATATGGCGCGCCCACCAACAAAAGATTTAGAATAATATTTTAGATTCAGTTACTGTGATATTGCTTTGATAATATCTTTATTAGTCTGGTCAAATATAAAATATACTGATTTATTCAGAATAAACTAATTTTCTACTTAAGAAAATTTTCCGTCTTTGTTTATAATACAATTTTAACCAAATTTTAGGAGTTTGAAAGGTTTCACATCCCCCAATCCCATCACTAATAATACCTTTTCAAAGCAGTACTATAGTAATTGAGCCTAAAATATTTTTATTTTAAAAGTTATTAATCTAAATCTTTTTTTGGTGGGCGCATGGTGCACATTGGCTTTTACTTATCCTTCAAATTATATATGCAAAATTTTGGTGTTACTTTTCATTGTCCAAGAACTCCCTTGAATGAAAATTATTAAATGAATGTCTGAAAAACATATTGCATTGCTTATTAATACTAAAATATTATTTAGAATTTCCATTCAATAATTCTGCAATTTTGCATTAAACTAATTACATGTTTTCTTTTTTTGTATCGATACAATCATTTTTCAAAACAATTTGCAAACCAATAAATTTAATGATGACATTTTTTACCTTAGGACACCTCTGAAATAAACATGTGGTTAATAATTAGACTGACTTGATTCTAAAATACACTTATTTGCTAGGTTATTGATCTATATAATTTACCATTTATTTTAAATTTCAGAATTAAGCCTAGGCCTGCAAGAAAATACTTTAGCCAACACAAACGATCCATCAGAAATTCCATCACCCCTGGTACAGTTCTAATTTTGTTGGCAGGCTCTCACAAAGGAAAGAGGGTTGTTTTCCTTAAACAGCTCTATTCTGGCCTTCTTCTTGTAACTGGTATGTATTTTTTGAGACAGCATTATTTAAACCATTGGAAGTCAGTTTTTTAATAATTAGGTACTATATGAGCGATTTCTTAATAATAATAAACATTTTTATTTATATACAGCGTACATAAAAGAACGTAGTCTTTCAAGTCAACCCACAAAAAAAATTACAAATCTATAAAACAAGTCATAAATACAAAATAAAAACAAAAAAGAACAATATAGTTATATAATACTATCGATAAGTTACCATACATGTGTTGCATTGAAAATTAAAATTCAAGACAGTACAAGAACTAATTGCCAAAGTCCATATACATCTATAAGGATGATTAGGAAAGGGGATAATAAAGTAATTTATAGACACAAAAATATCTTTAGTATCAAATTAATATCAGAAGGAGTTCAAAAACTATTTATTATTTTGAAATACAGAATAGTTATCTAAATTGTTGCTAATACTTTTTTTAATTTATCAATTGAATTGTATCATACAAAATTTACAAATAGTAACTTCTTAGGTCCATTTGGAATTAATGCTTGTCCAATAAGACGTATCAGTCAAAGGTATGTTATTGCAACTTCAACCAAAATTGACGTTAGTGGAGTTGAACTTCCTGAAAACTTAAATGATGAGTATTTTGCAAGGAAAAGAGAAAAGAGGGCGAAGAAAGAGGAAGGAGATATTTTCCAATCTAAAAAAGAAGTAAGTAAATTGTTTATTTGTGAAATTAATTTTTCCAATAGAAATTGACAAAATTATTTTCAAGTTACTTAGAGGGCAATTATTTTTTTTACAGTCATTTTTCCTTTTATTACTGATTATCAGTATCAATTTAAATGTTACTAATTTGAAAGTTTAATTTTATTTATTTCATGAGATAAGTGTAACTCTAAAATTGTAAAACATTTTGGCACCATTAATAATCCACTATTATTTCAGGGTTACAAAGTGAGTGAGGATAGGAAAAGTGACCAAAAGAAAGTTGACACACAAGTTTTGGCTGCAATCAAGAAGCATCCTGACCATAAAGTACTTCTAGCCTATTTGTCAGCTATGTGGGGATTAAGATCGTCGCAATACCCTCACAGATTGAAGTTTTAGATAAGAATAAATTCCATTGTTTATTTGTCTTTTTGATGTACAGAATGATGAATAAATTGTGGCTTTATATTGACGTTTTTTTAAGTAAATGTTAATACAATAATTTAATGATTGTTAATTTTGTTTTATTGAGAACTTTCAAATAACTTGTTTGGTTCTTAAATCATACGTAAATGGTGTTCCAATAAGAGTTTCCCAACATTTTTATTAACTAAGAAAAAAAATTAATACTTTATAGCAATAGGTATCTGCAACGTGTGGAGGATGGGTTACCCCCACGGCACTTAGGCCCCATTAGGCCCATTGAGCATCCTCCTGAGATGATAGGCACCTTCTAGCTCATGAGCCAGACTACAGATTTTATGTAGTTGACAACGTCGCCAAGATAGCCATATGAAACACAATATCAAGCAAGACTTAACTCTTGCCAAAATGTTTGATTATCAATAATATGTAGAATCTCTTCTTAATTCTTGAATTGTTTCTGTATTGTTTACATATACTTTACTTTTGAGGTATAGAATCTCTTTTTAATTCTTGAATTGTTTCTGTATTGTTTACATATACTTTACTTTTGAGGTAACCCCACAAAAAATTTTTAGCTGCGTTAGATCACAAGATCTAGGTGGTCAATTAACATCTCCATTTCTTAAAAAAAGTCTGCCTTGAATCTCGTTGCAATAAGTTAATTGTTTCTCTTGGTGTGTGAGATGTTGCACCATCTTGTTGGGTCTAAATAGTAGAGGGTTTTGAGCATGACCGGACTGGTCGAAAATGGATCGTGTTTTAATACAGATGTATATATTAGCCAACAGGTGCCTTAAAATATCAAGACGATTGAAACTTAATTAAATTACCCACGGACATGACACGGCAAAAAAAATACTACTAAAAATGTAAAAACCTTTTATCAACGTTCTTTAATGCTGCGAAAATCTTAAACCTTTTCAGACATGAATTTTTAAAAACCAATATATACCGCAAGGCATTACAGGGTGGAAAAGAACTTTTCGGCGCAATCCAAAAACACGTCAAGGGAGCACCTTTTGACGCAAAAAGCATAGTAAAACCTTCAACACATTCAGCAGGGATGTCATTCTACAATTTTTTTCAAAGAAGAATGGGCTCAATGATACCTATTTAAAAGAGTTGTCATTCCCTATACAACGCTGCTGAGTTTTTGAATATCGAGCTACTTGTTTAGAAAATTATGGAGCCTAGGAAGTTAAACAATAATATGTGACGGAAAATGAAAAAAGCGGTTCAATGCTTATCGTATTAGTCAAGTAAATGCTGGAAGTGTTGCCCACCAACTTGCATACAGTGATTTACGGTGTCACTTCGTGACATACGTTAATGATTCTTCTTCGCAACTCTTCTAATGTGCCAGGTGTAGTTTTGTAAACTACGCTTTTTATGTGTCCCCACAAGAAAAAATCTAAAGTAATATTAAAAAATACGGAAATGGTTGCAATTATTCGGAAGCTTCTCGGAAAAAAGTAGAATTGCGGTGCCCATCCTAACTCAGTGCTGGATCATCAGAAATAAAAAAATCACAAGTTCTTTCGTCAGCTAATTGTTTTCCCAAGGTAACGCTTGGAGGGTTTTCCGAAATTTCATTTATTCCATTTTTGAAAAAACGCGTTTCTTGCGAAAACAATAGGCTAATTTGTTATAAAATAAAAAAATATTAACAAATTTGAAAAAAACTACAGCGTTACCTCGTAAATTATGTACAATAATAGTCTTCAAAGAGATAGATGCAGTAATTTTGAAGTTATGACTTTGGAAACGTGAGTTGTGGGAAAAACGCTTTAAAGTTTTGAACACTAAAAGATTTGGAATAAAACGAGTTTTATCGGCTTATCTCACACTGAATCCTCGATTCCAGGTCCATCCTCATTCATGAGCGCTTGATCCACTACTGATTCCCATGTCTTGCATGGAGGTTAGTAAAGCAAAATAACCTACCAGGCCAATGCTCACACTGAATTATATACAGTTCAGGTATAAAGATAGGAAGTAAGGTTAGAAAGCGAAACAGCTGCCAGGTAACAAAAGCGCGTTCGGCCCGTGCAGGTGTTTTCTGATACACCGAGTCATGTATGAGGCGCGGTTCCTCAAACGGCTGTATCTTCGTTAGTTTTTCTCCGATTCGTCTCAAATTTTCACACAATATTCTTGAAAGGTTCTCCATTTACAAAATCAAATATAAAAAAGTTTAAAAACTTTATCATTTCACCCCTTAAGTCGAGTGACCGAGGTGGCCATTCAGTTGCGCCCTTTCGTCCTATCCATCGTCCTGGAAATGTGTCATTTAATTGAGCACATTTAGCGAGTAATGCGGAAGAGCTCCGTCTTGTTGGAAAATCAGTTCCTGCTCATTGTATGCGGGGTCGTTCTCTATGATTTTGTAGTAAATCCAAGTACATATCGCCTGTTAAATTTTCAGGAAGGAAAAAAGGACCTACAATGGAATTTAAAAAAAAACCTTCATATAATTTATTAATTCCATTTATTAAAGAAAATATTGCATTCTTATTAAATTCAAAATCCTTCATTTAACGAAAAATCTCCCAGACGAATAAATCTTATTTACAACTAATAAATAATATCTATAACCCTGTCTGTAAGAGATCCAATTTTCTTGTACGTGTCTGGGAACCTAACCCGAAACCACCATACAACATAAATTTTGTCACGAAGTAATTATCATTGAAACACTTAAGTCAAGTTTGAATGGTAACGTTGGTTTCGACACAAAATTTTCAAGGCAAGTAATAAATCGACCACCCCTTTTCTATCCACCCAAATTCGTTCTCATAAAAAAAGTTACGACCAGTTGACGTCACAAAAAGTCATTAAATCGAGTATAAAGAGCTGATCTCGAGGGACTCGGATGCATATTCATTAAGAAATCAAATTCAGTTCAGTTGATTTCAAACACCAGCATTCATTACTTTCAAATCTAGTATAACTCAAGTTCAGTACCTTTCCCAAACCCACGTAGTTCATATCCTATCGACGTTATATATCCCGACCACCTGTCTGCCGCTACGTCTCGATATCATCTCTTTTATCCGACGCACTACGTCTCGATGTCCTATATTCCATTCGACGCTCTACTTCCCTATCTTTCTACGTCACGACGCTCTGCGTCCCGTCCCCATCTCTACATTCCGACGCTCAACGTCCCGATGCTCTACGTCTCGATGTCCCTTCGATATTTCCAAATCAACAACACTTCCACGTATCAACAACAATGAAAAACGTCAGAAATAGATGGTGAGTCAATAATTAAAAAGAAGTTTATTATATTATTATTATAGAAATATATTGTTCATTAACGTCACATTTGGGCCGCTGGATGGACATATCCCAGTATGCAATTGCCGTTTTATTATACCAGCCTAAAACTATTTAAGAATTTAGTCTACCGAAGTGCCGATACACCCTCCCTATATAATAGCTACTATATTACCCGCACAGCTGATTTCATAAATTCCTTTTTTTACACCCGTATTATAATAATGCACTTATATGCCCATAATCCGTTTCATAATGATACCCATTGATACAGATTTTTCATAACGATACAGATATTTAATCAATAGAAACCCATAATTTTTCAATCAAGCATGCTGTGCATTTTACGTTTGTCCTAGATCCCTATGTAATTGTTTTAGTTTTCAAAATCAGTACGTATTAAATTTTCGTAGATAGCTAAACTTCGATAATTATATTATCAATATGTCTGATATCAGCAATATAGAAGACTTACCATTGACTCCTCCACACATATCGGAGAAAACAGAAAATGCAGTACAAAATATTTTGCTCCAAAAATCTATGGTAATACCAATACCCGAGATAATACCATTAATTACAATTTTGTAGAATTTTTTTATAGGAATACGAGTAATTACTGTTATTGTATTCAATACAAATATAAATATAATATTTACAGTTCTTGATTATTTATTGTAGAAAAAATAGCGTATGCAACTCTCATGTAATGGTTATTACATGATCGTTGCATAATATACTATTAACCAACAGAATTTTTTCTTTTTCTGTTAAATTTTCTGTCGCATTGCAAGTGACTATTTGCAATATCTATTGCCGTCTACCAAGAAGATATTTCTGACCTTTATATATTTTAAATACCATATAATACAGAAGCCAGTTCGATAAGCGCCACTTCTGGTTCTTCAGAATTATCGGCTGCCATTTTGTCATCTAAAGTGAACAAAATGAATATTACATATTTATTCCTAAACAAAACAAACCAAGAATACTCTAACGTTTGTTTAATTAATTTATAGTTTATTTATTTAAAACACTTTATTTATAATTTACTTATAACGTAGGTATTCCGAATCAATTAAAATATATACGATACGGCTATAAATAAAGTCTGACTTATCTGTCAAAAGAAAAGGTTTATTGCAGTAAAAACTATAAAAACATGATTAAATCCAAAAAAAATATTTTATTAGGCCGATTGGGCCGATCAGATGTATTAAAATTTTCATTTTAACTACAAATAAGCATTGAAGGATGATGTATAAATAAAATATCTCTACCTCTTGAGCCTGTACTAAAAGTTCTGCAAATTAAATTACTTCACTCCTTTCTTCTCTAGACTATATTTTTACATTTTTTGGTGTTTTTTTAAATAAATCAAGTAGGTATTCTTATTGGAAACACATAAAGTGATTAGTTTTCGAGATATTCAGACTCACAGGTGGATTTTCTTAATTTTTATTATTTTATAATTTTTTTATAAATTTCCAATAAGAGTAAATGATTTATCTAAAAAAAATCAAAAAATTTAAAAGTATAGTCCAAATAAGTTTTTGGACAGTGGCGTAAAATTTAGAGCGGATAAAGGTGTTACTTATCTATGCTGTACGCCACTGGAAAAGTTAATATAATTGATTGTTTTGCTGATAGGTGTATCTTATGACACCAAAAATGTTTATAGGATTTAGTAAAATTATACTGAGAAATAAAAGTAATATTTTACCTGTAAACATGTTTCGTTTAATCGTCTTATGTTTAATCAGAGAATATTCAATTGTTCTGTATCCCATTATTAATGAGAGTATATAGAATACCTGTACATTTAAACCCTTTTTCACTTTTCACCACACTATAATTTTAAATTCGGAAAGCAAAACAGGTGTTTATCTATTTTGAATGTAGAATCTAAATACCAATTTTCACGTCTTTATGGACGTAAATTTCTAAAAATTTTCAGAGAAGTCCTTCTTAAATAAGCACTTACCCTATAAACATTTTTTCTATACAAACTTTATGAATGAGTTGAAAGTGTTGGTAGGTATAAACTATATACGTCTATATAATCAATTAAAATTAAAAAATGATTTAATAAACAAAATTATTGTAATGCAAAAAATAAATATATTGAACGTTTTATAAATATCGATTTATAATTGATCTGAATAACAGACCTCATTGGAATAGATTCAATTTTGATTGATATAATTGACACAAATTAGTTATTGAGACTTATTGATTAATTTTGTATATGTGCTTTAACCGAAAGTGTAAACTAGAGTGGTGTCAATGTTCCAACAATTTATTTTTTTTAACTACATTTAATTCTTATTTGGTAATTCAACAATCATATTAATTTAACATTGTCTATAAATAATAAATAAAATTGTTTACATAGCAATGTAGCCACATAGTGAAATCATACACCAAAAGAAATCATATATAGAGAAGAAATTAAAATCTTTATATTTAGAAAAAAAACTTAAGTACTCCCGATATTTTCTCAAAAAAGTATTGTTCTATATAGCATTCACTGTTTATGGCTTGTACACGTCAACACTAATATACGAAACACGTAACATAAAGCATGACCAGTGCATGGCTGAGACATCAATATAAAATTAAATCAAATACTTTTCGAAATGGTTTTTTTTGTGGTATACATAGGTCACTATTCTTGAGGATTGGATTAATACAAATTTAAAGAGAAATCGGTTAAAAGTTTCCTTTTTTTGAAACCTATCCAAAAAAATAATACAAGATAACAAAATTTCTAAATGCTCAATTTAAAAAATCAGTTATTCTCTCCACTGAAACAGTCTTCAGCGTCCGAATTCTCTGCCAAATTAATAATAATGAAAAGAAGCTTAATATATTGTCAAGTTAAGCTTGTTTTCAATAAAAAATTTCACGATTTACGTGTTCTTTAATAATTAGGGACTAGCTATGTACCAAGGGGTTAGACATCAATATGGGTATAAATAGTGTGAGCACTAAATTGCTATAACTTGACTTCGTAGCCCTTAACTGTATAAGGGTTCTACTTTTGATATAATACCTAACACGTCTCTGTAAAAGGGCTGAAGGAAATACAGTGGTCTCAAAACAAATATAGTAGATATATATCTAACATAAGTACACAAAATATGTCACAGCTCGACACACACAAATATGGGCTCAATGTAGGTACACAAAATGTAAACTTACCAACTCCGATAAAATTTGGGGCATATGTCACAACTCTTGCCTGACTATTCAAAATACAAAAAAAAACTTTTAATTTAAAATATGGAGATCCTGATCCTCCGGTCGGAGTCTCAGTGATCTGGAGCTGCTACTGGGAATCGCCTACAAGGGGGCCTCCTATGGGGAGGATCCTTCCCTGTGGAAAAAGCCCTGCGCGTCACTTCGACATTATCTTTATAATTTCTTTATAGTTTATTGTTATGAAACTAATGTTTAATAATTATTAAATAACCAACCTTGCACATGATTGCAATTTAAAACAAATTGTTGACATAATTAAACAAAGTTTTATGTACAGGATGTTATTTAAATAATTAATTAAAATTAGGAAAAATATGAATTTATACGAATAAGCCTGACAATATCATAGGGTGACCATATTTATTTTTTTTAGCTCTCCAAAGTCTTATTTGTTACATTTTAGATATTTGCTAGATAGTAATGAATGACGTTTTGCTAGACAAATACAGCGTATATAATGCTTGAGAAAAATACGGTATTTGATGTAGGTTTGCTGAACAAGATCAAATGCTGAACAGACTTTGAAACTGCTGTACAATACAGCGAAATGATGTATGTATATGGTCAACCTATCATATTTCATTTTCAACTCACAGCGAAATATTTAATAGCTATTTATGAAACCAGTTACAAAATGCCTTATTTTATGTAACTAGTGAATTTGCAATACGAGCAGAATTTTGACTAGATTATTTAAAAAATTGTGAAAGATTACTGACATCAAGGCAACCACTTACTACTACTTTCTTGTATTGTTAGTTGCATATGATTAACTTCATTCTTTTATTGAACAATAGAAAATCATATTTATTCTCAACGACTTATTGTAGTGTGTTTAAATTGATTATTAAGGTTATTTAGATTTCAAGAAAGTGGGTTATTTTGTCGCGTTTTAATTATTTTGTGCTGATTTAGAATGGAAAATAAGTACCAAAACAACATTATTACTAGGTTGTAAGTTTAACAAAATTCTATTTTTATAAGTCAACCTGCCCTTCTTTGATAAACTTTCAATAATAATGTCTATTATTGATTTTAAAAGCAAAAAAGGTTAATTTTTATTTGTTTTCCCTTCGCAACTAGTGACATAATGAATTTTTCGAAACCAGTTTCACAATAAATATGTTCAACATTATGCAACTGGTTGCGTAAAGTAGATCATTTTGACACTTGTTGCGATTACAAAAAATATTTCATTCAGATAAACTTTTTAAATAGGGTTTGCATTAACTATTCATTCACCCTATTATAGATTATAATTTACATAATTGAAAAGTTTGTTTAACCACCTTTACAATGACGTATGACAATAATTAAGTAGCAGGGTAGTTATGTATTTAATTTTTTTGTTCAGGTAGGTGGCGGGTAGAGGGTTGAGTTCTATAATTTGTCATTTAAGTTCCCACTTCGTATCCCAAAAACAATGGTTTTAAACTTTTTCCTTAGATAAATTTATCTAAGGCTTTTTCTGATGTCATTTTAAGTTCATGAGATATTGTCATTTGTAAGTTTTACCCCATGCAGACATTTGGTAACATCAATATTATTAGAAAAACTACCCTCAAACATTTGTTATACAACAAAAACAACTAAATCACTTCCTATGCCGCATAATTTTTCACAAAGTAGGCGTTTCTACCACCATCTGTTAAAATCATCGAAATTGACTAATTGCCCCAGCATGCGTTCACAACACACTTGTTGCTCATTCTTTTTAGCCTGGTGGCTTAGATTTATTTACACTGATTCATTTTAAATAAGATCGCCACCCTATTTAATTTAATTTTCTGTAATAAAGTTGTTTATGTAATAGGAATTTCCCAATTATATAGGCTCATTTTGATAAAATAATGAACTAAACCGGGGAACCGAGCGTCTTCGACGCTTCAAATTTTGAGAAGATTTCAAAAATTACACAAGGCGCGTACCGCGTGTATCATTTGTATAGTAAATTTTTGCAAATTAAAAGTTTAAGAAGTTTTAAAAAATGTATATAATTATATAATGTCAATAAATATATCATTATATTTTTATCTAAATAGTATTCTGGAAATTCTTCTTGGCTGGGTTCATCTATTTGGCATTCCAACGACCTGTCAAACAATAGGCGCCAGTGGGAAGTTCTTGTATATCTAAGGGGCTATCGACATAGTCTTGCATCTTGGACGCTATTTTTATGCGTAATAGTAATTGCCAAGACTGCCAATTTATGAAGAAATGTATAAGCGGGTTTTTTTAAATATTATTTTTATTGTGTTTGATATAAAATATTTAAATGTAATTCATTATTCATGATTTTACGTATAGTAGATAGAATACATCGTATGTCGCAACTCTTAGATATACCAAACCTTCCCACTGGCAATTCATTTATTTGGAATGCCTAATTGAAAAGTGTGTTGATTATAGTCTTCATAGTGTTGATAAACAACGGTAATTTGACAGACAGACATTGGCATTTTAATATAGTAGGCCGAACAGATTTAGATAAAAAGCTTTCAGTGTTTATAATATAACTTTCTAAAACACTGAAAGTTTTTTTAACTAAATGTGCACTGAGATCTATATTTTGTCATTGTGAACCCCAATATTTTGGTCACAAGTCGCCACTGATTGGACGTCCATGACCATGACACCAGTGGCGGTTTGCCCGTAAGGGCTCTTGGGCACGTACCCTAGTATAATATAAACCAAAAAAAAAAACAAATAACTTACATATTTTATATTTTCCTCAATGCCTATTATTATTTTATCTAATATTCAGCGCAAACCGCGTTGGCACGACACTGGACGACCGGGCGTTGAGCGACATTCCGAGAATTCCGAAATTAAGTGGAAGATAGGCACAGTAAATGTGTGCCTCTGTTGTTTTCTCTCTCATTATGATGCGAAAAACAAGAACAACGACAATATCGCTTAGCAAGAGATGAACACATGCGATGGATTATACGTCACAAGCAGGGCGCTGTCCCACATACTTTGATTTTCTCTTACGCGCTGTCCTCATTCTGAAGTGCTGTACCCATGGGCATGGCACAGATTACCTAGACCAGATACGAATGTACGCAGCGGCATCTTTACCGGCCATGCCGGTTTCGGCTAAAGGTGCGCGTTTGTTGGACCATGATAATAATTTATTTATTGTGATTACGAAAAAATGTTAGTTGGACCATTGGAATAGTTAAGAAATAAAACTACAAAGAAAAATAACTTTTTTATAAAGCAGTCAAAAATATGATGAAAAAAAAATCAATAATAATTATAAATGGGATAAAATTTTAATTTTTCTTTTGGTTTTGTCTGACATTTTCGAGGATTTCAAATCTCTGTTTGCATATTTGAGTATAAAAAATTTTGAGTCTTATAAATAATTTAATGGTGTACATTTTCGCAAATTGTTGGCAAGGATGACCAAATTCTATTTTGCTCATCTCAAAAAGGTATGCGTTGGAAATTCTAGGCTTAGTTGACAAACTATCAAATAGAGATATAAATATTTTTTCTAATTTGAAAATATAAAAGAGACATTTTTCGCTGGGAGATTTTAAATTGCCAAACACCTTTTCTTCAGAGTAGTATGCTTTAAAATGCGTTAACAAGTTAGAATTGTTAAGTAAATTGCATTCTTCTGAGAAATTTACGTAAATTTAGCAAGAGTTGATATGTAATGATTTTTTGATTAAATAGCTACATACATAGTTAAATGCATTTTGAGTGGTCACATTTAGCTCCCGTAGTCACATTCTGAAATCGTTATTGCCCCAACTGATTGTTTTGAAATATATTTAATTTTCATTAAGCGGTGAACTTGTTTTCCTAAGGGAAAAACGAATACCGTGATTCCTTTCCAGTGTGTGCCCCACTGCCACTAGTGCCCACGAGCCGCCAATGCATGACACATCAAGAATTCTACAATTGGGATGCTTATATGTAGAAGGAATTCCCATAAAATTCTTGAGAAAATGGTAGTGTCCGACCGAGGTCAGTTTTTGGCCGAAGCCGATTGTTCGGCTCTTGTCGTAACCTTCGGCTGTAGCCAAAGCCGAAGGTTTATTATTAAGACTTAAAATTTTCAAAACATTACTTAACTAAACTAAAAAGTATTATATACCAATGTAAATTGTGTTTTATATATTGTTGGCAATCTGTAATTATATATACAGGGTGTCCCGAAATTAGACGGTCATATTTTAACAGCGTAATCTACATCATAAAATAGGAGTAAAAGTTCATTTAAACATAGGTCCGAAAACGTTTCGTTTTTGAGATACAGGGTGTTACAAGTGAAGTCCTAAAGGCACATTTTTTTAATATTTTCTAAAACTTCTTTAGTTATCGGTTTTCCAAAATTAAAAAAAAAATAAAATTTCTGATTTCACAGGCCTACTAGTTATTAACATCAATTTATCATGAAATTTTCAAATGCTCGTTACCTCGTGATGCGGGCGGCGTCATTCGTAAATCGTAATATTTATTTCTTATAGTTTTGGCGACTGGCCGGCTGGACACAGACCTTCGGCTTCGGCAAAAAACCTTCGGCTGATTTTGGCCGAAGCCGAATGTGCTTTTTTTGGCCGAAGGTGGCCGAAGCCTTAGCCGAAGCTTCGGTCGGACTTTAGAAAGTGGTATAAAAATGTAATAAATTGTTTGTTTTGGCGAGTAAAAGTTTAGTACAATTATATTTTTAGTCAAAACACAACCAAATTCAATACTTAGTAAACATAAAATAATAATTAACAGCTTCATACACTATGATACATCAAGTTTTACTGATATTAGATATATAATTATTATGTTTATTGAAGATTTTACTGCAACCATCTTTGGATTCTTTTCATTATTAAAAAAAAAAACAGAATTTAATATTTGAATAATAAAAATGAACTAGTTTCCCACTTTTTCTAATATAAAAATAGGTTCAATTTGTAAAAAAAATCTTTCATTTGAATAATTATCCTAATAACACAAAAACATCTGGATTTGAATTTAGGGTGCCGCGGTGGGATTCTTTAGTCAAACACAAATGAGTTTAAAGAACATTCTCCCGATTAACTTATTAATAAAGTCCTATAAGCACCGACAGCGTGTCTCTAATAAAAAGACTAATCTAAGACACCAGACTAAATCTGTTGACTGTGACTCTCATCATAACTGGGAATCTGTGAAATAAGTCCGCCTCTTTTTCATTTCTTCATGCTCCATTCCGAATATTTTTATTTAAACATCGCTGTTATCGTTCGCCGAGAACGTTGTATGGTGTCTTTTGTTCCAATTAAGGCAATTAGCGTTAATTAATTAATTAATTAAGAGCCGTTGACCGGGGTGCCAGTATGGATTTTTTGCAGTTTTCTGGAACGATGAGCGAGTCTAGATTTAACGGTAGTGCGCGTAAAAGAAGAAAATCGTGCAATTTTGACGGGGATTTTATAATACCCGTTCGGCAGAGGAGTCAAGCGAATGCACGAGAACGAGATAGAACCCACAGGTATTTTAAGTTATTTAATTTAAAAGTACACTTTTTGAAAAAAAAAATATAATAATTTTGAATTTGAATCCAACTCTGTTCTTTATTACTATATTTACATTAGATAGGTCAGTAAGTAGAGACATATAAATCGAAAAATTTAACATTTATTCTAATATTTTTTTAAATTTCGTGATGGGATAAAGTAACGAATTAATCGAAACTTGGCGATTTTAAAACTCGATACAGGGTCGGCAACATGGTCAAAAATGGCAAAAAACGAAATTATAATAAAATGCTGGACGGTCAAAAATGTATAGCTGGAAATTTGATCATTTTTATTTTAATATTTAAAATCTAAAGTTGAATTTGTAGCCACTTATGACTCCGGCAAAGTAATTAATTGGCGTGGCTCCCATAGCCCACCCCCTGGAGCCGCCCTTGGCACTACCACTCTTTAGAGTAGCCATACTCAACCTGCGGCCCTCCAAGTTTGTCTGTTTTAGGCGGTCGATAGCTGAGTACCTTTTTTTGTAGACATGCTTTATAAATTTATAGGCTCAGGCCTCTCTTGGTGGTCCTCGTACACTGTACATGTACGATTTTTGAACTGGCCCTTTGAAAATCTGAGTTATGCAGGCCTGCATTAAGCGACAAATAACTTAAATAACATGAGGACCTTTTTTTATAGAAAATATTTAAATCGGATGCCTATTGTCATCCACTGTCCTTTATTTACATCTCAAAAAAGTGGCAACTCTAGTTATCACCCAAAAATATTGCGGCCCGTGTAGTATAACAACAGATTTATGTGGCCCGAAATAAAAAAATGTTGAGTACAGCTGCTTTAGAGAATTATTGCACAGAAGAATTACTTAGTTATTGCCACTCGTCACTTTTAGAATACGGTAACCCTATTCCTTACGGTATTCAGCCTAAGGTCCAAACAAAAATGAGTGTTATCGCAAATGTCATTCTATACAGTAACGTGATGATGATCTGAATCTATTTAGACTTTTAGTTTAAGCAGTTTAAAGTACATTTGAATTTAAGAGTATTTTGTGAAAGTGACATAAGTTGAAAACTTAAGTAATAATCGAATATCTTATTAAAATTATAGTTCTTCTTGCAATAATAAAATATTTAGATGGTTTCTCACGAGAGAAAAATATTTCTTCTACACCCACATGGATATTAGCTTATCCGCGCACAGATTACAAAACGAAAAAGTTTATGCTATTGCCTTCAACTGAACGAATATATTTCATATCCATTCTAGGTAGTGAGAACACTGCAAAACAAATGAATTCCACCAATCACCGTTCATATTTTAATCAACCGACTGCTATTATTTTTAAAATTTTAAATAGTGACAATTCTGTCAAACTAGTTATAGTACTTATATTTTTTAGTTATTGGGATTAAACATACATTAAAATGGGTTATTCTTGTGTAGAATCGAATAATAGCATTTCTGTTTTTATTTCGTCTATAATTATAAATAATTTGTTAATTTAAATAAAACTATATAAAGTCAATTTAATTACGAGTATTAAAGCAACAAAAATAATAGAATAGATCGCCCCCTTAGTGCAACAACTAGATAACTCGAAATTTATGCATTTTGAGTTATCCAGTTTAATCTGTCCTATTTTTCATGCTCTTTTCAATGCAACAACTGTATATCATGTACGAGCAACCAAACCTATATTTTTGAAGAGTGACTAAAATCAGATAACTCCCAATATATACATTTTATAACTAGAGATCTTGAGATATCTAGTTTTAGTACTGGTATTATTGAGTTATCTGCCGGCACTTTCTTGGTTGCTATGAGATATCTAGTTGTGTACTTGAAACAACAGGTTTGTTTCTGTGCTGCTAAATTGTTTTTACGGTGTCTTTTTAACAGCCATAACTTGGTTAGTGGACAGAAAATACGCTGGTTGAACTTTTCAAAATCGACGTCATTTATTATTAATTTTATAGTAGATTTTGATGGGGAGTTTAGACGTCTAAATTTTAAACGTAAAACACGTATGTTGTCTTCAAATAATACCTAAGAGCTTTTGTATCAAATTTCAACTACCACTTAAAAAAATATGGTAACCCTATGTTTTTGTTCAAAATGAATCCTCCGGCCCTCCCTAGCGAGTATAAAGCATTTTTGAACGTCTTCCATTCCAAGGAGACCAACGCAAACGGCCTTAAACATGGAAGATTTCCAAATCGACATCACTGATATTGACACTTAAGTTGTGTCAAGGGTGGAATCTTTTGGGTTTTATTTAAACTAATCTTGTTAATTTTTTATTCAAAATAAAGTTGTATTTATTAGGTGATTTGCATTTAATTGTTAGTGGTTATAAATAGATAACTTTAATCTTTTTTCAGAAACAACTAGATATCTCCAGTTTTTGATTAAATTCTGCAAAGTTATAAAACCTAATTGTTTCCAAAATAAACAAATCATAATTTGATATGCAATATATCTGTATAGATATTAAATATTTTTGATTACCGTAAAATGGGGTGAATCGGATCACCGGGGTGAATAGGGTCGAAAGTGACTTGATTATTTAAAAAAATTACTGTCTAGGCTTATTTAGAAATTAAGGCGGTTTATGGTCACAGACTTAGTTATAGATCAAATAGATACCTTTCATGAATATTTGAACACATCTGACAACAGCGCATCACGTGTGCCATAACCAAACATACAGAAGTGACCGTTTTTTTGAAGCCGAAATAAGTTGAACGCTGCTGAAGGCAAGACTGCACGAAAAATGTAAGTAATTCTTTTTTGTGATTTGTTAGGCATCTGGTTAGTCCTATCTAAAAGGAAAATTTCAAACTGTTTACAGTTTTTTTTTAATCCTAGATCTGATAACCACCTGTTGCCGAAGGTTGTGGGGTGAATCGGATCGCCGAATGCCCGCCAAAAACAGCGATGCCACGAGTTTACAAACGTAATCCCCGTTCTAAACATTACGAAAAATATGACTCTAACCACTCTAACTCTGGAGCCTTTTTAAAATCTCAAAGATTGGCTTCAAGGATTGGCTTCTCGTGAGTTTTCCTACAGAAACAAGGAAGGCCAGTTCATCCTCTTCTGGTTTACGTTTTTATTTATGCCAAGTTGTACGGAAGACTGAAACAGAATTTTACGGAAATTTTCTTCGCGAAAAACACACGAGGGATTTTTTGGGAAACGTTTTTCAATTTCCTGATAAAGAAGAAATTTCAGAGTTTCCATTCGATCAAGTTGTGGGAAAAGTGGAGCCACCCGTAAAATATTTGCGGGGATATTTTAAATTTTCCGTAAACTTTCTCGAGTTTTAAAGCGTTTTTTATTTTTTCCTATTTTTACGATTTTTGAAGTTGGTTATTTTTATATATTTTTTTTTGATACTTATATACGTTTATACCAAAGAAAAGTACTTTTTTTTTTATTATTTTGACAAAGAATTGTTTGTTTTGTTTTTTTAATTAAGTTCCTGTTAGTTTTAGGTTTTTTAAGAATTAAAAAGTTTATTTTCTGATTTAATTTCTATTTGCCTCACGTAGGGTATTTAGTCCTTTAGTTAATAAAATATATTTTTTAAAACAATAAATATTGATTCTATTCACCCCAATAGTCCGGCAAAAGCGATCAGAGTAAAAATAATATGACCGATTCTTTTCACCCCAGGTATGGGGTGAATAGGATCAGGGAACAAAAAAAAATATATCATCTAAGAGAATCAACCTGTATAAAGTTTGGCATAGTAAGATGATAGTACTAGTCTTAACTCATATTTATACGCAATCGGATAATTTTTAGCACTAAACCCTAGAGATTTATAGCTTCTCAAAATTGATCCGATTCACCCCATTCTACGGTACTTAACAGGTGTATTTTTTTGCGTTTTGAATCTTTAAAGTGGATTTTCTCAAAACTATAAATTTCAAGTTATCTAGTTGTTGCACTAAGGGGACGAGATAGTCCTGTAGTTAGTGTTCTTGCCTTTCACAGGGAAGACTGGAGTTCGTTTCTCGGATAGGGAAAAATGAAACAAACTTTTTTCGTTTATTTTATTTTAAAAATTATTAAAAGTCATAAATTATTTTAAAAATAGTTATTTTGTCTTAATAACCTAAAATATTTTTTATTTTTAAATTTTCGTTAGTGGGTCGTAGAAAAAATATACTGTACATCTCGAGTCGTGCTCAAATTTCGTCTTCGTGCGATATGGCCATCATATCCACTCTTGTTGTACAAACTACTATTTCTTCTTGTTTACATTAATTTTTATTACTCATCGATTAAGATCTTTTAAACAGTCAACACTTCTCTCACCAGTACTAAATTATTTTTTAAAATTTTAAACTTGTTTTATTATTCAAATTCACACTTTTAAAATTTCATTACCCGCTTGAAAATCAAAAACACCTCAGAATAATTATTCTATTTGATGCGAGAAACACATTCCATCTTCCCATGATCCGAATGACATTTGCGGAATAGTCCGAATAGCCCCGTTCATATACGAGTAAGTGACCGCATTCCAATTATTATAAGGTTTCCGTATTTTCCAAAAATAAGGAAATACCTACCGTATTCTTGTTTAGCACTATTTCTTACTAAAATATTAATGCGCATGTGTAGCTGTCAAAATAAGGATACCTTATAGGTCTTTTCCTTTGCATCGAAAGTGTAGCACTGGGCTACACCAATTCTGAAAATATCGTTCCATATATACAAATTGTATGGATGGAACGATATTTTCAGTAGTGACGTAGCTCAGTGCTACACTTTCGATGCAAAGGAAAAGACCTTATTTGATCAAGACTTTGCCGATAACTCTCTAATGATGTTAACGTTTTCAATTTATTGGCTTCCTCTATAACCTAATTTAAATATTAAATCCATTAGATTTTTTAATGGAATCAAAACTTTAGTTTATCAAACTCCTGGCTCATTACGAATTTTTATAGTGCGATCAAATACAAATCTCTTTATATTTGTTTTTAATTAAATTTTCTTTGATCTATTTCTTCTGTTTCAGTGTAAATATAGCCTTTACAACATTAAGAACACTTATACCAACAGAACCAAAAGATAGGAAACTTAGTAAGATCGAAACACTTCGATTGGCTTCAAGTTATATTTCACACTTGGGGACCCAACTAATGGCAGGTAAATATAAAATTAATGAATTTTTAGTATGAGGAACGAAAACTCGAAGTCAGACGATTATTAATTGATGGGACGACTAATTTCAGACATTATGGGGTCTATTCTGTAACAATTCCTTTATATTTAACGACCTTTAAAAATATTTTCTCCTTTACTTCTGTCATTATTTAAACGGATCTTTAAAATACATTAGAAGACTATCTTAAAGAAATCTGGTTAAATAATGATAGAAGTAAATTAACGAATACGAAACTATTTTTAAAGGCCACCAATATTTTTAAAGGCCGTTAAATATAAAGGAATTGTTACAGAATAGACCCCATTATCGGCTATCAGCATGCCTAAAAAGTGGGGATTTTACAATATCATATTTTACAATAAAAGATTATTACTTTTTATGAATTTTACTTAAAATTCATAGCCTGATGATGGCCCATTCTGATCATAACTTCTCGATCCATCAATTAAAATCTTTATTTAATAAAACTATGTGATAAATGACTTCCGAGTTTTCTTTCCTCTTATTGAATTTGCTAAAGAAGAGAATGAATTACCTACTCATGCAACTTATTAAATTATATTTTTAATGTTTCAAATTCAAATTGTTTATATACACAATGTTGCGAATTACAAGTCCTATGAATTAAGGTCGAATAAAAAAGAAATAAATATGGAAATAAGTTGTTAAATATCTTTGAGATAGCAGCCACATATTTGCTTTCAAATTTTAATAATCATTTTTTTTTTTTTCAGGGCCTATAGAACAACCATGTTTAAGGTTTTTAAAAGATGGTACAAATACTAGTAGACACCAAGTATGCACTTTTTGTATAGCACATAAAAAAACCAATGTAAGTAAAATTAAGATTGAATATTATCATACGTCGGTGTCAATAGAATGTTTATTGAGTACTGTTAAGAGTTTTTAACACTCACTAATATGTTACGTCAAATACTGATACTGATACTCATTGAGATAGAATAAAGAAGAGATTTCAAAGGAAGAGATGGTATGACGATGTTAAAAGTGTCCACACCTTTGCATTATACTTTTACGTCATTTGTCAAACTCGAGGTAGTAGAGTTATGATGAAAATAAATACCATTTTTTTTAAGTGATAGAAAAGTATTTTTATCCCGTCAATCTACAAATATAAAATTATTAAGTTCAAATAAATGAAACTACGAATCTAAGTCGCCATTTTGATTACACTGTTCCGTCAGTCAAGCATCGCTAAGTGCGTCCATCTGTCATATCGCAAAATAGTGTTTATGTCGTCTATACTTAATTCTATCTCGATGGACAGACTAAATTTATTTTAGTCCCTTCTCCTATTTCTGCATTATCAATTTTAACTATCAATATAGGAAAAAATCGTTCTATTAACAGTATGGCGAAACATAAACTTAATATCTACATGCCTTACAAAATCAAGGAAAATTAGAAAAAAGAAGGATACAGTCTCCACAGTATAATTTGTCTGAAGTGGGGATGAGCGGTAATGGCGATTTTCAATTGCCAGCGCCTACTGTAACTGTGTACAAATTTTACCCTACCATAGACAAATTAGGCTACGGTGACTGTATGTTTTTTAATATACATAATTAAATTCAAAAGTGATTTATAATTTTTTGACTTCAAATTAAAATGGTTATTTCCGTTACAAAAAAGAATGAAGTTAAGTACATTAAGTCAAATACACTCTACCTAAAATTTTTGACGTAACAATTCTTCTTTTAAACACTTTTAATTATTTTCAGAGCGTCCTTTCGGAAACGACGCCCTCAAATTCACCATTAAATTTACTATTTTCTACAATAGTCAAAAAGGGCAATGTTTGCACATTAACGTCAGTGTCTAAAAAGTGACATTTTATTTTTTTGCTTAACCATGACACCCTGTTCAAAATATTTTGCGCATTAGAGTGCAAAATATTTTGCACATCACACACCTATTATCGTTTCTTTTATAATTTTTAATATATACACAAGAATTAAAGAAACATGTTTTTTATCAAGCATATCGGTTTCCATATAGTTACACCTAAGATAGATCTGCTAGGGTCCAATTATAATTAGAATTACAGTTACGTCATCATTTAGCAAAGTAATTAATTGGTTATCGCCGCCTACTTGGGGTTTAGTGGAGTTTTTAATATTATAGGAATATGGGAATAGTAATTTACGTTACAAGACCGGAAAGTAGTGTATTGCAGGTCGAGACAGGCAGATTCCAGGTCGAGCCGTACGCGAGACCTGAAAGCTTGGAGAGACCTGCTTAACACTAATTTTCGGTCGCGTAACGTACAATATTTTTTAAGACCGAACTTCGATGCTAACTCAATTATTTATTTTATTTTGTGCTTCCATTAAAGCTATCGAGACATTCATCTACCTACTTAATGAACAAAAGTAGCTGTAACAATGCATCTCTTTTCTAATTCACCTAAAATAATTATAGCCATTTTGTAATATATTATTAAACACACACATTATACAGTGGTTTCCTTAATAAATTGGAAATTACTTACCTCTAGAAAGAAACGTGTACAAAAACGCGAGTTTGGTTCCAGAAATTGCTTCATGCAAAAAAAAACCGTCGACGTCAAAAAACCAGCAACATCAGCGACATCTTAGATTGGTGTTAGTTTTATTGGAGAGAAATAAATATATGTAAAGATCAATGTAAAAGAGAAAGAAAGTCATATATGTAATTTAAATGGACCATAGAACAAATTTTCCTATTAAGTTACACGTCTCTGTTGTCTCTGATACAACTGAATAAACTAACCAAATACATTATTTTTGAATATTTATCTTAAATGTACATTTTTGCTACTTCCAAAATTTCTTCTGGAATTTCATTTTCTATATCAGATCATTCAAAATCTGAATCCATATTTTTAAATTTGCGAAAACAAGTTTGACATAAACAATAGATTAAAAATCAACGAACTGTCACTTGCCAATAAATCGGATAGTTGTTACCATAGTAACGAAATCAAGGCAGACTATATTATCAAACAGCGATAGGAAAAATGAAAAAGAGGGACCGGTAAAGCTTTTACTGCTCCTTAATGCCTACTTTCCGGTCTTGATCGCCAAAGTGTTACTTTCTGGACGAAAAATTGTTCAGAAAGTGCATACTTTTTGGTCCTATACCTAATAACTTACTTATTTTTTATTTATTGATAATTAAAGATAATATGTATTCGAAATTCGAAGTAATGGTTATGACGTAGCCGTGTTCTTCTAATTGTAATCGGACCCTACTATGTTTTTTAAATTAATTTGTATTAAATATATCGTTTTATACTTTTAGTTAATCAAATTAAAGTCGTTATAGAAAAAATTATTTGTCTCTCATCGTATGCAAAATTCTTTGGTCATCTCGAACAACTTTTTGACTCGGCTGCACCTCGTCAAAAACTTTCGTTCTTGGTTACCAAAGATCGCAATTTAGATACAAAAATAACTATTTTGGCCTGTTTAACTAAAATTATTATTTTATTTTCAGCGTATAAACCTGACCGAGGATTTTGAATGTCAGAATTTTGAAGGGCAAATCTTGTTGACTCCTGTTGCTACTGGTCGTACTAACACAGCAATCATAAACGCAGAAGAACTAACATCTTTCTATTACTCGTAACAGTAACACAATTAACAGACAGTTTATTTTGTTTTAACTAGAATAACGTTATTTTCGAGATGGACTATCGGACCCAAACCAAAAGGAAATGTGAAAAATTGATAACAAAAGAAAGCATAAGATACATGCGAATATTTTCTTATTTTATAGTTCTTCCACTAAGTTATATAAATATTTTTTGTACTTACAAATTAATCCATAAATGCATTATTTACTTATCACTTCAGTTCATATTTAATTTTTGTTGCATACAAAAAAAAATGTACTTAAGTTAATTTTACCAAAGATGTAAATAACAAATAATTACATTTATTGTATTTAACCTATATACTAGAAATATTTATTTTCTCTTGATTCTTTACCTAAGTCATGAATTAACATTGAGTAAAGGAAAAGTTGAATATGCTCTTTTACTATATACAGTATGGGCCATCGCCCATCTTCCAATATCCCTAACATAAGTGTGAGTGAAAGCTACAGAAAGCCGGCATTGGAACGAGCGAAAAACGACGTTGCCATTTATACAAACTGACTGTGTTGAAACGGTGACTATAGTCTGTGTTCGATTTTCTTGGCAGTGACTCATATTTTTAATTCAAAAACAAATACGGTCAAGCGGCTTAATTTATTTTGCTCACTAAAATTCACCTTGCGGCTCCTATAACTCCATTTTGCCACTTCTATTTAATAGCGCTAGAAACACTCTGCGTAGTTGACGCAACGTTGCCAAATTGTGCTAGACGACTGTAAAAATGTTTTGAGAATTTTCTAATATAAAATTGTATTTATATGCGTGCCACTGGGAATAAATACTTCGTGATTTTATGTCTTGACAATATTGGGAGCTTTAAATTTGTGCAACGATAAGGCAGCACTCTACAGAGACGTTTAAGAAAAAAAGGTGGGAAATCATTCAATTTAAAAACTACTAGATATTATTTATTTAAACAAAAAGCAGCAAATTCTTATAGATTTAATACAGAGTGGCACGTAAATATTTTTTTTAATATACTTTTAAAAATTTTCAAAATAAATACTTTTCGAAGGTTTCCAAAAAAATCAAGGTTCCTTCACCCTAAGTTTTGTTACGATTGGTATTTCCTAAAAATTTGATAAAAATCAGACTAAAAGTAAAGGCTCAGAATGAAATATAAATTTTTAAGGTGTTCGGTTTGCTCTTGGCTGCAGTAGGCGAGTTAGAATTTCGGCAAATGCGTGGCAACTCTGTTACCGCGTATGTGAAAGACGTTGTCCAGACACTGTCGTACTACTGTTGGGTAGTGAATATTTGTTATATTTGTCATATAAATTAAGACAATGATTTACCTAAAATTTCATAACGTATCTTAAAAAGAACTGTACATGAAATGAACTTCTGGTATTTGAAACTGAACCGGAAAAGCTTATTAATTGAAAAAACGAGATCGTACTTTGGAGGAAAACATTTTTGGATCGCATACGAAAATACAGACTTGAAGGCAAACAAAATTATTACACCGACGAGACATGGTTAAATGAAGAACACACAATATCAAAAGTATAGCAAGACCTTAATATCAAATATTCCAGACAGGCGTTTCTAGAAGGACTCTCTACGGGGTATTTACATCATACAAAACCGGAGATTATCACGAAGATATGAACTCCGATGATAATAATAATAATAATAATAATAATAATACTCTCTCTAATTCACCCCCTTACGAGTGAATTTTAACCCCAAAAGCTGAGCTTGTGCGGGGAAAGGGACGGATATTATTATTTGCCGTGGCGCTCCGGGGCGACTTAAAGATGATTTATGGTGCCATTTGACTTACAGGTGAGGAAAACCCGAAAAACCTTACCCACTATCATCGAGACGGTAATGCGTGGCGATTTTATAATCTGCATGTCATATCAACAGAAATTGAATTTCTAATAATACGGCACACATCAAATCCTATACCGAACCATGCAATTTAATTAAAAATCCACATGGTCTTGTCTGGGATTCGAAGCCCGGCAGTCTCGGACCATAAACTTGCCTATAAATGAATGTAAGCGCGTTAGACTGCTTCACCACCGACCCGATGAAGATTATCCGAAAGAAATTCAAGAACAGCGAAAAATATTAAGAAAGCATATGAAGGAAGCTAGAGAGAATGGACTTATAGCAAACATAAATTACAATAAATTATATATAAATGACAAGATGTATACAGTAGAAGATTTATGTTATGGAGACACTTACAACAGCACATCTAACAAAGAACAAATGGAAAGAGGAAAAGCTGGAAGAATATTCAGCAGAAGATCACCTAATAAGGAAGCAGAACAGTATGAAATGGTAAACAAGATGACGAAAAAACAGGAAATAATCCCAGACAGCACACCAAATCCTTTGGATATCTACTGAACATCCCAATATCCACTGAATGTCCAGTCCATGGTGGATATCTATTTTATATCCATGAAATGTAATTTATAGACATGCAAATGTCCATAAATAATAGTAGGTAATTATATAGCAAATTATTAAAAAATTACGCCATTGTGGCTAATAGTACCGTTCAGATATTTAAAATTAATTTTTTTAAGGTGTATTCAATATCCCATGAACATCCACTAAATATATCAAAGTCTAGGCGCGAACGTAAACCATCGTGGATATCCACTAGATGTTATTTGATTCTGCTTACTAAGTATAGATGGCGATACCACTATAGCATCTACTCATGCTCGACCCGCCGTAATTGAGTTCGATCGAAATGTGTGTGTCCTAATCACTCTGGAGTCGAGAATTTTCATTTATTGCTGAAGAGTCCTAATAAGGATGACTTTCTCCTTAGTGGGTAAAATCAAAGGCAGAGTGTTGAAAATATTTTGAGTGTTGAAAATATTTTTTATCTCTGCTATTTTCTTTCGACGTTATTCAATAATCATTGGTTACTTATGAACCTCTACTAAAGATACCAATAAAATATTTTGCTGAATATCCAAATATCTTCTATATCCTGGGATATAGACGGACATTTGGTTGGATATCCATATTGGATATATTGAATATCCACAAAATATATTATGTGGATATCTCTGTGATTTCTTGTATTTTCTGGAAGATACCCATTAGATATTTTGCTTAATATCCATTAGGATATCTTCTATATCCTGGATATAGACGGACATATTAGATCCACGGAATATTTCTGATATTCTGTGGATATATTGGATATCCACAAAAGATATTCTGCGGATATCTCTGGGATTTGGTGTGTTGTCTGGGAGGTGACCAACAAATATGTCAAAATTACAGAGGAATAACACTTAATACAGCATACAAAATAATTTCAGCAATAAATACAAAGACGGCTAGCGTAAACAACAAAATAGGTGGATTCACACAGGGGAAATCAACTATAGATGCAATTCATGCAATAAAGCAAATAATGGAAAAGACGTATGTACACAAAATAGAATTAGAAATGCTTTTTATTGATTTTAAACAAGCCTTTGACTCAATAAAAAGAAGAAAACTGCAATTGGTCCTACAAAAATTAGGAATACCAATAAAATTAAGGCGGTTAATAACAATGACGATACAAGAAACAAAAATTAATATTAAAACACAAAAAGGAGCGATAGAATTCCTAAATAATAAAGTAAAGCAGGGAGATTCGGTTTCAGTCGGTTCAACCTCTGATTAGAGTATGTGACGAGGAAAAATAAAAAAGGAACACTGAGAACAGGGGGGAGGACAAGTCATTGCATATGCAGATGACAAGTGATAATTTCAAAAACAAGAAAAATCTTGAATGAAATTGTAAAAGGAAAAATTATGGGACTAGAGCTAAACCAAGAAAAAACAAAAATCATGATTATATAACAAAGCAGCATCAAAAAGCATTAAAATAGGAAAACATGAATTCGAAGAATTGCAAAAATTTAAATACTTGGCGATCACAATAGCTAAAACTGAAGACAGAAAAAATAGTCACTACAAATAAAGCCTTTCACGCAAATAAAAAATTACTTAAAAGCAAATTACACAGAAAGGCAAATATACAACACAATAATCAGACCAATACTACTGTACGCCGCAGCAGAAACAATGAGTATGACAAAAAATGAAGATCTAAGAATTATGGATAGAAAAATTATGAGAGCAATATTAGGAGCAATAAAAATCACAGAAGAATATAGAATTAGAACAAATGAGGAAATTAAACAAGAGCTAGAAGAAGATATAATAACAAAAATAAAACAATCCAGAGTTAGATGGTTGGGACAAGTTTAGAGAGCAGGAAATGGAACATTGGTTCATTCAATGTTACAATGGGATCCCAAAGGGAGAAGAGGACGTGGAAGACCCAGATCAGGATGGCTAAAGGAAGTGAAAGATCTACGCAAAACAGGAGTGAGTAATTGGCAAGAAAAAGTACAGGATAGGGAAAATGGAGACATATTGTAGAGTATTATCTAAGTGAATGGGATTGATCCACCCAAAATATGGATTTAGAGAGAGAACAGCGGCTTAGCCCCACTAGGGGCGTTTTTTTAGCCACTTTATTGTTTAACACATTTTAGCCCTTCAATGAAAACCAGACAACCACACTCTCTTTTAAGAAGAGTTAAGAGCACGTTATTAGATCACTGCCACCATATATATACCATGCTGTCAGTTTAAGAAAATACCATATGGACCTATTTACACGCTGAAAAAATTAAACATTTTTCATTTTTATACGTTTTATTTTCTTTCTTTTTTATAAAAATGTTTACAACTAAATATTTTTTTAATAAAACTGTTTGGTATTAAAACTTCTTCTTCTACTATGTAAAACTCATTATCATCGCACTTTATCTCTGCAAAATTAGTATTTACAAAACTTTTTACATCTAAAATAAATCGTTTTACAATTACATCATCCTCCAAAATCGTTTTTAAATTATCTAAACTATAAAAATTGTCAAGAGCGTATAATATACCATTATAACTTTTATTTGAAATGACACAAACACAATAAAAGGCGTCTAAATATGTCGTTTTGAATAAAGAATAATACAGAATAATTTTTAAAATATCTATACATACTTTCTTAGGTAATACAGGAAAAGACAATGTCAATGCTGCTAATATGTCTCTATCAATGTCCTCATTTGTCGAAATATTACTTTTAATGCTATTTATTAATGAATTAAAAAATTGATCATTTGAATTATTATAAAATGGTTTTTTAGAGATATATATTAACGTAATTAAATTTTTATATACATTTTTTGAAAGAAGAGCTGTAAATTCAAAGTTTATGTTAGCATTTTCTTGGAAAATTAATAAACACTTATAATAACAATTTAATAAATATACAGTTTTTTCATTTGATGATAAAGCAATTCTAAATAGAGAATTAGTGATATTTTCTAAATCGGCATCTGAAAACAGGTCATTTTCAGATCTTTGAATTAAAATACTCAACATTTTGACCTGAGCAAATTCTGGAACATTAAAAAACGTTTTATCATCCAACATTTCACAAATTTGTACCGAATTTGCGTTTAAAAAGAAAAATGTTAAATTATTATGTACCCAAAGATTATTTTCATACAATTTTTCACAAAGAATATCACCAACAGACTTAACTTTAAGCAATAAAAAATCAAACAATTTTGTATGAAATTTTTTAAGAAAAAACGTAAGATTTACCCAACCAAAATACATATTTTGTCCACCACTTTTGTCGACCTGAAATTCAAATGAAGTTTTATATTTTTCATGTAATTCTTGCATCAGCATTATTAAATTTGCAAATATATTTTTTGGAAGAGTTACAAAATTGATCTGAATAAAATCCGCAATGTCCAGAAATACGTTAGGAATATCACTGGCTTGACAAATCGATACGTACGATTTTACAGCAAGCTTTCCATATTGATTATCATAATTTTTGATAATGTGGACCAAAACAATTTTAAAGCAATCTAGAATTTCAGATATATCGTCATCTAACACAGTTTCTTTTATGTAAGATTCAGAAAAAAACTGAAATAGAATAACAGCTCTGTCGTCCAATTCTTCCAAGGAGAGTAATTTAAAAAAATAAGAAGCAATCTTAGGATATAAAACAAACAGATCTGCAATATTTTTCGGCCTACAAAAGTTGTTCATCGACACTCCATATAATCTTTCCATCAGTGACTTGGCTAATTGTAGATTGGCATTTCTAAAATGTAACAAAGAAATTGTTAGAACAGCATTTTCCTTGGATTGTATCTGTATATATTCTGATTAAATTAAATACATCAAAAGAAAATTGTAGATAAATGATCAGTAAAGGTTCAAGTGGACCGCCGGAAAAATAACTACAAATTCAAAAATTTATATATACGAGATCTTGGTTAGTATCTTCATAAATTTCAATCAAAATCGTTCAAACAAGAAAAACTGTTTTTTCCACTTATAAAACTAAAAAACTGCTAGAGCGATTTCAACTATATTTTGTAAAATGATTTATTTTACTAACATGTGCAATTTTTTTAATTTACAATTTTGTCGCAAAAGAAAAAAATATTTTAATATATTCATAAATCATTTATTCATACGTATTTTTTAAACTCGTTGAATATAATAGAATAAAACTTACAAGCCTATGACGTGTTACTGAATTGAGCGTGTTTACAAATAAATGAATAAAACCATATTTAAAATTCCCACGTTAGATTTGAAGCTCTGTAAGGTGCTGCCTCTACAATAATATTCAGAACGTTTAAAAACATTTCAATAAATTAAACACAAGTAGCAAGATTGTTGTCTTTGCATAACTTTGCCGGTTTAGCGTTATAACTTATAATTTCAAGAAGGAGTTTAAAAAGTTTATTACATCTGGATAATTATAAATTATTTCATCGCTTTAGGTATAAGAAAGATAAACAATGAAACAAAGAAGAGAAATAAAAAATTTAATTTGATTGAAGTTAAAATTTGTAATTTACATTTATTTACTTACAGGTTGGCTTCATTTTTTTTCATAATTACAAATTATAATTTTACACAGGAAGGACTTATAAATAATAAAGCGTAATAAATAATTTTATGTATATTAAAAATCATTTTGATTTGTGTTGATTAAGTTATAGGTTGCTTTATCTTTTTTTATTACTAATTTTAATTATACACGTTTGTACTTAGGTATTACAATGCGTTAATAAAAACGCTGTTGCTAGGTACACGCTAAAGTTTACACAAATCAAAAAATTATATGCACGCGAAACGTCGTATTGCTGTGGTGGGAGGTGTTTGTGTGAATGCGTCTTGTTTGTTATCATTTACGCCGTGACTAGCAGTAGTATTTTATAAACCTTAGAAGCAAATTTCACATACATGAACAAATAATAATAATGCCGTGACAACAAGAAAACGAAGAAACGACCTCTCGCGTAGGGTGGCGGCTTCGCCGCCACCAGAAAATTTCAATCCATACCTAGCTACGCTGACCGGCATTAACACTAACGGCCTAGACACAGCTCACCTAATCTGTCAAGACGTTTCGCGTGTATATAACTTTTTGAATTGCGTACAAATTAGCGTGTACCTAGACACTGTGTAATAAAAATAATTTAGATATTCATTAGGCAGCTTCGTAACTATAGGAGGAGGAACTCAAATGGATAAATAAATTAAACCAAATATTAAGCTATAAAAAAATTAGGACCTACTTATGATAAGGACATTTTTTTGCGGGTTGTAATAGATTTTTAAGAGAGATTAAGACATAAAAAAAAAACTTGTGGAATAGTAGTTAACAACTTCCTGTTGTTTTGAGAATTTAGTATAAATTTTGACAAAACATTTTGACAAATAGTTCTGCCTTTCCTCTGGAAGAAGGGATGATTAAATCGTCGTCTGCCGTGACAGGAGCATAAGAGCTTTTTCTAAAATTGGTGCCAGAATATTATTCTTAAGTTGTAGCATTTGTTTTTCATTCACATTTTTATTGATTTGTCTCTGGTGTCAGATTTTGTAAAAACTTGTGTGACTTGATAATTGCCTGCCGAGATATCTATTTCACTTTGAATAATTTCGTGGTTCAATATTTCGTGAACGTCTACTATCCGCAAGTTGTACCCCATAATGATCATAAAAAATGTGCTTATCTTGTCCAAATCACAAAATCACAATAATTTCTTTTAGAAATATAAAATTGTCCTTGCACTTGATAAAAAAATTTTTGATTCTTTTTAAATACATATTGCATCCATCTTCAGCTAAGTAACAACAAAAATTTTTAATAGAACTTGCTGCTTCTAATGTTGTATACTCCGGGGAGAAGTAGGGACAATTAATTTCAATAATTTTCTCATCACCAACAAGACCGTCTAGCGATGCTCCTAAAAACCCGTATCCTTTTTCAATGCAGACGAATAATTCACAAGGAGTCACAATATTTTTGGTCAAATAATCTCTTGTTTCATCTTCGTTGATTTTTCCATATGCCAACTGTATTAATGAAGGTAATTTTTTGTACATAATTGTCTCAACCAATTTTCCGAAGTATAGTCTTATCTTTGATATGTCTCCGAAAGTAGAAGTTCTGAGACGGGATTGTCTCTCCTCGAACCATTTTGGGTTATTACTCTGACCTCTTGTAGACTGTTCAATTCCATCAGCTTCAACAATGGAGCCGTCTAATAGTCCTACTTGTTGGTCTATTTTTTTTTTGATTTCTTCTTCGCGAAGGTCAGGTTTTTGGCAATGTATTCCATAATCTTTTTTAGGGTTTGAAGTTTGTTGCAAACAGTCTCATTCTACATTTTTTAAATTGACGTTTTTCTTGCTTCTTTTATTCACCAACCGTTTGAGAGTATTCGATGGAGTCTTAACAAATTTTCTTCGGTATGCTTTTAAGAACCAACTGGGACCAAATTGGTATGCTAAATTCGCAGCATTGTATCTTATATTAAAACTATTTCTACGGCCATAAAAAACAAGGAGTGTAATTGAATACATTATTTTACATTTTGTTATCCACATAATATTATATTATATTATTAATGATGAAATTGGGTCATAGCTTTTTTTCGAAATTTTAGGTCCTAATTACAACCCACTTGGTTTCTTATTTTGGGGACAAAAAAATTGCCAATTAAATTTCTTTGCGAAAAAATGCTGCTAATATTTTTTTAAAGAAACCGGAACAGTCGTAGAAGTAGGAGAATGCCACGTAGAACATTCACTTTGAGTATGTTAATTTTTATTAAAAAGAGGATAATTTCCTGGCCATAATACATGTCATTCGATGTTTTTTTTTTTAATTTTGACCGTTACTGCACTAGAAATTGGAATTTATTCCGAAACATATGTAAATTAATAAAAATATAAAATTGACACATCATTCCAAAGACGTTTTATTTGTTTATTAAATATTTTATTAAAATATTTCGTTTATTATTCGGAGTTACAAATTTGTTAACTTTATTTATTTTAAAACACTTTTAGACTATGAAGTGTTCAATTGCGTGTTTCTCGAAAACGGTAAAAATTATAAGGTTTAAACAAGTATAACAGTATTACACAAAAATTATGTTTATATTCTAATCAAAATTACCTAGAAGTTTCGTCAAAAAAAAGATACGACTGAATTTTTTCATTATCGAGAATCGCTCATTATCAGAGTGTAAAAAACAAATGAAATAGTATTCCTTGTACAAAGTTATGCCTCTGAGACAATTTTAATAATGATTTATTAATATTTTGTGAAATTATTATCAAACAACAAAATATATTTTAACTTTAACATCAGTTAGAATCATATGGTTAGAATACGATAATACAAAACCTATAATATAACTGATTATTCCGAAAGTTTATTGTCCAGCTAATTAGATATCAAAATTACTAAAAAGTATAGTCGAAAAAGGTATATCTCAATTTAATTATCAGGAATCGCTCAGGTGCACACCCTGCAACAAAATCTAAAATAACAAATTAAATAATATTCCTTGCATAAAGTTATGTCTCTGAATCAATTTTAATAATATGAATATTTTGTAAAATTATTAGCAAAAAACGAAAACAATACTGCTAGAAACCAAGCGGATGGAATGAAAATGCAAAATCTATATCCTATTCTTTCAAAAGTTTATTGTCCAGCTACCTGATTAGATAGTTTTGTTTTCTACTTTCTGTGTACAATTTCAGTGAATAATCGGAGATCGGTCCACGTTGTCAAAATTCTTTACTTCCAATCAAAGATCCTGTACATACATGCTCTTTGTTATATTTATCATTTTAATAAAAATACTATTAATAATAAACTAACATTGATTTCAAATAAAAAAGTAGAATCAATAGATGCCTTATGTTTAAAATAATATTTGAATGTATTTATTTGCAAAGGTAGGTACTGCCATTGTATAAATATATCTAGTAAGTCAACGCTTATGAAGAAAAAGTTTGATTTTATTATGCTCGTCACATGGCGGTTCCAAGCGGACAGTAGCGTAAATTAAAAAAAGTCGTAAGCAGAAGATAGTTTTCTAGATATCGGTAAAAGAAGTTTGGATTGTTTGTTCAACCGTAAAACGTTGTCATTTTGAGAATTTTTTGGATCGTACATCGTATTTATTTCGCTCTATTTTAACAAAACTGGCAACTATCGAATAATAGTTTACCATCTTTATAATTGCCATTTATTAGTAGTCGCTTAGATAGTCTTTAAGTTGGTGGTCTACCATATTACGTATATTTCATGTTTGGCGTGAATTCAAGCTATCGATAGGTATTTAACATTTTTGTCTTTATTTAGGTAAATCGCTAATTTTGTCATTCATCTTCGTATAAATATGATGGAAATAATAAAATCGTATGAATGTTTGTTATCCAGGACCGTAATTTACGAAATTATACTTATAGTTTTTAATAGAATGTAGATAGGTAGGTCTAGTTTGGATAAAAAAAATTGGTAATATAAAATAATATTATTATAATTAATAAAAGACAAGATTTTTAAATAACCTAAGTACCAGCCTCTTACAATAATTATTAGCTTTCTTAGGGGAAATAACTACACGTGCAGAGGTTATTTATTATTATATAATAAATGTATTAATATTAAATATTTTGTTAGGTATAATAAGTAGGTACATTAAAAATATAAGGAAAATGAGGAATTAATTTATGTCTATTTTGCACTATAGACAACTTTACATTTTTTTTACTGGCTTGTAGTTTCCTCGTTTTCTTTGCCGCTTCTAATTTGGACAGGTTCTTACAATATTTGAAAATTTGAGTTGTAATTAATAAATCTGACATATACTGTCTGTGTTCCACACAGTTACTATTACAATTACACCATTCTGCTAAAAATGTTTTTATTTTCTCAATTATAATTTTTTGCAAATTATAAAAAACTTTTTTGGTACAATATTCTTCTATGTTTTGCGTAACAGTTTGTAGCGATATTTTAGCGCAAATTGGCCCAATAGTGATGATGGACATTTTAGCCTGGATTGCTCGTTTAGATTATAAAAATGAGTAACTGGTGTTCATCATTCAAAACATTTTCTTTTCCTTCGAAATAATTTTGACACTCCTCACATTTAAATTTTTTTACGCATTTTTTTATTAAGTATCCGGCAAAGTACATAGTGAAACATTCTTCTAGTGTTACAGGAAGCGTCTTCTCTAATGAAATATCGATTTCAGAACTCTTATTGCATTCTTCATTATCTGTATCTTCATCATTATGAGGCATTATTAAAAACGTTTAAAGCATTACCAGATCCCAGGAGATTTTGGTTTTCGTCCTGATTCGTTCCCGAATTTGCTTTAAGTGGAGGCCTTATGAAATTATTACTTTGCTAATTTAACAATTACGGCTTTATATTATGCCCAATTTAAAAAATTATTCTTCAATTTTGTTAAGAAAAAGATTTACTACAACTTAATAGTACCTAATCGTTTAAAGAATAATGCATATTTAATAAACTTTATAATTCTTTTTTGACGAAAAGGGCCATTTTTTCTCAAAATTGTGCTAACCCAGGGCTAGTGCCACTTATTCTTTTTGCACACAAAAAATCTTTAAGATTGCGTGTTCTAGGATTAAACCAGAATACCTATTATTTATACACATTTCTTGGTATTGTCGGCGGAGCAAAAACAATATTACGAAAATCAATTTTCTTTACATTGACAGATTTTTAAATCCAATAAAAACAATACACAGTGGAATAAAAATGGAAACTTTTAGTAAGTTTATTCTGCCATCTATTTTAAACTAGCAGAAGTTCCAGCCGTCTCCAGTTTAAAGATACTCAAATAGAGTCTCCTCCTGGTGGTGGTCTCCTTTTGGTATCATACAAATAAATGCATTGGTCTGACCTACTAGAAGGTCTATTCTGTAACACATCCGTTAAAATTTAGAGACCTTTAAAAATTAAACTTTTAGCGGTCCGTTAATTTTTTTGACCAAAAATGGTATTCTGTATATACAAATTTTAGAGGCCTGTTAAATATTATTTATTTTAACGGATTCCCTTAAAAATGGCAGGATAACACTTAAAAACATCGCTTTTAAGATTTATTTGAACTAGTTTGAAAACATAACCATACAAATCCTCAATTTTCAATTCAAAACCGTTAAAAATTAAAGGCGAATTTTAACATCCCTTTAAAAACGATTGTTATTTGAGGACTATTTTAAAGGAATCCGTTTAAATAATGACAGAAGTAAGTTAGTGAATACGAAAATATTTGCAGGCGTTTTAGAAAAATCAACAATGTTTTTAATTTTTAATAATTCTACTATTTCGATTGTGATCGGAATCAGAGTTTTTAATGTAAAAAATTTATATGTAGTAATTTTTTCCTATATACTATCTTTTTTAAATGTACTTAAGCCTCTTTTTGATTTTTTCTTGGGTATAGGTGGCATTTTTAATAAAAAACACAAAAACTCAATGAGAAATAGTAAATATAAAATAATAAGTCAAACAAAAATAACACTAGACACAGACCAAAAACACGAAAAATGGCTGGTGTAGATATGGAAATAGTACATAACGAGAACGCTCTATTTCCATTCAGCATTTGTTGAGTATTAGCGAACGTTTTTTTCACGATTTAAAATCCAGTAGAGAGGTTAATAGTTTTATTCATAAAATATGAACGTATACAGTGACTTTAACAATATAGAGTCACTGTATTGCTTGTAGGGCCATCTCGCGTTCGCGAAACGAAAAAATGCGAGTCCATTTAAACCTTATGTAATTGGGTAAAATGTAGGAGCAATTTTCAGAATTTACTCACCGTACTATCCAATTTGGTCGTTTAGAAAGTTCAACACAATGAAAAATAATGTCTGGAATGTAACATAATGTCTGTTGTTGCAATCTGTTATCACAAATAAGTAGCTCGATGGTGTGCAGACAAGAAGATATCGCTAAATCTGTTATAACAGGATTAGAAATAAGCTCTATGAGGTACTTCATCGTCCAATGTAAATAGGGCTGAAATATTTTTAGAATAAATTGAAATTCGATTGATTCTTATGAAGATTATATATTCACCTTTTTCGGGTCTTTTTGTGAAATACACAATGCATGGATAACCAGTCTGCTCTCAGGATTTCTCCTTATTTTTAAATATTTAGTCGGAGGTACGTACTTAATTGCTTCCAAAGTCTCATTTAAAAAGACTATTTTAAAATTTTTACCAAACTCATCTTCTTCCAATTTGTAACCAAATTGTCTCAAAAGGTCTGTACTAACAGATACTGGTTTCTTCATATTGCTATTTTCAATAATATTTAACAGAGTCTGGATTGCATATTCCCTTTCTATTGATGGCCACAGTTCGTGCATGTTTTGTGATATTAAAAATATTACTCGCTGAAAATATAATAATGGATTAAATCAAAGGTAATTTAAAATAAGAGAAACTGTGTATTTGTTATATTTTCTATTTTTTATGTTTACATAAGTTGTACAGATTGGACAAAATGGGTAAAAATCCTGCTTTTATGCTCTTTTGGGCATTATGGACATGTAAGGGGGCGTTCATTAATTACGTGAGGTGTTGAAGGGTGGGAGGGGATCAAGCTAAATCTTTCCAAATCTCACTTGGGAGAGAGGGGGTCTTTGTAAATCTGACGTAATTTTTTTCTAGTAGAACAGTGAAAAATTGCGTGAAAGTAAAGTTAAATTAAAGTAAAGAATGTTTCTAGAAATTTTATATTACGGCAATATTCTCAAATACTAGTCTTTGCTAGTCTTAAATAAAAGTAATAGAACATATTGTTTTCTTAATAATCTAACGCATTTACACCCAAAACACAAATTTTCAAAAATCTCACGTGAGATTAGGGGAGGGAGAAGATAGGTGAGGAAAATCTTACGAAATCTCACCAGGGGGTCAAAAAAATCCTCAAAAATACCTCAAGTAATTAATGGACGCCTCCTAACAAAAAAATAATCGGACAGGTCTATTTGGTTTTTCAGATGCCTATATATTGTTAATATTATTATATTATCAATATTCGAGATAATATGCTGCAATCATTAGTTTTTTAATGGCAATACCAATGTTTGAAAATACCAATAAAAAGAACAAATTTTTTCTCGTATGGATGCCAAATTTTGTCATATTTTACATAATATTTCGAGTAAAAAAAATTTCGTAACAATATAAATGAAAAGGGATGGGTGGCTCAGTGGTAGAGTCTCTGCCTGTGGATCCAAGGGTCCCATGTTCGAATCCCACCGATGACCTGGATTTTTTATTTAATTCAATTATTTAAAATTTTAATGCCTTGGTAGGATTCCCCACTCGACCATTCACTGTTGGGTTCTAATTAACAGTGCTGTTCCTAAAGTGGCGCTGTGAAACAGTAACAAAGCCTACACAGAACACGAGGATAATGGCCTTAGTAGCCGATGCCGATGACACCAAAGTAAAAAAAAAATATATATATATAAATTAATACTAAAAAAAAAAAAATCCTATGAAGGCTAGAGAGGAGGCGAATCGGCAATGGTCAAATTTCAAATTTCCGTCCTTCTTTTTATAAAGTTTGCGAAATTGACTGTGTAGTTGGCATGTCGAATAACAGCAGTGTCAATTTTCTATGTAAATCAATGTAAAATGAAGTGATTTTTTAAAAAAACATCAAAGCAAGATTTGCGTCGTTCCAGATTGTAAAACAGGATACAAATCAAATGTAAAACTAAAGAAAACACAAGGTCTTTTTAAAGCTTCTAATGTAAGTAAAATAATGTATTTATGTCTAAATATAATATTTATTGTAAACTAGTCACAATATGTATCTTACGGAATGTAGTTTTATTACAAGTTTCTATAATATAAAATTTTACAGTCATAGATCCTGACTTACAAACAACAATAATTATACATAAATTTATTTTTTATACAGTTTTAATGTTAGATAAAGAGTTGCTACTGTTATTTTTTTGTTGGACCCCAATTGTGTCATTGTAAATAATTTTTATAGGATACTAAACACTTAGAACATTGGCAGCATACATACATATCGTTCCGATAAAGCACTTTCTAGAGATGATGCTGTTCTATACTTTTAAGAAGATATCAAATATTATGAGACTATTTTTACTGATGGTACTGTTAGCAAAATAAAAAGGGGAAGCTGAAATTAAAGGATGAGGTAATACCATGTACATTCCCAAATCTCCCTTAACTGTGTTTTATTTTGCTCTTGAAACTATATACAGGGTGTACCAATAAAAACTCCCAGGCCGGATATTTTGGTAAGTAATAGAGATATTTTAATTCTGTAGAAGCCAGTTCATAGAGCGCTAAGAGAGCTTCAGTTTTAGATATAAATTGATTTTAAATAGGTCAATATGTAGATGGCGCTGCACTCAATAATTATTTTTCGATGAGAGGATCTTTCTTATGTAGCGCATCTTGTAAAAAATGCATTTTTAAGCAAATTTTGTTTTATGAACTAATTCGATAAATCTAGCCATTTTTTATATACAGAGTGGGTCATTCAAAATAGTTTCATCCTGTTTTTCGGCATTAATCATTGGATTTTTAGAAAATGCTAAAACAGGTCGATTTACAGAATTAAAATATTTCTATTACTTACTAAAATATGCGGCCTGGGAGTTTTTATTGGTATAGGTTCAATTCAAAAAAAAAAAATTGCCACAAAATTGTACTTATCAAATTTCAGCATTTAAGAAACCTTTTCGAATTTGGTCATACCTACCTAATTTGTATTTTATATAGATAAAATAAAATAATTTATCAATTAAAACATGCAAGACTTATTTAGAAATAAATACAACAGTATGTTCTGTGCTTTATTTAGCTATAAACAAGTTTATTTTTATTATTTTGACAAAATTATGTATAATTCTCGTAAGAAGCCATGTATTTTGAACACCGTAAGCAGTACCAGCGCCCATGCGGTTAATTATAAAAGCTCAATTAACGTGCGTTTTTTGGGACCGTATTTTGAGTATGCCGATTCGCCTCCTTATCTCTAGTCTTCATAAAAATTCTATACTTCAAAATTTGGCGTATAAAGAGCACATTTATATTGATTTTACTTTCTCTGCATATTTATTTTTTACTTTTTCGTTGTTTAGTTGACCTACATCCCATTTGTGTTGCATTGCGTTAATTTTTTTAGCTCTTTTCACTTTTTGTTTTAAGGTAGTAATTACCATGTAATAATCGGAATCTGCACATGCTCCTCTAAATATCCTTACATCTTTTATTGTCGAATATTTTCTTTTTGTGATGTTGATCAATTTGGTTGTATGTTTTTTCATGTGGTGATATCCAAGTCACTTTATTCATTGTAAAATTGACATTGTTCTGTCACGGTTTAAGATTCAATTTAACAATTTACGGAGTATGAGCCATAAACAGAAAGCAGACGTGTTTGCTGAAACTTTCCCAGACATTTTTACACCCAATGAGATACAGGAAGAAAAAAGTTTGCTTATATTAGACAATTAAAAATCCGAAAACATCACCCTTACACCGAAAGAAGTAGCAGAAGCGACACCCTTATACCGAAAGAAGTAGCAGAAGCGATTAAAACTAACCTTAATCCGAAGAAAGAACCATGCATCAATTTATTACTGGTGAAATCTTGAAGCAATTGCCTAGAAAAGGTATTATCATGCTGAAATCATACTTAAATGTAGCTTACAAACTAAAACATGTTCCTGTATGCTGGAAAGTTGCAGAGATAACGATGCGAAAACCAGGAAAAACGCCCATTAATCTAAAATAATAGATTAGTCGAAAATAATCGAAAATATCCAATTGATCGAATATAACCGATAAGTTGCTAGAGTCTTTGGATTTTTTGTAAGTAAATAAAATCTTGTTTGTAGGTGATTTCAATATATCAGAATATGCTTTGTTTCTCACCAACTCTCAGTCGAATGCAAGATTAGATGCATTAAACAATTTTGCAATGTTTTTGATTTAAAACAGAATAACTTTGTTTTTAATGAAAATAATAGGCTACTAGACCTAGTGTACTTTAATAATTCCTGTTTTGTTGAAAAATCCATAGATCCGTTAATAAAGGAAGATTGTCATCATCCAGCTTTGGATATTACATTAAAATCAGTAGAAAAACTGAATAATAGAAATTTAGAATCATCTTTCAAAAATTGCTATAACTTTCGTAAAGCGAATTTTCCGATGTTGTATGACATGATTTCCAAAATTGACTGGACTTTTCTGGAAAGCTTTTATACTTTAATGGAAAATTATACAATGTCTTATATAAATGTGTACCTAGATATACAGCCCGCAGTAAGAAAAATTATCCTCCCTGGTATAATGGCGCTATTATAAATTTAATTCGCAAAAAATCCAATCTCTGGCGACAGTATAAGAGAAAGTTTAGACGCATAAGAAGTCAAGTTAAAGTTGATGTCATGGAGCCTATAAACAATATCTTAAAAAAGCTGAATCAGAAATATCGATTAATAAAAATGCTACCTTAAAGTTGGTAATACCATGATCTATGAAGGTAACTTTCTTCTTAATCCATCAGATATATTAAATGGCTTTGCTACACCTTTTTTAGTAAATCTTATGTGCAGTCTTCGGTCACAAATAATGTCCCGATAAACGAAAGCCACATGTATCACTTAAACATTACTAGCCTTTTAGAAAACCAAGTATTAAATACTTTTAAAATCAGTAAAGCCATTAAATACTTTAAAATCAATAAAGCCCAAGCGGACTACTTGGTCTGAGCATATTCCTGCTTTCTTTTTAAAAGACTGTGTTGTAGCACTAGCTCATCCTTTAACTGTACTCATAAAATACCTTCATCCGCACTAAAACCATACCGTCAGTGTGGAAAGTCTAAGGTTTGTCCCATATATAAAAAAGGAAATAAAACTGAGGTGGAAAACTATCGCCCTATCTCTATCATCTGTAACTTTAGTAAAGTATTTGAAATGTTGCTGGAACGTAGTTTACCAACACGTCCGCAACATAATATCGGATCAACATGGCTTTGTAAAAGGTCGTTCAACAGTATATTCCAGAAAACATCGACAGCTGAACTCAGACAGATGTTATTTATACGAATATGACAAAGGCATTTGATCAGCTTGACCACGGTACTTTGGTAAAAAAACTAGCCTCTTTTGGACTTTCAAACAATCTTATTCGGCTTCTTATATCACATCTCACCAACAGAACACAATACGTTAAATTAAATGGATTTAAGTCTGATCAGTATTCTGCCACCTCCGGTGTTCCTCAGGGATCAAATCTAGGCCCGTTGATGTTTAACATTTTCGTGAATGACATCGTGGATTTAGTTTATGTTGATTCTTTAATTTAAGACGACGATTTTAAATTTTACATAACAAGAACGTCGCGGATTGTGAAAGGCAATCTGAAAATCTTCTGCGAGTTATCGAATGGTGTCGGGAATATAACCTTAATTTGAATCCCTCGAAGTGTAATGTCATGTCTTATTCACTAAGCTCTTATCCAATTGCTTACAATTACCGTATAGGCAACACTCTATTATGCAGACCGAATAACTTTGTGGATTTGGGCGTTACTTTTGATTCAGCACCATCCATCAATGACCACATTGAACGGTATATTAACTGCAGCAAGCCGCATGTACGAATTCATAATTCGGATCTGGCGGGATTTTAAGAATGCAAGTACGTTAAAGTATCTTTATTATACATTTATCCGCTCAAAGCTGAATATGCTTCGGTTATTTGGAGTCCCAGTTACCAGGTTAGAAGTTCTTCAAAGACAGTTTCTCAAATATTTAAGTTTCCGAGAAGACCAAATGTATCTCCTGCAATTGGCACCCCGCATAACGAACTGTTAATAAAACATATTTGTTCGAGTCTTGAAGCAAGGCGCAAGTATTTTTCAGTGTTTACACTGCACAAATTCATAACTATTAAAATAAATTGTAAAGACATGCTACATATGTTAAATTTTAGGATTCCCCGCCAAACTTCTAGGTGCAATGATACTTTTTATTTGACCACTCCTCGCAAGAACATTTTAAACAAATCTCCATTATATGTCTTGTGTAGTAATTGCAACAGCATTAACTCTGAGTTGGATATATTTATTAACATTAGAATTTAGGACATAAAACATTTGCTTTTGTGATTATTTTATCGTTTTAAATAGTATTTTTTTTTCTTAAATCTTTATTCTTCTGTTTTGTAATTTTTTACATTGTATTTTTCTGAGATATTTGTTTTGTCATATTTTGCCTGTTCTTTAATTGGGAATTTCCTGTAGAACAGTTTGTAAAATAAATAAATAAATAAATCAATTATTTCCGATTTTTAAAAAAAAAAAAAAAATTAACCGGCTAATCCATTTATTTATTTATTTATTTTTAAAAACCATTCTACAGGAAATTCCCAATTACAGAATAGGCAAAATCACCAGGCCTACAGAATTGCCATAATAATGCTATGTCATATCCTGCCAAAACCCACTGGGAGCCATTTTGTTTGGAATACCTAATTAAGACCTCTGATAGAGGATAAAAAATGTATACTCGATTTCCAATTCGGGTTTCGATAGAAACATTCTACTATTGACCAAGTACATAGAATCACAGATGTCATAAAAGATGCCCTTGAAGCTTCAGTATTTTTAAACGTAGCCCAAGCTTTTGACAAGGTGTGGAATAAAGGTTGGTTTTAAAAACAAAAAAATACTCCCTGAGCGATAATACAACATCTTCTTAGACAGGCTTTTTAGAAGCAAGCAGGAAGAAGACGAATATTCTAATTTAAAAGAAATAAAAGCTGGAGTGCCTCAAGAAAATGTTCTTGGACCCATCTTATACTTATTCTACAATAGTGACTTGCCAACTCTGGAAGATACGAATGTAACTACATTCGCTGATGATACTGTTCTCCTTGCAATTGATCAGGACCAAGAAAGATCAGTTAATATAGTGTTCCGCTCATTTTGTTCAACTCTTTATAAATCTAAGGACCAACAATAACAACGTTCTAACATACTTACAGTTATAAATGTTTCTACTACTTTTGTACATCTGTAGCTAATTCCTTGTAAGAAGTTGCTTTCCAAAATATGATCTATATAAAACAAACTTTTTTGGACGAGCTCATCAATCTTCTTAACTTTGAATTGTCTTTTCGTCGCAACTGTCAAAATCTCTAAATACAATACCTTAAAGCAATAAAACTTAATTTAAAAAAAATAATTGAACTTTAAGTAAACAAAATTATAAAGTAGAGTGACCATATTTATTTTTGTACAACATTGATGATGAATACTGGAGAGGTGAAGGATCTTTTTTTTAGCTCCCAAAGATAACAAAGTTTTGTAAAGGACCTGAAGACTTAATTTTTTTAGCTGCTCCCCATATTTCAATAAAGTATGCATTACATTGCTGGACAGACTATAATGGCATTTTTCTGGTCAATTAGAGCGTTTTGCTGGACACATATGGTGTTTTGCTGTACAAGATCAAATCGTCGCTAAAAAGGCAAAAGGGCGTAAGTCGAAAAATGCAAAATTTGACTTACGACCACCACAAATCTGTTAAAGTGGATATCTGCGACCTGACAATATTTCCTTATTATAGTTAACATAATATCGCAAATAATATGTGGACGGATGCATAAGCAAAGCACTATACACAAAAAGTTTAATTGCGTTTTCTATAAAATAGCTAAAATGTGTTTGTCTTTCTAGCGTCGAAATACTGGACAGACTTTGAAAATGCTGTACAAGAGAAATGCTGTATGATCACCCTATTATAAAGTAGGTTACAACAATATGGAAAATAGATTCCTAGAAAAATATAGTTAAAAAGCGTGTTTTGAGGTGAATCAAAAGTGTATAAAAACAGTGAAAATATTTATTCTACTAGTTTGTTATTTACTAATAATATATTTTTGGTCAATAACCTTGTTTGTTTTACATTCATTACAATGTTATAAATTTTTAATTACAATATTGATTTACCTTTTTAAATAAATCTTTCTCATTCGGATCCTTGGTTTCAAGTTTTCGTAAAACAAGAATTTCTATTTCTTCTATAAATATTAATGTTTCTATGGATTTCGTTTGTGAAAATAACAAATTTGAACAGTTGATAATTCTTTCTGTATTTTGAATATTTGGAGTAGACTCTATTTTTGTGAGAATGTTTTTAAACAAACTAGGAGTCATAAATTGATAATTATTGTAATGTTGTCTTATTAAATTTGTTAATATTAAACTGTAGCAATCTATTCTTAAAATACAATCTCGAATTTGGGGAAAAATATTTTGTTCCAATAATTGCTTTTCTTTTAATTTAATGAAAAGAAAATTTTCTCCATTTTCATAGTAGTCTCTTTTCTCTAATTTGTAAATTAGTTTCAATTGTTTGTGAGATCCTAAAAACATACTATTTTTAGTAATATTTGTAAATTATTTCCACATTTTAAATAAAATATATTTGACTACTGTTAATTGCTTATTTTATATTCATTAGGTCAAAAATGTTTTTCTTGTCTAGCGCTTAGAATATTTAAAAAATACTGGATTCAGTAAAAAATATAAAACTATACAAACACTTAAAAAAATAAATAAAAAAATGGATAGAAAATGCCAGAACAATTTTTTATAAATTAGTAAATTCAAATATGTAAATCAATAAACCTGAATAACCAATTATGATTAAATATAACGCACTCATGCACTTTTAACTAAATGGCATACAGTGCGTTAACCAACCCATCCAGCAAAATAAAGATGATATGCTTAATTATATCTGGACGTGAAAGAAATAAAGAGGGTAATTAGTTTAACCACGCCCTTTCATTGGCATTCATGGGATATTGCATATACTAACAAGACGAAATCTCAAAAATTCTTGGATTTGAGTTAGGTCCAGCAAAAGTCGTTTTCGGAATTTATATATTATATAGTAAGAGTAGTAAGCAGTTATAAACAGGAGGTAGGACAACTGAAAATATTAAAAAGGCAGGAGTTGGAGATTATCAGGGAATGCAGAGAGGGCATCTATTAACAGGCATGAGAGCAGGAAGTATAGAAAAGAAGTTATAGAAGAAGAGGATTTTTTTTTATTATTCAAATTTTTTATTTAGGCTTTGATTTTATTTTGAAATTATTGTAAGAAGCCATTGAAGCCGCAAACTTAAGTGTTCGTAGAGTATTGGAATAAGTCTGCCTTTTACTGGGTGGAGCCATTACAATATTTATATGTTATATATTGGCACTGACACATCGTTGTGTTATTAGCCTTTTTAAGCAACTTTTAAAGTTAAAAAAAACCAGATTGAAGTTAATAAAAAATTTTAAACTGCAATTACTCAACTCTTGAAATTTTGAGATACGCTTGTTAAGTTCTGTTAACGACGTATTGTGGTCCAAACATCGGCAACATATTCCTGTTTATCTCTAAATAATATACCATTGTGTTTCTATTCCATTCTGCTGGAGTCATGATGGAAAACTTAAAGCAGTGTATATTGACATTTTATCAGTTTTTAACAGTTACACCCGATTATGACATTACCTGTTTTTGAGACTGCACTTAGCTTTAAAATATCGCTTTACAAATGAAATTATTATTTGAAATTATTGATAGAACTTATTATTAGAAATTATTTTAAGTAATTAAAATTAGTATTAAGGATATACAGAGTGGTGTTAGTATATTTGACTAACAAAGCTCTCTACCACAGAGAATTATCCTTAATTGATGTATTTATTTATCATAGAATATACAAATAATTTAGAAATAATATTAATCTCTACACTTATACCCATTTTAGAAATTAAAAACAAGTAATTACAACTAAAAAACACTTAGAAAAACTTATAGAAATAAGGCACATGTCTAATGCATAAGGTACTTAATAAAATAATAAAAATGAAATTTAATATAGGAACATGAACCCTTCAAGAGCTTAGTTACCGAGATACAGGGTTTAAAAGTTTTAAGTCAAAATAAATAATTTACCAAAAATTAAATATTTTTTCAAATTTGATTAACCAAGAACTTGTCAAATATTAAAAATTTTACACATGCTTACTAGATTAGAATTTAGAAATATTAAGTCGTCACAAATTATCTAAGTACATTCACATTGTTGTTTAGAAGCAAATTTCTGCAACACCGATCATTTTAGCTTCATAAACAGTTTTTACTTTTTAAACATAAAATGAATAGATAAATAAAATAAAATGTTTGTTCCAGTCTCGGTTCCAGTGGAGTACAAAATAGGGAAAAAAATTGCCACTAACCTTGATAACGCGCCACTGGTTAAATTTTTCAAAACTTCAAAATATTACTTTCTTAAAGAACATATTGGACACCAAATTTGAAAGAAGTTTCTGATTTATGGCAAATTTTGAATTTAAATTTTTAACAACCTGTATCTTGGTAACGAATAGAGATAACAGAGATATAAACATTCATAAAATAGAATATCTGTGATGCCAACAATAAAATCAGTCCCCTTGTAGATCAGGAGCGGAAAAACGTGTGGTGTGAGGTAAGGGAGGGAATATACTGAAGAATTGTGGAGAATTTGAGGGCCATACACATTTGTTAGCAGTGGCGGTTTGCCCGTAAGGGCACTTGGGCACGTGCCCTAGTATAATAAACCAAAAAAAAATAACTTACATATTTTATATTTTCTTCAATGCCTATTATTATTTTATCTAATATTCAGCGCAAACCGCGTTGGCACGACACTGGACGACCGGACGTTGAGCGACATTCCGAGAATTCCGAAATTAAGTGGGCACATTAAATGTGTGCCTCTGTTGATTTATCTCTCATTATGATGCGAAAAACACGGACCACGGCAATATCGCTTAGCAAGAGATGAACACATGCGATGGATTATACGTCACAAGCAGGGCGCTGCCCTTCCTCATCGTGACGTGCTGTTCTCATGGCACAGATTACTTAGACCAGATAGGTGCGCGTTTGTTGTACCATGATAATAATTTATTTATTGTGATTACGAAAAAACGTTAGTTGAACCTTTGGAATAGTAAAGAAATAAAACTACAAAGAAAAATAACTTTTTTTATAAAGCAGTCAAAAATATGATGAAAAAAAAATCAATCATATTTATGAATGGGACAAAATTTTAATTTTTCTTTTGGTTTTGTCTGACTTTTTCGAGGATTTCAAATCTCTGTTTGCATATTTAAGAGTATAAAAAATTCTAAGTCTTATAAATAATTTAATGATGTACATTTTCGCAAATTGTTGGCAAGGATAACCAAATTCTATCTCAAAAAGGTATGCGTTGGAAATTCCAGGCTTAGTTGACAAACTATCAAATAGAGATATAAATATTTTTTCTAATTTGAAAATATAAGAGAAAAATTTTTTGATGGGAGATTTAAAATTGCCAAACACCTTTTCTTCAGAGTCGTATGCTTTAAAATGCTCCTACACGATGGAATTTTACATCGAAGTTAGTCAATACTATTTATGTTTACAAAGAGGATTTGATTAAATGTCTCGAAGAAATTATGAACACAAAATTCGATAAAAAAAACTATTAATCAGACTAAAAGGTTGATAAATTTTGAAAGACAGATTTTAATTTCTGGTTATTTATCTTCAGCAAAATAATGCCAAATTGCGATATACTTTTTGATCAACTGCAGAGTAGACAGCTCGATGCTCTCAAGGTTAAGATAAACATATCAAATTTTGCAACAGCTATTCAAAATATTAGACATAATATAGACACGCTAATTCATGAAGAATGGCAATCACAACAAGACCCACAAGAACTAAACTTAAACGACAACACCCAATCAGGTCCAAATACAAGCAAGAAGAGACGGTTTGTTGAAAAGGAGGACCCCATTCCTAATTTAAGGATATGTAAGGAAATTTGTGATACAATAGTAGTGCAGGTAAATGAACGTTTTAGTTTTACTACTCACCTAACAATTGCAAGTTTATTTGATAGTGAAAAATTTAAAGACTACCGAGGTTGTTTTTCAAATAAGGACGTTAAAACTGTGTATAGTTTATTTTCAAACGTAAACAGCTTAAAATTCAACTGTGCATACTTTGCACCCGAGATGATTTTGTGCAACACACAAAAATATCGGCTTGATTATGTAAACCGTTGGTATTTCCAATGAATAAATTAGGGCTCGGAATTGTATTCGGTTAATTCGATTATTCGAATACTCAAAATTCGATATTTTTAGATCGAAATTATTCGAATAGTCGAATATTCAAATACTCGAATATTCGAATAGTCGAATATTCGAATATTCGATTATTCGAATAGTCAAATATTCGAATAGTAATCTTTATAAATAGATTATAGTTTTTACAGAGTATTTCTTTTAAAATAGGTTTTAAGTGTTGTTTCAGCAAAGTAGTTAATGGAAATTATACCTGAATGCAATAGCTAAAAATTACAAGTAAAAGATTTGTTCCTAAATGTTTTTTTATTTATTAAATTGATAGTAATGTTCTGAATTATTCGTTAAAAAATTGTACCTATTTGAAATTACCTGCTAAATATTATTTTCTGCTCTTTTGATAGAATAATGTTTATCCGCGTGATTTTAAAGATCTAAAAAATATATTTAGAGGTTTTGCTTCTTAATGTGATTTATTTATTTAATTGATCCTAATGTACTGAATTATTCGTAGATACGAAAATTTTTATTTTAAATGTTGTGATAAATATTGCATGCTTTGATAAAAAAATTATCCGTGGAAACGCGAACCTTAAATCAAAGTCAAAAAAACTATATTTTAGAATCGTAGTTTCCTCAAGATGTTTTTGTATAGTGAAATAACAATAACTTTTTGACCTATACCTAGGTACTGAAGTCAAAAGTTTTGCCGAATTACATTACAGAAACTTTAAGGCAACGCTCAATTGAATTGAATCATTTTAAAATCTGTTTAAAAGTGTTTTATTAAAAAAATGCAGATGTTTTGCACAAATTCGATTTTTACATAAGATTAACTAGGTACCTTGAGATTTTTAGAAATATTCCCAGGACCAATTTTAATGTTTCGCTTCTTCTCCTGATTTTTTAAAGCTGATGGATAACCATGGTTAATTCAAAACATTAATAATAATAATTATTTAAAAATAATAAGATATTTTTTGTAATTGGTACATCTATGATAAGTAAATTAAGTAAATTCTAACAACTAAATAACTTAATGAAATGATGAATGAATATTTTGTAAGCCGTTGTGTAAGCTCATAATAAAACGTAATATGCTTCACCTACAAAATGCTAGCCATTGCCACATTTCATAAAAAATACTTGATATCTAACTTAACATAACAAAGTTTTGGAATTTATTGAAAATTATTACATCTAATTTAATGAAATTATATATAATTTAGTTAAATTTTATATAACTAATGATTCAAACATTTTTGGGTTCAGTTGCAATAAAATAGGTTGAATTATTTTAGCTTTTTTAAGATATGTAAATAATTTTGTAAACAAAACGAAAATAATGAAATAGGCATGACAATAGCATTTATTATACCCTCCTGTGTCCTTTAGAATATGTCTTATTCAGGACAACACGATATTTGTTTGTAGTTACATCTCCTCTTGTTATCTCTGGTAACTACCTAAGTATTTTAAGAATGAGTATATATTCCCATATATTCCCACTCTGTGGTAGAGCTTTGTCAGTCGAATATGCTAACACCCTGTATATGAATGAATAGTTCCCAGGTTATTCAAATCATGATCATGCATACAAACTTGTAAACTTACATATAAATTGAATGAACTCTACAAGAACTGTAATACTTACCTTTTAAAATTGTTAAAAAATTATGTAATACTTGAGCTCCCACTTCAAAAAATTCTGTTGCAAAAGTTTTATGACAATAATTCATAATTTTGTACGCAAAATCTTCATAGAAGCCAAAATCACTATCACCCTTTTTTAGCTCAGTATGAGAAACAAATGCTATTTGAGAAAAAAATTTCTGAATGCAGTCGACTTCTTCATCTTCCAGATAAGTTTTTAAATTTGAGTAAAGATAATCCATTAAAAAGTTTATATCCTCAGTTTCTGGAACAAGAGATTTTTTTCTGTAAGTTGATATAATTCTTAATCTTAAATCTTTTGTTTCCAAGTGATTAAAAATTGACTTTTCACTTTCAAAGAGGAAACCTTTTCTTCTTGATTCTAATAATATGTGTGCTTTTAATCTTAAATCTATAGGTTGCTTCCTTATAAATGAGTAAAAATCTGTTCTGTATGCATTTATTGTAAGTGGTATCCAATATTTAACCAAGCTTTGGAAAAATTCACTGAAAATAGACAAAATACATAAGAATATTAGTATTTAAAATAAAAATATAATTATCTTAACTACCGATTTTACTCACCCTTCATATTCTATTTCTTGCAAATGTTTAAAGAAAAGTGGCCACACTAAATCAATCCATTCTTCAAAAGTGCATAATAATACTTTTTCATACAAATAACTTCCATCTTTATTTTCTATATTATTGGAAAACATCATCAATACTTTTGCAACAATATTTTTTAGATTTTCTTTAATTAAGGTGTCTGTAAAAGTATCTACAACTTCAGACATCTCTATTCCTTTTATAGGCAATGAACTAATATTACATATTTCAAATTGTTGTGAGGGTTCCAAGAACTTCAAAACTATTTTGGAGATATTACATGCAAGTTGTTTAAAGCCGTGATGTGGTGACAAAGCCACTTTATTCATTAATTTAATGATGGAGCTACTAAGAGAAATTAATAGCAAATCTGTTCGATTCAAAATTAAATGAAGAGTACGAAGCAAATAAAGAGAATTTTTATCAAGAATAACTACATTATTTAATATATAATGTAAACACCACATCAAAAAATTTGTATCATCTTTGTGGGATACTATTTTGTTTCTTGATGGAAGTAATTCAAAATTCTTTATAGAGTTAAACCATACAGCTTGCCATAAAGACCTGTTACAAATTCTAATTGTAAATAGTTCTATTTTTATTATTTCAGAATTTAAAAAACACTTAAAGTTCTTAAAATCGTTTCCATATAAGGTTTTATAAAAAATTGAACATATTTTAGACAGAGTGTCTATTTCCAAAGGCTCCAAAGTATCTTGAGTCAGTGAAGCAATGAAAATCACTGTACTGATTTGATCTTCAATATTATTCGTATTTTCATTATAAAAAAGCTAAAATTATTCTATATTTATTACTTAAAAGGAAAATTTTATTTAAATACTTACCAACTTCTCGAAAATATTTAACATATTCATACAATAAAAACACTGCTATAGACCACAACTGTTTTAAGTTTAAATTCAAATTTAAAAGTAATTTTTAATTTTTTTTATAATTATAAATTGTGAGGTTATATTTATATTATTGTTATTATGTGTCAAGTCAAAATATTCTTCTTTTCTTAACAATTCAAGAAAATGGCCATGTCTTTACAGCATCAGCAGCAGACTTAAAACAATGTAGTTAACCAGTTACAAAATGCCGTATTTTATGTAACGAGTTACATAAAATGGCATTCCCTACCGTATAACATACAAGTTTGTTTTTCTAATTTTGACTAATTATTTATAAAATTGTGTTTTAATAAAAAATTACTGACATCTAGGCAACCAATATTACTACTTTCTTGTATTGTTAGTTGCATATGATTAACTTCATTTTTGTATTGATAAATAGAAAATAATATTTATTCTCAACGACTTGTATGTTGTTCATTTTCAGAACTCAATTTATTACGGCATTTGCCGGGATCATTTCATTCTTTATGCTTCGCTAACGCGGAAATCTAAAAAGTGAGATTATTTCATATTTATTCCTGTATAAATATTTCTTTTGCCTACCTGCTTCAGATATCTAGCCAAGTAAGGTAACTACTTTGAATCAGCGGCAAACTTATCAATATTTCGAAGGGCTACTTTGTGACGTTAAGAAACACGTTATTCATTTTTAAACGGGCGTATCATGAATAAAATAAAAAGTACTTATTAATTAAATTATTTTATCTTTGGGTCGCTTTGTGAGATAGATACTATCAACCTCTTTAGCAAAGATTTTCTCCTTTAAGGGGAATTAAATATTTAGCTGGCTAATTAGGTAAGCAGGTACTTGGGACAAATATCTATCGTAATAATCTGTTGCTGGCGCTAACCTGGCATAATCTATTATAAATAGGTTATATAAAAAACCCATTACATTTTAAACATTTATTGTAATTCCAATAACAAATATATAAAATTAATTATTTTCTTTCAAAAATGCTTCAGATGACCTCAGACATTGCTGGAAACACTTTTCAAATCCTTCTGATCCTGAATCCTTAAATATAAAACAATTTAACAGTAATTAATCATAATTTAGACAATTTATTGTAGTTCAACTATGTAAAATAAAAAAGTAGACTGGTATATAGGGTTCCCACTATTTCAAAGGGACAGTACTGCTATTTCTTAAACAGTAACATATAGAAAGTTGAAGAAATTAGACAAAAGTTGCGCAGTTTTGTGCTCATTTAAATGGTGCCAAGAAACCTTTGATATCTACATGGAGATTCAAACTATCGGACAAAACATAAAAATTGTCATTTCTTTAAATTTATTCATTTTATGTCCGATATTTTGAATCTCCCTGTAGATATCAAAGGTATCTTGGTACCATTTTAAATAGGCACAAAACTGCGTAACTTTTATCTAATTTAATCAACTTTAGTAAGACTCCATATAGGTTTCTATATTAGCACTATACCTCGTACTATACTGCCCTTCTAAGCATAAAACATATTACAGATAGCAATTCTGTTTTCAAAATACAGCAGAGTTTGTAGAAATGACAGTTATATAATATACTCAACTACAGGGTTGCCATATCAATGCTAACGGGCAGCATTTTGACAGGTCATTGGAATGCCTAATATTTGAAATGCATAATCACTTCATCTTAGTTATTCAACCAGCAGTAGTTGGTGGTCTTATGGCCGAATTCCAGTACATTTCTTTAATGAAACAATAACTATCGGTTCGATAAAATTATGTATCCAATATATAATCAAGCGTTTCTGAGAACTTATCTATAGATAACTAGCACTCGTACTCCATATGAAGACTAAAGAGAAGGAGGCGAATCAGCAATGGTCAAATATCAAATTTCCATCCTTCTTTTTATAAAGTTCGCGAAATTGACTGTAGTTGGTATCTCTAATGACAGTTGAGTCAATTTTCTATGTAAGTCAAGGTAAAATGAAGTGATTTTTTAAAAAATTGGTGAAAAGAATCAAAATAATGTGAAAAAAAAATACCTGAGTACAAGTAACATGAGTGACAAAAAAAATCAAAGCAAGATTTACGTCGTTCCAGATTGTAAAATAGGATAAAAATCAAATGTAAAACTAAAGAAAACACAAGAAGCAATCAATTCAATGTCTTTTAAAATCTTCTATTGTAAGTAAAATAAAGTATTCATGTCTAAATATACTATTTATTGTAAACTAGTCACAATATGTATCTTACGAAGTGTAGTTTATTTTATTACAAGTTTCTATAATATAAAATTTTAGAGTTATAGATGTTGACTTACAAACAACAATAATTATGCATTAAATTTAATTTTTTATAGAGTTTTAATGTTAGATAAAGAGTTGCTACTATTATTTTTTTTGGACCCCAATTGTGCCATTGTAAATGTTTTGCCATTGTAAACGTTTAGAACAGTGGCAGCATATATATCGTTCCTAGTACCGATAAAGCACTTTCTAGAGATGATGCTGTTCTATGCTTTTTAGAAGATATTATCAAATATTATGAGACTATTTTTACTGATGGTACTGTTAGCAAAATAAAAGGGGAAAGCTGAAATTAAAGGATGAGGTAATACCATGTACCTTCCCAAATCTCCCTTTTTACTTGTATTACAACAATAAAAAAATCTGTTAACTGTGTTTTATTTTACTATTAAAAATATATATTGGTTAAATTAAAAAAAAAAAAAAAAAAAAATTGCCACAAAATTGTACTTATCAAATTTCAGCATTTAAGAAACCTTTACGAATTTGGTCATACATACATAATTTGTATTTTTTTTTAGATAAAATTAAATAATTTATCAATTAAAACATTCAAGACTTATTTAGAAATAAATACAACAGTATGTTATGTGCTTTATCTCCTTATCTCTAGTCTTCATAGTACTCCATCATATAACTAGGTTTGACATATTCTCACTAAATGGACTTTGACAATTTAACATTGTGTTGTCATTTTTATATATCGAAAAATTTTAGGCAAATTTTCTAAAAGTTTCAAACACTTTACAGATGTTGATAAATATCTGTTATTCATTATGGTTATTGAGCACATAGGACATTGAAAATAAAAAACAAAAATCTTGAAGTGTGAAAGAGAAAATGCTCTTATGTTATGTTAATTCAACCATGTATGTTTAGTAAATCTAAAAGATTTCTAAATTTGTTGTAATTATATTCTTCAAAAGAATAATTTCTAATGTGAAAATGGTGAACATCTATAATTTCTTCATTGGAACAATCCGAGGAGCTTAAATAATACAGTTTATTTATATTTTCCTAATATTTGAGAAACAAAAATATATTTATCAAATACAAATCTTAACAAAATGGCCAAGGATTCGATAACGTATAATATGGATAACTCTTGTTATACGTTTCAAAAAACCAAATTTCTCTAGTTATTCCTTTGTTAAGTTTATTGAATATATCGTGGGCTTACAAGCAAAAATTTGTCAAAATGATTTTACATTTTTGTTTATCATATAAAAATAGTAAATGGTATTCCAAAAGCATGTACATTTTCTTTAAAGCAGTTGATAATCCCTAAATAATTTATACAAAAAAAATAGAACTTCACTGAAACTTTAAATTGCTTATAACTCAAATCTATTTTTTGACTTAATGCCTTTTGCTTGTAAGCCTCACGATATATCTATTAGTTCAGGAACTGGCCATTAGTCACCTTACAACTTATAACAGGCAAATGGATCAATTTATTTTCTACCTCAATTTCTGTGGATATAAACTAAGATTTTTTGTTTATAATAATGATACCTACAAGTACATATGGTTAGCGTTTTCATACAAAGAGCTGAAACTGGGTAAGGATAATGATCAAACTTACATAATAAGGATCTCTAATAATTCTATCTCCTTCAGGGTCAAAATCACCAAGCAACAAAATTTTAGCTTTATATTTTTTAGGAGCTTCGCTGGTTAAATCAGATATATTTTCATCATCCATACCAAAAATGTAATCAAATTCATTAAAGTCTTCTGTTTGTATCTAAAAAGGAAATGTGAAAGATGATGAAACATTTATCATTATTTAATTATATCAACTTAAATATTACCTGTCTAGCTTTTCCATTATAACTGATATTGTGATTTTTTAAAATTTGTCTTGCTCTTGTATCAGGTTGTTTTCCAACATGCCAAGAACCTATTGCTGCACTATCAACTACCCAATGATCAGAAATTCCCTTTTCTTTAACTAAATGTTGAAAAACTGCTTCTGCTATTGGTGATCTACATATATTACCTAAAAACAAACTTTATTTTACTGTAACATAAAAATATGTTACAACTATTGATATAAAAAATTAAAATATTAGTAGGTACCTAAGCATACAAATAAAACTTTCTGAACCATTTTATGACAGTTGATAGTTAATAATTTTGAGAATAAACTTTTATTAGGTTTGTTCTGGTTCTCAAAATGAAAACTGTTTTGAAACTGCGCCGGACCGTATGCGTAAAGGCAAAAAATCCCCGACTGTTTGAAATTCTTGGAAAACTAGAACACGTCATAAAGGTGTTTTGTTTATTGTTTATTATCACGGGGGTTCATATGCACAATACGTAAACACGTTTCTGCGCATACTCCTCCGCGCTTGGGTGCTCTGAAGTCCGTTTTACAATAGCAAAATTGTATTAAAATGTAAAGCACATTGATTAATTTAATAACATCTCGTTCAGTAACACACAAAAAGTGTTGTTTCAAAAATTTTAATTCATATATTACAACAAACTAAAAAAAACATACCTTCACTTAGTTATTTGTACTATGTGAAGATGGCTTTCTGTCCGCTGCATGACTGCTGGCTGCCCGCTATAGCGGGCCCCGCGCGCGCTGTCAACAAATAACATCAAAATCAAACAAATGTGTGGTTATGTTATGATTTGGTTGTCGAAGAAAACATGTGAGTGGAACTACTTTTATTTTTTTAGATATGTTATTTAGGATTATTTAAAATCAAGTAAAGGTATTTTGATGCTTTAACATGTCTTTACCAGGCAGAATTCATTATAAACGCATAATTTCTAATTGTTATAGTACATTTTATAAGGCCCATTCCAAACGTAAATTTTAAGAACAAACATTTTTAAATTTCCTTCTGATATTGATCAAAGAACGGAATGGTGTCGTATTTTAAACATTTCACTTACAACCCCAATCATTATACATTATGTGAAAATCATATTTTGATACAAAATTGTTTACAAACACAAATCGTTCAAGACTGCTAAAAGATTTGCTTTACCTTGCTTTAGCATCCTCAAAACCAGATACACCAAAGATAGTAGTACTTAGTAATATTGTTATCACACCTCCAAACAGAGTCCTGTGTGGATAAAGTTCATTTTAATAATATATACAAAATTAATAAATAAAGCAGAATTTGAGTCAGGCCACTAGTTATGTTGCAGGGTTTATTAAGAAACTTAATAGTTTTGACTGCAAAGAGTGTAAAGTTAATTTACAGACATGTTAGAAGACCATCGATACTTTTACTTATTTTAAAGAAAATTTTGATAAAAGACGTTTTATTTATGTACAAAGAAATGTTATTGAATTTCTTTCAAAAATTCTTGAAATAGTTTCACAACTTTTGGGTCATATTGACAACATAATTCAAATAATTAAACTTTTTTGCCAGACCATGTTGATTTTAAATGGTTTACATCAGAGGCGACTCGTGGCCTAGTCTATGAGGAGACTACTTTTAAAAGGCACACCCTATATACAAATATATGTCTATAAGAATTCAAAAAGCAGAAATATTTCATTGTATTCTAATAGAAATATATATTTGTATAAAGTATATAGGATGAGCCAGCTTCCTCACAGACTAGGCCACAAGCCGTCTCTGGTTTACATATAAAGAACATAAAACAGATGTCTTTTCTCATTTAGTTGAAACTTGTCTACTATTAATAATAAGAAAGTATTATAATGATAGTATGAGGGCTGCTGCAATGTCTAAAAGACAAACAAAATTATTTGAAGTTACTGCATTTAATTTTTTTCTGTTTCAGTTTATATGGATGGTTGCTTTTGTCTGATTTCCTAAGATTCAAGAAGAATTTGTTGTTTTGTTTTTCGTTTATTTTAAAAATTTATTTACTTAGGCATTAGTTTTCATATCAAGTAAATTAATTATTTGTTATGCAATTTCTGATTTTTGTTAGCCAAAGATAGTTAACGTACCGAAATAGTAATGTAATGTTTGTGATATTAGAGTAACTTTCTTAAATAATCATTTATAAGACGTCCGGGAGCGCCATAGTAAATAATAATAATAGACATTCTTGCTTCGCATAAGCTCGCTTGTATGGGGGTGAAGTATATGAAAAATATTTTTTTGTATTGCCATCTCTTTGATTTTATTTTTCTTGGGAATTTTTAGTAAATATAATTATATAAAACTTTGTATGATATTTATTTTATCCCTCATAATTATTTGTCATAGAATTTTACATTTTTATTGGGCATTTCATAATTGTTACAAACAGCTAATAAAAATGGAAAATTTTAATTATAATTAAGAGGAAAATTTACTTAAGCAATTATCTTTTTCTAAACAATACGAAATAGAGCCACAAATATTTCTATAGTTTAATTTTACTTTTTAGTGAATGAAAAATATATACCTTCAGGTAAAAGTGAAATGTCTGTTTTTCTGGAGCCACTATTCCGAAATTTGATTTAATTATTTTCTCAATTTTTGAAATCTTTATAAAAACAAAATTTTGCGATTTATTGCCATCAAAATTTGATTAAATTTTGAAAAAGTGGCTCCAGAGGAACATATTTTAGCTACACGTACATGTTTTTTATTTCACTAAAAAATTTAAAAAATTACTATCAAAATTTTGTATGGCTATATTTCGTATTAGTTAGAAAATAATTGCAAAAGTAAATTCTCCTTTAAAAAAAACCGCCAATTTTCAAATTAAATATAAAATTACGGGTAACTGCATTACCGACAGAGTAAGAGTTGATGGTAATACTGCTGGTAACTACATTACCGACAGAGTAAGATTAGTTCTACTCCTCCACCCCACAGGTCGTTGCAAGCAAACATGTTGCCAAATTTCTACAAAGAAACGGCAACTCTTAATAATCCTTCCTCCATGTTTATTATAATAATGAAGTTCCTTTTGAAAGCTCAGCTTCAAATAACATTTGCATGTATATGTTTATCATTATCATCACATTTCAATGGAATAAATAAAAACAGAATATTAAAAAATTAATAATTCTAAAATTGCTTTAATTTACAAATAAAACAAGAACAAGAGACATTCGTCCACATATAAATAAACAATTTGGGATTGTATACGTTTCGTATAGTCTAAAAAGCCAATGCAATATTCATAACACTTCAAAAACGCATGCGCGGTCAAAACAGTCCGAGTCGATCCACACTCCCAAGCATGAACACTTTTTGACTGTTTACAACAATCACGGATTATTTCGGATACGAAACCAGAACACTGGACTGAGAGATCCGAAGTAGTTCCAGAAAAACCAGAACACTTTTTATCTACTGCGCATGAGCCCGACAGTTGTGGATCGTTATTTCTCGAAACCAGAACAGACCTATTATCATTATTTATAATTAAAGGTTAATAAAGGGGTTAAAGAGAAAAGGAAAGACTTTGGTAGGTAGAGAGGAGAGGGGGTAAACGTCAAACACGTCGCGTCGGACAGCTGACGGCTTCGAGAAATGGAGAAATTCGCAGTAATGTTTACCTCATAGATATCTATGGTCAGAGACAATCTATGGTTTACCTACGTAATAATCTTTCCTCCATGCCTACCAGTGTCGGTTCATAGAATAAGTAATTTTAAATTTTTACAGGCGGAACCAGACAATCGTATTTATTTGTGGACTATAAATAATTATTAAACATGTATTATAATATACAAATCATAATTCTACAAAATTTCAACAACTATTCACAATTTATTAAACTATTTACTCGAAATTGTTATTAACATCAATAACATAATTTTGTACGCCAATGTATCGCGTCCTTTTCGGTTAGATTCGCCGCAAACCTGTCAATTTTCGTGTATAAAGTGGGAGAACCTGACAAAAGCCTTTTTCAAACTTGTGTTCTGTCCCTGCTAAGAATACCTAACCCAAACCCAAGGTCCAAGAAGCGAAACAGAATAAGGTATTTTTCGCTGCATAAACCAACATGAACGTTTATGACAGATTGTTATTTAGACGTCTATAGACGTATATTATAGACGTCTAAATAGCATAAACATTCATGTTGGTTTATGCCTCGAAAAATACCACAGTTTTCGTCATAGATCTCACAAACCCTAGATACAGCACCGAAAGAAAACACTGAGCTGGGCTCCATGATAACTTATTTTTTAGGTGGCATTACTGACAAGACAGGATCGGAGCAAGGTTACTGTGGAAGATATAGGAAGGAGTAACTTTTTACAAATATTTGTTTTGTTAATAAATATTTTTGTATGGTTTATAGTATACCAGACCAAAATATTTTCGGAAATAATGGTTGAAAGCTGTAGAAATTACGCCTAAAACGTCACGTTCGCGTTCCGGGTAATGGTCGACCGCGAAACACTGAAACACGCTTCGGTCGAGTCAACCAGGAGAATTGCAATAAAACTTGGTCCTTTGGTGCATAATATTGAAATTTTGTTTACAAAAAAAAACATTAACACGCAATTTCATTAGGAAATTAAAGCGTCTGAAATAAATCGACAGTCAAAGTGGTGCCATGCAGTCGTGTCTTGCTTTGTTTTATATTTTGAAATAATATTTCAACTTGTATGAAATTTTTTTTTATGGCAATAGTTTTGTTCGTTTCAAAAAATATTTTAGAAAATTCGTGCGTGAAAAATTTTCCACGCATTTACACAACTTAGAGCATTTATGAAATTAAAACTACTGATGATTGTGCTAAACTTCAGAAAGACATCGATTTATTAGATGAATGGTGCTCAGAGAATGAATTACCACTCAATGCCATTAAGTGTAAAGTTATGTCATTTTGTAGAAAAGATCATGTACAGTTCATCAAATTTCTAGAGGTGTTCGACGCCCAGACAGAGAACGCGCTACGTGTGACTAAGATAGCTATTGTACAGTCTGCTAAACAAGTTATTTTAAATAGTTTTTAATATTTTTAGGTAATTAAATTTTAAAAGTGTGGAATAGTTTAGGGATTAAATTGGTCTGATTGGACTTTCTTAGAACGTTTTTAAAAGCAGCTAAAGATAGTATGTAGAATTGAAAATAATTATTATGCCATAAAAGGTGTTTTGGAATTTCTTCAACCTTTTGAAATTGAGTCAGAAAATATAAATTTTATAGGATAGCGGAAAATACCTATAATTTTTTTGTAGGCCTTTGTAAATCGTGGAAATAGTTTATATTTTATTTCTACCTTATTAAGTAAAATGGTACCTATTATTAATAACGGTTGTTTCTGAAACATTACTAAAATTTTCGAAATTTTGTTTTTGTACAAAATAATAAACTATACTATTTAGAAAAAAATTTATTTCTCTTATAATTTTATAAAAAATAACAGGGGAATATTTACATTTCTTGATCTATTAAACAAAACGATAAATTATCTCGACGAATGACACCATGTTCTAGTACGGAAGCTAGCTTTACATTTTTGTTGGTGGTTTCATGGGTTTCATATCAATTTTTTGTAATTGTAGTTTACACGTACATATACCTCTTAACACTTGTTTGCTTTATTAAAAAAGTGTGTTGTTGTGATTTACGTCGAAATAAGTCAAAAACAACTTGAAACCCCATATAAAATCAAAAAGGAGAAACGGAAAAAAATTGAGCCTGTAAATGAACACAACTCAGAAACAAAAATAGCTATCTAATAATAAAAAAATAAAATTTGATTCTTGTGCATCTTCGTTGTAAAAATAGATAATACTTTTTTGATCTTAGGTACAGATATAATTTTAATGGTCTTCCGAAAAACTTTCTTCAGTTTCCATATCAGATTCAAAATCAGTCTCACTGTCACTGTTTAAGTTAATTATAAATCTATCAGTTGCCTCATCCAAAGTAACTTTTCTGTCATAAAATTTAGATTCCCACATTTTAGCATTATTACAACGAGATTGCCACTCCTCTTTAGAAAACGTATCAAAAAAGTCTTCACACAACAGTTGTACGTCTTGCCTCTTAAATGTAGTGTTGTTACTAGCTACATATTGTTTCAATGATGCCCACACTAATTCGATCGGATTAAGATCGGGATGATACGGTGGCAAACGCAAACAACTAAAACCATGTTCATTTATCATTTCTTCAATTGCATACCTCTTAAATCGTGACTTATGCAATAGCACTAAACTGTATAATTGCGTTTTGAGCATAGCCTCTTCGTAAGCAATATTATGATTCCTTAACCAATCCTGCATGTCAGCTTTTTTAGAAGTTGACGTTGGTGCTTTATTTACCTGGACATTATGGTAAGGAGCATTATCAACAATAATGACGCTTCTTGGAGGGAGGTTCGGAAACAGCTTTTCTTTCAACCATTTAGAAAAATTATTAAAATTCATTTCATCGTGGTAGTCTCCACTTTTGATTCCAGATTTGAAAATTAACCGGGCATTCGGAATAAAGCCCATTTCACCTCCTGCATGGACAATAATTAGTCTATCACCTTTATTAATTGGTTTCTTTAATCCCTCATTTGAATTATCACTCCAAGCTTTCTGGTGTGTGTGGGAGGCATGAATGTATGTAGACAATTGGACGGCCCTCTGCTCGATAACTTTTTAAACGAATCAGATAGTCTAAACGTATCTTTTGAATATCAAACCTTTCCATTAATAATTTTCTGTTTGTTTTTGTTTTCCGCCAACGAAATCCTAGCGACTTTATTATTTTTCTTAAACTTTCATAGCTTCTTTTGTACCCTGTAGCTTCTCTAAATTTAGTCAGAATTGTTTTTAATGTTGGAACATTATTTTCCGAGATTAACATGAACAGAATAATTCTTTTTAAAATACCTTTGTCAGCTTCATCTATATCATGAACTGTTTTTGGTTTTTTAATGGTTTTTCTTGGTGATGAAAATTCCGATATCTCACGGTTATCGATTCTTTTTTTCTCTCCAGAAATGCGGACGACAGTGTTTTTAGATACTCCTGTGGCTGCAGCAACACGATCATTTACATTTTTAAATGGTGTTGAAGGTGAATTAAAGTTTCCTTCTCTTCTCATAAACTCTATAACATTGGCTATTATTTCGCGAGATTGACTGTTAATCACGCGGCCTCTTAATTTGCTATTAAACTCCATACTTAGGTTCTATTAAACTGTAATGAGCAAAAAACACAAACGAAAATAAAAGAAATGTTTTAGCGAAATTTACATCTGACATTTACGTCTGAATAAAATAGTGAAATACTTGATGCGCAGAGTGTACTTTCATTGCGTAAATCCGTCGGCCCCGCCAACCGATGCCTCTCAGTAGTGCTTTCTCTGTCTAGCCGTCGAAGGCCTCTAGAAATTTGATGAACTGTAATAATATATAATTACAAATTACGCAATGTTGTTCTAACACGTCCAGAGCTTATACGAGATCTTGGTGTTTACTTTGACCCTAAACTTACTTTTAATGCTCACATTGCCAAAACCACTGCTAGTGCTTATCGTTTATTAGGTTTTGTAATCCGAAACATGAGAATGTTTAAAGATTTTTCTACAATGAATCTACTTTATTCTGCATTTGTACGGTCTAAGCTGGAATATGGTAACATTATCTGGAATCCCATTTATAATGTTCAGATATCTTCAATTGAACGCATACAAAGACGTTTTTACAAAGCTGTCTGTCAAGCTATTGCTATCCACCGAGAGGCATTCCTCAACAGTATTTTTAAAATCGCTTCAATACTCATAGCTTACTGAGAAGACGAATAATGCAATCTGTTCTGTTTTTACACAAACTTATCAATAATGAAATACACTGCATTTTAATTATTAATCTATTAAACTTTCGCATACCAAGAAATAATTCTCGCCTTAATCAGGTATTCTATCAAAATACTACTAGAGGACCAATATATGTAAGGCTTCTCCTCTTTACTTAATGATTCAAAACTATTCTGAAGTTGAATCTCATACCGACATTTTTAATTATATAGTATAACCGTTATAACAACTTATTTCCTTAGGGTCGATTCCACCAATGTGTTAAACGGAGGTTAATGTAAAAATGTCATTTTAAACTTCGTTTAACACAACGGTGGAATCGGTCCTTAATACAATAATGTGAATTTTTGATTTTTCTTGTTTTTGTAATATTTCTATTTGAAAAATTGTTCTCCTGTTTCTCACCTATTCAGGTATTTAATGTTTAATGTAATAGACTCAATTGAGTGCACACTATTTTTCTCTTATCTTGATTTTTTTTAGTGTGTATTCAATTAATGTCTAAATATATTATATGACATTTCTGTATACGTTTTATAATATTCAAATGTTATTTTCCATAATTATATAGTTTTTCACCTTATCCTTTAATTGGGGATTACCCTGTTGGATACTGTACAATAAATAAATAAATGCTTTGAAGCAAAGATGTTACGCTCTAGAAGATCACTCGAAAAATTTTCAATTTTTTATGACATTTACAACTTAAAGCAAGTACCTAAAAGCCAGATAATAGCACACTGCAAAAAACTTGAGAACGTCTTAACTGACCAAGATAATAGTGATATAAATGGTTTAGAGCTAGCTGACGAAATGGTCATTGTATCTTCTCTTTTAAACGAAAAAAAGAATTCCCTAAAGAAGTACTTCAATTTATAAAAAAATTGTATTTTGCTCCCAATTTAAGTATAGCCATCCGGATCCTTTTAACGCTTCCAGTAACTGTCGCTACAGGAGAAAGGAGTTTCTCAAAATCAAAACGGATCAAGACTTACCTACGTACCACAATCACACAAAATCGACTTTGTGGTCTTGTTATTATTGCAATAGAACACGAGATATGTGAGAAAACCGATATTACAGAAATCATAAGACAGTTTGCTGAAATTAAATTGGATTTTTTTTTTTATTAAGTAATGTTTTTTGGCTAACCCAATTTAAGTAGAGGTATTCGTTTGTAAATTGTTTGAAAATAAGTTTATGTTAAAAAAAAATAAAGTTTTCCTGTGGTTTCTTTTAGTATACCTATTTTTTAGGGGTGGCATAAAATTGATCGAAAAACATTTGATCGAATTGGAAATTTGATCGAAAATATATTTTATCGAATGGAATTTGATCGAAAATACATTTGGTCGAATAACATTTGATCGAAGATATATTTTATCGAATAACACTTTATCGAAAAGGCAATAGATCGAAAATTCATTAGATCGAATGGACAATACATTGAAAAATAGTAAAATATCAAAAAATCAACCATTCAACCCTCCGTCTACCAGGGAAACTAAACCAAGCGGCTATCAAAATTAGGTACTAATGGCAAATTTTTCTATAATCTCAAATGATAGATACCTCGTTTAACAAATTTTATCCTTACAATACTGTTAATTTAAAAATAATTATTTTAGAGCTAAACGGTTATTTAAAAAAAATTTAATTAATTTACCTAACCTGTGCGACCTGGAGCCGTCGCGGTTTGCCTCGCAAAAAAATATAGAAAAATAAGAAAAATTTAAAAAAGGGAAAATAAAGAAAACCTAACCTATTTACTTAACCTGTGCGGCCTGGAGCAATTTAACTGATTGATCTGACACAGGTTAGGTAAGTTAGTTAAGTTTTAGGTAAGTTAGTTAATTTTTTAAAAGACCCAACTAACTTACCTAAGCTCTGTCAGAACAATCAGTTAAATTGCCCCAGGCCGCACAGGTTAGGTAAATTGGTTAGGTTTTCTTTATTTTTATTTATTTTTATAAAACTTAACTAACTTACCTAACCTGTATCAGAGCAATCAGTTAAATTGCTCCAGTTTGAAAACGTCGCGGTTTGCCTCGCAAAAAAAAAATATAAAAATAAAAAAAACTAATTTACCTTCACTGTTGGGTTCTAATTAACAGTGATGTCCCTAAAGTGGCACTGGGAAACAGTAACAAAGCCTACACAGAACACGAGGCGAAATAACCTTAGCAGTTGAAGCCGATGACACACAAAAAAAATAAAAATTGACTGATTGCTCTGGCACAAGTTGAGTTAGTTAGGTACGTTACTTAATTCTATTTTATGTCATCGGCTTCAACTGCTAAGGTTATTTCGCCTCGTGTTCTGTGTAGGCTTTGTTACTGTTTCCCTGCCCCACTTTAGGAACAGCACTGTTAATTAGAACCCAACAGTGAATGGTCGAGTGGGGAATCCTACCAAGGCATCAGAATTAATTTTAAATAATTAAATTAAATGAAAAAATTCCGGCCAACGGTGGGATTCGAACCTGGGACCCTTGGATCCACAGGCAGAGGCTCTAACCACTGAGCCACCCACCCCCCTGAGTTAAAATTATTGTTTTGATTTTTCTTATTATTCTATAATTTTATGAATATTTGGTTTTTCGATCAATTGCTTTTTCTATCAAATCTATTTTCGATCAATTTTCTTTTCGATCATTATTCTTTTCGATCATTTTTCTGTTCGATCATTTTTCTTTTCGATCAATTGTTATTCGATAAAATGTTTTTTCGATCAAATGCAATCGATCAAATGTTTTCGATCAAATGTATTCGATCAAATGTTTTCGATCAATTTTGTGCCACCCATTTTTTAGACCTATATAAAAAAATTGTAGTAGTCAAGCTAGATAGGGGAGAGGCGCCATTTCAGGATTTTGCACACAGTGGACAAAATGCTAGAGCCGGCCCTGCTACTAATAGTCCATATTCCACATATTTTGATTTGCCATATTCTCATGGTGGAAAGATAAAGACCATCGCATAATTTTCTTTAAAGGCTCACTAGCTAATTTTTAAAATTAAAAATCAATAAAGTAGAAACTATTTGAAGCAAATAATGTATTTTATGGAAATAATTATCCGGTTGATGATGACAGTTTAGAATCGTGTAAGTAATGGCGGGTAATTTTAAAAAAATTGAGAGTAAATGAGAAATAACGGTTGGCAGCACTTACTAGTGACGTATATGAGACAATCGATTGTTTTGTTTCACAACAAGAAAAATAAATTACACGTACGTTCATTAAAAGAATAAGTCGAATTTTTTTAAATTTTGGTGTTTCAGTTATTAAAATGAAGTTTCAATATAAAGAAGAGCACGCCTTTGAGAAGCGTAAGTCCGAGGGTGAAAAAATCAGGAGAAAATACCCTGATAGAGTGCCTGTAAGTATATTTTTATTATTAAACATAATTTTGACGTTTGTCATAAATGAGAACAGTAGGAATTAAATAAGATAAAGAGAAATTCTTAATAAGGGGGTTTTCTATTTGCAATATATTTTTAGGCTTGTCAATTACGCATTTTCAAGGATTTCATATTCAAAAGTAGGTGGTTTTTGGCAACAAATACTATTTACGTTTTAAAAGAAAAATGGCGTTTCAAGGTCATTGATTTCTTTGTGCGAGAAATCTGGTTTTTAACTTTCATTTAAAATTGTTATAGGGAATAATAATTAACAATTTCTTCTTAGAGAGTCCTTAGAAAATATATTACAATAACCAATATTTAAATTAAAATGCATAATTATGACTAATTCTTAATTCAAGATAAAGATATTTTTGTAAATAACTAATTATTAGCGTCGTATTTACGATTTACCTACCAAAGAAACTGAAAATTTTTTCTTTGTTTAAGTTGTAGGTATCTGTATTTTCGGAAGCACTGACATGTACCTATATTATTATTCTGGTTATTTTCTTTCAATCATGATCATGGTATAATCTCTTGCAATATTAATTTGGGTAGGTTTTCACCATGGATGTTTGAATAAATTGTAATAATAATAAAAATACTCTCCCTAATATCAGCTGATGACCTAAAGTGCTACCTAGCAGTTTCATTTGTTGAGGATTGTCTCAAACTTCAGTCTGATCTGGCTAGGCTAGATAAATGGTGTGCGAATAATGCTATGGACCTAAACACCACTAAGTGTAATTCTATATCCTTTACTAGAAAGATCAACATGATTGATTATCAATATAATATCAAGGGTACACCAGTGTCCCAAGTTGCATCCATTCGAAATCTGGGTGTTATTATGGACTCCACGCTCAAATTTGTCAATCACATTTACACAATAGTATCCAGAGTACTTGGTATGCTTGGGTTTATAAAGAGAAACACATCAGACTTTACAAGTATTAATGCTATCAGGTTATTGTACTGGAGTCTTGTTAGGCTTCTGCTAGAATATTGCTTTTCAGTCTGGAACCCATAGTATACTTGTCACATTCATAGATTAGAACAGGTTCAGAAAAAATTTCTTCGCTACTTAGCATTTAAATCAAATATTCCCTGATAGATGACTATTCATATGATTTTGCGGAACTTCAAGAGACATTCTCCTTACCAACTTTGAGAATAAGAAGAGATCAGGCAGATCTGAAATTATTTTTAAGCTCATTAATTATATGGTTGACTGCCTGCCCTACATTGATTTCAAGCATGTTGTTGGCAGCCCCAACTAGAAGCACAAGATCAATAAACAGTTTTCATCAGCCCTTCATGAGAACTAATACTGGCCTCAATTCATTCCATGCCTAGAGTTTCATGAAGCGCTAATGCTTGTGCAGATAGTCTAGAATTTTTTAATTCAAGCTTTTCTAATTTTGTGAGGGTGTTAAATTCCCTAGTCTTAATATTAGTTGTTTCGATTTTGTACATGTTAATATATTTATGATTTGTGTTGTTAGTTTATCAGTTTATCATTATTATGTCATATTATTCAGATTGACTCTATTTGAGGTTTTTTTTGTTTTATTTGTAACTTTGTACTGAAAGTGGGCAAGGCCCGTGAATAAATAAAAAATAAAATAATTTATTTATTTATTTATTTATTTATTTATTTATTTATGTAGTAGTTTACATTTATATTAAACAGTAATATAATTAATTATAGGAACAGGAGAAAAATAAATCACTCTATTACTTAACTACTTAATTCCTAAATTGAGGTCACCCTCTAAATAATATTTAAAATGAAAACTTCTACTCTAGTGCACAATTGTACTTAAAGTACTGTGTGTGCACTCTTTTTCTTATACATGTATCTTTGAGGTTTTTTTTTTTATTTTTTTTTTTTATAACAAAAATATTCTTATTTAAGCTAAGTATAACAGATTTTTGTACTAAAGTAGTAGAAATGTGGTAACAATAATTCGATAGGAGATAGTAAAATAAGTATATATATATGAACAATAATTGTGTGATATATTATTTAAAATTAAACTTAAAATTAAACTATATAATTAATTACATAATTGCTTTGGAGTATCCACTGTCTTATCTCTTTTTTACACTTAGAATATGGTTTTACTTTAATATCATTAGGAAGGCAGTTAAAGATTTTTGGACCAAGACAATAAATATGATTTTGGCATGCTTGGGGTTTTGGCGTGCGACATTGTTTTGAGCTGCATTTCTTGTGTTACGCCCATGGCTTATGGATTCCTGATAGTAGGAAAATTTTAACATGAATCTAACTACTGCTTTAAGGTGTAACTGTCTAATATCTAATAACTGAATCTCTTTGAAAAGCAATTCAGTAGGAAACCTTTTATTTCTAAAAACCATAATTTTTATGATATATTTTTGTGCAACCTGTAGTTTGTTTAAAACCGTCACTCCGGCACTACCCCAAACCACCAACCCATAATTCACCCACTAGCTAGTGAATTTTAATCCCTGGAGCTAAATGAGTGTGTAGGGAAAGGACGGATATTATTTTTTATTAATTTATTTAACATCTGCTTATTTGTAACTACGAGGTTTAAGCACTGATGCTGGTGAGCTCACTACCCCAAATACTAGAAATTTAGCCGAATCATCTAGTATTACAACCAGAGGTAGGGATTTTATCGAGCCTATCTGCTGTGTTATGCAACTACAATAAGTGAACCTGCTAACCCGGGCTGCTGTCCATTTTATTACTATTTGCCTTGATGGTTCTATTTGACTTACAGGTGAGGAAAACGTGGAAAACCTCACCCGCCATTATAATTTTCATTGTCTAGATGCTAAATTTTTGTGTTAATAAAAATAAAACATTCCATTTATTCTGCCGTCCTAAAAATAGATGCCGTATCTACATAAAGTCCGATTTTGAAGTTTTAAGCTATTGCATAGCTTTTATCGCGGGCTTTGAGTGCGGCGACCGAATCAAGAAATTCCGTAACGACCGTAACGAAAAAAGCCTAACACCCCCTACTCCGACCGGCACAGCGGTGCAGCGTTAAACAATAACTTCTCATTTATTCAATAAAAGAAAATCGAAAAATCGAAAGATATAAAAATCCAAATAGAAATTCCGTAACGAAAATAAACCTAACACCCCCCACTCCGACCGGCACAGCGGTGCGGCGTTGAAAGCCGTGCATCGTCTAACGTCGTTTCAGTTCGGCAGACTTTGGCACGGTGTTTGTGTGCGTGCGACTAGACGTATGCGTGTAGACTAGCTGCTAACTGATTCTATCTCTTTTAGACACAATTTCGGAAAAATTGAATTTGAAAATGAATAATGATCCACAACAAAATATGGGACCACCATTGACGCGGTATTTTCCAGATATTTAGAGGATATCAAGTCTCAAACTTATGTTTCTTATTTCAGTTACCATAAACCTATAGTTTCAATGTTACAAATTCCTGAATAACCTACATGTATTGTAAGATAATAAAAATATTTTAAACAATATTATTCAATAAGAGACAAAAATTGTTTCCTTATCGGTCACCACGCTCAAAAAGTGTAACTTGAATTAATATCAAAGAAAAAAAATACTGCATAAATAAAATAAATAAATAATTATAATTGCATAAGTTGATAAAAAATGTTATGCAATAGCTTTACCGCGGCAGTCCCCGAGTGCCACAAGTATTTTTTGTATCAATAGGTTCGTGGCAAGCTAAATTAACTTCTTACCAAGTAGAAATGCCGTATATGTTTCCGAAATATTAAACATCCAACATAATTAGCCGCATTTGAATACCTTTACCAACTAACAAAATAACTTTTAACCTCATTTTCACCGCTTGACGCTCTCAGTAGATACGGCATCTGTTTTTAGGACGGCAGTACTGATGTACCTACCTACAATTCATAATTAAATATTTGCTAAAAAAAATGAATCTCAATAGAGTTCAAGCCAAGAGGAACATTTTAAAAAATTTACAGAAGATAGAAACATCAACATACTTTTCAAGCATCAATAATAGGTGTATAGGTCTACTTATCAACAAAACTTGAAGAAGTGCACATTAGAGGTCCAATTCAATCATAAATAAACTCATATATGTCTGATAGAACACTTAAAGTGCAGATTGATGATGAGTTTAGTAATTTTATTGGAACTCCACAAGGTGTAGTGGAGTATTGGGACCCCTTTAATTTCTCATCTACATAAATGACCTACCCTTAAGTATAACAAATGGACTAGTTTTTATACATGCGATGACACAACAATTGTAATTGTAGCTGACAGTTAAAATGAGTAACTTAAGAAGATACAAATAACCATGAATTAACTCATTCATTGGTGTTAAAAACATCATATCATCATCAATGAAAATAAAACCATTTTTATCCATTTCACATCTCCACTTAAGGAAGACAATAACAAAATTTTAACATTAAATAGCAAGTTTGAGACTGTGGAATACAATATATTTCTTTTAATAGAATTAGATTCCAAACTAAATCTTAACTATTAAATTGAGTCTCTCTGTAAAAAACTTAATAAACTCTACTTTGCTTTCAATAGTTTGAAATCAAATTTGTATCAAGCTCACCTACTTAACTTGTATTATGCATTTATATACTCTGCCATCAGATACAATATAATTGTGTGGGCTGAGCAACTAATTGGGCAAATATTCTTCCTTCAAAAGTGATTCATTTGCCTAATGTTTAACCTAGATTACAACGAATCTTGTAGAGATACATAATAATTCATGACCTGTTCATGCATATATCTAACTTAACCTATACTTTTTTTAATAAGAATAAGTTTCACAAAAATAATTATAATGCGAGAAACAAAAGTGATTTCCATCTTCCAACAGATTCAATCGGTTTCAACTAAAAAAAGTCTCCAATGTATGCTGAAGGACAGTAGAGGTGAGCTAAACCGCGATTTTACAGTCGCAGTTAAAACTGTGATTGCGATTGCAACCTGCAATTGCGATTCTGCATTTCGAAATTTGTAAACGACCAAACAACATGTTATATTTATATTTACATACACCATACAGGACAATCAGTAATGAATCATAGGATTAAGGTGTTACAATCATTAGGTATTGTAAATACTGTAATAACTCTTTATGTTGTGCTGGTTCTATAAGACAGCTTTGCCACATAAATATTGCATTGTGCAAATGTATCATCAAATTCAGAATAAAAATAGTTTTTCTTTTTTTAAGCATTCTGTATCAAAATTTACCCGTCATTATAAATGTTTTACTTAAATAAAATAAAGAAAGAATGCAACGATCGCATGAATTTTCGATTGCAGGTTGACACAGGTGTCGCTGTCGGGCCAGTCGGTATCGACACAGCATCGAGTGGCAATCGTTGGTTTCGATTAGGGATGTTACGATACCGGTAAAGTATCGATACCAGTATCGAAAAGTGTATCGGAACCACAGTATCGGAAGGGTATCGGAACGAAAGTATCGATACCGATATCGGGAAGAGTGTAGAACAAAAAAAAGGTCCTAGGATACGCCGACATACCATACTATAAAAGTGATCCTACAATATACTTTTTCTACACCCACATGGATATTAGCTTATCTAAACACAGATTACAAAACGTAAAAGTATGCTATTGCTTTCAACTGAACGAATATATTTCATATCTTATTTATTTATTTGTTTACTACAGATACATAAATGGTACATTTAATATATCAATTTAAATAACAAGTATTAGAAATTAAAAATTTTAAAAAACCGACTTCAAAAACGTGCAGATGCCGTCACCACATCTTAACCAAATTTATATGGGACCACCCCTGAGGTATCCCCTTACTAACAAAAAAGAATCAAATAAATCGGACAAGGTGGTAAAGCATTATCGCTAAACATACATAAAAAATGAAGAATTTGAGTATTTTCTCACAGACCCAATTATTATATTTTGACCAAATTTATATGGGACCACCCCTGAAGTACCCCCTTTCTAACAAAAAAAGAATTATTGAAATCGGACACCGTGTTGAAGAATTATCGCTGAACATACATAAAAAAAATATCGCGACGAATTGAGAACCTCCTCCTTTTTTGAAGTCGGTTAAAAATAAAAAAAATTAATAAAATTGTCACAGTATAAAGTCAATAGTGTAATGAAAGTTGGTGCTTTAAAGAAAACAAACCTGTATTAAAAATGTCATAATTTGAAAAATACTTATTGTAATTGGACATCAGTCAGTCTACAAATAAATTCTGTCCATAGTTGGTTCTATGAGTATTTACATTAAATAGTTTAATATGCCTAGTAAGTCTGGCTGGAACAAGGAATCTAATAAAATGTACCAGGCTGTCACTATCAATGAAACCGTTCAATAACTTATACAGGAAAACAAGCGATGCTTCTCGACGTCTGCATTTAGGCCGCACAACAGAATTCTGGTTTGGTAATCTATATTTTGCGATGGAAGCCTATGTTTATATAGTAGAATACTTCGAAAATTTATTTTACTCTCTTTCTAATTTATCAATATGACAATTGTAGTTACATGCCCAAATCACTGAGCAATATTCTAAAATGCTTCTAACTAAGCAGTTGTAGAGACTCTTCAGAGCTGCTGTGTCATAAATGTGCTTGGTGTTCCTTTTGACAAAGCCCAGCAGTCGAAAAGCTCTATCTACAATTTCTTCCAAATGAGGAATAAACAATAAGTCCCTATCAAAAATAACACCAAAATCATTTATAGTTCAAAACCTGCAATGACATAATCATGCACAATGATATTAGCTGTTTTATTGAACCTTACGACTTTACATTTATTGATATTCAGTTTAAGCAAGTTATCGTTGCATCATTGAACCAAATTGTTGAGATGTGATTGTTTGAAAGGTCATCGACGATTGAAAAAATTTTTTTTAGGTCATTTGCATATAGGAGGCAACTGGAGTTATTAAAACAAGTTGTTACATCGTTAATAAAAAGTGAACAATATAGGTTCTATTTGCGAGTCCTGTGGCACACCTGAATGTACCAAAATTTCTCTAGATTACTCTGACGACGTTCAGTTAAATAGGAATGAATAAAATCGAAAGTAGTTGCCGATAATACCCATCCTCTTCAATTTATCTAAAAGCAAGGAATGACAGACGCTGTCGAAAGCTTTAGACAGATCACTGTAGATAGAGTCCACTTGTTTGCCATCCTCTATTAGAGATAAAAGAAACTGCTGATACTCAGCAAGATTAGTAGTTGCTGATCGCCGTTTGAAAAGGCCATGCTGTTGTGGTGCAATGTAACGCCGAAAAGACAAATATGTCATCTGTTATTATAGCCTCCATGCCTTTAGGAATGCTGGATATAATCGATATTTCTCGATAGTTTGAAACAGATTTGTCGCCGGATTTAAATATTGGCGCTAAGTTAGAATATTTCCAACGTTGGGGAGAGAAACCATCATCAAAACTTTTTGGAATAATTGACTCACAGCCGTATGCATAGTCGATCGCCAGCGACTCGCCAGAGATTCATTTCGGCGTATCGCCAGCGATTCGCTGGCGATCCGCCGGCGAAAGCCCAAAAAGCTGGCGACTCGCCGGAGATTGTCACCGGAATGTCATTTCACGCAAGTTTTAATGTTCTTTTATAGGGAAAAATTTGATATTCGTTCATTATTTTTTGAGTTTTAAGAAATGAATCATGAATAAAATGCGAGAGATACCGGTGATAATCCCTATAAAAGAAAATGAAAACTTGCGTGAAATGACATTCCGGTGACAATTTCCGGCGAGTCGTCAGCTTTTTGGGCTTTCGCCGGCGGATCGCCAGCGAATCGCTGGCGATACGCCGAAATGAATCTCTGGCGAGTCGCTGGCGATCGACTATGCATACGGCTGATAGAGAAGTAGAAAGTGAGGATTGACAATTTTTTATGAAAATGGGAGCAATTCCATCTGGACCAGGGCCTAACTATAAAGTAGTCATTTAATAATTTCTTTGAATAATCTTGAGAAAAATATATACGGGATGAACTGAAAAAGAGAAGACAAAACTTTTGATTTTCCCCTTTTTGAAAAAATTTTATTCTTCCTAAAAGTTTTTCATGTTTCAAAACTTATAAATTAATTTAAAAAAATTCACTAAAATAAAGAGATATTCAACTTCTGTTTGAATTAGTTTTGAAACAAGCAAACAAGCATTATAAAGAATAACATTTTCTCTAAAAATCGAAAATAAAAAAGTTTTTCCTCTTTTTTTTAGTCCATCTGGAGAAGAGTACATTGAATATTGTTTTTTTTTTTTGCTTACTATATAATAATAAAATTTATTTGGGAACAGGTGATCGTTGAAAAAGCCCCAAAAGCAAGAATTGGAGATGTTGACAAGAAGAAGTATTTAGTTCCATCTGATTTGACAGTAGGACAATTCTATTTCCTCATTAGAAAGAGAATCCATCTAAGGCCTGAAGATGCCTTATTTTTCTTTGTCAACAATGTAATTCCTCCTACTTCTGCTACTATGGGATCATTATACCAGGTGAGTAATAAACAGAAAATTATACGAGTATATAATTTTTTTATTTAAAAACAGTGACATTAAGCATTTTACATATAAAAAATTACAATTCAACGGTAAAATAACTTTCACATGAGTAAATAATGTATATTTCTAATTTAACGATTTGATAAAGAAAGCATTTCTATTTTTATTTTATTTCAAGATTATTTCTATTTATAATTTTTTAGAGCTAAGGTAAAAAACTTTTTCGTAAGGAAATAGTTTTAATTGAAATGTAGTATTTTACTTGTTCTTTGTAACCTCTCAAAAAACCTAAAAGTGCCGATAATAATCAAGGGTAATATACCAAGACCTTGATAATATAGTCAGCTATTTTTGTTGAATCTAAATCTCGAGAATATTTTAGTATCAATTTGACGAGACATATTTTTTGGCATTAATAATCTAATTAGAGCCCGAGATCCTTAGCTCGAGTGCATTATACAATTGATTAATGCCAAAATTACGTAAAATCAAATTGTAAAATGTTCGAGAAATTTAGCAACATCAGAAAGAAATAGCAGAATATTAATCAAGGTCGTGTTATATTTGGGACGACTATTTCACTAGACCAAATATCCACTATTTCTCTAGAGAAATAGTTGCTGATATTTGGTCTAGGGAGGTACTCAGCAATTACCCTTGACAATATAATTATTCATTATTTTCTTTTTAGGAGCATCATGAAGAAGATTTCTTTTTGTACATTGCCTACTCTGATGAAAATGTCTATGGTGTTGTTCAGTAAAATACCTTACCAGTACAGAATTTAACTGAATGCAACACACTTATTGATTATTTTTTTTTCTGCAATCTGATTTTAATGTATAACTTGGATTAATTAGATATATGAACGTTGTGTTTATTAAAATTTTCAAGTTTTAAATTTGGGTTTACTGACATTAATAAATAATATTATGTGGTGATTATTCTTATAGTTAAGTAACAGTATGTATGTGCACATATTTAATTTTAAGGTAAAGTAAAGAGCTATAGCTACTAGATATTTATCCACCAAATTTTTAAAATTCGTGGGTATTAGTGTTTAGATATTGTGATTTAAGTTATTAATAAGTAAAAAAAGTTAATAAAATGTTTATTTAATGATTAGAGTATTTTGCAGTCTATTTTCCAGTCATTCCAATAGTTCATTTATATTTGTTCTTATTACCCTTCAAATCATATTCCCTTTTCAGTTTATCGTTTTAACGGATCACAATTTATACAAAAAAAAATTATACACAAATTAAAATAAAATGCAAAGATTTTAATACAGTTTTTGCACCAATAAAAGTTAAAGAATTCTGGAAAATTAACGTATGGAACATGTTATTTAACAATACAAGTTCTTCATCTCTTGTGATTATTATTCTATCATGAGGATTATATTGAGAATAAAATCAAATGTGATAGCAAGTAAAATTATTGCCCATACTTTTTTATTTACGATAAATGTTACAATTTTGCAATGATGAAATCTGGTTCAGAAAATGTAACTACAGACATGACCCTTTAAAGTAAAATATATTTTTCTAAATTCTATTAGATTTCCATTGAATGACGTTTGCTTGTCTTTAAATGTGTAGATAGGTGAGAGGTTAAGTGAAGTTTCAAAATAGATCGTACGGACGACTTATTTCAAACAAAACTGTCGGAACTGAAGGGTTAGGTATTTATTCTTTTTTTTTTTATTGGTGTCTTTGGCTTTGACCCTTACGCCATTAGCCTCATGTTCTATGTAGTTTAAGGAGTACTAGTAGTAGTAGTCTAATACTAGTGCAAAAGTGCTAATACTCGTGGACCGCTACAGAGAGGCTTTGTTACTGTTTTCCAGCTCCACTTTAGGTCGGAGTGGGGAATCCGACCTCCGCATCAGAATTATTTTTAAATACATTTACAAAAAAATCCCGACAATCGGGATTCGAACCGCGGACCCTTCGATTCGTAAGTCCAGACTCTAACCACTGAGCCACCCAACCCCTTAGGTACTACAGCTGCGTCACAGCAATATGCGCGAAAATGAGAACGCCCTGCCATATAAATTTTATGGCGGCAATTTAAATCGATGTAACTATTTAAAATTTGCAGTTTAAAAGCAAATCGGACCTTTCGCGAAAGCAAAAATTTTTGAAGTTCTAAAATAAATTGTATATACTTATACGCACCACTGGGAATACTTTGTGATATAGCAGGACCAGAAGTTGGAAAGACTTTTGGTATGTACAGAAGTGGTAAACGTCAAACTCCATCTGCTGACTTCGAGAATGCGCTAGTTTTGTGTGATGTCATTTTGGTTCCACTGACATTTAATTCTAACCTAACTTACAATAAATTTGACATACGTTTTTATCGTTTTTAGTTTATTTCTAAATATTGTTTACAGTTCATAAAAAATAGTTTAAAGGTATGTAATTATTATTACAAACTAATTAGGGCTGAGGAATGAATCCTATTAAGCCCAAAATTACAAGTTCAATAACAAAGACAATTATTAAATAAGTAATAAGCAAATAACATAATGCAAACAAAGCACTAAAAATAAACTTTTAGTTTTCGTTAAAAAAGTCATCGAGTCGGTTTTTGAATACATTTACTGACTGCGCGAACAACACTCGAGGGTAAATTGGTAAACGATTGTATATTTGATGCATGTTATCTACTTACTTTAGGAATATATAAAAGTTAAAAAACGATATAATTTAGGTAAACAAAATGCACTAAAAAAATCTGTCACATTGATTGTCAGTTGAACCATAATTACATCATCACTAAACTAGTGTAGTTCGCGGTGATGTTTCTTCGGCAGTGTCGTATCGTAGAATAAAAATACCAAACAGTTTAAATTATTACCGGCGCAATCGGTCGAACATCTATTTTGGTCACATACTTTGATTTTCTTTTACTATATGGAGAATGGTCGCACTGCGCAGCTTTCTGAGTGCCTTTAAAAGGAGATAGAACACTCCGCCATTTTGAACCCTTATTACGTGTTGCCTACATCTTGGCGCAATATTTTTAATAGGTGCGTTTTAATCTTCTGCTTCGGAATTGTCGGTTTTCTTGTTTTAATCTGACAGGTTAAAACGACTAAACCGACAATTCCGGAAGCAGAAGCGGATGATTAAAACGCACCTGATATTTTGCTTGCTGCTGTCAGTGTCAGTGAATATTATTTTTGGAGTCACAGTTTATTGCTAAAGAATCAGTTAGCTCACTCGGACCAGTTGAAAGTTCCAAAATAACATCCACTCCAGGGCTACAAATTCAGGATACGCAGAAGACTGCTGTTTTATTATAGGCGGTTGTCATATATTGTATTATCTGAGTTGCGCAGTGTATAAGCTGGAACATTGAGATAAAAAGTGCCGACGCAGAGTGAGCGATCTGATTCTTTAGCTGTAAACTGTGTCACAGGGTTCAAAATGGCCGCGCCCTATGTTGGGCGTGTCGGATCTCTCTCTTGCCTCGTATAGTAATCAAAGTATGTGATTTTGGTCCTGTGCCGTCGGCTTGACCCTAATGAGATTACAACCCTGTTTTCCTCTCGGTTTACGCCTATTTGCATCTCAAGTTACGCTCCCTTCTATATGTCAGCTGATCCCACCCGATCATAGCCGATCTAGACTCACTGTGTGACATGTATGGAATGGATCTTGTCAGTACGCTTTGTGTTTCCTTAGCATAAACAGCTTAATTATTGCATCTCATCTTACAAATAACGTAAAAATACGAAACAATCTAGAATTGACAATCTTCTAAAGGTAAATAAATTATGTTTTTTGTTTTATTAATCTTTTTTATTTATTAGGTACAAATTACCGTAGCTTATAAGTTCGCATTAATAATCATGGAAATTGTTACATTTTTTTTTGTTTTAATTTATTGTGTTTCTGGCACCCTCTAGGCCAGATATTTTTGGTAATAATTAAGGATAACGTTAATCCAGTTTTGTTCAAGTTGCGACAACATTGTCCAACTGGCATATTATACAGGGCTCGATCGGGAAAGCCGTTGGATCACATACTTTGATTACTATACGAGGCAAGAGAGAGGTCCGACACGCCCAACATAGGGCGCGGCCATTTTGAACCCTGTGACACAGTTTACAGCTAAAGAATCAGATCGCTCACTCTGCGTCGGCACTTTGGATCTCAATGTTTCAGTTTATACACTGTGCAACTCGGGTAATACAATATATGACAACCGCCTATAATAAAACAGCAGTCTTATGCGTATCCTGAATTTGTATCCCTGGAGTAGATGTTATTTTGGAACTTTCAACTGGTCCGAGTGAGCTAACTGATTCTTTAGCAATAAACTGTGACTTCAAAAATAATATTCACTGACAGCAGCAAGCAAAATATCAGGTGCGTTTTAATCATCCGCTTCTGCTTCCGGAATTGTCGTTTTAGTCGTTTTAACCTGTCAGATTAAAACAAGAAAACTGACAATTCCGAAGCAGAAGCGGATGATTAAAACGCACCTATTAAAAATATTGCGACAAGATGTAGGCAACACGTAATAAGGGTTCAAAATGGCGGAGTTTTCTATCTCCTTTTAAAAGGCACTCAGAAAGCTGCGCAGTGCGACCATTCTCCGTATAGTAAAAGAAAATCAAAGTATGTGCGTTGGATCTATTGGGACAGCCGCCGTATCCAAGGTAGCCGATGCCTTGATTTAAATAACCGTCGGTCGGCTCGATCGAACCGCCTGGCTTCCGCTCACTGATCTGTATTATTTTACTGGATAGGATATAGGCTATATTTAACATTCTAAAAATTCGTTCCACCAAGGAGACCGGAAGTGCAACACTGCTGGCCGATTTGAGCAAATTACGGTGAGATCACAGAAATAAATTTGTGATAATTTGACATACCTAACCTATATTTTGATTAGTTTTTCTTCTTATTCTTCTTCTATTCCTTTTGCGAGCGATATCCTTCGGGACAATTCACCCATAATTTGATTTTTTATGAAAGAAAATATAAAAATGGAAACGTTTATTGTTTATATCATAGTAATGTTATCCGATACTACCTACATAAATAGCAGATAAAGGATCAGTTCTAAAGTACCTATAGTGAAAAAAAAAACTCTTCAAACTGCACTACAACTAAAAGGAGATATTGGTAATAGAAATAACAGCCTCGAGCTAGAACTACATAGATGGTCGAATCACTTTAGGGAACAAATATAAAACGAGAATTGGTGAGTTTGCCATTGTTACAATAGAACCAGGAAGAACAGAGATATTAATATGGTTAATAGATGTAAAAGATCTAAATAATACCTGTGAAAATGTTTAACAGAGAGAACAATATAGATTTATGCAACTAAAGCGATTAGAATTGGAACTGATCTAGTGGTGTTTTCAGGAACATGATTTATATTAAGAATTTTGAAAAATAATGTAGGTAATTTTGTGTAGACTATTCGAATATAATTTACAATTAAATAAAGAACAAATTTAAAGGCTTTACATAATTTTTACAATTATGCAAATATTGAATTATATATATTTTAAATCAAATAGAAGAAATGGAAAAGGCGAAAAAATAAACATTTATATTTCTTGTAATATTTTTATTAATGTAAAAAAGATATAAAGTACCTAATATTTTTAAATGCATTACCAACAGCGTCTTCGTTTGTGTTTTATCAATGCAGGATAGCTCAAAATAGTCTAAACATAATCGCATTACTGCACTTACAATATTAAAATTGGTCATATCCATACTCTTCGGCCATTTCCCCAAAAGCTCCAATTCTGTAGAAACCTTAAATAACAAGAACATTATTTAATTTAGTAATAATCGTTATAATTCACTTCAGTTTTTATCATTTAATGGAAATGTTATTTGTTTTCTTGTATGCTTGTGTAAATTAGTAATTGTTTCAGTTTGTTTCGACAAAATAGTTAGATCTATTAACAAATTATTATAAACATAATTGTTTTATTTACCTATGAAGAGTTCGGATACTCTTTTCACTTTGTTTTCCACAATAAAAACTAAAAACATCTCAGCGTAACTTTTTGACACAATTAAATGACAAATGGAAATAGAGGTTATGTTAAATAACATCCGGTCCGCCATATTATTTGCCCAAATCGGCCAATTTTTCGGAACGTTTTTTAGGGGGCTATATCCTATCCAGTAAAATAATACAGATCAGTGCTTCCGCTCCGGTTTAATAGAGGCAGCCGTCGGCTCTATTTGTGCCTTTATCTCAGCCGAGTCGGCCGTGGGCTCACTTAATAGTGGGCCGTCAGGTGATGAGCTGCGGGCCCAAGTATCAACTAGGTATGACGAATTGGAACATTAAATGGATTTGATTTTAATCTTATGCAATTGGAATAAGATTTAAAATTATATGGATGTTCTCTACCATCCGTTTTTTAAATTATTTTCAGATGATATCTGCTATAAAGACACTTGCAGAATTAGCAGAAATCATACCAAACGATCCAGCGGACGCTATTATTTTTGGAAGAATTAAATATCTAGCCGCCTCTAAGCTTCCTGAAGGTTGGCAGCGATGAAATGCTGCAACTAGTCTCTCAGAACATATGTACAGAGACATGAAAATCAAAATGCTGAGCTGGCCTTTCTGCGTGGGTCTGATAATAAGGCCATCTAACTTGGCAGCTAGAATAAGAGGAGCGATTGCACATAATGACTTGGTGATTGCTGCCCTTACTGATTTAAAATCGCTTATGATTTCCCGTAAAGAAGCTTCCATTCAACTCTCAGGAGACATCCGAAAATGAAAGTAGCCAAGGACGAGCGTCAAGTAACGCAGGTACCTCGGAACGAGCTTCCAGTTTTTCAAATACCCATAGACAATCTTCCAGCACTTTGGGACTTCCCCAGCGTAATAATGAAAGTCGTATTGACAGATTAGAAAAATCTACTGAGGAACTGAAGATTATGTTCCAATTATTTATAGACACCTTTAGGCCACCTTTTGATTGAATTCCAACGAGATAACGAATCTGATCAACATATGTCTGATACTGAACGGGATCAGGAAAATATTCCCCCCTTGTTAAATTTGGGAGACGAGGAAGAAGAAGAAGACAATATTGATGAACCATTTAATTTCGACTTTGGTCCTACAACAAAAGATCAGGAGCCGGCCATACCACCTCCAAAACCCCATATACAAATGCAGGGAATTGAGTGTCTTAGGCTGGGTAAACCTGCGTTTAATAAGGTACGGTATTCAGACGTACAGAAGAAACTGCAAGCTTTCCCGGTGTTTAGCGCTTTGAAAGTAACTGAGATTTCCCATATGTGTGCACCGGATAGATCCTTACAGGATCAGATGGCAAAAATGGATTCGACGCTAGATACAATCCTACATGGACTTCTGCTTCAAAAGAACCCGGAGGTGTTTATTTCGACAGATGCAAGCGAACTAGGTTGGGGAGCCCAAATAGGGAATATATGCATGAAAGGAACTTGGCCAATGGAGCAAAAAACTGGCATATCAACTTAAAGGAAATGTTTGCCATACATATGGCTTTGCGAAAGCAAGTGAATGCTGTAAAGACAGAGTATTTTGAAGGCCAGATATAAAGACGAGGGCTGTAGCTCCTCCTTATCCAATACCGAACTTGCATCTTTACTTGACGGATACCCAATCAGGGGAAGTTCTACCTCAGGCCCACAAACTGAACTTTGTTGCTTGGAAGGTAGAGGGTGGGAGGCCTTAATAAGAGATTGGCCTCGTGATGACCAGATTTTGCTTCAAAAATCATAGCGAAAATCGTCCCTTCGAACTTATGCTTCACCTTGGAAAGAGTGGCGAAAATGGAATAAAAACAAGGATATTAACGTTTATGATGCAAAACCTGAGTTGGTGGCACAATATCTATCATATCTTTTTCGAGTTAAAAAGTACGCTGCAGCAACGATTAAGGTACATAAGTCCGTAATAGCCACTTTTGCCGATCCCATCAAAAGCACTCAAATATCAGAACATCCTCTGGTTAAACGCATTGGTATGAAGTGTATGTTCATGATAAACATATGGCCAATAAAAACTAACTCCATAATACATTCACAATATATGCACAAACAAGATAATTGTCACTTATGCCGAAACATTATTATTATTTATTATTATTTTTGCTAAATGTATTTAGTCCAATTCCTAAAGGCCAGAACACTTATTTTTGATGAATGTATTTGTTGAAATGCTTCAACATTTTGCCCAAGCCATTTGTTTTGTTTTGACTAGAGTCGTTTCTGGCCGTTCTCGATTGTTTCGAAATCGACAAGGTAATTACGTCACCCTTTCTTTCCACAATACAGCTAACCTTCAAAAACCAATAGAGGGATGCCTGAAAGGGTGAAAAAATAGCTATGAGAATACTTACAAAAAAAGTGCAAGAAGAAAGATTTACTAAAACTTTGCAAATCAGGTGCTACACCTGCTGAATTTCACCAGTATTATCACAATCTACCTGTATCCAATAATGTTAAAGACACAGTACCTGAATCTTCCATCGAATATTATAACCTGTATGTAGACAGTTAAAATAAGCTAAGTGACGTAATTTTTTTCTCTTTTTTATTACTTTGTGAAGACTAATTACCTATGTTGTGAATACCTTTTTTCATTGGAGTTATTGTTTATTAAACAATTTAATGCTTTTACTGCGATTTTGTATTAAATTTTAACCTTTTGAACAGCTTTTTCTCGAAACTCTAAAAAATGTGAGATCTTGTTTTTGCATTAATCAAGGGTGAGATTACAGAACGTCTGCAACTATGCAGCCATAGATTACTTGAATAGATGGGAAACTCAATGGTAAAATTATGAGTCGATGTGCTGCCATCTATCAAATTGGAGTGGTACTAAAATTCAATATGGCCGCCACGAGCGGGCTTTTTGAAATTTAACTTTGTAGTAGCGCAAAAATGTAATAAAGAAAATCAAATAAAGCAAAAAAATTGGAAAAATATTTGACTAGTTTTAAATCATAAAACAACCATATTGACTGTTTTGTGATTTGAAACTAGTCAAATATTTTGCCAATTTTTATCTTTATTTGATTTTACTTCATTATATTTTTGCATTCATTTCAAACTTGAAATAAAATGCAATTTATTTTATTTATTACAGTAATTAACGCCGCATCATATAATTTGTCTATTTAAACATGGAAATACTCAAACAAATATGCATTTACACCATTTAAATAATTAAATATTTATAAAACAAACCTATCAAAAATGTTTTCTGTAACAAAATCAGCATATATAAGTGCTCAAGACCTTTATAAAAGTTTTGCGACTTGGAGTGGCAAATAAGTTTGAAAAAATTGAGGTTGAAGCATCCATCATCCTTTTTTACTATCGAAGCAAATTTGAGTGTGGATAAAATTTGCCATACAGTTATTGAGTTGACTAGTTAGGTTGAGGAGCATTTCTTCATCCGATAATTGTTTTCTTGATTCATTTATACAGCACTTGTAGTTAGCAAATTTTTATTCATCATGTGGGCAGGGTGATAAATAAATTTAACTTTTGAGCATAAATTAAACTTACACACATTTGGAACCTTGAAGATTTTAAGGTGTTTTCTTGTTTGATGTCAATGGCATTGAATCAATTTTTGATATTGATGGCTGAGGCTCAAATATTTCATCGATCGACAGGGTATTTTGGAGGGCCAACATTTTCTTTACAAAAATGATCATTTAAAAACTGAAAACAAAAAGAAATTTAAATAACAAACCAATTATTTTAACACTGAATCAAATACAAGTTTGTAAATATTACTTACCGTTGGTACAGTGATGATGCATTTTTCTTAAGACACTTATTACAATTTGGGGGACGACTGCATATTTAATGTGGTATAAATTGCATTACTACCAATATCTGGGAGTGCTTTATTGTTTGTTGTTGAAATCCATCTTCCCATCTTTTGAAAACATGCTTAAAATTGGAAGGTGTTGAAAAATAAATCTAGATTCTAGATGAATCAAAATTCAATACACCTTCAAATACAACAGCCATTTTATTTTATCTGAGTTTGAAGTTGAAGTTTTGACAACTGACATGACAGTTCGATACGAGCGCCATCCCGTTAATTGGAGTGGTACTAAATTACCAGCCTCATGTTTTTCCATTTGAGTTACCAGCCCCTGTATGCAGCTTTGCAAATATGGCGGCAACTTTGAAAATCTTGCAAATATGACTGACTTACACATGCAAGTATCAAGTTTTCGTATTCCAAATTTGAGTTTAGTGTTGTTGGGGGTAATAAACCACAATAAATATTGCGAATTTGCAGATATTTTTTAGAATACTTGCGTTTGTAAGTCCGCCATATTTGCAGATGCGCAAAGTTGCAGACGTTCTGTAATACCACCCCAAATAATTTGTATAAATACTTTTTAATTACCTATAATTTGTTCAGGTTAATGCATTTAAAGGAATTAGTAGAAATGAAGCAATTCGCCAGCTTTGGGGCTTTCCATTAAAAATAACATCCAAGTTATTCAACGTTTTCAGAATAAAGTATTGAGGAACATCGTCGATGCATCTGGTACTGTCGCAATACTGATCTTCATAGGGACCTCAAAGTGGAGACTGTTGAAAATACCATACAAATTTGCCAGTAGTCACCAACAAAGACTGCTCCAACAGCAGAATCTTAGTTTAAGAAGTTTTTCATCCATATAGATAAGTTAGGTTAGAATAAAATTGCTAATAAATTTTAATGATCAGATTGTATTAATCGTAAATGTTTCTTTACTCGGGGCATTTATTAAAAAAAACAATTTGTTTCAAATTAGTGCCTTTAAAGGAATTGGTGGAAATAAAGCGATTCGCTTTTTTATATTTTATGAAATAATATTTAAAAATTATTTATTTGTTTGTTTAGGAATCAATGTTTATGTTTTATGTATATTAAATAAACATGTATATTTTTAAATGTCTTTTTAGTCTTATAATATTTTAGAAAAAAAAAAAACTAGAATACATTTCTGAAATATTAGGTACTATTTAATATTTCTAAAAGGTTTCAAATTTACATTTCAGAAATATTACCGTGAAATATTATATTTTTACGTTTCAGGCACATTTCAAAAATTTTTCTAGGATGTTTCGTTGTATTTATACATTACAAATGTTTCAATGTAATATTTCTGAAATGTGTTGTGTATGGGTACCCACCTAGCTGTTCGAAGAAATAGTGAAGTGAAATGTATTAAATTGTAACCTAGAGATTTTACGAGAAAGCAAAAACAAGATAACGGAGAATTATTTATCCCCCTAGAAATCTTCCCCCAGATCCACGCATGTTTTGAAAATACAAATTTGATAATTATAACACGAGTTGTATTTGTTAATATCATTAAACAAAATATTTCTACCACACTTGTCTCTCATTTTTTGTAAATTATGTTCAACAAAATCAATTATTATTTACAAGGAATGAGTTCATTATGGGTTCACGAAGATTAAAATGATTTTAATCTTCGTTTAGCATTAAACTTCGTTTAACACAACGCTGGAATTAGCCCCAACAATGTCATTTTAATCTTCGCGCGTTTAGTAATTTTAACTTCCTTTAACACAACAGTGGAATCGGCCCTTATTATATTGTATCACGAAATAATAAAAGCTGCATAAACCATTTCATTACTAGGTACTCTATTTGCTTCGCATTTTAAATTATTTATAAAAGTATAATAATTGTATTCGATAAGTAATATTATTAATTATCATTAGTTTCTCATTTGCAAAAAATTTTATTTCATTTAAATGTAATAAAACAGAACCACAGCTTATACATAAGCTGTGACAGAACTCTTATATTTAAAAAAAACATGCAGTTTATAATAGGCATGCCGGCACACGAACTGCTCATTATAGCAACGCAATGGTCTGTTGACATACTTTGGTAAGAGGTGTGTGCACCAAAACAGAAGAAGAAGACAAGTAAATGACCGCTCATACCACGTCAATTTGATGTTTTTTAAATTTGAATGTTTGTTTAATTTTCAAAAATTATTTTCCTTTAGATTCTTAAGTTAAATAACATTAGTGTTTTTATAAATTAGTTTTGTTACCATTATTTTCGAATAGTGTCAAAAAAGTTTGATCAATAACGGAAAAATGGAATCCGGTTCTACATTAAATACTTTAAATTTTTATTCAAAAACAGACACAAGTTTATATCCAGTGGAAATAAAATCATCTACAAACTTGGAAGGAATTTTAATCGAGTCTAGTTCGGAATCAACTGTACATTCTAAGGAGTTGAAGTTATATCAAAAAGATGCGAAATCATCCAAAAAAATTGAAGACAACTCGTCACAAATTTCTATTAAAGAATTTTTAAATTTTTTGAAGGTAGCATATCAGGTAAGACAACATATTCACGAGATATTTTAGATTTTTTTTATTGAATGGATAAGGCGATGTATTTTTTAATACTATATATACAGGGTGTTCCTTATATAATGATTTGCGAATATTTAAGGGTGCGAATCTACATGAAAAATTAATGATAGGTACTTTGCTTTATATAAACTATTGTCCAAAAATGTTCCGTTACAAAAATACAGGGTACTAAAGTTTTAGAAAAAAAAAACGAAAATTAATTAATATTTTCGTAATCGCTTGAAATATTTCAGTGATATTTAATATTCAGTGACAGTTAATAATGGTGCATATTTTTCAATACGCTAGTTCAGTGTGATGTCATTTTGGTTCCACTGACATTTAACTCTAACCAAACTTTTAACAAAAACATCAATAAATTTGACATATTAATAATAAAGGCAGGTAGCAGGTCAGGCCCCGTTGTCATATTTGGTTTCAATTTTTTAATAGCCTTGACAATTTCGTCTTGTGATATTGATTTTATGTATAGTGTCAGAAAATTTGAAGTCGATCCATTTGCGTAGTTGCTGACCACAGAAATGCTGACTGAGAAGAACTATTAAAGAAATGATCTGCAAGAGCCTGGTCGATTGCTTGTGGGTCTTCAATAAAGCAGTTTTTATACTCAATTGATGTTGGTATGGAGAATGAATAATTTTTAGAATTCATATAGCTCCAGAATTGTTTAGGATCGTTTTTTATATTTCTCTCAATATTTCGCAAATACAAATTGCAAGCCGATGAGATTTTTCGTTTTATATTAGAGCGATGGTTTTTAAATATAGGTATTTAGTGCGTTTACCGACTGAATGGATTTATAGATTCTGTCGGCTTTTTCTTTTTGTTGAATCATGTGTATATTATGTTACTATTAAACCACGGCGGATAAGTTCTAGAATTCGTTTTCTTGATAGGAATATGTTCTCTAAAAATATCATATAGTTTGTTGTTCAATAACTGAATACTCTGTTTTTAAACTAAGAGGAGCGATTTGAATTTAAGTTGGCAATTCTGTAGCCTTCTGATTGGTCAGATTACAGTCAGTTTCACACATTACTTTTTAGCATGAACATCAGCTAATAATGCGCTAGTTCAGTGTGATGTCATTTTGGTTCCACTGACATTTAATTCTAACCAAACTTTTAACATCAATAAATTTGACATATACATTTTTACTGTTTCTATTTTATTTCAAAATATTGTTTACAAGTCATAAAAAATTGTTTAAAGGTATGTAATTGGTAACTAAACGATTGTATATTTGATACATGCTATCTACTTACTTTAGGAATATATTTATAAAAGTGAAAAAAACGATATAATTTAGGTAAACAAAACGCACTCAAAAAATCTACTGTCACTTTAATTGTCAGTGGAACCATAATTACATCATCACTGAACTAGCGCATTGATATTGTTGACAGTTCTGACATTTTATAATTTGATATATCTCATCCATTACTTAGTTTTTTTTACTTTATTTCGTAAATAATAGTTCTTCAGTAAGCATTTGTATTGAAAATCTACAATTATGGATCCTTCTACACTGAGTACTATTAAAGGTAGCAATTCCTGAAAAGATTTACAAGAAAGGGAAGAACCTTATTATTTTACATGCTGATTCTGAAGGTTTTGTAGAAAATGCATTATTGGTTTTTCAAGGTAAAAAGATGGAAGATTGCTATGAAGAGATGAATTCCGAAGTATTTTAGAAAAAAATAATTTTATTACTGATTTTTTAAAACTAAAAATTGATGAATTTCTAACCAAAATGATTAAAATGTAACTAAATATTCAAGCAAATTTTATTTATTAGAATAGAATAAAACTATTTACAAAATTGTTATAACATTTAAAACACCATCTACTACTTTAGGGATAATCTTAATTTGGCACAATGAGTTAACATTATTTTCACAAAAAATATTTTAAAAATACTTAAAATTAATACATAGGTATGTATGAATACTTCACTTTAAAAAATATATGTTGACATGTTGTTCCAGTTTTCAAAACAAATTCTGACTCATAGGCCTGTAAACTTTTGAATGCATTTATTTGCCCTCTAGCGCATTAACCATGGGTTAACACTAAATAAGCCATAATATCCACATTACTCATAGAAGAGATACCAGTTATGTGTGATCCACTTGTCATTCACTGATTAACTTTTACTTTTTATACCTATAACAAATATATCTTTAAAATGTAAACAGATCTTTATATTTTATACTAACCTGGCTACATCTGGATATTCCATTACCAATTTTCTTAAATATTTAATATCCATTTTAAAAAGATCATAGTTATTCTCAAAAAGTCGATTTCAAAAGCAAGAAAAAATTATTTCTGACAACAATCAACAACCATATTGACTTTAATTTGACAGTGACATTTTGTTTTAGTCACACATTTCCTTAGATAATATAATAGCAGATAGGCCACCACTGCATAAAGTTATACAATATTAATGTCGCTATCATATAATCAGTATCTCTCTTTCATAGAAGGCTTTCTCACTCGTTTTAGAATTCTCAGCAGTAGCGTACCGTAAAACAATGTTGACCAAGTAGAATATAAAATAAAATATTTTAAAAGGTAGGTAGGTACATTTTTAAGTGAAAACAAAATATGACTTTTTTGTTATGAATATAATATTAATAACAATTACTTTTAACACCACAACACGAACAAATTTAAATTAAACACTGGAATAATTGTTTGAGAAAAGCTTTGTAAAACTGACAAATACAAACAAAGAGATAGAGATATTAATCTATTTCTCTCTAATTAGAATTCTCGACCATATTATCATGGCGACACAAACATTGTTTACTGTCCTCTCTTTACTACTTACTCTGAGCACATTTCAGATCACAATAATGTGAAATTTGCGACCGTTGTCTGGGATCGTGTCTGGGGCCAATTAAAAAATTACTTCTATGAAATTTATTCGTTTCTTAACCGCTCATTGGCCGTTCACCGACTAAGGCCGATAAAGATAATTATTTCATAAATTTTGAACACGACTATAGCTGTTTTTTGGCCACCACATTGGTTTAAAATATTTTTTAAACCATATTTAAAGTGACGTCATGAATTAATAGATGGCAAAAATAGGGTGGTTTAAAAATATAACCTGCTAACTGTCATATTACTATGAAGACTAGTCTTCATACATATGACAAAATTTGAAATATTCTGATTTCGATCGTATTATTTTTTGATGGATTACCGGTTGAAATAAGTTGTAGAAAGGAGAAGCGATAAGTTGATTTAAAAAATGAATTGAATTTTTTTATGATTGTTAAATCAGATGAAAGAAGATGAGTTTGTTTGATAGCGATTTTAATTAAAAATTGGAGTGTTATTAATAAATTGTAATCTGAAACGTTGTTTATAGTTTTATTTTTGATATATTTCTTGCCCATAAACATGGCATATATTTATTCCGTAGCTCCAATAAATACGCAATTGTCTGACGATCCTTTGCTATAATTTTTTTTGGGCTTTCCCAAAGTTCATCAATTAGAACGTCTTGTGCCATAGAATTTTTAATTGCTTTTAAATATTTACTGGAAAATTCAGAATCTGAAGCAATCTACGTAATTATTTTTGCAAAAAACGTATAGGTAACTGATAATTAATCCTTTTACCACATTTCAATTGCATCATTGTTTCATAATCCAGAGTAACCTATAGGTAGATCACATCTTGTTTATAATGTTTACAACATATAACGATCAATATTAATATTATAACATAATGTATGAATATGAATCACCTCCGAGCAATTGGAGTGAATCACATAATATATGTATGATAACAAAAATTAACAAAACGTCAAATATATCAAAATTTTCAAAGAATGGAACAGAGTAAAACAACATACAAAATCAGAATCTCTTATGTGTCAACCGTTATTGAACCATATGCCTCCGACTGGTTCAAACATTCTAGCTTTGGTTTAAAATATTTCGTACGTGATGTCATAGTTGCATCGCTAAATTTTAAACGGTTTAAAAAAGTCGAAAATATTTTAAACCAAACACTCGCTAAAAAATACCTTATATTTCGAAACTCGCTCTTAGTAACAAATCTAGTTACTTTTCCCTGTGTAAATGCGTCTTTTCAATTCGCTCCTCCTAGTTTAAAAACGGAGTATAATATCTATGTTAGATACATTTTGCAGAAAGCTTCAGTCGATATTGTTTATTGCATTGTAGAGATTTGAGAAATTTGCTTTTTTGTAATTGAACTGCATATTATCTGGTTTACAGGGTATTGGTGAATTTGTATTTGTTGTTGAAATTTCTATGCATAATGATGGATGGTATATAATCATCTTCATTTAACACTATTTCATCAGCTCTGTAAACCTTGCATTCATTATTAAAGTAAACTAAATCCAATAAGCATTGAAATTTATTCTTGACTAAATTGAACTGTTGTAAATTAAAGAAATTTGCAAAAGTTTTAACATTTAGTTTGGCAGACATACTAGGACCATTTATCTGAGAAGCGTACTCTGGTATATTAAAATCACCGATTACAAGATTTTTATCATATAAAGTTGTAAATAGTGATAGTGTTTCTAGAACCATCTCATAATCATTAACTGAACTAGAAGTGGGTATGTAAATAAGCAAAATGTATAAACATTGGGAGCCTGGTTTTATTTTAATCAGTAGAAAATCAATATTGGTATTTGCGGGAATTGAAACACAGAGATCACTTATATTAATCATACTGGAATTTAGCTCCTTTTTCAGAGCACAGATAACTCCACCACCCCTTGCAAAGTTCGTTACTTCATATTTCCGATCAACCCTATAAACATCGAAAGTTAAGTTAACAGATCAAATAGTTCTCCGTCGTGAATTGTATCGTTACATCAGCTTTCTGTAAAAAAATAACCTGCATATTGTGTAATAGCTGAAACACTGTCAAATAATATTAATTGGGTAGTTTTTGTTCTAAGGCCTCTGACATTTTGATAGATAAATTCAGAAGTTGAATTAATACAGACATTATTTTTAGATGAATTAGTTGGTTGCTATTGAGATGGCACTATTGCTACTTCTAAATTTTGTTTGTGCTCTCTTATAAAAATTTTTTTATCCCAAGCGACATGATCAACAGAAATATGGTTTGATTTGAGATTAGCACAATTTACACATTTCAAACTAGCAGAGTTACAATCTTTTACATCGTGATTGGAGGGTATTTTTTACTGCATTGTTTTGATAAATGGTGAAGACCTCAACAATTAAAACACCTACGTGGTTCCACGGCGCAGTACACAGGACAATCAAAATCAAACCCGACGATTAGTTTACCTAATTTCATAGCTTTGTGGTAAGTATTTGCATTCACTTGGACGACAGCTTGGGACAGTTTCCTATTCTTTAAGTGCGGTTTAACGTAAATTATTTTAGGAGCAGAATTTTCACTAAAACAGGATTTATTTTGTTGTTTAAAATAGTCCAAAAGAGTGTCATCATCAAATTTTTCAGACATATTAGCGATCTTGATTCGTGGATGGAGAGAGGAGATAGATTTCACATCATATTTGTCACCTAGATTAGTGTTGAGGATATATATGTTGAAATTTGGAAGAGTCATCTTTATTTCCACAACTAATGACTAACCCACCTTGACGAGTTCCAGTGACATTGGAGACATTAATATTGGCCTTTATGGGATCAACACTTAGCAGAACTTCAGATTTTGTTGTAGATACCGGTTGGACTGTATTTTTAGGATGAAGCACAAATTTAGAATTTGAAGCAATATCAGCAAAAGTTGGTTCATTACTGGTTAATAATTTTCTTAGCTATTAATTCTTTTACGCTAGTTTCAATTAACTGGAAAGACGATTCTAATTTTTGGGTAATCTCTTTTCGAAAGTTTTCAAAAATTTTATTAATATTGTTGTTGATGTCATCAACTTTTTCTTTTTCTTTGAATTGCTCATTTATTGATTTATCAACGATATCAATTTTATTTTTACTGGAATAACATATAAAATACAGGTTTTTGGATTTGTGTAGCAATTTAAATTCAGCATCACTTAACCAAACGCAGTCAGGATGGAACCCATTTTTTTCAATTTGCATTTGGCACAATATTCGGGCATGTTGCTTTGGAATTAAAAACTACAGCTTATTGCGTGCAATTTATACGCGCCCAAGTTTTTTTAACTTAAAAATAGTAAATTGTGAATTCGAGAGATTAAGGTTAACCTTATTGATGTTATTGAAGAAGAATATTCCAGTTACTGCCGTTAATGATTAATTCTAAGACGTATCTCCACTTCCTTACATACATAAGTGTTTTATAGATTCACCTTACTGGTTTTCAGAAAATATATTGCACTGAGATTTAAATAACTTTGATTTTAATAGTATCGCACACACAAAACAACGTGTAGGAAGAATAAAAGAAAACAAATAACATTTAAACCATAGTTTGTAAAGAAAACTATCATTCATTTTTCATGTTGATTTACACCCTTAAATATTCCCATATCATTAATATATTTTATTTAAAATTCAAATTAATAAAACATATCTTTGATAATTAAAAAATCTGTTTAGCTTCAAAAATTGATTTGAATTTTATAACTAAACACCGGATGTTTGTTACTTTTTAGGTTCAAGATAGTATAGAAAATGTTCTTACAGCAAATGGAATGATAGAAGCAGTGGATTGGTTAAAAAGAAAGGAAACGCTTCTATTGTTAAGTCAAAATAGCGTCAGTAGTCAAACTATACCAGAAATATATCAAGAAAGACTACCAGATGAAAAAAAGGGTAATTGATGGAAATACTGAAATTTAAATACTATTTTTATTAGTACAAAACACTATAACTTTGATTGTCTAAATTCACCTCATATACAGTTTCTCTTATCTTGTGCCAACATTGCTTGCCGAACTATGTTAAAGAAGCTATTTCTTTTTTAGAAATTATTATTCGCCGCAAAAGTGCATCATCATTAGGCTCAACATGTGACCCGGAACCACTAAAACGAAAACTAAGTGACCTAGTCACTGATGGTTTGCTTGACTCTGTTCTCCCATATTTGGTAAATAACACAGCTTCAAAAAAAAGTTTGGTGTCCGTCAAGGTTAATGGTAAGATAATAAATTTACAACCTTTACAAATCTATATTGTAAACCAAGCTGAATTACGCCCATATGCACTATACGAGAATGGGATGAAAAGTTTCCGGCCTAACCTATAGTAGGCCCGATTTGCTTTCCTGTTCCAACGTGTCTGTGTAGAGTGTGTAGCCTTAGCCTTGCTTGTCGTCAGTATACGCTCGAAGTTTAAAGTGAGTGCGTCAAGTAGTTTGTGTCCTGGGTATTTTAAAAGCTTATAAAGTGCGCCACTTTTAGAAGGTGGAAAAAAACGAGATAAGAGCGGTGATAAAATATTTCCATATCAAAGGATTGTCGCCGACGGAAATAAAAGCTGCACTAGATGCTACACTAGGGGAATCTGCTCCTTCATTTACCACAGTTAAAACCTGGGTAGCAGACTTTAAACGTGGTTGTACTAGCACTGATGATGCTCCGCGTTCTGGCAGGCCAAAAACAGCAACTTCTAAAGAAATGGTGCAAATCGTTCACAAACTAATTCTAAAAGATCGCAGATTAAAATTGGAAGAGGTAGCTGAGGCTGTGGGCATATCAAAAGAGCGAGTTCACTATATTTTGTGTGAAGTTTTTTGTATGAGAAAGCTATCCGCCCGATGGGTGCCGCGTTTGCTCACGCCAGATCAGAAGCTCACGTGGCTAACCATTTCAGAGCAGAATTTGGCCCTGTTTAGACGTGATCTAGGGGACTTTTTGCGTAGATTTATTACGGTTGATGAAATATGAGTTTATCATTATACACCTGAAACTAAACAACAGTGGACGGCAAAGGACGAACCAGTTCTAAAGAAGGCAAAGGCAGTACCGTATGCTGGAAAGGTCATGGCAACGGTCTTTTGGGATGCTAAAGGGATACTCCTAATAGATTATCTCGAAAAGGGAAGAACAATAAATTCCGAGTGCTACAGCGACTTACTGGACAAGCTTAAGCAGAATATAAGCGAAAAACGTCCTGGTTTGGCAAAAAAGAAAATTTTGTTTCATCAGGACAATGCACCTTGCCACAAGTCGATTCTTGTAATGGCTAAAATTCATCAGCTAGGTTTTGAACTGTTAAACCATCCTCCGTATTCGCTAGACCTTTATTTGTTTCCAAACCTAAAAAAATTCTTACTGACAAAAATTTTTCCACGGATTTAGAAGTAATTGCAGCCACAAACGCCTATTTTGACGAGTTGGATAAATCAGACTATAATGACGGTATTAAATCGCTTGAACATCGTTGGGTCAAATGTATTACCCTACAAGGGGACTATGCAGAAAAATAAATTCTTTTTCAGTCACTATTCGCTGCCTGAGAGTAACAAGGGTGTTTGTTACAAAACGTCAGATTTTCAGTTTTCGTTATTACAAAATTCTATGATTTATGAGCTACACATACCTACAACCTTTAAAGTTTCAAAAATCTTACCTAGAAGCTTTATTATCGTTATAAAATCAAAGGTGTATGTCAAAAAATTTTTAAATTTGAGTGACAGGGTTTTATGTACGACATACATTTTTATTATCAAAAAATGTACAATTTATATAAAGACTTTATCAATGAAAAATGTTCTAATCCTGTAAAAATACATATCTACCGTAAAATCTTCTGTACGGAGTTTAACTATTCATTTAACAAACCATCAAAAGACTTATGTGATTTGTGTGCTGAAGTAGATCTCAAAACTAAGGAGAATAACTTAAATGAACACAAGAGAGATAAGTACGAAAAACATTTACAAGAGAAGGAGTTGATGAGAGATGAGAAGAAAAAAGACATAAAAAGCGGAAAGGCAATATTGTGTTTTGACCTAGAAAATGTTCTCACACGTCCTAAAGGAGATGTCAAAAATTTTTTCTATAAAAGCAAGCTGAACGTATATAATATGACTGCACATCTGTGATTTAACGATACTAAGACTATTTACTGTGCAATTTGGTCCGAAGTACTTTACGGAAGAACAGGCAATGATATTGCTAGTGCAATGTACAACATTTTAAATAGAGTGGCAGAGGACCTTCCGCTATTAGAAGAGCTTATTTTGTGGAGCAATAGTTGCGTTCCCCAAAACCGAAATAGTTTAATGAGCTTTGCAATTGCACATGTTATACAAAAAAATGAAAGCCTGAAAAACATTACAATGAAATTTTCTGTTCCTGGGCACTCATGCATCCAAGAAGTGCACTCAGTGCATAGTGCAATAGAGCAAAGTATAAGGCGATCAGAATATTTCTCCCCTGTTTCACTACTAAGAATGTTGGTAAAAGTAAACAGAAATAAACCATATACCATACTACAAATAAAACAGCAAGACTTTTTGGATTTTAGCTGGCATTCCTCTAAAATGAGATATGACTCAGTTCCATTTTCAAAAGTTGTTTCCTTGGAGTTTACTAAATATGTTAACGAAGTTAAATTTCGGAATTTTCTGAAACGGAATATATAACGATTAGCTTAAGACAAAGAAATCTAAGGAAAAATCATGTGACCGCAGAAGAAGAATTAATTCCTACGTACATTAAAAGAAGTAACGTTTAAGGGCTTTCTGCCCCCAAATAAAGTAGCTACCATTAAGTCTATGTATAATTGGATGCCACAAGTAGATAATATGTTTTATGAAAACGTTTTTTCCAAAATGGCCCAAGAAACAAAAAACAATTATTTTGTCAAAGTATTTTAGGTGTATGTAACATTTCCTTATTTTTTTTTCGTTTTATTATAAAGTAACATAGTTGTATGTCATTTAGTTTTTCTTTTCAAAATATATGTAAAAAACAAAATTGTATATTTATTTTTCATCAAAATTATTTATTTACATTACAACATTATAACATTTAGAAAAGAAAATAAACAGACTACGGTATCTATGATTTTCGTAGGTCAAAATTGATTATCGGTTTTCTTCGTTTTCTATTCTTGTGTCATACAACTACTCGTAAAAATCAAACTAGCTAATGTCTTACAAATTATTATCTCGAATGTTCCAAACACTTAAGCAACAAATTTATTACTCTCTTTTTAATTAAGAACAATATCCGGAATAATAATAAGCCACTCCAGTAGCGATTATTGTGCACTGGATATTCAGATTTTCATAGTTCTTACTTATTTTGGATAAATTATTTTTATAGAAAAACTTCCAACAAGTGCATCTGCCACATATGTTACGCAAAATGAAAAACTTGGCAGAAGAAAGTCGAGCGAAGCAGTCTTAAAAAATATCGCAACTAAATCTCAGTAAGTACATACAATAAGACAAGAAATATTATTAGATTCTCCATTACGTAAACTAAATAGGTGCACTTTAACCAGTAGCGTAGCCACGGGGGAGGTTTTGGAGGTCAAAGCCCCCATGGAGGTTCCTCGCATATCTGTTTCGCTATAGTATTGGCGCTGATCGCTATTGACTGTTTTTATTCACTTTCTTGTTCTCAAAAACCCCATCCATGACAAATGTCTGGCTACGCCACTGACTTTAACATTATTTTAAAACTGAGTAAATGCTAATCTACATTTATAAGTAGGTTTGTTTTGGTTCTTTTACGAACTAGTTCAGAATCAGTGACTTATATACACTCGGTCAGTCCAACAGGCTGTTATATTATCGCGACGTTTTCTTGAAAAAATAATTCGTCCACTGTATTTGGGAACTTGATTCGACGGTTCTGTTTGAACCAAAACAAACCCATTATAATACGTAACAAGAGTTGTAAGTACAGCCCTTTCCACACGAAGTGGAAAGTTTAGCCACGAAATTAATTTTTTAATGAAGGGTTGGAGTAATAAAATTTAAATAGGAGTAATAAATTAGCAATAATTCGCTAAAAATTATGGCGTAGTAAAAAATAAAAATTCGGTTTTTGGTTTGCTTGCCTCTACGTACGCTAAAAGATACCACGTTTTTTTCAATGAAGGGTTGGAGCAATAAAATTAAAATAGGGGTAATAAATTAGCTATAAATTATAGCGTTATAAAAAATAAAAAAATTGGTTGTGGCTCTGCTAGCTTCCACGTACGCTAGCAAAGCCACATTTTTAAATGAAGCGATGGAGCTATAAAATTAAAATAAGATTAATAAATTAGCAACAAATCAGTTAAAAATTAGGGCGCAATAAAAAATAAAAATATTGATTGTGGCTTTGCTTGCGTATACTATATTGTAACAACGGTATTCTCGATAAAACCTTATTAACAATACACTTAATGCGGCAGGAATACATTATTTCAAATCATATCGTTTCACTTCGCGTCGTTATCACTAAAAAATTCTTATTTTCCACGCGAAAAATAAAAAATTACGAAAAGGGGCCAGCGCTGAGCGTTCCGGTGTTAGACCAGTGAATGTGGTCGGCTTTAGAGAAATTTAGCCTAATTCAGCGGCGGCTCGCTAGATGACGCAGGTGACGCGCTGCTTCACCAAAATTTCAGTAGAAATTAATAAAAAAAATCAACTGAATAGCTAAATATTTCTTTTTATGTAACAAAATGCCCTGCATTTTTGTCTCTACACAAATTACCAAACAGAAACCTCCAAAACTATACCTAATTTCGGAGTATCTGAACCACTGCTTGAAACAAACTAGGCGCTTGATAAAAAAAATCCGACCGTCCGGACTCGCTTGTTTTAGGAAATATAATACAATAGAAAGATTTCCTAATCCGAGCGAACGGAGCGTTTGACGCACCATGCATAAAACCGCCGAACACGCGTCTCTTCTATCGGCGCGTTTATGATAGTTGCCATGGCAACGGCACGTTTCGATCTAGCCGATTAATGCTACGTTGATTCAGTTTGCTTCTTCCGGTCGGAACTATTTTTAGGCAGTGGTTGGACTAGTTGGTCAATTGCGACTATTGCGAGTTTTTTTCGATTTTTTTAACAATGTTTCTAGTACATGATCCAGTATGTATGGCTATTGAAGATGCCATTCTGTAGATGGGGAAGTTAGGATTAAAAAGTCTTTTTAAATTCGCCAAAATCTGAACCAGTAAATGTAAGCAAATAAACTAAGTCAAAAGACAAAGTGTTTGTGCGAAAATTTCGGAAAGAATGATATTCCGAATGTAAATGGTTGTGTGGTAGTTTTTATTTAAACAAGCTTTTTTGCATACCGTGTTAGATAGTAGGTGTAAAATCAAATGTATGGAATAAAGACGGTTTTAGTGATTTTGGGAACGTAACTCGCGGCCTACATAAACATGAATCATCATGTGAACATATGCGTTGTGCATTAAGATTTACAGAACTAAAAAAAAAAAAAATTAAATTCTATTGAAGACGCTTTAAAAGAAAACTCTAGGCTATATGTAAAACAATTTAATGAAAAAGTGCATCTTAACAGACGTTTTATGCAGTTGCCAATTCGAGTTCTAGGAAAACATGAATTGGCATTTCGTGGTCATAATGTAAGTTTAAGGAACTTTTAGATTCCTATATCTCACTCAGTTCTGTAGACATTCAAGAACACTATAAAAAAATTTCGCTTGTACCTATTTGCCGCAAATTCTAAAATAATTCAAAATGAATTAATAAACTGTATTTCTCAATATATTGACAAATATATTGAAATGGAATTAAATGATTGCAATTTTTTCGTTTCAAGTAGACGACTCAACAGATATTGCTCAAAAATCTCAATGTAGCATAATAGTTAGGTATGTTAACTCTCAAGGAAAGCTAGTTGAAATATTTTTAGGATTCCATGACGTAAGTTCTGATCGAACAGCTCAAGTATTGTTTACCCTAGTTACAAGTTGTCTAGAAAAATACGACTACAAATCAATACTTGTTGGCATGGGCGAAGTTATGTCATCAGATCTGGGGGACTAAAACCCTAGCCCTAGTCTAGTCATATAATATATAATAGTTCTAGAGGTATACCTACTGAAGTTAAGTAAAAAATTCTGGCGAATCTATGAAAATGGATAAAATATCATATATCGATTCTAAACAAAGTTTTGCAAAATTTCAATATTGTGAATTTGTAGATATCCATTTATGGTAAAAAACTAAATTTTACGACTTGCACTTGGAAAATAATGAATACTTCAGTTTTGATTTTGACATTAACACCATATAGATTGCAATTTGCTGGGGACTTTTTGGCAGATTTCATTTTTAACATAAACACTATCACATACTATAAGAAATAAACAAAGCTAAAAAGTAAGAAAAACTCGAATTGTAATTGATACAAATTAAAATGTAAACAATGAACTCGTTGCCAAATGATGAACTGATTTTAAAACAAAATTAATAAATGAACTGAAATTAAAAAAAAAATTAATATAATAAATCGGTTTTATAAAAAAGTCCTTAAATAAATATAGAGTATGATTACATATTACTTACTATACACAAATTTTGATTCTTAAATAAAAGGTCTTATCCACTTCTTCAAGAGCTAAAATCCGACGACGTAGCGAAATTTTGCTACTTCTGGCAACACTGAACGATATACTACTTATAGGGACCTTCTACAAATTTCCTCCAGAGGGCGTATCACTTAGCTTGAATCGCGAATAAAGATCCTTCCAATTATATCTTCTCAAGGAAGTGTAGGATTTGGAGTGGCTTCAAGTTAGGTAAATCTTCCTCTTCTATTTGATAGGCTCCTAGGCATAGTGCCCTTGGATTCTGAAGTGCTACACATTTAGTTAGAATGTGAATGAAGATTTTTTCCTCCTCCTCACAAAATCTGCACTATCTTCTACTACTCTCAGTTTACCAAAGGTGTCATTTTAGTTGGCAATGTCCAGTAAGGATACCTGTTACAAGTGTTCTCACTACTAGAAAAATGTATATTATGATAACAGCTTAAAATACAATCTGGCTAATGTGGAACACCCCGAAAGCCTTGCCAGACTCGTCTAATGACCGTCAGGCGCGCTAAATTCGGCACGTTCGATTACTATTCCTCTCCTCGTTTAACTACCTGGCTTGTCAGGTCCGACCAAAATACGGTTTTATAACCGAAACAGAAACCAAATTTCGGCTCCTTTCTTAGTTTCGGCCGAAACAGAAACAAGAACTTTCTTTTAAGGCAATCTCTTATTGAAATTTGCAATATCTCATTGTAATCCTTGTTTTAGACTAATTAACTCGTATTATAAATTTTAGCTACATTTACTTATTACCTGTTTATTTATGTGATCAAAAGAAGTAATTAATAAATTTATTGACATGTTCACTTGAAACAAAGCAGAGAAGTTTGTGTGTACGTGCACTGTGTAGGAATGGCACCCGGCACAGTCGCCATTGTGCCGGACACAACCAATTGTGATACGAAAACTTTTAAAAGTAGTTTCGCTGTCGGCTGCAGTTTCGGCCAGTTTTCCGCCGAACCGAAACTGTAGTCGAAACTATTATTTAAAGCCAAAGTTGGCCGAAACCGTAACCGAACCTTCGGTCGGACACTACTTGTGAGTCTGGCAGGCCTCCGTAATTGTAATTGTCAGCCAGACGTGTATTTTCACTTACGAATATTTTGAAATTTATCCTAAGTAGATGGATAATGTTCTTAAAATATGCGTGAGTGTGCAAAAATGTACAGATAATAATTTAGGCACGTTTGGTATTGGGTAAGAAAGTTTTACACCAAAATATCCAAATTTCAAAACTTGACAGACATGCATTAAAACGACTAAAATCAAATTTTCAAAGCCATACCACAGAATATAAAACATATGTTTTATATGCTGTGGCCATTCCATGACCATTTGTCATATTTAAAGTCGTTTAGTTGACGCGAAAAACCTAATTATTATTTTACATAAAATAAATGTAGTGTATTTCTACCTAGTTATAATTGGTATTAAATAAAATATTAACCACTGAAATGGCAAATTTTTTATATGCATGAAAGAGCTGTTCAACTGTCAAAAAAATTTTCAGTATAATTTCGTTCAGGGTACCCACCAAAAGAAAAATTTCCGGAAATTTTTCTGGTTGTCATGAAAGTGTTTTAAAATAACAGCAGTTGATTGGCTATAAAATGGAGGTGTAAAATTATAATTTAATCTATCACGTAACAAATTTTCAAACCCGGGAAAATAAAAGCAAAAATATTATATTTTTTCCATTTAGAAGATATTACCAGACTCATTAGCCAATTTCGTAAATCAGGCAGACTTATTATTATAAACAGTTCATGATTGTATCAATTTATATGCTCAATTTTCTGCCACACTCACTTTCCACTATCTGAGATAATCCAAACTGCTATTTTTATAAGCTTTATGTTCTAGTTTGGTAAATGTAAAATAGTTATGACTGGGAAAATAAGTGTCAGACTCAAAAATTTTGTTTTTTGTCACTAAGAGAACAGTTTATTTTTCACATACACCGACTGGAAAAATGAATACGAAAAAAATTCACTGCCTCCTGAACTAAATGTAAAATTGCAGAATCAATCAAATGGCACGATTCTTTTTATTTTTTAATTTCTGTTCTGAAATGTTTGGGTGGATGTGCGATAAATGTTCGAATTATTTTTGGGGGGGCTAATTTGGTTTTTGGGGGGGCTTAGCCCCCCCTTAACTTCGCCCATGCTTGTTGGACAATATGACGGCGCTAGTGTTGTCAGGTCAATTAAATGGTTTAAAATCAAAGTAGCACCAGAAGCGGTGTTTGTTCATTGTTTGGCGCACCCAATTTCTGATCAGGCTTCAATAAAAGACAGAGCCAGGGCTATCTAAATATGTTTAATGACTTTGAATGTGTTCTTCTAGTTATAATTTTTAACGAAATTTTTTCCATCAGCGATGTACTTTTTGATGTATTGCAGAAATGTTCTTTAGATATAAATTACTGTGTAATTAAAAATGCGCAAAATCAACTAAACGCTAAAAGAAGTGAAGTTATTTTTGCAAATATAATTGATTCAGTTTTCCTAAGAAAAGAACTGCCCACTGAGCACCGTTATGGGCGCATAAGATAAGTCTTGACAAAAGATCAAGTAGTTCAAAAATATAAAATTCTGTATTATGAAATCCTGGACACAATTTTAGAACAAATCAACACTCGCTTTCAGGATACTGATATGCTTCAGTTCGTAACATTAAAGGACACTTCCAAATTTTCTGTATATTCGGAAAGCTTTCCTACAGAAGTACTAAATAATGTAGTTCAAATGTATCCTAGTAAATTAAATGACTTACAAAGGTTAAAAAATGAGTTACAGTTTATTTACAGTGATGAAAACTTTATAAATATTGACATTGAGATAAATTGTTGGAAAAACTATTTGAGAATCGTGATATTTTCAAAGAAGGTTATAAGGTATATCTTAACCATTTCATCCACTAGTGTTTCAGTCGAGAAATAATCTTCGCGGAAGCTGGTTTTATATTTTAAATTTGGTTTCGAGTGGTGTATCCAAGATATATTTGCAAATCGGAGGACTAAAAAAAACCTTGTGACATTTGCGAAATTGACCAATGAATTTGAACGTTTAAAGCTGCATTAGAATTTCAGTAAATAATTATATATTTTTAACTACGGGGGCTCTAGCAAATGTTTATAAACGGAAATAAAAATACGGAGATTCTTTGGAACGTGGAAATTAACTTTAAATTAAATACTTTATAATTAAATTAATGGAAAATTTAGTGATTTTGTCTGCTCAATTGGCAGAGCGCGGACGGCCTAAGTCCGAGGTTCCAAATTCGATCCCCGGTCGATGCATTCATTTTTTCTTTTAATTCTCTGCTGTTTCAATTTTTCTCTGGTTTGTTTTGACTGTGGGGACATAAGAGTGTAATTTTCATAATTTCGTAGGAGGAATTAGGGATTTTAATTTTTCTATATTTCCAAAAATTGCATTAGGTTTCGGATCTAAACCGATTTTCTCACTTCACTTTGTTTCATAATAAAATTTTATATTATACGAAATTTTCAACAGCGTACTATTAAATCTTCGACGTTTTATTTCGATTTTAAAATAGAGCAATGTTGACTATTTCTTTAGAGATTGAAAGTATAATGGATAACTATTATTACCTAAATATCAATTTTAATATCTACAGATTTTAATAAAAAAAACTGTTTTTGTAGATCAGAAGTGGAGATACACGTTTGTGATGAAGTTAAAAATGCTAAGAAAACGTTTTTTTGTAACCAAAATTTGCTTGTTACTAAAATGGGTTACTTTGCTGAAGTAACACAAGGTAAAATATTTGATGTTGAACATTAAATAAATAAAATTATTTATTTTCATTTATTTTTAATTTGTTTGATAAAACAACCGAAGTAAAATTTTAGATTTTATTTCCCTATGCAATTGATCAATTATTGAAAGATCAAACGAACTTACCTGAAGTGAAGTTCGATCTCAATTATATGAAACGCCTTGTTCGAGATGATCATAGGTAGTACCCCCCTTTCTCCGCTCTGTGGCCACGTATTTTAAAGTCTAAATACTATTTAGAAAGTTCAAAAATAACTGGTTGTCAGTCCTTCCTACCTCTGCTCCCGTCCCGTGGTAGTCAGATACACTCTTTTGTATCTGACTACCACGGGACGGGAGCAGATGTGAGAAGGACTGGGACAACCAGTTATTTTGGAACTTTCTAAATACTTTTGAAAGTATTTAGACTGTAAAATAAGTGGGTACTACCTATGATCATTGAGAACAAGGCGTGTAATATAATTTACATAATATATCGGGTGTTTATTGTTATTCAGTTATTCTTCTGTATATTAGAATTAATTTGCATAAAAGATTGTTTTGGTAATATTGTATAAATCGCAAAAACATTGTCTTGGGTACTTATTTAACTTTTTATTAAAACTTAACAAATAGAACAATTTATGAGATTATTTTTAAACCATGTAGGTCAACGTTTGGAAGATATGGACATTTCGGTGCATTGCGACATTGGAATTTTTGAATGGTTAATGGAATGGGTGAGAAAAGATTCCCTTCCAGAGGCAGAATGGCCTAAACTGGATTCTCAATTAGTCATTCCGATTCTCGTTTCTGCTGCGTTTTTACAGATGGAACCATTATTGGAAGATTGCTTACGATTTTGTCATGAACATATGAACGAAATATTGAGAACAACTACAAATTTATCTTGTTTAAATGATTCAGTAGTCAGTAGGTACGTATACTGTATAATTGCGTTTAAATCAAAACTATCTCCCTACTTGAGCCATACAATTAATTGAAGGGTATAATAATAGACAGAGACCGCTATCAGCGAGTATCAATACGATTTCGACCTTTGCGCGCCTCACTATATACATCTGACACAGATTGAGGCGCGACGATCGACAGCAGTCCATCTGTTATGTACACGTTCCTATTATACCATGTTCAATTGACTGTATGGTATATCCCCCGTTTATAAGGTACTGTACCTGTTATTATGTCGATTTTAATTGCCAATTATTCGATTTCTATAACGTTCAGGTTAGCTGCTATGTACACCAATGTTGAAATTGAAGCCATTAAGGACAAGAAGGATAAAATCCAATCTCGCCTTTTTTCGAAGCTTATTCAATCATTGGCAGAACCGGAACCTGAAATGCTTAGAGGACATTGGTGTTCATTGGCCAGAGTATTTCGATGCGAAAAATGCCAACTGCTGATTACTCCAAAAGTAGCCCCAATGATTCCCTGTATACCGCAATGTATGAGATTGCAACCGGATGGATCAGTCTTAAGTCTGCACGTGAAGTAGGTATTATTTGAGTATAATTATTCTGTATATAGTAGGTTATGTTTTATACAGGGTGATTGCTAAGTTGACACTTCTTTTCTAACTGTCTGTAGGTTATCAAAACAAAGTTTTCAAATAGCTTTTTTAGGGAGGCAGGAATACTAATCGGAGATTTAAACGCTAAATCCCCAATTTGGAATTGTAGACTTCGCAACACTAGAGGTAGAGTGTTGGAAATAATCTTGGCAAACGACCCTAGATGCTCGGTACTAGGTCCCGAGGAACCTACCAACTACCCTGATAACGGAGGGTTACCAGACGTTATCGACATTGCCGTGCTAAGAGAGTGCGATTTCCAACAGGAAATGTACTCTCTGCATGAAGGAGCAGGTGGACATAACCCGATCCTACTCATACTAGGTGACGGAGATGGCATCAACGCGCCCAGAACAGTGTCAAAAACAGATTTGGACAAATTCAAACGAATTTTGGCAGACAATCTAGGACCAATCCCAAGGATTGAGTCCTGCGAGGAAGTAGATGAAACACTCGAGCATCTAGAAACAGTCACGCAACAGGCATTGGCTGACAGCACAAGACAAATAGAGGTAGCGAGACATCAGTCAGGAACTGAAAGACCTAATAGTGCTGAAAAGACGCGCTCGTAAGAGATTCGGCGAAAATCGTACCCAGAACCATATTTGGTGTATTAATGTGCGTTTTAGGTACCATCACATATTGCAGGTTTCTCCCCTTTGAGAGTCCCATTACTGGGACTCGGAAAAGGGTATATCCTTCGGTAGGCAAGAGACGAGAACAAAAAGACAACTGACGACACACGTTGCACACTGTTGGCTCATTTGGTCACCATCAGAGGGGTCCAGATAAGCACTAACTGAGCAACGGACAACAACGCACCAACAAACCCTGAATGTATGAAAGAGAGAATGAATGCATAAGAGTTTTAGGTCCTCAACCGACTCTTATTAAATGACGATAACGCCTCAACCTTCACCGCTCAACCGAAAATATGGGGTGCCAATCAAATGCGGACCATGAGGACCAAGCAGCGGACGAAAAAGCTTGGGGGTGGATGGAAGGGTTTAGTAGGTTTCGATCCCGTTTAACAGGATGGGAACTTATTTGATTTGGGCCTATTACTGCGTGCGTGCGAGCTTTTTTAAAACAAAAATCACAGGGATTTAGGTCTGGTGACCAAGGTGGCCATGCAACTTGTCCATTTCGATAGAACCCTCTATTGGATAAGTATAAATTTCCGCAAAAAAAACGCACAAGAAGACTGTTGATTAAGTTTAATCTTCAATAACTTTAAGACAGATTTTGATGAAATTCTCGTCATTCGTTAGCAGTCAGTTTTCTTTAAATAACTAATATTATTAAACAAGGAAGGACAGAGTATAACATAATGTTTTAGTATACTTTATTTCATAGCTGGGCAGGGCTTGAGTGCTTGTAAAAGAACTTGAAGCACTTTGAGGGCTTGAAAGGACTATGCTCCAAGCCTTTTTATAAACTTGTAATTGGGGCTTATCAAGTCAATTACTTCAGAAAAGTGCTTGGTAATTTGTAAATAAAAAAAAATAATTTAAGCCCTTTCAATGAGCTTCAATTACTTTCAAAAGGCTTGAAGCACTTTTGGGAGCTTTAAGCAATTTAAAAGGGCTTAAATTATTTGAAAAAAAAAATTGTTGATAAAAAATGACTCTTGTTTTCGGTGTGTATCATTTATTTTTAGCCAAAGAATTTGTTTTAAGTTCCTATAACTTGTAATATAATTGACATCAATTACAACCTTTTTTGGACAGAATTCTCTATTGTTATTACCTAATTATTATAGTTTATAAAGAATTGAAAATTAACTTTTATCTACACTTGCTTTTTGTTTGTATTAAAAGAATATTATTTTCTTCTTGTAATAAACATAGGTAAATATAAATAAATAACAATATTGTTTAATTTTAATATTCTTATACTTTTATGTTTTATACAGCATTAAGCTGATGATTGAAGTACGTGGTAGATAATTTTATTACACATTCAAAGAGCTTCAAGCATTTTCGAAGTGCCTCAAGCACTTCTGAAGATACCTCAAGCACTTTTGATGTGCTTCAAGCACTATACAAAACACTTTGAGGGCTTTGTGCTTGGGAAGCACTTTCGAAAATAAAAAGGAATTTGTGTTTTTAAATGAAAGCACTTTGAAAAGGGCTTAGTGCTTCAAGACCTTTCACCATGGGCGAAGTTATGTCATCAGATCTGGGGGGGCTAAAGCCCTAGCCCTAGTCATATAATATATAATAGTTCTAGAGGTATACCTACTGAAGTTAAGTAAAAAAATTCTGGCGAATCTATGAAAATGGATAAAATATCATATATCGATTCTAAACAAAGTTTTGCAAAATTTCAATATTGTGAATTTGTAGATATCCATTTATGGTAAAAAACTAAATTTTACGACTTGCACTTGGAAAATAATGAATACTTCAGTTTTTATTTTGACATTAACACCATATAGATTGCAATTTGCTGGGGACTTTTTCGCAGATTTCATTTTTAACATAAACACTATCACATACTATAAGAAATAAACAAATTTAAAGCTAAAAAGTAAGAAAAACTCGAATTGTAATTGATACAAATTAAAATGTAAACAATGAACTCGTTGCCAAATGATGAACTGATTTTAAAACAAAATTAATAAATGAACTGAAATTAAAAAAAAAATTAATATAATAAATCGGTTTTATAAAAAAGTCCTTAAATAAATATAGAGTATGATTATATATTACTATACACAAATTTTTATTCTTAAATAAAAAGTCTTATCCACTTCTTCAAGAGCTAAAATCCGACGACGTAGCGAAATTTTGCTACTTCTGGCAACACTGAACGATATCCTACAAATTTCCTCCAGAGGGCGTATCACTTAGCTTGAATCGCGAATAAAGATCCTTCCAATTATATCTTCTCAAGGAAGTGTAGGATTTGGAGTGGCTTCAAGTTAGGTAAATCTCCCTCTTCTATTTGATATGCTCCTAGGTATAGTGCCCTTGGATTCTGAAGTGCTACACATTTAGTTAGCATGTGAATGAAGATTTTTTCCTCCTCCTCACAAAATCTGCACTATCTTCTACTACTCTCAGTTTACTAAGGTGTCATTTTAGTTGGCAATGTCCAGTAAGGATCCCTGTTACAAGTGTTCTCACTACTAGAAAAATGTTTATTATGATAACAGCTTAAAATACAATCTGGCTAATGTGGAACACCCCGAAAGCCTTGCCAGACTCGTCTAATGACCGTCAGGCGCGCTAAATTCGGCACGTTCGATTACTATTCCTCTCCTCGTTTAACTACCTGGCTTGTCAGGTCCGACTGAAATACGGTTTTATAACCGAAACAGAAACCAAATTTCGGCCCCTTTCTTAGTTTCGGCCGAAACAGAAACAAGAACTTTCTTTTAAGGCAATCTCTTATTGAAATTTGCAATATCTCATTGTAATCCTTGTTTTAGACTAATTAACTCGTATTATAAATTTTAGCTACATTTACTTATTACCTGTTTATTTATGTGATCAAAAGAAGCCATTAATAAATTTATTGACATGTTCACTTGAAACAAAGCAGAGAAGTTTGGGTGTACGTGCACTGTGTAGGAATGGCACCCGGCACAGTCGCCATTGTGCCGGACACAACCAATTGTGATACGAAAACTTTTAAAAGTAGTTTCGCTGTCGGCTGCAGTTTCGGCCAGTTTTCCGCCGAAACCGAAACTGTAGTCGAAACTATTATTTAAAGCCAAAGTTGGCCGAAACCGTAACCGAACCTTCGGTCGGACACTACTGTCTGGCAGGCCTCCGTAATTGTAATTGTCAGCCAGACGTGTATTTTCACTTACGAATATTTTGAAATTTATCTTAAGTAGATGGATAATGTTCTTAAAATATGCGTGAGTGTGCAAAAATATACCGATAATAATTTAGGCACGTTTGGTATTGGGTAAGAAAGTTTTACACCAAAATATCCAAATTTCAAAACTTGACAGACATGCATTAAAACGACTAAAATCAAATTTTCAAAGGTAGCCATACCACAGAATATAAAACATATGTTTTATATGCTGTGGCCATACCATAACCATTTGTCATATTTGAAGTCGTTTAGTTGACGCGAAAAACCTAATTATTAATTTACATAAAATAAATGTAGTGTATTTCTACCTAGTTATAATTGGTATTAAATAAAATATTAACCACTGAAATGGCAAATTTTTTATATGCATGAAAGAGCTGCTCAACTGTCAAAAACATTTTCAGTATAATTTCGTTCAGGGTACCCACCAAAAGAAAAATTTCCGGAAATTTTTCTGGTTGTCATGAAAGTGTTTTAAAATAACAGCAGTTTGATTGGCTATAAAATGGAGGTGTAAAATTATAATTTAATCTATCACGTGACAAATTTTCAAACCCGGGAAAATAAAGGCAAAAATATTACATTTTTTCCATTTAGAAGATATTACCAGACTCATTAGCCAATTTCGTAAATCAGCCAGACTTATTATTATAAACAGTTCATGATTGTATCAATTTATATGCTCAATTTTCTGCCACACTCACTTTCCACTATCTGAGATAATCCAAACTGCTATTTTTATAATCTTTATGTTCTAGTTTAGTAAATGTAAAATAGTTATGACTGGGAAAATAAGTGTCAGACTCAAAAATTTTGTTTTATGTCACTAAGAGAACAGTTTATTTTTCATATACACCGACTGGAAAAATGAATACGAAAAAAATTCACTGCCTCCTGAACTAAATGTAAAATTGCAGAATCAATCAAATGGCACGATTCTTTTTATTTTTTAATATCTGTTCTGAAATCTGAAATGTTTGGGTGGATGTGCGATAAATGTTCGAATTATTTTTGGGGGGGCTAATTTGGTTTTTGGGGGGCTTAGCCCCCCAAGCCCCCCCTTAACTTCGCCCATGCCTTTCACCAAGGGCTTTGTCCAGCTCTGCTTTGTTTTAAGGGCTCTTTTCCCTTTTCTTAATATTTGACAAGACTGTAATTACGTTGTTATCATTATAGGCTGTTTATCAAACTACTTTGAGTGTTGTTAGTTGTTGATACTTGTATTATCCCACTCAGTGTAGGAATGAATATCGCCATGACGGTTACAAGTTGTGTTTGGCTCCCGAGGAGGAAACCCTGCTAATAAAGTAAACTGTATTGTCATAAATAAAAAATAACGTACACATGTATGAGTTTCAGTTTCAGAAAAGAGGTATCGAAATGATTAAAACAAATAAGGCCTTATAACAAAATATCCCTTAATTTGATTCCTACAGGAATATTTAAGAAAATAGAGCTAAAAATGTAAACTTTGTTTTTTCTTGTATAATAGCAAAATAATGAATAGTTATCTAAAATATTATTATAAATTACTTTGTTATATCATTCCTTGACTTTTTAATTTTTAGCTAATTTTAAAAAATCACTAGTTTCTGAAAATATTAATTTCGTAGGGACCCATCTTGGAATATTAACACGTATATTCTAAAGCTGTACAAAAAATTGAAAACCTGGCGAAAAGTATATTGGAGACTTTGGGGTGATGCACATTTTCTGTTCTGCGGAGTCTGTAAGCGTTATTTTCCGGCCAATCAAATTGGGTGGTGTCGCTATCATCCGGATTCGGCGCAGTTTTTTACTGTAGATGCACAAAGGGCGCATTTGCCTATAGGAAGGTTCCCTTGTTGCGGTGAAAGGGCATATAAATTTCAGTTACTGGAAAATTTTAATGGTTGTCATTTTAGACAACATTTGGTGAGTATGGAATGTATTTAAATAAACTAGCTTATTATCTACCTAGTTAAACAAATCACTATTGTTCTTAATTTTAAAAAAGAATTTACTATTGTTTATATAGGAATTAAAAAATGTGCCTATTTATCTTGGCATTTTGTCAAACTTGCTATACAATGTGGACGATGCCAAGCACAATTAAAAAATCACCGACGAACAAATACTAGACTAATTTTGTTTACAAAAATCAAATTGCAAACAGAGCTGGGCAAAATACTTTTTAAAAGTATTTAAATACTAAATACTTCTTCATAAATACGATTATTTAAATTTTAAATACTTTTTTACAGCAAAAGGTATTTAAATAACAAATACCTGTATAATATAGTACCTACACACCCAATACACATGTGTGTAGTTAGGGTTGCATAGGTACTAGATCAGTAATAGGTGTTAGATTCTGACAGTAGACAGATAACCTACTTCTTGTTACAGGGCTACCTCGTGCCTGGTGTTACGTTAAAACTTAATAAAGTGATTTGAATAGTTAGAGGTTTTAATTATTCTAGTAGCCTACATAATACATGGTGTCAGGTGTGGGGTTATACTTTGATGACCTAATAGTCACAGGATCAACAGAGGCTGAGCATGACCAAAACCTAAAAAGAGTTTTAGATAGAGCATTAAAGTACAATATTAAATTTAATTATAAGAAAATACAATTTAAACAAAATAATGTAAAATTTGTGGGTCAGATATTTTCTCAGAAGGGAGTTCAGACTGATAAAAAATATATTCAAGCAATATTAGAAATGCCCACACCACAGTCAAAACATGATGTGTTACGATTTTTAGGCATGGTAAAATTTCTAGGTAAATTCATCCCAAATTTGTCAAAAATAACTGCCCCATTGCGTAACTTAACCAGGCTTGATGTAGAATGGCAATGGACTGATGAACACAAAAAGTCAATTGATAATTTAAAAAAGCTATTAACAAATTCACCTGTGTTATCATATTTTAATTCAAAAAAGCTCATAGAAATTGAAACAGATGCATCCAAGGATGGCCTAGGGGCATGCCTGTTGCAAGATGGAAAACCAGTAGCCTTTGCATCACGAAGTCTGACAAAAACTGAGCAACAGTATGCCCAGATAGAAAAAGAAACTCTGGCCATACTATTTGCAGTAAAAAAATTTCATCAGTTTGTCTATGGTTTTCCAATAAAAGTCCATAGTGACCATAAACCTTTAGAGTCGATTTTTAGGAAAGAACTTCAATCTAGCTCTCCTCGAATTCTAAGGATGAGACTTAAGCTATTAGGATACAACTTAACCATATGTTATAAACCAGGTAAACAAATGTATGTATCTGATACACTCTCAAGGGCGGTTATTAACCAAAATGGTCATAAACCAGATGTTGATATTGAATTTGCAGTTCATTTAGTTGTTAAGTCCCTGCCAATGTCGGAAGAGAGAAAAGAACAATTTAAAAAAGAGACGTTAGATGATCCTAACTTAATTGAAGTTACTAACTTCATTAACAATGGGTGGCCAAATCAGAAAAATAAAATACCCGACAGTATTAAAATATATTATAAGCTAAAAGAGCAGTTGCATATATGTGATGACCTTGTTCTTGTAGACAATAAAATAGTTGTTCCTCTTAAGTTACAGAGAGAAATGATCAAGTTACTACATGAAGGACATCTAGGCATAGAAAAAACAAAATCTCGTGCTCGAACTATATTTTATTGGCCAGGCATCACAGCTGATATTGAATCATACATTAAATCATGCCAAATTTGTGAAAAATATGCAAGAAAAAATTCGAAACAAACACTTCTACCATATCCACTTCCAAGTAGACCTTGGGAGAGAATAGGGTCAGATATTTTTACATATGGACAAAAAAGTTACATTGTTCTGTTTGATGCCTACTCTAATTGGTTAGAACTATTACCAATAAAAGACAAAAGTGCAGAAACCGCAATAGCACAAATAGAACCAGTATTTTCAAGATTTGGACCACCTGATATGTTAGTGGCAGATAATGTGCCATATAACAGTGAAAAATTTAGGGATTTTGCTAAGAAATGGAACTTTAATCTAGTCTTCCGAAGCCCCCATTTCCCTAGATCTAATGGTCTAGCGGAAAAAGCAGTGTCCATCTCAAAAAATTTGCTAAAGAAAACATTGGAAAATAGAAAAGAAGCAGATATACACTCAGCTCTATTAAATTATAGAAATTCTCCTCTTAAACATATGGGGTATTCACCTTCACAACTCCTGAACAGTCGGGTCTGCAAGACAAAGGTTCCTGTCTCAGCAGACTTATTGATGCCATCCTTGTGTGTAAATGTACAACAAAAAATGCAAGCTAAACGTGAGCTCAATATAAAAAACTTTAATAAAAACGCAAAAGAGCTCAGAGACCTGCAACCAGGTCAGAATGTCACAGTTCGTAACCATCATACCAAAACCTGGGAACCTGCTAAAGTGAATAACTATCATGAATTGCCTAGATCCTATTTGTTACAGGACTGTCATAACAACACTATTCGAAGAAACAGACAGGACATAAGACCATCTCAAAATCCTCTTCAGATAGTTGATAATCCTATTCTTGATGATAACTTTTCTAAAACTTCTAATAGTGTTGGTACTGACCAAACTAATAAGTTAGAATTATATAGACCTACTGTTGAACCTCATGCGCATGCTCCTTCTTTAGTTGACTGCTCTGACCAAAGTATTGACCCTGGATCAGGGTCAAGTAAAGTAGTAATAACCCGCTCAGGCCGTATTAGCAAACAACCAAATAAATTAGATTTGTAACTAGAAAGGGAGGATGTATAATATAGTACCTACACACCCAATACACATGTGTGTAGTTAGGGTTGCATAGGTACTAGATCAGTAATAGGTGTTAGATTCTGACAGTAGACAGATAACCTACTTCTTGTTACAGGGCTACCTCGTGCCTGGTGTTACGTTAAAACTTAATAAAGTGATTTGAATAGTTAGAGGTTTTAATTATTCTAGTAGCCTACATAATACAATACCTACAGTATTTAAATACTTTGTTTGGGGTAAATACACAAAAGTATTTAAATACTTAAAATTATTTAAAAACTATCATAATAATTGAACAATTATATTTTCTTAAAGGCCTCACCAACAGAAAAACATATTATTTTATCCTTTTAGTACGTTTAAAAATTTGATGTGTCAAAAAATATATACAGGGTGTCCAAAAACTCTGCACGAATGAAAAATAAGAAACAAATATCATATGAATATATGTCACAAACACAGCTTAAATACGAACTGATACTCCAGCACTTCATCCAGACTATTTCGCACGTTTGGTTTAATAACAAGTTGAAACTTGTTAAAACATGTTTTTATTTTTGACGTAAAAAGGTATTTAAATATCGGAAAAATATTTAAATACTTGAAATGTATTTAAATACCGGAAAAGTATTTAAATACTTGTAATGTATTTAAATACCAGAAATGTATTAAAATATCAGAAAAGTATTTAAATACCAGAAAGTCATTTAAATTCTTAAAAAGTATTAAGAATATTTTGAAAAAGTATTTAAATACTAAATACTTACGAAAGTATTTGCAACTGTAAATACAAATACCGCTCATCCAACAGTATTTAAATACTTTTAAGTATTTACAAATATAAATACTGCTGAGCTCTGATTGCAAACAATCACGATGTTATCCATATAGTTGTCAAATTATTATGAGAGTCTTTTTACAAGGATTGTTTACGATTATAATTGTTGGTATTGATAAGGCTCTAAAACGCACAAAATGCTTTCAAAGGAAGAAGGAAGTATATTTGCATTTTTAATGCCACTATCAGTTTAATGTATTTTTATCTTTGCAATTATTATAATTGAAGGTGATTTCCAGAAAATATCGCAATCCATTTTGAAATGTGACAGCAGCGTAAAGCAAGGTCGTAGACGTAAGTACTGATTCATTCATAAAACGCATGCTCTCTTCTCAGATAAACAAACTCGCACAAACCATCCCCACTCAAATTCGAAACCGTCTTTAATGCGGCAGCTGATACGCTAGCTCTGTCTGCGTAATATAAAATACAATCTGAATTGCAATAAATAAAGGCTTGATTATGAATGAATGGATAATTAGTCTAGTAGATTTTCGTCGTTGTATTTATGTTAAAATAATATAAAAAAGTATTTTTCATTTTTTATTCTTAAATGCACAAGAGAACATTTTGTAAAAAAAATTACACTTTCGCTATTTATTTTTATTAGACTTTTCCCATGTTTTTGATAATGTTATGTTATATGATAATTTATTATTGCCAAATAACTTATGGCAGTCTTTCGCCTTTTAAATATCATCGATAAAAATAATTATTTAAAATATGTGGTAGATAAGGTCGATGACGTCAAACGTTTTAAAAAGGTTTTTAAGGTAGTTCACTCGCGACAGTCGTAGATAAAAATATCGCATAATGGTGAATACCAAAAGTTCGAGATTCTCAATGCTAAACAATTGTATTTTTATAAGAGATATTTCAAATAAAATCCATCCGGCAACGTCGCAAATATATGAATGGTGCGCTATAGAAATTTGTGACTTCCTCATACTAATTTTAAGGGGTTCTTTTGGTTCAAACGGAACCGCTGATTTCAGTTCTCAAATACAGTGGACGAATTAATTTTTCAAGAATACATCGTGAGGTTATAACAACCTCTTAGTTGATCGAGTGTTATTCTGTTACCCGGCGTTAAGTGTAGGATTACAATGTTGCCAAATTGTAATTATTTTACGCAACTACCCAGACAGCACACCAAATCCTTTGGATATCTACTGAACATCCCAATATCCACTGAATGTCCAGTCCATGGTAGATATCTATTTTATATCCATGAAATGTAATTTATAGACATGCAAATGTCCATAAATAATAGTAATTATATAGCAAATTATTAAAAAATTACGCCATTGTGGCTAATAGTACCGTTCAGATATTTAAAATTAATTTTTTTAAGGTGTATTCAATATCCCATGAACATCCACTAAATATATCAAAGTCTAGGCGCGAACGCAAACCATCGTGGATATCCACTAGGTATTTGATTCTGCTTACTAAGTATAGATGGCGATACCACTACTCATACTCGACCCGCCGTAATTGAGTTCGATCGAAATGTGTGTCCTAATCACTCCATTAGAGACTGGAGTCGAGAATTTTCATTTATTGCTGAAAAGTCCTAATAAGGATGACTTTCTCCTTAGTGGGCAAAATCAAAGGCAGAGTGTTGAAAATATTTTTTATCTCTGCTATTTTCTTTCGACGTTATTCAATAATCATTGGTTACTTATGAACCTCTACTAAAGATACCCATAAAATATTTTGCTGAATATCCGAATATCTTCTATATCCTGGGATATAGACGGACATTTGGTTGGATATCCATATTGGATATATTGAATATCCACAAAATATATTCTGTGGATATCTCTGTGATTTCTTGTATTTTCTGGAAGATACCCATTAGATATTTTGCTGAATATCCATTAGGATATCTTCTATATCCTGGATATAGACGGACATTTGGATATCCATATTAGATCCACGGAATATTTCTGATATCCTGTGGATATATTGGATATCGACAAAAGATATTCTGCGGATATCTCTGGGATTTGGTGTGTTGTCTGGGTATAGTCGACAGCTTTAAAAATATTTTTATTTTAAAAATCTATATCTTTTTACTGAGACGGTCAAAAAATTCAGCGTCCTTTTAGAAAATTTTATAACTTCTTGATTTACATTACATTAGTTTTTAAAAAATATGGTAAGAACCGTTTTCGAGATATCTTGAAACAAACGCATTGCTTGTGTACCTGACAGGGTTCAAGAGTGTTAATTATGCACATTTTGATTGATAATATCTCGTTTCACAGACGGTCTAAAAATAACATTTTTTTTTGTTAGTTACGTAGAAGACACTTTCATCAACCTTATATTTCAATTTTATAGAATTCCTAAGAAAAGCCGTTTTACGAGTGAACTACCTTAACAAGCGATATTGTTCAGAAAATTCAAAATAAGCGATACGCCCTCTGGGGAATGCTGGCAAAACCGAATTAGTTTTGACCTCTAATCTTCGTATTAAAATGGATAATAATTAGGCACATGTACGTTCGCTCCGCATGACCAAAAAACATGTCCCATGAGAGATACCTACATATTTTTTGCAAGAGGCAAAAAAGTTACAAATGAATATCTCCATAAAAAAATTGATGGAACAAGGGGTCCTAAAAAAAATGATGTCATTTATTTATTTATTTATTAAATACACTATTCTACAAGTAATACCCAATTACAGAATAGGAAAATATGACAAAAATATTTAGACGAAACGTACAAAAATTAAAAATATTACAGGAAATAAAGTACAATGATGGTTATCCTAAATAATGCCTTTTGATATCCTGAATACTAATGTGAAATATATCCAATTCCTGACTTATCTGATTATAATTATTACACATATTATACAACGGTGAGTTCATTAAAATATTAGTACGAGGTGTTGGTAAGTAAAATGAGTCAGTATATCTTGAGGCTAGACGTGAAACTTTTAAATTAAGCATATGTAATAGACATTCGCAGTTTATTTGATTGCTTATGACCTTATGTAGCATAATTACAGAAAAATATTTTCGCCTTATATCGAGACTTGAAAATCCATGTTTATTTAATAAGGCGTCGTGTGGGGTGCCAATGGGTGGATAAACTAGATCATGTCTAAAACTTAAGTATTATAGGAATCGTCTCTGAATTCCTTCCAAACGACCAATGTGTACTTGATACAATGGACTCCATATAAGTGACGCGTATTCAAGCTTGGATCGAACAAAAGCATTTTATGGTATCTACTTTCTTAAAATCACGACTGTTTCTGATTATGAATCCATATGTACGATTAGATGAGGATGCGATACTATCGACATGGTCAGTAAAAGAAAGTGCTGAATCAAATAGGACTCCTAAATCGGCGAAGTTTTTTGGTCTGTTTAAGGGAGTTTCATCAACAATATACTGGTAAAAAGTTGGATCTGACTTTAAGGAGTACGACATTACATTCCACTTGGCTGGGTTTAATTTTAAATTATTTCTATGGCACCATTCATTAACTCGTTTTAGATTTTCAGAAAGTCGCTCGCAGTCAGCAATACTATTTATGGAAGCATAAATTTTAAGGTCATCAGCATACAGTAGAATTAAAGGTGGTTTTTACCCTTCCATCATTTCAGTAGGTGTAATTTTTGCTTTGAAAAATGACTCTTCAATTAAAATAACTACATACCAAATTTTATAAAAATTGAACGAGGCGTTTTTAAGTTATACAGCGATCAAAAATTGATCCGAACTATTCTAAAATCCCTCTCCCTTAAATGAGAGAAAACGATGGAAGCGATTTTCCTAGTACAGAGCTTGAACGGAAAAATCCCTAAAAAAACAACCTTACACCGTTGCCAAATATCCAAAGTAAAACTTACCACTTTAAACTTTAAATGCCAGACTTTATTTTCCAATTTTAACTACCTAGACATTATTTTTAATAGACAAAAATTTGGCAGGGTGTTTCTTTTATCATATATTTTGGATATTGTTCATTATTTATGTATTTTCACAGAAGTAGTCCCCATGCTAGTATTATTTTATCTTAGATCGTATTATTTGCCGGTTACAGTCCATGGTGATGATAAATAGAGTTAAAACAATTTTTTTGTAACCATTGGTTTGGAGAAAAAAAATTATCTGTGCATTGGAAGATCGGTTTCTTTTGATATAATCATAATTTTGAAATTTGTAATTGCGTAATTGGATTTTAAGCTTCTCGCTGGTTACACGGAATTTGACAATTTCGCTGGAACTACCCTTATACGAAGTGTATAGTCCATCTATATGAGTCACCTATATATAAAATATAATGCATTACCAAAAAGTAATATTTAAACTTTATTTTCAAGGTGCAATAATATTTGTTCGTATTTTTAATGCAGTCATAAAAAAAATTGTTAATTTCTGAACCACCCTGTAATTAACCAATTTATAGAGTATTTTTTTGTAAATTATTAATGCCAAATAAACTGTAATTCGTGTTTCCTACAATAAACGCGAATAAAACAGTGTTATGGGAAATCTGGTTACAAAAAAGTGGTATTTCCGATGTTTAACACCCTGTACCTCGAAAACTAGTCATAGAATCGGTTTGGGCCAATAGACATTTTTTGTCAGAGCATCGAGTTTTACAACACATCAACATGTCAGAAAATTTCACGGAAAGCCATTTTTTTAAAGATTTTTTATAAGGAATTTCAAATCTGTGGGACTATATTTTCTAAGGCCTTTTAATTTTGTTAGTTAAGTCCAATATAAATATGCATACTCTTTTCATGAGTTTAATCACCAAATACTAAAGCACGTATTCCAATCTTTGAATGGGTTATCTTACATCACAAGAACATTAAAGGTGCATTGGGTAAAAAATGTCTTACCTATAAAATTTTCATTTAGTGACTTAACTCATATTGGCTCTAAGATGCCAATATAGATTGTTCTTTTCATAGGTTTACAATGATGATTTAAAAGATTCTGCAATTTTCTCCATGTTGGAAACATACAGACATTTAATAGAAGAAGAACCGCCACAACTGTTATTTCCTGAAAAATTGACAAGACTAGTAGCAAGAGGTAAGTTAAATAAAACATATTAAACATTGTTTAACTCAAAATCTAATTAATAGTGAGAATAATATAAATATAATTTTAATAGGCCTATTTTAAATAACAATATTTTTAAAGCATAAATAAAATGGTACTAGACTTTTAATGTTTTCTTAAGCATATAATTTGTGTTCTCATTCTTGCCCGACATTGTTTAAGTATGTCCTGTACTAACGTCATTTGTGCTCCATCTAAAACAGGGATGTGCGTCAGCGCTTCTTTAAAGTGCCCGTGTGCATTGTCAGACATATAATCTTTAAACATTTCCTGTAGTGCTTCTATGTCAACCTTAGCTTGTTGTGCACCTTCTTTACTGAATTTCTGAACACAAGACATTAATCTGTAGAGTTCTTCAGCGATTGTCTCAACAATCTTAACTAATATAGTATCTAGAAGATTGGTAGATATGTTATTAATTTCAGAATGTACATTTATTAGATTATTTATACATTCTTTTGCATACGGTCGAATGTCTGTAGGTGGTACATTAATGTCCCAGTCAAAACGACCCAAGTACATTGAAGGTTCTATAGTACCAACAAGAGGATCGCTTTTTTGCTCTAAGTACCTATCTAGAATCGATTTTTCCAACATTTCTAGCTTGTTCCTGTTAACTCCTATAGGTGTGTCTACTGAGGAGAATCCAGTTTCTCTAAACTTTGTAGCAATGTCATTTAAAATTGTATTTTTGGTGAATATACAGTTAGATAATGTTATGAGCAGTCTATGTTCCCATGTTGGAATGTCATGAATAACATCAGGTTTCTGCGATCCTACAGGGGTTCCAATTAATTGAGAAACGACAGGAGAATTATCATCACAATCTTCAAAATCTTCAGTAGAGGACAAATTATTCAAAACCATGTAAAAAGCAGATAAGATATTGTCTATTTGCTTTTCGAGTTCTTTTTGAGCAGACACATTATCCAATAAAGTAGTTTCTCTTTGTTCTGCCGACAGGGCAGATTCCTTGACTATTTGAATAACATCCTCAATTAATCTCAAAAATTTTAAAGGAAGTTCAGTTACGCCAGTGTATTTACCACTAAAGCTTATTTTCCAGTTTTCTGATAAATGTTTTATCTGTTCAGTGGTTTGTTGGAATAAAATACTCATGCAGTGAATTCTTAGGTCTACAAGTAGAGCGCTTACTATATCTAATGCTTCATTTGGCAAATCTAATTGAATTAGAGTGGAATAAGTAGAACGTACTGATCGCAGAAGTTCAGGGAGATAAAGGGAGATCTCATCACGCTCCAGACTACTTAACGATCCATACTGAGTACGGTCAGATTTGTCTAAAGTGTTCGGTATAATACTGGCACGAATATATTTTGAATACGAATCAATTGCAGTTAATACCATGTGTTTATATTCAACCTAAAAAGAGAGAAGTTGGTAAAATCTTTAAAAATAAGAATTTATAACATCGATATTTTTCATTAGATTAATCAATAATAAGAATAAGAGTGGTGGTATATCATCTAAAATTTAGAAGAATTAATAACATATTTAATTCTAAAAACATTAACAGAAACAACATGATACTCAAAAATTTACTTCTGAAATTATGTTAGATGTATTTAGGAAACGTATTTGTTGTAAAAATAATTATTTTATAGCAGGGACACAAGTTGAAAAGGCTTTTGCCAGTTCTCCCACTTCACGCACAGGATTAGACAGTTTTGACGTGGAGCTAACCGAAGTGAATGTGAAACATTGGGCGTAGAAAATTATTTTATAGAGGCTTATAAAAATTTCATGTAAATAAATTGTGAATAGCTGTCGAAATTTTGTAGAATTGCGAATTGGGATATTATTACCTGTTTAAATAATTATTTTTAGCCCATAAATAGATACGTTTGCCTGATTCTGTAGGTACTTAATAAATTAAAATGTTTGATACTATTTTTATTCTTTGAGACAACTACGGCAGTCGAAATTCTCGAAATCGTCGGATGAAGTTTGACATTTACCGTCTCTCTAACTACCAAAAGCCTTTCCAACTTCTGTCCTTGCTATACCGTCATTCTTACCTGTCTACCAGCCTCAATCTTAACTTGTAATTCACCAGAAAAATAAGCTTGACCAATTTTCCACAAATCTGGGAATAACTCTGAAGTAACTGCGCATATTTCATCTGTAAAGTTGATGCAAGCAGGAACCGATATCACCTCAATTTGTAATTTTGAATATTTAGAAGCAGAATTTTGTTTTTTGGAACTTTCCAGTTTATCAGTGTTTTTATGAAAATTGTATATTTCTTTAAATTTCTTGTTAATATATTCCCATCTACTTTTTATGGCATCCCAAGCAGCATCAAATGGACAATCTAGATTTACTAAATAGCGAATTAATCTTTTTTGTTGGTCAACAGTAATAGGCATAGTTTGTAAGTCAGTATGCAGTTTATTTTGCAACTCTACTATGCGTTTTTCTACCTCATTTAGAGCTTCTCTGAATATAGGAACTTCTGTTTTATCAAATAGATTTTTAACACGCATATAGTCATTAATAACTATATCATATTCTCCCTTTTTAATGTTTTTTTCTATAACACAAGGAAGGCAAAATAGAAATTTATATCTTTGCAATACATTTAAAGCATTTCTAGTTTTTTCAGCTCTATCTTTTCGAGATAAAACATCATCAAAAAGTTTTCTAGCTTCTCTTTCAGATTCTTTAATAGCTCTTTCAAGTTTAATTGTTGGTGTACTTCCAAAAACTGATAAATCTTTCTCGTACCTTTCCCTTAGGTTCATTAGGGTATCAATTTGATCCATAATGCTATTTAAATTTGCTTTTAAAAAAGACAATTGACCTTCCTTTTGACTGTGTACTTTTCTGGTCAAATAAACAAGGCCAGCCTTTATGTCATTAAAACTTGTGGCCTGATGGTTTTCAAGAAGAAACCAAGCTGGTGAAAAATTTTGGCTACCAATGTCTCCACACTTACCTGAAAGAGTTGTGAAAGAAGTTTTGTATAATGCAGGAATTTATGAATAATGATATAATTTATAGGTAATTTAAGGGTTATTTGTGAGCAAGTAGCAGATATAACTTATAAAAGCAGAAATACACAGACCACAATGTGAGGTTGCTGTCAACTACACTATGCAGTCACATTTTTAACTGACTTCAAAAAAAGGAGAAGGTTCTCAATTCGTCGTAATATTTTTTTTATGTATGTTCAGTGATAATTCTTTAACACAGTGTCCGATTTTAATGATTCTTTTTTTATTAGAAAGTGGTCCCATATTAATTTGGTTAAAATCTAATAATTGGGTCCATTTGAAAATCCTAAAACTCTTCATTTTTAATGTATGTTTAGCGGTAATTCTTTACCACCTTGTCCAATTTCTATGATTCTTTTTTGTTAATAAGGGGGTACCTCAGGGGTGGTCCCATATAAATTTGGTCAAAATCTAATAATTGGGTCCATGAGAAAAATCCTCACTCTTCATTTTTTTATGTATGTTTAGCGATAATTCTTTACCACCTTGTCCAATTTCTATGATTCTTTTTTTGTTAGTAAGGGGGTACGTCAGGGATGGTCCCATATAAATTTGTTTAAGATGTAGTGACGGCATCTGTACGATTTAAAGTCGGTTTTTTAAAATTAATTTTAATACTTGTGGCAAACCAGTTTCTTAGACACACATCAATGTGCAGTCAACAATAGCAGAGCTTGCTGCTCTTTGACTCGTGACTATTTTACTCTATAAGAAACTGGATTGCCAAAATGTGACTGCATAGTACAGTCAACAGCAACAACACTTTACCCACCCTGAAACATTGTATAAAGAAGAAAATAGAATAAATGTTAAATAGATAAATACCAGGAAAATATAGTTCTAAAATAAGTAAAATTAAGTATTAGTTTTGGTTTGTTTTGTGTTGTGGTAGGAATCAAAGGAAAAAAGAAAGTGTAATTTAATTTTAATAGAAATCAACAATTCAGATGATATAAAAGAAATTTCGTTTTGTGTTGATATAGGGAAATTTTAAAAAGTATTTGTAATAATTTTGATCTTGTATTATTCCAGTCATAGTAACAAAAACTTTCTGGGGGAGGATTCAACATTTGTAGAACATTAATTAAAAAAAAACTATTAAAATATAAACAAAATAATAAACACTTTTTCCTTCTACTTCTTTCTATACTCTCTTTTCAAAAGACTGATATTCTTCAGCTTGTCTTCATAAAATAATGCTTGATCTAACATACGCCTATTTTAATTTTAATTTTCTTTCAACTAACTACAAAATACAAATTATCTTATAATACCTCATATATTTTTCTTAAAATTTCCACTTAACAAAATAAAATAATCCCAAACAACCTGACTTTTAAATTTTTAATGTTTCTAAACTCTAAACACCCAAAGATTGATCAATCAATTTTGTTTTGCCAGTTTCTATGAACTGCTTTGGGCTTTTTCTGGTAATATTTTTAAGATTAATTTTTTCTGTTCACAAAAAATGATTAGGTATGTTCTGAAAAATATTAAAGATTTTTGAAAAATATTAACATAACAGGAATACCATGCAATCAGCCTCAAACATATTTTTTAAGTTTTATAAGAAGTATGCTTACCAGGAAAGTAATTTTGAAGCTCCTCTTCACTTATTTTATTTTCAGTTTCCTCTACAGAGAGGCCTAGTGGGTCCTCCTGTTGAAAACTACTTGGACTTAAAGAATGACGCCCCCAAGAATACATAGGTGTTTCCTCCACCCATACTGCACTCTCTTTCATAGGTCCTATGGTCGCTAGGTGATAGCCTCTGAAGGTTACATTACAAGTGCCAGTGCCTCCATATTTTGTAGTTACAATAACGTCCCCTTTACCTTTAATTGGACCTGAAAAATATTTTGCTAAGCTTCTAAATCAAAAATATTTTTTATAACTCGCATATAATACACTTGAATCAACTAAAATAATGTTTTAGATGAGACATTTCATTGTTGTCAAGTGTAGTTTTGTTCTCTTCCTATTAAAAATATAAAATAGTTTAATCTGAGATATTACCTACACATGTTTTTTTGTAATAATATGATGGAATAGTTAGTTTTAAACTGTGAATAAGTGATGTTATGTTTCTTTGACTATTAGAACTTATCAATGTTTTCTCTATTTAGTTAGTTTTATGGTAAGTATTCCAAACAAATGCAACTTACCTGATATAGCTATTATTTTGTTAGGAGACTTCCATTCTGCAGTTAATAGACAATCCATGCCACATATTGTAAGACCTATGAGATCACCTGGTTGAGAACCGAAATTTTCACCTCTGATTTTAATTCTAGTACCAGGAGCACCCTCATTAGGAGATAACCCCGTTACTATTGGGGGCGGTGCCATATTGTGTTTCAGTAAACTATTGCTGTTGCAATAACATTAGCAATTTTTTACAGTTTATTTTTTTTAAATAAATATTCTTATATCTGTAAATCTAGTTTTTAAAACATTGTTTATTAATATTAATAACACAGATTGATAAATAACATAAATAATAAAAACATAACCTAATTTTTTGTTCTTCTTTTTTTTTTTATCGTCGTACAATCGCTGGTCTCTTTATTAATAGGTGACTGGGAAATTTAAATATGATAAATGCTTAAGAAGAATAGGTATTTTTAAAGCCGTATGAAAACGAAGCAGATTTTAACCTAGCTAATTACAACTGAAAAAATTGTGTGACTGTGACTGATAATATCAATCAATTTGGTAAATCAATCAACTAGAAATGGGGAGCACAAAACCAATATTTCGAGATCTTAACCCAGATGATCCCGAATCAGAAACTACAGAAATAGAATCCCTCTGTATGAATTGTCACGAAGATGGTATAACAAGGCTCATGCTAACCGTTATTCCATTTTTTAAAGAAGTTATTGTAATGTCTTTTACTTGTGATCATTGTGGATATCAAAATAACGAATTACAATCTGGAGGACCCGTTGCCGATAAAGGGGTGAAAATTAATTTTAAAGTTTCAAGAAGCGAAGATTTAAATAGACAAGTTGTAAAGAGTGATTATACAAGTGTAAAGATTCCAGAACTAGATTTTGAAATATCTTCTAAAAGCCAAAGGGGCGAAGTTACTACTGTGGAAGGTATTATTGATAGAAGTATAAAAGGATTGGAACAAGACCAACCTGTTAGAAAAATAGAACATCCAGATGCTGCTATTCAAATTGAAGAATTCATTAATAAATTGAAAAAGTTAAAAGATTTAGAAAAACCATTTACATTAATACTAGAAGATATTTCAGGTAATCATTCATTTACACAAATTTCTATGGTTCTTCTCTAGGACCCCCAAACTCAATGAGTGGAGGCACTGCAGCCCTCAAACGTTGTAATCTTGTAGTTTAGTGTCCTATTAATGCGCATGTCCACTCCACTCTGCACTGATTTTTTAGAATTTGATATTTATACCTGCCATGTTGACATACGTCAATTCTTGTTTTGCTATTTGTTTTTATCTTCTAATTTTGGGGAATAGAAAGTCTATGGGTTCTTTCACAGTCATCAAAATGGTGATGGTAAACAACAAATGTGAAACAGTTTTTTTAAACTGTTAAAATGTAAAAGCTCAAATTAAAGTCGATTCTATGCTAATATATTTCTGAGCATGTGGAAAAGTTCTAAATATGTCCTATTTTTAAAAGTGGTTCACAAAACGAAATCATGAATTATAGGCCAATATCCTTAAAGTTTTTCGAAGGTTTTCGAGATAGCAATTTATAATATGATATACCCTAAGGTAAAAAATTTAATCTATATCCAACAACATGGTTTTATGTCCAAAAGATCAACTGCTACAAATGTATGTTCCTTTACTCAATATGTCTGCCAAACTATTGATACACTTTACAATAGCCTGATGAGAAGTGTTCTGGAATACTGTTCTGTTATTTGGTAACCTGTTATATTAATAGAATTGAAAGGGTGCAAAGTAAATTTGTAAAATACTTGCTCTTTAAACATCAATTTCATAGCCATAACACATGTCATCAAACAAGATATAACAGGTGTTACTCCTATTCCTGGCAAAATTTATAGGTGGTTCTATCAAGTGCAAGTCACTACTTGAAAGTGTTCAACTATTGGCTTTTGCCTGACAGATTTTTGGCACGGATCACTTAAAAAAAAAAGAACTAATTTTACTTGGACTGTGATATATTTAGTTGTAATATTTTAGTGCTAAAAAGTAGTTTTTTAGTGTTTTTCCTTTCTTAATATCTGATATTTTTTAATTCTCATTACAGTTGTTTGTGTTAGGTTAGATATACTGTACTATTTAGAAACTATTTTTTATATTCATGTAATATGAATAAAAAAGTAAATTATTTTAAATTTCAACTGTTCATTGTTTGTTCACCTGCATTACAACTGTTTACACGAAGTGTAGAAACATATGATTCCTATTCAAATGTTCCACAAAAAAAAATACACCAACATAACTAAAATTATTTTTTATTCATTTCTAAAAATTTTCCTTGCCCTCGAAAAATGTTTGACAGCATCATTGATGACTCAAATTTGTTTTTTACTAGATTTGAAATATTACTATTACATAGTTTCCAGAACTATGTAAAATTCCGATTGTCAGAATAAGTTGGAACAGCAATGGTGAGGATATGCACATTAGTAGGACACAAATCCTTATGGCTTAGTGTACCAACATTTTAGAGTACTGCTCACTTATTAATTTTGACACCCCTCACACCATATTATTTACTATATTTCATTTCAGGTAATAGTTTTATAGAAAATCCAAATGCTCCAAGGGTTGATAAGGATTGCAGCATGACTTATTTTACTAGAAGTAAAGATCAAGACCATACTCTTGGTATTTTTACTCAAAGTGAAATTGCAAATGAAAATGAAAGTGGTATATTGGAACCTGTTCAAGAAGGAGAGTTTACTTTAGAAGATTTGGAAGGAGAAGTATTACAGTTTCCAACAAACTGTCCTTCTTGTAATTCTCCTTGTAAAACAAACATGAAAATGACAAACATTCCCCATTTTAAAGAAGTAATTATAATGGCTACAAATTGTGATGTATGTGGGCATAAGACCAATGAAGTCAAATCTGGAAGTGGAGTTGAACCAAAAGGTCTTAAAATAGAAGTTGATATTAAAAATCAAGAAGACTTCTCTAGAGACTTATTGAAATCAGATACATGCAGTTTAAGTATACCTCAGCTAGAACTAGAAGTGGGACCTCATGCCCTAGGAGGTAGATTTACTACAGTGGAGGGACTTATAATTGCTATTAAAGATCAACTTAGTGACCCTAAACACTCCCACATGTTTGGAGATTCAATAGATCCACAAGCTAAAGGTCAATTTCAATCATTTTTAAAAAAGTTTGATAATATTCTTGCTGGTCTAATGGAAGTTACTCTGGTTTTGGATGATCCAGCTGGTAATAGTTATGTTCAGACAATGAGAGATGATGGTCTTCCAGACGAATGCTTAAGAATAGAACATTATGAACGAAACTTTGACCAAAATGAAGAGTTGGGGTTAAACGATATAAAAACTGAAGAGTATGAAAACGTATAGGTTATGCATATATTGTATAGTTTATGTATTTGTTAAGTAAATAAATATTTTTTGTTAATACATTGAAAGTTTTATTTTTAAGTGAATTTTTTTAACTTATAAATGCAAACTTTTAAATACCAGATAGCTTATATTCATAGCATTATGTAAAAAATAATATTTATGAATATACTAAAGACTAGAGAACATAATATACTTTTATTACTAGATTACTGATTTTTGATTTGCTTTAGTCGTAATTGTCCACTTGAGATTTTTAATGAAACAAATTTTATTTTAATTATTTCTTTACATAAAACTAAACAACTATACAGGGTCAAATCAAGGATCAAAGTGTGCTGATGGAAGAAGTTATCTGCAATCAGGTTAATCAATTCTGTTTAGGTACACTTTCAAAAAAAGTATATTCCTAAAATTTATGACATGGGTTTTGAAGGTACGCCAATAAAAAGTCAAGGTTCTACTGTCTACAGTTTTTTAGGAATTATTTTGCAAAAATGGTAGTGTCAAAATTTTAGACAAACGCTCTCGGACACGGTTTTTGATTTGAGTGAGATGGGGACATCTTCCTATTATTATCATATATCCTTAACTGTTATATGTCATTTCTTTCCCTTTCGTCATTCCAACCAAACAATTAAATTGCTAATAATAGCTTTCAAATGAAGTGTCACACTTTACAGTATGTAAGTTATTTATCCAGCTAGAGGGCATTAAAATTAAAAGAAACTTAATAATGAATAGTCAAATTGCTTCTACATAAAATAACCTTTTTTTCAATGATGTGTCATACTTGGCATTTTCTCTATTTAAATTGTATTGGGGAGGGGATGACGTTTGGCAGTTGATAACATTCTAGAAAGATATGGTTCTGTTACGTTTTCGTCTGGCCATCCTGCACAGTTTTTTGATATCAAATGACCCTCGTTTGATCCATAACTTATGGGACACTATGTGTATCACATGCTTAATGTTATAGGGAATATTAGTGATGACGTGCTAATTGTTAAAGACCGGACATTTTAATCGCGTTCAAATAATTGGTTTTAATCACATAGGCGTCTCATTCTGGGTTCGCTATTTAAGACGGCAGACAGTGCGGCAGATTCTAATACTATCAGGACAAACCTCTTTTTTTTATTAAAACAAGATAAAAAAAGTGTACTGATATATACATAGACATTAAAACTAATACAAAAAAGTGAGATTTTTTTTTATCGTGTACCTATATTCTTTGTCTTTTGAATCATTTTCATTAAACAAATTTAATGTTTTCTTCTCACCAACGCCGAGGATATGTAGGATATTTTACAAAAGTTTTTAGTAACCTCAGATCCTTTAATTTGTGGCCTGAGAAATTTTCCTTAAAAAAAAATAACTTTTTTGATGAAGATGTTAAACTTTTCATAAGCGAGTTTAAGGTGTAGTAATGTAAACGATATTCTGTATGATATTTTTTTTATTATTATCTCTTATATAATTACAAAATATCTATTCCTCAATATTTTGGCGTGGTACACTACTCTCCTGCCTAAAATGAGGATCGAGGACCCCAGCTGCCTCCCCCGAATTTGTTATTTCCTCCAGAAAATTGGAAATTTCTAGCCTTAGCTGGTCCCGATTCATTGTTGGAGAAATTGCATCGGGGCCAAATATTAGGACTCTACGAGCGTTTGGACTAAGACGCTGTAGAGAGGGCCTAAAATGAATGTCAAATAGGCCCATCATATGTTGTCTTATACTTTCTCGATCCATTGTCGGTTAGTTGCCGGTGATATTTTTATTCAAATAAAGTCAATCCTTATATTATATTTATGAATATTTTGGCTTTTATCGATACCGTACATACCGATTTTTTGTAACAAAACATTTATGTTTTTATTTCCTGTGGATATTATGGTACTTATACACGATGAGACAATAAAATAAATGTCTGTTAAATTTTTCTGTAATGTATGTATTAATTCAATTGCTCACTCTATATAGGTATCTGTTGGTTGAAAAAATGTAAAAAGATAACAAAGAGTCGATAAACAGGAGATTTGAGAAGAAAGTGTCTTGTAAAAATATCACTAGATTTTTCCAATGAGTATCTTTGTTTAGTTCAAAGGGAAAAGTGATAGAAACTGGAAACGTAAATATGGAAAATTTATTATCGGACTTTGATTGTTTTCGTCGTTTTAATGACAACAAATTATACTGCCGCAATTGTGATCAGGTGTTAGTTTTTAATGGAAAGTCAAGTATGACACAACATGTGAAAACACAAAAACACATGCAATCTTTAGAGGGATGTCCAGACAAAATCTTTTATGAAGATTTATGCAACGCATTTGTTTCTGCAAATATTCCATTAACAAAATTAAATAATACAATTTTCAAAAATTTTCTTTGTAAATATACTAAACGTAAAATACCGGATGAATCCACAATTAGAAAACATTATATTCAAAATCAGTACGATAAAGCAATGACGGCAATAAAAACGAAAATTTCCAGCAAATATATTTGGGTTAGTGCAGATGAAACGACTGACATAAAGGGTAGATGTGTTGTTAATGTTGTTGTAGGATTATTAAGTGCTGAAAATACTTCACAACAGTATTTAGTTTCTAGTGTGTTTCGTGAAACTGTGAACGCTGAAATGATTTATGAAATAGTGAAACGTGGATTGAACAATGTAATTGATAATGACGTTTCAAAAGTTTTATTGTTTATTTCAGACGCGGCAAGTGTAATGTTGAAAACAGGGAAACTATTACAAGAACATTTTCCAAACATGCTGCATGTAACTTGCCTTGCTCACGCGTTACACCGAGTTTGTGAGTTTATCCGTGACAGCTTTCCAGACATTAATTCGTTGATTAGCTGTTTTAAAAAAATTTTGTTAAAAGCACCGTCCCGAGTTTCTTTATATAAAGAAATATGTCCGAATATCCCCCTACCTCCACAACCAGTTATTACACGATGGGGAACTTGGTTACAGGCTGTGTTCTTTTTTTCGGAGCATTTCGACAGACTAAAAGTATTTATTTCCAACTTATCAGAGGACGCTCTCTCTATCACTCAGTGTAAAGGTTTAATAACAAAAACAACTTTGCAGTTGGAGTTAAATTTTCTTGCGACTTATTTTTCGTGTCTCCCAGAAACTATAAAATTCCTTGAAACCCGTAACTTACAATTATCGGTTGCTATGGAAAAATTTGAATCGACATTGTTACACTTAAAAAACGTAAAGTGGCCCTTACAAGATAAATTTAACCATAAAATAGATTGTGTTATTAAAAGAAATCCAAATTTACAGACTCTGAAACAAATCTCCCTGAACAATTTTAACGATTATGAAACTGCTTTAAAATATTGTGATTTTGTTCCACATTTTTCATTTGCTCCTGTAACGAGTTGTGACGTAGAACGATCGTTTTCTAGGTTTAAAGATTTATTGACTTCTAAAAGAAGTAATTTCACTGAAGACAATTTAGAAAAATATGCAGTCATACAAACATATTTTTCAAATGAAGAAGATTGATATTAATTTGTATTGTATATATTGTATATAATTGTATATTTGCTACTTTAGGATAAAGAGTGTATATTGGAACACTCTAAACATAAAACTAATGATGGTGTATCCTCGTTGATATATTTATTAGTCAATAATATATTAACAGAAAAAGCCAACAACATTATCCCACAACACAATAAAAAAATAAATAATAATATCATTTGTAATTATATAATAATATCCAACCAAATTTGAACTAAAATTTAATAAAATAATTATTGCAATGTAAATGTAATAATAAGCCCGCCCCAAATGTTACGCCCGGGCGATAAAAATCCAATATCTTATCTACTGTGTCGACCAGTTCAGTAAATAACTTGTTTTATTCAGAATGTATTATTCAAATCGAAGGTCCGCTCTTACCGTTACTTCGCTGATAAGAATAAATTAAATTGTCCGGTCTTTACTAATTGTACAGAACCCTCTAAACCAGAGTCCAGTTAGTTTATCGACGAATTTGAATTAATTTATTTTTAGGTTTTCTACTTTTTATTATAATTGCCGTCAAAATTAAGGCCTCTATTTATAAATTACGCATGCTTAACGTTCTACAATTTTTTTTGTAAAGAAATGCTATTTTTGCACTCCTCAAGGAGTGTAAAACTCGTCCCTAAGCACTACCCACTAAAATTCTACATTTACCGACGTCCCGGAATCGTTGATAAACTTGCAATCGAATCCATCGATTGTCAATTTACTTGGTCATCCAATTATCTCTTCCCTTTTCTTATTTTTCATGACTTTACAATCCAACCCCCTCTCGTTCTCAACATATTGTTCCAGCAATAGTGTCCCTCGTCGGATTCATTTCCATTTTTAGGGCCAACTTGGTCCTTTATCTGTCCCATCGTATACAACTAAACAGAGTATGCTCCGGCGTATCCGTGTCTTCACAATACCGGCATAGGTCATCTTTTTTTCCTATTTTCTTAATGAATTTATTAAACGATCCGTGTCCTGTCAAGGCTTGCGCCGTAAAGTAGTCCAGAGCCCTATATGCTTGTACTCATACCATTTCGAAACGTCCGGTATTATAGTTCTTGTCCATCTGGTCGTTCTGTTAGTTTCCGACAATTTCTCTCTGCCATCTGGCGATAGACTTTTTCCCCTCGTTTTCTTTTGCCACTTTCCTCATTTCCTTTGGCACATTCGTTAAGTTGTTTCTTCCTTTTATTGGTAGAGATGTAATGTATACAGTTCTGGTTATAACTTGTATTGCCTCAAGTATGTTGCCGCCCTTCTTTGTGCGGATTCCATAATTCCCCTATAGAATTTGAGATTTGTGCTAGGCAAGTGCTTACCCCTCACACTTTCTACATCATTTTCGACAATAATGGACTGTAAAAAGCTGAGTTACTTTCTGTTGGTGGGAAATAAAATGCTGGCAACGTTTAATATTATAGATCTATTAAAAACTTTATGTACAACACTGGATTACATTTAGTAATTGTGACAAAAACACTAACTATGCAAATTCATTACACTCTGGCCTGCACTTCTATTTTTACTACTAAGTTTTACAAAATGAAATATGGCGACATGACGCCTATCTGAATGGATGAGCCGGTGACGGCAAAAAGAAATGATGATGGTCTAATTTTGTCGTTAGCTGAAATTGGCGGGTTGAGGTCCCAGACATCACACCAAATCCCAGAGATATCCACAGAATATCTTTTGTGGATATCCAATATATCCACAGGATATCAGACATATTCCGTGGATCTAATATATGGATATCCAAATGTCCGTCTATATCCAGACTATAGAAGATATCCTATGGATTATCCAGCAAAATATCTAATGGGTATCTTCCAGACAATACGAGAAATCCCAGAGATATCCACAGAATATATTTTGTGGATATCCAATATGAATATCCAACCAAATGTCCGTCTATATCCCAGGATATAGAAGAATTCGGATATTCAGCAAAATATTTTATGGGTATCTTTAGTAGAGGTTCATAAAAGTAACCAATGTTTATTGAATAACGTCGAAAGAAAATAGCAGAGAAAAAATATTTTCAACACTCAAAATATTTTCAACACTCTGCCTTTGATTTTGTCCACTAAGGAGAAAGTCATCCTTATTAGGACTCTTCAGCAATAAATGGAAATTCTCGACTCCAGTCTCTAATGGAGTCTGATTGGGAAACAAATTTCGATCGAACTCAATTACGGCGGGTTAAGCATGAGTAGATGCGAAAGTGGTATCGCCATCTATACTTAGTAAGCAAAATCAAAAATTACATCTAGTGGATATCCACGATGGTTTGCGTTCGCGCCTAGACTTTGATTATTTAGTGGATGTCCATGGGATATTGAATACACCTTAAAAAAAATAATTTTAAATATCTGAACGGTACTATTAGCCACAATGGCGTAATTTTTTAATAATTTGCTATATAATTACTATTATTTATGGACATTTGCATGTCTATAAAATACATCTCATGGATATAAAATAGATATCTATCATGGACTGGACATTCAGTGGATATTGGGATGTTCAGTAGATATCCAAAGGATTTGATGTGCTGTCTGGGGTAGCGTCGCTTAAGTTGACATAGTTCTTACACAATCGTTTTTAAAATATATGTTCACATGACTTGTGACGTATGCTGTGAAGCGGGTTGCGTAAGGCCTCGAGAATTCAAACGTGCTTCAGGGTTGGTTATACTAATTGTTAAAATTAAATATTGTTGTTTCTTGTTTTAATGTTGCATGATTCAACCAAATTCATGTCCCATGCTATATACATTGACTGAGCATGTTTGAAAAGTTTAGAACTAGAACAAACCTTTATTAATCAAGATACACATACTTTGGGTTTAATTTTATTGCAGCTTTAGAATTCGATCTTACTTAATATGCAGTGAACTTCTAATTACTCACATATTGATGTTTTGTTGTTTATACTTATTATAACTGCTTCTCTATGGTATGATTTTTAGTTTTGAATTATTTAAAAAATTACCTATATTACATTACTTCTAGATCCTAATTCAGCAGATAAAAAATTCGTTTGTAAAGAGGTGTTCTGGTGGGATGGTATAGAAATTATTCCACCTCGACCGAAACTTGGACTACTCGGAAATTTCAGTAATAGATGCACGGAAGAATATCATGGTTCAGAAGAAAGTTCGGAGGAATTAACTGAAGAAGAATCACCTTCTTCGGTCTCTTCAGGTTCGGAAGGAAGTGCTGAAAGTAATCCTCGACCAAGAAGAAAGGTTATTTAATTATTTTTATTATACTGGATGTTTCAAAATTCGACTTATCGTCACCATAATATTACAAGGTACCTACCATGTTACATTCAATATGTTTCGAGACAAATGTAACGTAATAATTTGCAAAATATGATTCGGATTGCATCGAATCAACAACCAAGATATTTTATTTAGCTTGATTCTATCCTAGATATTCACAGGATTGTATTTTCTTAGGTATTTATTTCGAGTATCGTATAGAGGTAATGACCAACGGAGTTAACGAACAGCGCCAATTCGCCAGTTGGTTAACTTACTGTGTTGATGTTCATATATACTTTATGGTTCAAATCTAGTAGCATGGGTGGCTAGTATAGGTGCCCCCTTGAGCTAACGAACAGTGTCAATTCACAAGTTGAATAGCTAACTATTAAATTTCACCGTCTAGGTTTACTTATATTTGTGTGTATAAATAACCCAAGACGATACGTCCCTGTATATTTCTAAAATATCGATATTTATAATAAAATGACCCGAATTCACCCATGTCAGTCCTTATTCAAACGACACTTAGATAATATTTCAAAGAAAGTTGCATGCCATTACCCTTTCGACTCACCATTGAAAATGCAGACATTAGGTTCGTCTAAACTAGAGATACATTATGTAATAATTTTATCTCGTTGTGACATCAATTTTGAGTACGTCGCAGCGTTGCCTTGCGGAGAAGAAGGTATTTATCATGGTGTACATATAAATACTAAGGACAGCTTTACGATACGCCCATGAATGTTTACCTAACCTGGGACACCGCTCGGGCCAATATGTATATCTCTCTCTACCTTACGGCAACTTTATTCTGTGGTTCTCTTCTTCGCCTCATAAACATATTTGTGTACGTAACTTTGCCATTTAAGTTTTAAATGCAGAATATCAATCAAATTATTTATATTCTTTTAATAAACATTGAAGATGCTGAATTCATTTCTTTAACAGGAAGATACTTTAACGAATAAAACACGTTGTCCGTTATTCTATGGCTATTTATAGGCATGTGAACGATTAAAATAAAAAATGTTTAATTATCTAGAATGACAATCTGACAACAATGTTTTCGTTTTAAGGCAATATTTCTGAGAATGTAGTGCCTACTATTTTGGAACTGAACTTTAGTTTTGAACATATAAAAAAGTGTAGTATGGTACTTATTGTTTTAACGACTTACCCGACATTCTTTTTTGTTCTTATAACTATCCAAAGTACTTCCAATATTTGTATAGATTCTTTTGTGGTAACAGCCCGAAATATTACATACGCCTTTGATATTATATCCCATGTGTCTGTTATAACATACACCCTTGATTTTCTCTTTATTTTTAAGATTCTATACTATGAACACTAACAAAAATTCAAGTAGCCAAATGTAGATCGAGTCGCATAGAACTATGTGAAATTAAACACTTAAAATTGCACAAGATGTATACCTTGTAATATTTTGGTGACATTCATGTCCAGAAATACACCTTTTACAAAACCGCGTTAATGAAATAAAATAATTTATTTTCAATAGTTCTTTGGATTGAATGAAAACATTTTGAGCTTTTTAAATTTTATTATGCCATAGAAACAAAGTAAAATATTTTTTTAAAGGCTCTTAGAAGGCGTAAACCCAAACGAAAATTAATGACTAGTCTGTGGCAGCAAAATTTATCTGCAAGAAGTAATCAGGACATTCAACGTTCTTATGAAGAGAAAACAATTAGAGAAATAACAGAATTCCTAACTAGGAATGTTAGTGTTGAGAATCTTGTTAGAGGAAGAAGTGTGTCCAAGAACTCCACGCCTGTGGGTAAGTGAATCGGAACCAAATTTCCAAACTGTTTGACCTTAATGAAAATATTGTTTTAGGAGGTGTTTGGGTACGACTAGAAGCTGAATGGCGTGAATATGCAACTCATTTAAAAAATATTGCTAAGCAACAACCACCCACACCTATATGCCAAACAAAATTCAACAGATTCAAGACTAAATAAGTAATCTTGTCACATTTATTCACTTGCTTATCCAGCAAATAAAACAAATACAATCATTTTTAGATCTATTTTATTTAATAGTTAAAAATACAACAAATAAACCTCACGATTGACTCGAGGCTAAACAAATTCTTTAATATATAAAAAAAACTCTGGCGATGGAATAGAAATATGTACTGCCGTTTTTTATATGCTGATGGAACAAATGCGAAATAAATATACAAAATTTAATCCTTATATAATTTATGTAGATTCAGCTAATTTTTCTGCCTTCTGTACTACTTCTTCAATGGGTCCTACCATGTAGAAAGCAACTTCTGGTAAGTGATCTAATTCACCAGCAAGAATTTTTTGGAATCCCTAAGTACAAACAAAAACATTAGTCAGGAAAGTTACATTGTATCAGATGTGTACAGACTGGACAATAAAGAATGAAATTTGTGTATTTAAAGTGTACAGAAGAGTGAACAATTATAATATATTTTCGGTTTTTTTATTCGGCGTTTATAGTAGAGGAAACCGTGGGAGGTCGACCTTCACCCATCTGATAACCAGATGAGGCATATTTTTTTATGAAATTTTATTGATTTATTAACACGCCTATGGGAACATGTCATTCGAAAATTGTTCATGGCTATTTTTTTTTAATTAATTAAATTTTATTCAATCTTTTTTATAACCTTCATTTTTTTGATGACAGAACAATTTAATTTTAACAGTTTTAACATGGAAAATATTTGTCAGTAGGCTTGTTTACTTATTTCTGTTCATGGCTACCTAGCAAGCAGGTATGAACAGGTAAGGCAATATAAGTACCTACATCGATATGTTCACCAATAAAAATTGATATCAGAAGAAAAATAATTTAATCATGAAAATAATCGTATAGGCTTGCCTACAAAAAACTGTTCATGGAATAGTTTTAAAATCGGAGCATTTAAAACTTTAAAGCAAGGCATTAGTATTTTCAATAAAAAACAAGGAAAATAATATATTAATATAATTTTGCAAGCTTTAAATACACAAAACTTTCATTTATTTTTCCCAAAAACTTTAGTATTGCTAACGTGATTATAATACACAGGGTTGGGCATATGGGTACACCTAATTTTTGGCCAAACTAAGTTTGATTTGAAAATAGTTATATTAAAATTTTTTGTAGGTTTTTTGTTACTAGTAAATGATGAGTAGCTATTATATAATTATAAATTGTAAACATGGCATAGTCAAAAGTTTTTTAGATGAATAATTTTTTTACTATTACAAAGGGTTTAGAAACGAAATTCACAATAAAATAAAAAATTACTTAAATATTATACTGTAAATAAAATTATATTTAATATGAATTTTTTTATAAAAAACAATTGTACTGTTTTTTGTAATTCAATGAAAAGTACATAATATATTTTGCTCAAGAGTCCATACATATGGTAGACATTTTGTTTCTGATACCATCAATTTATTGAATTAATGTTTATTGAAACAGAACTGTCTGATCTTTTATTCCAGACTAAAAAAATATTTCAATAATTTAATATTGCAAGGTGTCTGAACAGAATCCATATGAAACAGTAAACTGTAATTCTCCTTGCATTTAAGATAGCTGTTTTGGATTATGAAAAAGATTTTTTTAATAAAAATAATTTATAAATAGCATAATTTTTCATAAAAAAATGTGTTGTTATTGTCACACAGATCTTAAGTTATCTTTTATTAAAGAAAGGAAAATAAATTCTTTTAATATATTACCTTAATGGTTTCTTCAAGAGGAACAAGTTTTCCAGCATGACCAGTGAAAACTTCAGCAACCTGGAAAGGTTGAGACAGGAAACGTTGGATCTTCCTAGCACGAGATACTGTAAGTTTGTCATCTTCAGACAATTCATCCATACCCAAGATGGCAATAATATCCTATAAAAAAATGTTAGGTTAAATTAAATACTGTTCTGCCAAATTATCTATTTCAAATATTAAAAGCACACAAATAAATCCACTTCATTATATACATGTCTATTGAAACAACTATTTGCTCTTATTATATAAGAAAAAATAAAAAAAAGCATTTCAATAATATTTCTTTAGCATGGTGTCTGAACAGTGTGACAAATAAATTATGTAAACTGTAATTCTCCTTGCATTTATTATTAAAATCGTAATACATTTCTAATAGAACTAACCTGTAAAGATTTGTAATCTTGCAAGATTTTTTGTACGTCACGGGCAACTTTGTAATGCTCAGCTCCAATGATGTTAGGGTCCATAATACGAGAGGTAGAATCAAGAGGATCTACGGCAGGATAGATACCCAACTCGGCGATAGCACGAGACAATACAGTGGTAGCGTCCAAATGGGCAAAAGTGGTGGCAGGGGCGGGATCTGTCAAGTCATCAGCAGGTACGTAGATGGCTTGTACAGAAGTAATGGAACCTTTCTTGGTGGTGGTGATACGTTCCTGCATAGTACCCATATCAGTGGCCAAGGTGGGTTGGTAACCTACAGCTGAGGGGATACGACCCAAAAGGGCAGATACCTCGGAACCAGCCTGGGTGAATCTAATACAAATATTGTTTATATATTTAAAATGTTTTTGGTGACACACAAATTTATAAATGTAATGGTATTTAATACGTTTTATTATAGTATGTGCTACTATACAGTTTTTATGACAATAAATGAAGACACAAGTGGATGAAGGGCATATGTAACATTTATTTTAAATGTTTTTCTGTGAATAAAGGGCTGCAAGATATCAAATATGAAGTGAAGTGAGATCTAGTCCAAAAAATAACTGCATTAAAAATATCCCATGTATCCAACTTTATTAATAAAACCCTATGTACATATTTAGGCTCTTAACACGTTCACTGCCAATCAGTTTAACCCTGAAGTCACCTAAGTATCGTAGTTCTACTTCTACATTTACCAAAAGCGCCAGCGGTACTCATGCGCAGGTAACGCGGACGCTCTAAAGCGTCGTCTGGCAGTGAACGGGTTAAACTGTCAATTTATTGAGTTCATGTATATTGTAATAGGTGCTGCCTGATCTATTTCAAGCAGTAAATAAAATATTACAATAATTTTATATTGCATGGTGTCTGAACAGTATCCATATTAAACAGTAAACTGTAATTCTCCTTGCATTTAATATTTTTAGTCCTCAATAATTTAAAGATATACAAGCCTGTGGCATTTAGGAGACATATGTTAACTCCAAAAAAATGGATTATATAAATATTTTTTTATGAATTTTCATTTGATTTATGTAAAGTCCAGTACTGGTAGTAAATCTGTCATAGTTTGATAAAATATCGACAAGTCCACTTTATTGAATTTTTACTTAGTATAATCTTATTAAAATATTATATCATGTGCTTATCATGTGTTTGGAATTATCATATTGGGTCCTATGATTGAACGTTTATGTTATCCGTAACGTACATGTTAGGCCGAATTTTAAAAGTAACGAGGCAAGTTCGTATGATGGAAACCTGTTAAATTAGAACATAACAGGCGGAAAATAACAGTAATGTGTTATGAAAGACTTTACATCATACGAATTTGTCTTTATGCTGTTAAAACTCGGCCTAACATGTACGTTACGGATAACGTAAACGTTCAATCATACCACCCATTATGTCTCCCAAAGCCACATAAGCCTATTATCAATAATTATTGTTTAATGTTTACAAACTTGTTTTGTATAATCAATATTAATAATATTGCCAAGACAGTTGTGTATTTATTAATTTTACCTGAAAATGTTGTCAATGAAAAGCAATACATCCTGTCCTTCTTGATCACGGAAATATTCAGCTACAGTCAATCCAGTCAAGGCGACACGGGCACGAGCGCCTGGGGGTTCATTCATTTGACCATAGACTAGAGCTACCTTTGAGGTTTTGTCTTTAAGGGAGATGACTCCAGACTCAATCATTTCATGATACAAATCGTTACCTACATAAACAGAAATAATAATTTTTATCTATTAAGTAAAAGGGAAGTGGGTAATAACTCAATAGTTTTTTTGTTTTAAGTTCATTGCAATAAATTATTGTTTTGTAATCATTTTATCTTACCTTCACGGGTACGTTCTCCTACTCCAGCAAATACAGAGTAACCACCATGGGCTTTCGCTACATTGTTAATAAGTTCCATAATCAATACAGTTTTTCCTACACCTGCACCACCAAAGAGACCAATTTTTCCTCCTTTGGCATAGGGGGCCAAAAGATCTACGACCTATAATGTAAATTGGTTATATTTATAAATAAATAAGTTGTCATCTGGAATTTAATCAATAATTTTTAAACTATTCACAATTAAAACTTATTTCATATACAGATAAATAAAATTTTTAATGAATTTTATATTGAAAAACTAAGAATAGCATATTCTTTAATATTATTTAAAATATAATTATACAAACTATATAGAAATAGTTTCTGTAAAATACCAATAAAATATAAATTATTGACGTACCTTGATTCCAGTTACAAGAATTTCTTGTTCTACACTCATGTCTACGAATTCAGGAGCTTCGGCATGGATGGAGGCTCTCTTCTCAGTTTCAATGGGACCCCTTTCGTCAATGGGTTCACCAATTACATTCATAATCCTTCCCAAAGTGGCCTCTCCTACTGGAATACGGATTGGGTAACCTGTATCATTGACAGGTTGACCACGAACGATACCTTCTGTACCATCCATAGCAATAGTACGTACTGTATTTTCTCCCAAGTGCTGAGCAACCTAGAAGACAAAAGAAAAGGTTTTTAGGGTGGTTCAAATCATATCTTAAGGATAGGAAACAGGTTGCCAAAATATATAAAAATAATGAGGAAGGTAGATCTGTAGAAATAACATATAAGAATACCTCAGGGAAGTATAGTAGGTCCATTGATTTTTATTATTTATGTGAATGAACTACACAGTGTTATGATTGCTAATGAAAACTGTGTGCTAACCAATTATGCAGATGACACAAATATCTTAATAAATGCAGAGAGAGAGAGAGAGAGAGAGAGAGAGAGAGAACTAAAGCTAAAAAATGGTTTGAAAAAATTAATACTCAAATGAGAGCAAAACAAATGTGGTAATTTTTAAAACCAATTACAACAGATATGAAATGCCAATAAATATTCAACTAAACAACTGTATAATATTTAAGGTCTCAACTAGTACCAAGCTTCTGGGGCTATATATTGATAGTTTTCAGTGCTGGGAAAGCCATGTTGAGTTTGTATGTACAAAACTGAGCCAAATTTGTTACAGCATCAGAGTTGTGAAGAAATATTTGGAATGGGATAGTTTAAAAATGGTATACTTTGCAAATTTTGAATCCAGAATTAGATATGGGATAATATTCTATGGTGGGAGCAATTCAATTGAAAGGGTTTTTTTTTAGTGCAAAAAAGAATAATGAGGATTATGCTCAGTTTGAATATGAGAGTCGTGTAAAGGTAAATTTAGAGAAAATAAAATCTTAACTGTGATCGGCATATACATCCAGGAATGCTTAATTTTTTATTTAAAAATAGAGGTTTATTTTCAAATTTTGAACAAACAAATACTTATATATTGAGAAATATAAACCTAGTATATCCAATACATAGGCTGACAGCTACAGAACATGGAGCAGGGTACAGCTGTGTAAAGTTGTACAATAAACTACCTGATGCTATAAAAATATTAGCAAATGTTAAAGTATTTAAAAGGGAAGTACATGAACAGTTAATTAATTTAGAACCATATACAATTAATGAATATTACTCTATGTGATCATTAATATATTTTGTGTAAGAATTGTCTTACTTATATGTATTATGATTGTTCCTCAAAATAAAGATTATTATTATTTATAAGTGCTGTTGAACAGCTCTTGAATACATTATATAATAGTAATTACTCATAGATATAATATAAAATAAGAAATACAAAAAAATTATATAAAATAATAAGATAAAATAAAAATTTAGAAAGAGAAATATAAAAATTTAAAAGAAAGAAGATTGATCAGAGGTGTGTTTATGACATACTTTGTTGGATATGGTTTAGTAACATTTTCTAACCTTACTTGCACTTTTTATCTCATATGGAAGGGTGTTAAATGCAACTAAACCATTATGAAAGTAGGGACGTTAAGCATCGAACAAGAGTAACTTTTTTCTATTTTCCTATTTTAATGCCAGAAATGTTAAAAAGTTGCAGATATTCTGGAGATGACCTCCAGTGGCCTAACAAAGCAAGTTTGGTTAAATCAAGTTATTTTGAATCTATAAATGTGGTAGCTCCATGTACAAGCAATTTCCAGACACCATATTTGATGTATGTTATCTATTTTAGGAATATATTTATGAACATTCAAAAACTATATAATTTAGGTAATCAAAAGGCACTCAAAAAAATAAATAATAAACAAATCTACTGTCTCTGGAACCAAAATTATGTCATCACTAGTTTAGTGTATAATAGTTATTTATTATACAAGGGAAAGAAGTATTAGATTTTAGCTCCAGGTTGTGTTGTCAACCGACGCGAAGCAGTTGTCACATAACATGTGACAGGACTCAATAGTATTTTCATGAAAACCCAGGGTTGGCAGATACAGGTTTTTTGCATCTAGGTTATTTAAAATAAATATTAAGAATTCACAATTTTTTTAATAAACTCTCGAGAGAAAGGATGCAAAAATGAGTGTATATAAAAACAAATGCAAACAGTTCATCAAAGGTTATAATCACTTCTTGATAGCTATTGATATTAATGATAATGACAAATTTGTTTGCAGAATGTAATTTTTTTAAATATTGTTTAATTTGTTATTAATAATAACTTTTGACATATATGAACTAAAAACCTTAATTATTATTTTTTTAATTCTTAGGTTTTTTTCCAACCCTGTGGAAACCTAATACAAATAAAATATCCATCAAAATTATTCATCCTAAATCTTCCCTGTTTTCTGACCATCAATTAATTCCCCACATACATTATATTTTTAAAATTGGTCACATGAAAAGTTCTTGCAGAAAGCCTGAATAATGATCAGTGGTTGTTTGACAGTTATCAAAAATTGATAAAAAAATTTTAGTGCTGCAAAAAATAGCAAATAAGTAATGTACTATTTTTTTATTTGGATCAGATTTTGCGATTTATGTCTAATATGATTTGGTTCGACGAACAGGGTGGATATGTTTCTCTTTGACAATGTATTAAATCAATTGAATGTTGTCCAAAACTATACTTTACATGTAATATTTTTTAAAGACAAACTTTTTACAACTAACCTATTATACAATCATGATATTCTAAATATTCGATGTCTTTACTACCTTAGCAACTGTATATATGTCTTTAAATCTAAAAACAAAAATTATATCAATCATCACTACCAAACAAGACATAATATTAATAACATGATCTTGGTACCATTTAGAAGATATGCTGTCAACCAGATATTTACTGCAATCATAGCACCAAAAATGTTCAACATACTACCATTGAAGATGCGAACCACAATTGGGTATAAAAGGTTTGTTGAGCAATGTAAAATTTTTATTTTTGAAAAAAGAGAATACATTGCTCAATTTTTGTAGTTTGTAAGTATACTTACATTTATTTCTCTAAATTTAAGAAATTATTTTAATTTGTTAATTATTCTTTTATGTTCCTCTTTTTCATATTTTTTGCCATTACCATATTATATAGTTCAGAGTAACTTTAAATCAATTATATTTTTATATTTTATGTTATATTTTACATTTCGTTCTTGCACATACAAGTGTTAAGTCACTTAGGTGCATTTATTAGTACAAGTCTAAGTTTTTGTTTAATATTATGTTGTCATATCATGTATATTGTATATAATTGAATTTCCATTTAATTGGAGTCGGATACTTTCTGACACTTTATTAGGAAGTATATTCATACATAACATCCAGTTCTCCACCATACTTTTTTTTTTAAACTTTCGTTCAAGAAGTTATGGTAATATTGTAGTTGACAGGTCTAGAAATGTGTATATTCACAACACTCTGCACTGATGTCTAGAATTTGACACAAATTTTTGTAATTATCACTATTGAAAGGTATTATTGACATTAAAAATAACAATTGTATTACTTGAAAATCTTAAGAACATTTTTTTATTTTATGGGATTTTTAATCAATCTAAAAATTGGTAAATAGATGATTAAAAGTTAAAATAGTTATTTAAATATGCTTACTACCAGGTTCCAAATAATTAAATATAACCTGGCAACTATATGTAAGGATTCCAACTGTCAAAACTAGCCAGAACAGGAATGGTGTGGACAGGCTCATTTCCAGACCCTTTAACTACAAGATTACCAGAAGTTCTACTTCAAAACAATAAAGAAGAATATTTAATTTTATTTTTTTTTTATTTAATAGTTTGTGAAAGTTTGGTTTTTCTCATTTAAACAACAGAAAAATCAGATAATATAAAAGTTATATAATTTTTTTAAATCCTACAAAATATAATTACTCATTTTTAATTAGTCAACTGATTTTTATTTACCTCAAGAATCAGCCTGGGTTGTCTGTTTTGGACTTCCAAGGCATTTAAGATAGGTGGTAATTCATCGTCAAATTGTACGTCTACGACGGCACCAATAACGGCTACAACTTTTCCTTGTACCTTACTAGCAGCTGCAGCTTTAGCAGCTAAATCTCGTTCTAAAAAAATACATAACCTTTTAAGATATCGAAAATCTTTACGTAAGTACAAAATGGCGATTGCAGAGGTGAAGTTATGTAACTTGTAGTGAAACTAGTTAAATTTGAAAAAATACATTATTTTATAGTTTAAAAAAGGTGTAATATCATTAACTAAACGACTTACGATTCTATAGAAAAATAAAAAGGTCTTACTTTACCTAGAAAGCTCACAAATTCAATTGATTTAACCGGGTACAAACTACGTTTATTTTATTGGTATATAGAGAAAAAAATAATAATTTGGCCTACTTACTTTGTACATTGTAGGAAGAGATAACTTTAAGGGATTCAGAACCAACTTTTTCAATAGTTTTTCCAGCCAAAAGGCTGGAAGAAGCTCTTGTCACTGCACCCAACATCCTAAACAAGAAGGCAAAATGAACTGAATGAAGTTTCTTGCTATTTCTTATCGTCACCGCTAGGCTAGGCACTTCCTTTGTGCGCAAAACTATTCCAAATTATGTGCGCAGCAGAAACGTTCGTTTGTCCGTTTCAATAATTTTTATTTACCAAAGGTCTCAGTATGTTTTAAAAACGTGAAAACATTTATTACGAATTTTACAGTTTTAGTTTACAAGTCAGTCCCAAAAGATAAGAACGTTGTTAGAATGAAGGTAAAGAAAATATGAAGGTAACCAGGAGAGAGAATAGGACGAGACCAATAAAGTAGTTCTTTGGTGACTCTTTGGTACCGAGACTCCAGCCAAGATTATTTAAGTTGTCTCTGTCACAAAAAGGTATTCGTAGTAACGTATTCCATGCACATGGCTTCGTCTTCTTGTGGTGGCAAAGCGCTACCTGAAAATATCAACCCATACCTAATTACACCACCAGTACAAACTCCAACGATCTGGACACACCTCAAATAGAAATGAAAAGTCTCATTATTTCTCATTACCATTGTCATAAATCGTATAATCGTCTGCGCATGCGTACTCATAGAATGCGTTACTACTTATAATAAAATACTACGAATGCGCAAGTGATTGGATCACAGTTTTTGATTTTTGTAAATCCCCAAGTATCCTTCTTTTTTAACTTAAGTTGTCATATGGGCGTTTTCTAGTGACAGTTTTAGTTTGCTGAGCTTTTAGTTTTTTTTTATTTGAAAATATCTTAAATAATTTAGTTTCTCAGGATTTAAAAAGTTGTTTATCCGACTCTCTAAAATGTCCGAAAAGATAGATTGGGCTAAATATGTATCTGAAATAGAACAAAAGGTAAAATTTACTGTAAGCATATAATGTATAATATAAACATATTGTTGTAATGGCTATTGCTTTCTTATATGCTTTTAGGATTTATTATTAAATCATAAAAACAGCCATTCTTCATCATATTTATTTACTGTTTTAACACAAATGTTACTAATATAACTTCCAATACTATACTAAATTCGGTCAACAATGTTGTATTTCTTATAGTTATCTCTGTTAATATTTATTTTGTGCCTTTTGTTTGGAATAGGTGCATGCCTTAATTATTTTTATTTTACTTGTAAAATATGTAGTAGGTATATGCAGTTTAAAGAATATATCGTAAAGAAGTCGCTCCACTTTATTGGTATATTTATTAATGGTAAACTTTGTCAACTTAGCACAGAGTGAGAAGTAATATAAAAATATTTTCCTTAGCTATATCACTGGTCTTTTTTCTACAAAATATTAATTATTGACTTTTACTTAATCATTTTATGCTCACAAAATTGAAAAATAATTATTATTACATAAAAAAGACACCAACATTAACTTAAAATAGTGTCGATTTTTGACAGTGGATGGAATGTCTGTCCCACATACTTGAACCAATACCTACTTTAACTTTAAAGTAAAATCAGAACATACAATATTCATGGGAATAATTAAATTTTACTTCTATTAAATAACAGTGCAAAAGACGAATTAAAAAATTTAATGTGTAAAGAATGTATGATGACACCTTATACATTATATATAGGAAATTATTGGTGGCAAATTGCTTATATCTTTAGCCATGTTTTAACTTTCTCTTACATTTTATAAAAACTGAAAAAGTAAGTATGCAGCTAAGTGCGCTTCACAAATTGTGCGAAAACTGTTCTCATCGGCTTTGGTTAAGGAAGAGACTGGAAGCATTTCTTTCAGGATATTTTCCAAATCACTAAACTTAGAATACTTCTTGTGTATAAGGGGTGTGCTGGATTTTAGTAATCAATTCTATAAATTGTATTCATGATAAGGACTATTTTTTCCACTCTATCCCAGAACACTGCATATTCACAGCCTCCTTTTTAAAGTTGTGGAGATCTCTGCCTCGTCATTAACTACTACTAATGTTTGTTATACAGATTTATTAGATGAAAGGTTTTGCAGACGGAATTTCTTTTTTTTTTAACTTTTTTTCCTGCCTGAATTCTGTCCAAAACTACATCCACCACAGAAGCCACAAAGGTGCAGCAGATGTACAAGGCAGCGAAGTGCAACAATAAACTCATATAGCAGTTTCAAACAAAATGTAACTTTTTATCAGAATCATTAAAATATTCAAAAAATGTACAGGGTGTTTGGAATTTGAAGTTTTATTACAGCAAAATGTTTTATTTAATTACTGCGTTAATTTACATGGAACACCCCGTATTTTAAGCTATCAATATGAAGGAAATTTTATTTACGTTAAAAGTTCCCTATACCCATATCTTAATTACTATTTATAAATCAATAAATTTCAAACATCTACTAATAGTTTTATTTTAACAAAGCTATTAAATAATAGTATATTGTGCAACAAGTGCAAAAAATAACCAATTCCACACGATGTGGAATAGGTTTTCTGCACGAGTGGCACACTATACTTTTTCTACGACCTAACCTAAAACCTACATTAAACATTTTCTTAAATAAGTTGATGAATTTTATTAAAGATTTAAAATTAGAAATTTTAAGAGGTGATAAATATGTATTATTGTTATCACTTTTTAAATTTATAACATATTTTCTTTTCTATTAATGTAAATTTAATTTAAATTTTAAAATGTATAATTTATTCACTTATTTTATTTTGTTAAATATACCTACCTTACATTAGGAATTTGTAACATACCCAGTTGTGATTGTTCCATTTTTTTATTAAACATCGAGTAAATTGACCGTAATGTAGAAAATTTAAAAGGCTTCGACAGATCCCCAAAATAAGTCATTAAAATATTTTCCGAAGAAGAGTTTACCTTATTTTGTTAGCGCCAATCCATAAATCGTGAATAAGCTAAGTTGTAAGAGAACCTGTAAGTAACTAAGTACTTTTTAATACAACATAAATTTTATTTTAAAATTACCTATTACTACCTATATTTTTTATAAACCATAAAAATTGACAATAATTATTTTGTATTAAATGTACCTATGTTCTTTAATTAAGTAGACTACTAGTCATTAAGAAATAATCAAAACCTAATGTTAGTTTTTCAAGATAAAGTAATTTTAAGCTTCTTTTATTTGCATTCCTGGTCATTAAGAAATAATCGAAGATTAAGACAGTTTTCCAATAAAAATGAAGCTTCACTTATTTGTTAACGACTAGCAGTGCAAATGTACCTATGTACCTAAGTATTAGCTTGATTTCTATTTGTAGTATATCGTTTAGTAATCTATTGAACATTGTTTATGAACAATATTTTTATATTTAATAAATTATTGGAAAAAGTGTTTGTCTTGTAATTCTCGTACACGTGTGTTAAGAGATATCATAAATATTTGTATAATATACCTACTATTTATTTATATTTTTGATTTTTAAATATAAGCTTTCTATCTCTTTTATTACCTATTATTTCAACCTTCATTTTTTCGTTATACACTTTCTGATGTTTGAATTAAAAAAAAATCTGATGTTTCCAACACAAATAATAATAATATTAATATTAATAATAATTATTATTTACCATTACTAGATAGGTACCTACTTAAATAATGCAAGTTTATAAAATATGTGCATAATTTAAAAGAATTTTGAAGGTATGTATCAAATTTATTATTTATATTAATTGCAAACCCCGTAAAAATGATGCGACACTGGTAATAGTGTACAGCCATTTCCCCTCACAACGTAAACAAACCCTATTGAATGCGGACTCTATGAAATATATATGCTCGAAGCTAAGGCCTTTGATTGTGTCAATCATACAGTATATGGTGGTGATAAAATATCTTTCAGAAAGTAAGCAAATGGTAAGAACTACTAAGAACGCTCATGTTTTAACAAAAAATAGTTACAATTTTTAAAGCATGGTATTTCATGCTCTGCTGATAGATATAAGAAAGATACGGATGCATATCAGACTCTCAAAAAATTTAATCTTGTTCATCCTAAAGTGAAAACTGTGATTTAAATTAAGATTTCCCGCATGCGGTCGATCAGCTGATTTCGCCCGAAAAAGGTAACCTTAATATTTGCTAAAGTGGTGTTTCATATAGTGTGTATAGTGATTATTCATAGTGTATGGAAATTGTGTTCTTTTTTAATTCTGTGTCATCGACACCCTGCTATGGGTATTAGCTTCATGTTCTGAATAGGCTTTGTTACTATTTCCAAGTGCCACTTTAGGAACAGCGCTCCTAATTAGAACTCAGCAGTGAATGGTCGAGTGGGGAACTTAAGCTATGCATTAGAATACATTTTTAATTCATTAAATTAAAATACAATTACTGCCACTTGCGAGATTCGAACTTTGAATTCGAAAGTTCTGACTACAAACCCCAACCACTGAGCCAATCACCAACCCACCCCGGTGTTCTTTAGTTGTTGTTTGATTCTTTGTTTGTGTTGTTTTCGTCATTTTATTATGAATATTGGATTGTTTGTTAGAAATATGTAATTATTTAGAAACGACTTCAGATTTTGATTTATAGGGCTGGGATTACCAAAAAATCATCGATTATTTTCAATTATTCGAATAATCGATTATATTCGAGCGATAAACGATTATTTTCGGTTGTTTTAGATCGACCGAGATATCGATTATTTCCATTAATCAGTTAATTTCAAATATTTATTATTCAATTATTACTAATTTATTAGATTAATGGATATATCGATATCAATTAATTTATTTTTAATATTACATTCGATTTTTATCAACTTATAGATTATTAGTAAATATGTCATCCAACTACATATTAAGGACCGATTGAACGTTTACGTTATCCGTAACGTACATGTTAGGACGAATTTTAAAAGTAACGAGGCAAGTTCGTATGATGGAAACCTGTTAAATTAGAACATAACAGGCAGAAAATAACAGTGTTATGAAAGACTTTACATCATACGAATTTGTCTCTTTGCTGTTAAAACTCGGCCTAACATGTACGTTACGGATAACGTAAACGTTCAATCATAGGACCCAATGTCATTTTAATCCACGTTTAACACAATGGTGGAATCGGTCCTTAGGAAATTAAACGATCGTTTATAATATGGAATTATCGAGCATATTTATTTATATAATTAGTTTTTATTTAATAAAACCAAATTCTCACAGTATATTTTATTTAAAATCGATTATTCGATTAATGGGTCATTCGATTATTTTAATTAATCGATTAATCAAAAATAATAATTATGTTTGAAAAGTCGAAAATAATCGATTAATAAAAAATTCGATTAATTGAAAATAATCTATTAATCGAAAATAATCGATGAAACGAAAATAATCGATAAATCGAAAATAATCAATGCATCTAAAATAATAGATTAATCGAAAATAATCGATTATCGATTTTTATAAAAAAAAACAATCTATTATAATCATAGAATTATAATGCCCTCCCCTGGATATAACTAGGAGTGGGCAAAATAATCGATTAGTTGATTAATTTTTATTTGAAAAAGCAATCGATTATTTTTGATTAATCGTTTATTTTCGATTAATTAATTATTTCGAATAATCGATAATATTGGATTAATTGATTATGATTCAAATGAAAGTCTCAATCGAGTAGAAGCGTTTTGTTTCTCAGAATTTTTCATAAGAAGAATTATTAGCACATGCCCTTCTGCCGTCTAAAGTAGGAATTAGGTTTTTCACAAAGGTAATATAGACTCTTCTCTATTGGTGTGTATAGTGATGTGATGTGATTCAACTTGAGTTTAATACAATGGCCTCTGTCTATTCAGGTACCTGTAAAAATCCTAAAAATATTACATCTACAGAGATCCTGAAATAGATAATAAAAAAGAAGAAATATGCAACCTAACCTCTTATTTGTAAATTGTTGTTGAAATTGAAATGTAAAATGTAGTGTAAAAAATGAATATTTTTTAATATTAAGTTATTGTTATTATTTAAAGAATATTTAAAAACACTGGATAATCTGGTTGATTTATAAAAGAAAATAATGTTTGAAAGTGTTGCTACTTTAGGAGAGGTAACAATAGTTTTTAATTTATTTCATATTTTTATAATTATTAGTAAAATGAATTTCTAGGATGATTTGGAATTGGACAACTCTTTTGCCCCAATTTTTAGTAGTACTCAAGATTCATATTGCCAAAAGCGTCAGAATGAAGAATCCAAAGAAATTCCAAAGAAAATTAAATTGGAAACTAAAGTCAGTCCATTTCTAAGAACACCTAGTTCTGAACATAAGAATAATTCTATTTATTCTCCAAATAATGTAACTAAAAGAATCTTTCCTGGACCAGCTGGTCTACTAGGAGATCATTTTAAAAGTTTTAACCAACAGTCAGAATTTATCAGAAAGAATTATATAGAAGATGAAGAGGTAGGTACTCAAATATACAAACATGTAAATAACATTGCAGCACCAATTAGTATTTCTAATATATCTAGGTTTTTTTTTAATAAGTAATGTAAGTTTCTTACAATTTTAATTTTGAATGGTGATGGTTTTTCTCCCACATTGCTTTACTTAACCCTCTCCAGCATTTGTCTAGGAGATCATGTAGATATGTTTCGCAAAATATTGTGACAACTCTGCCCATAATGGGTCGGAGTGGGAAACACTGCACAAGGTTCGAAAATGAGTTGGAGGGGTAGCTTGATGTGTCGCAATATATCTCGAAACTATTCTACACTGATATTCAAGTATATTTAGAGTGGAAGGTATATAATTTTCCTTTTGATTTTAAGCAAAACAACTACTGTTACTGGAAGGTTAATAATAAAATATTAACAAGTAGATAGTTTACTGATTACTGTGAATTTAGAGTGCATCTAATTACTTATTAACAAAAATTTGAATCTTTATGTTTTAAGATTTATTTACCTCAGTTGATGCTTCATCTTAAAATTTTTGCTTTGTGATGTGCCCTAAGTTCAGTCTTAATCATGGGTAATGGATTTTAAATGGGAAGAATGAGATAAGTAAACATCAATGAGTAAAATTAGAATTATTTACAAAACTCATAACCTTCCTGAAATTGTGTTATGATAAATCTATAATAGTTTTACAATAAAATAGCAAACATATTCTGCAGATATTTCCACAAAAAACATTGAATAAAATAGATATTTATAAAGATTAAAACTTTATTAACTAGCATTGTTAACTATAAACATGAATTCATTGGTTTTAAATTATTTCAATGATAAATTTACCAACAACGTGTCCTGGTAAGACACCACATTAGTCAGAAAGTTTCAAGCTCAATACATGTCTTATTCTATTCAAAGTGGAGGTATATACCAAACGTATTTACTTTTACTGTTTTGTTGTAAAAATTATTATAAAGGCTACGATGATGGCTTTGTAAAGCCAAAATCATTCTTGTGATTTTAATAAATTTAAATTTTATTCACTAATGTACTTATCTAATTCTTTACCCCGTGAATAAGTGGGTACACTATTCCCAGTTTTTTTTTATTAATTGTAGGATTTCCCATTTTGCTCCCAAGCCACATCAGCAACTTTTGCTGAGGGACCATGGAAATTAATGAAAGAAGATTTTCATACAGTAAACGGTGAGCAGCTGTATGAGAAATATACAATTAGTTGGATAAAGAAAAATTATTCACACAAGAAACTTTTAGACATTTATAAAACTCCTTTTTTGGCAGCTGTTATTCAAAATTTGGATACTGTGGATGGTGAAAGTCCATCTGTTCATGTAACACTCAGAGATACAACAGGTAAATTATATTATAACCTATATAAAACTAAAAATGGCTACAAAATATATAAGTTAACTAAATAGTTGTACTAGATAGTACAGATCTAAAAAAATACTTATGAACATCTTAGTAAATATACTTTTAAACTGGAGATGTTCTTCTAATTTAAGTGATTTCATTCAACACAGTAAAAGTATTGTTCTTTTCTTCATTTTACTATCACACTCCTATACTATGTTCTCTATTGAATCCGTAGATGTTTGTAAGATTTTCCAAACTTGTAGATTTTATATCTTCAATTACTCAATTTAATTTATTATAGGTGTTATAGAAGCTACAATTCTATACAGTTTCTACAAAGAAAATGCAGCATACTTAACCACAGGCTCGGTAATTGTTCTAAAACCAATTGGGGTTCTGACTTCTCTAGAGAGTCATTGTTTAACCATAACTGCAGGAAATTTGCTAGTTATTTACCATCAAAAGGAGTCAAATGTTGATGAAGGGCCAACAAATGAAAATATTATTAAAAAAATTGTACTTCAACCTTCTACAACGGAAGAAATTTGGAAGGAGGCAAACAGTGATTTAATGAAAAATAAAACAAATAGTTCAAAAAGTATTAATAACAATAAACCTCAGTTCTCAAATGTTTATAGTAATTATAACAAACTGTCAAGTGTCAGTGTTTCTAATACAAATGACTCTTTATTAGCTGTACCAAAAGTCATTGCAAATATGAGTGTTTCACAAAGTAATATCACAAATGCAGCGTCTCAGAATAATGTGAAGAAAAAGTTTGATTTTAAAAATAATATTAAAAAGACTGAACTTAGTGATATAAGTGATGCTAAAAATAATGTGAGGTATTGTAATAGTCCATTACCTCAAAATAATGAAAAAGATACCGAGATTTGGAAAACAATGCTGGAAGATGTTGATGAAGATCTGTTGTTTGGTGATTTTTGATTTTCACATTTTTTTATACATTTTCGTAATATATTTATATTTAATTTGTTTTTATTATTGTTTTTAATATTGAACAATGGCTTGGAACTTAGATTAAAAAAAAAATGGCCTAAAAATGTTTACAAAGAAGGAAACAATGGGATCCACATATAGATTTTAATTTTTTCCTTTTCTTGCCCCTCTCGTTATGTTATGGGATGTGAGATAAAATCTATTGTGCTCCCTTCTGTCTTTAAGGTAACAAGGAAACGAATGATGTGTGATAAACCGGCGGACTCCTATGATGTAGAAGAAGTATCTGGATTTTTTGCTAGGTTACGAGTAGTGGGTATGACGGGGAATTTTTCACAGTCTGATCTGTGCAATCACATTCAAAATAGTAATTCTAGGATATTCTCGAGCGACTCATATTTAAAAATATTAAAAATTTATCCAACAAAAAAGCAACCTAACATTTGGCAGTCAGTTATACAAGTCACTAAGGCGGTATATGAGCGTGCATTGAATTCAGGAAACCTATTTGTCGGTTATGATAGTTGCGTAGTACATGATGCTGTTGAACTAGTTCGCTGTTATAAATGCAATTAATTTTCTCACTCCTCGTGTAATTGCAATAAGGCTGTTTCCTGCCCTTTATGTGGAGAAGCACATGAATTGTAAGTCTAGCGTAAAAAAATGCTCCAATTATGCGAAACTAACCAACAAGAATGTTGACATTAATCATGCAGTTTGGGAAAAAGAAAAATGTACAACATACCCAGACAGCACAAAAATATTGCATGAATATTCAATGCATATCTCAACTGCATACTCCTATATTCCATGGATATGCCATATCCGCCATGGCATATGACGAGAAGATTGCAGGAATATTCAAGGTCACCATGAAACATATGCCCACGATATATTTTTATCTGCCAAAATATATGTATGGCATATTCTCTGAATTTACTGAGGACATCTATGTATGCCTATATTCATGGTATTTTGAATATTCATGGCATATTCAATTTTTTTTGTAATGCCGTACCATAGTTTAGAAAATAAAACCCATACTTAAATACAAAATAAATTTTATTTTAAAAATAAAGCAAATTTTAAAAAATAAAACAATACATACATACAAAAAACTAAAAAAATAAATTTATTTGTACCTACTTTTCTGCTAAAAAAAATGACATATTAAGATATGTATATCAGTAAAATAGAAATATTTTAAAATCTTGAGACAAACATTACAATAATACTTACTTCTATAGCATTTTTGGGTCACTTTATTTATAGTAAAGGCCTCTACATTTTCCGTTGCCATTTGTGTACTATGGATTTTCCTACACCTCTAAAAAAACAAAAATAGGTTTACATAGTGCCTTGTCTGCAATTTTATTGCGAATTGTCCATATTTTTATTTCCTCTTAACACTTTTATAATGATCAGTTACTTTATTACTAAGAATAGGTAAATCATTAGCCGTAGATGTCTTTGAATTAATATCCTATATAAAGAGAGCTGTTGAAATAAACTCAGATTCTTGAATTTTACACGAGTTTTTTCCTGGAGAAAAGAATAATGGTATTTCCTCGGAAGATTCAGTAAGAAGCTTACATTTTACATTCATCTGAAGCTAATGCTCTATCATTATTTGAGAACAAAAGATTCGTCTACCAATTGATTTACACTTCTTATAAAATATTTATGATTTTAAGCACTACACTGATACTACAGAAGGGCCATATATTATAATTAATCAGACTTACCCCTTAGGTGGGTATATCGTGAGAAAAAACTAAAACTGCATGGAGGAAGGATAATCACGTCAGCAAATCTGACAATGTTTGGTTATGTGTCTTATTCTTCTTTTTTTTTTTATTAGTGGCCTTCATCGTTTAGAGTATTTGACCAAGGTATCATGAATAAAAAAATATTCCTAACAATCTAAAGCTGTTTTTTAGCCACCACATTGGTTTAAAATATTTTTTAAACCATATTTAAAGTGACGTCATGAATTAATAGATGGCAAAAATAGGGTGTTTTAAAAATATAATCTGCTGTCACATGACAAAATTTTTTTGATCGTATTTTTTTTTTAATGATTGTTAAATCAGATGAAGGAAGATAAGTGTTTGATAGCGATTTTAAGTAAAAATTGAATTGTTTTTAATAGGTACATTGGAATCTGAAACGTTATTATTTTATTTTTGGTATTTTTCTTGTCAATAAACATATGGTATCATATTTATTCCGTAGTTCCACAGATACGCGATTGTCTAACGATTATTTGCTGTAGATTTGTTGGGCTTTTCCAAAGTTCATCAACTGCCAAAGAACGTTTAATTGCTTTTAAATATTTGCTGGCAAATTCAGAATCTGAAGCAAACTACGTAATTATTTTTGTAAAAAACGTACAATTGATAAGTAATCCTTTAACCTTACTTTAATTGAATTATTGTTTCATAATCAAGAGTAACCCATAGGTAGATCACATTGTCCAACTGTTTATGATGACCATAAATATTAATATTTGTATTAAAACATTATAACCAATTAATTTATGAATATGAATCACATAATATATGTATGAAGTTATCAAAAATCAATAAAAATCAACAAAACGTCAAATATATCAAAATGTTCAAAGATGGAACAGAGCAAAACAACATACAACAGCCACAATCAGAATCTCTTATGTGTCAACCGTTATTGAACCATATGCCTCCCACTGGTTCAAAAATTCTAGCTTTGGTTTAAAATATTTCGTACGCGACGTCATAGTTGCATCACTAAAATTTAAACGGTTTAAAACAGTCGAAAATATTTTAAACCATACACTCGCTAAAAAATACCTTAACTTCCCGTGTAACAAAGACTTACGTTCGACGATAGGCTAGATTATGAGTGCATCCAATAAGACACTATTAGGTAATTTTTACTACCAACTACTAATACTTACTAGGCGCATACTTTTGACTTTTAGAATCATTCTTTTGTCCTTTTCTTGTCTACATTATAGGAAAACTATACATACTTATTTTATCTATGGAGATAAAGATAATTTGATCTCGGAGGTTTGATTTTTTTTATTAATTGAAAATAAGTTTGCATGATTTAAAGTTACATTCCGGAGTTCTAAGTTCACGTTTTTGTTTAATTTAAGTCTTTATAAACTAAACAAAGGATGATTCTGTAAACTATATCTTCATTTGTACTTATAAATAATAAAACAAAATAGTTAAATATAATATAATATTCTACAGAGATATCTATACAATATGAAAAATGAATATGCAGAGCATATCAAAAATACATATGCCTGGAATATCTTTCTAGAATATAGAATATGAAATATATTCTGTGAATATTCCATAAATATTGCAATATATTTTGGCAAATAGGCAGATTGGTGGCATATGCCAGGAATGTAGTGTGCTGTCTGGGTATTGCCAGATGTATAAAAATTTTAAAGATAAGTTATCTGTCACAATTTAGCAATCAAATATTTCGCATACTCCCCGCGTACATGTTCCAGAGGTAAAACCAGATACTAAAATAAGCTCAAAAAGTTTATCTATATTTTATTAGAATACCAGAGGATTAAAAACAAAAACTAATCTGATATTTAATGCGATGATAGCTCAAAGCGATGGTAGCGTTTTTGTGATAACTGAAACTTGACTCATCAGTCAATAATTCAGAATTATTTCAAGCTAATTTTTGTATATACAGGGCGGATCGGATTTTTTTGCAAAACTCTGACTAGAGGTGAACAAGTAAATTTAAATGAATATTCTTTTCCTACATTTCTATATGTTGATATAGTTCTAGTAAAAACAACCATGTCATCTCATCATTTGTTTTTAATAAATATATATTCCGCCACAAACGCCCCATACTGAATTTGAACATTTTTTTTGAAGCTTTATGTTCCTTAAATTTATTATATAACAGTTTCTTGTTAGTAATCGGTGATTTTAATACCAGCAAATATGCGGAATATCTTAGTAACGGCAAAAGTAACAAATACATTTCAATAATCAATGATTTCTCTCAACTTTTTAATTTATCTCAGTCTAACATTATCTTTTATGAAGTCTAACATTATCTTTTATGATATAATAATTAGGCTATTAGATTTATTCTTCTTTAATGATAAATGTCTAGTAGAAAAATCGCTTGATCCATTTGTAGTGGAAGATAAACATCATCCTGCTCTGGACATCACTTGTTACTTGGAAGTAAAAACTAACCGTAAAAACAACCTGGAATCGTCCTTTGAAAACTGTTATAATTTCAAAAATGCCAATTTTCCACTAATGTACAATTTAATTTCCAGTATTGACTGGACATTTTTAGAAGCTTTTAATAATGCAGAAGACGCTTGTGCATACTTTTATGGAAAATTATATAATATTCTTGATAAATGTCCCAAATATTCCTGCAAGCATCAAAACAAATATCCAGCATGGTTTAATATAGAGAAATAATCAATCAGTTACGCGTCAAAACTAATATGTGGAAAAAATACAGACGAGAAAATGATTTAGAAGCCTTTGAAGACCAAACGCATAAGAGCTGCTTTAAAATTAGAAATAGACATTTTTTACAAAGCATATATTAAAAAGACTGAAGAAGAGATATCTAGTAATCCAAGTAAATTTTGGGCATTTATATATAAATAGTAAGAAATCACAATACAAATCCCCTCAAATAATGTCTTATGACAACAATTCACTAAAAACTACATTAGATATTCTCAATGGATTTGCTGACTTCTTCAAACAGTCATATATTACCTCTAGCCCGTTTACTGCTAATTCAAATTCACAACTCAATGGCCCGTTCCTTAATGTCAATAATTTTACCGAAAAAGATGTATATGAAGCTCTATAGTCTATTAAACCTAAAAAGGCAACTAGTCCAGACCATATTCCATCTTTTATTTTAAAGAATTGTGCCTTTCAACTTGCTCCTCCGTTAGCCACCCTTATAAATATATGTCTCAGAACATCAACAGTTCCAGATATTTGGAAGACCTCAAAAGTATGTCCAGTTTTCAAAAAGGGGGATAAAAGAGATAATAATAATACTCTCCCTAATTCACCCCCTTACGAGTGAATTTCAACCCCTGAAATCGACTGAACGACTTGTGTAGGGGAAGGGACGGCTATTATTATTATTTGCCGTGGCGCTCCGGGGCGACTTAAAGATGATTGATGTTGCCATTGGACTTACAGGTGAGGAAAACCTCACCCACCATCATATAACCAATTACAGACCATAATATGCAATTTCTCCAAAATATATCAAATTTTATTGGAGAAGACCTTATATCATTATGTCAGTCAATCAACATGGGTTTATGAAAGGTCGCTTAACAGTCAACCTGGTTACCGTCACACAATATACATTGCTGAATCTATTGATGAGCGCGCCCAGACGGATGTCATCTACACAGATTTCTCCAAGGCATTTGACAGACTTGACCACGGTATTCTTCTTGGAAAACTTACAGGGTTTGGGTTGCCCTTTGATAAATCTCTTTCAGTACTATTTAGTACATCGTACTCAGTTTGTACAGCATAATGGGTTTAAGTCTGTCAAATTTGTAGTTCCTCAGGGTTCCATTCTGGGCCCTTTACTATTTAATATTTTCATCAATGATATCTCGAGTGTAATTAAAGAGCAATGTTTACTAAATGCATATGATTTAAAATTATACAAGCGTGTGACATGTATTGGCGACTGTGAACAACTTCACATGAACTTAAATCTAGTGGTTGAATGGTGTAACATTAATAAACTTGAACTTAACCCAATTAAAGGTAAAGTTATGTATTTTACTTTAAAAACCGACCAAATAAAATATAATTATTTAATAGATAATGTCTCACTTCAGCGACCAGATACTTTTACAGATCTTGGGGTAATTTTTGATCTCGGATTGACCTTTATATATCACATTGATGAAATGATTGAAACGTCGTATCGTATGCGTGGTTTTATAACTCGCTGTACCAGGGATTTCAAAGATTGCCACATTAAAAACGTTATGTTATTCTCTTATAAGATCAAAGCTTAAATATGCGTCTGTCGTCTGGAATCCGTTTTACCAACTTCACACGGATTGAAATAAAGCAGTTCAAAGGCGGTTTTTAAAATAACTGTGCTTAAAGGATGATGGTATTTATCAGCTCATAAAAAGACGTGAATACCATTGTTATATGTTAGGTTTCAAAATTGTTAACGGTTTAATTGATTCTCCTGAATTGTTGAGACAAATTGATATCTGTATTCCAAAAGTATCCTCTCTAGAACAGCGTTTCTCAACCTTTTTTGGCCCGCGGACCAGTAGATTTGTTAAAAAAAATTTGCGGACAGTAAATTGCGTGACAGTAAAATTTCTCCGCGGACCACTAATGGTCCGCCGGACCAGCGGTTGAGAATGGCTGCTCTAGAAATTCTGACATATTTCACATATCTGTACCTCGCATACATGTTTTGAAATATTCTCCATTTCATACTATTAGCCGTGTTGTGAATAGTGCACATACTTAGATTTTTATGTGGATAGTGTGAGTAGCACATACTTTGATTACTATAGGGTGCAAGAGAGAGGTCCGACACGCCCAACATAGGGCGCGGCCATTTTGATTCCTATGCCACAGTTTATAGCTAAAGAATCAGATCGCTCACTCTGCGTCGGTACTTTTGATCTCAATGTTCCAGTTTATACACTGCGCAACTCGGATAATACAATATATGACAACCGCCTATAATAAAACAGCAGTCTTCTGCGTATCCTGAATTTGTATCCCTGGAGTGGATGTTATTTTGGAACTTTCAACTGGTCCGAGTGAGCTAACTGATTCTTTAGCAATAAACTGTGACTCCAAAAATAATATTCTCTGACAGCAGTAAGCAAAATATCAGGTGCATTTTAATCATCCGCTTCTGCTTCCGGAATTGTCGGTTTAATCGTTTTAACCTGTCAGATTAAAACAAGAAAACCGACAATTCCGAAGCAGAAGCGGTTGATTAAAACGCACCTATTAAAAATATTGCGCCAAGATGTAGGCAACACGTAATAAGGGATCGAAATGGCGGAGTTTTCTATCTCCTTTTAAAAGGCACTCAGAAAGCTGCGCAGTGCGACCATTCTCCGTATAGTAAAAGAAAATCAAAGTATGTGGTGAGTAGTAAACATTGACAGTTTCTCATGCAAGTAGAGGGAAATAAAATATAATTTCCTAACTTAAAAAAAATAGAGTATTCTATTTTACCTACTAGCTGATTACAAATTTTTGTATATTTTGTACCACTTACGGCCATATGCACCATTCTTCTGTTAATAGTTATCAGAGAGTTAACTACATAACTGACTGTTAAATTGACAATTTTGTATTCACCATTACACAATACGACTAACAATCTGTTAAAGGCGTTGTTAATGTAACAAACCAAATTTGGCCTGTTAATTTTACTTATCAGACTATTTTAATTTTACTTGTTTATTTTGAAGGGCTATATAAGGTTTTATAGGACATGAACAGTAATATATACGTAACAGACTGATTTCTTACTGAAACTGGTAAATAGATGGTACATAGATGGTGCATAGCAAATTCTGTTAACACACTGTTATTTTTTATACTACTGTTAGATAACAGAGGACTTAGCTGGACAATGGTGCATATGGCCGTTAGTCTACATAATGTTTGTGTTCTTTTATTCCTGCTCTGTAATTGGGATTGCCTGTAGAGCATTGTAATAAATAAATAAAAATAATTTCGATGTCAATAACGACTTTTCTTATACTTCAAGCTTTTACCTGACACGAAATGTGCCAGAAAAATAACCTGCCATGCCGGAACCTTTATTGCAAATGAGAATGGCACTTCAGATATATTCTTGAATACGTCAAGAATAATTAAGAATGATTAATAAAATATGTGCCTAAAGTAGACCATGACTGATAAAGATAAACATACGAGTCATGTCCTTAATATCTACGCACAGTTCTGAATTAAATCCAAACTGACACTTGAGTATCACCAGAAGGTCTGCTGTGAGGCTGAGCACCTTAAGTACATAGTGTGCAATATAGCAAAAAGGGTTTTGAATATTCAGTTTAATAGTTTTGGGTACCTACAAATAAAAAACAAAAACCCTTCCACAGTTTTATTTTAAACAACTTATACAACATAAATAAATATATATTCCTTCGATAAAAAATAACATTTGCTTATTGTCACAATATTTTTCTATTCTAAATGCCCTAAGAAAATTACCATTTCTAAACATTATAATATACAGTATTGACGTTATCAGAGATCCAAAAATTATACAAAGAACTACTTAAAAACTAATTCTAAATTATATACTGGCCCCTAGTACTGGCAAAAATATATATACGACTAAAATAAATAATACAGAATGGATAGATTACAATAAGAAAAGGAAATTGTGGGTATAAATTATGTAACTGCTAAAACAGTATATCCTAAAAACTTTTAATTTACACACAGGTTCCGGATTTTTGATTTAATAAACAATTTTTCGTTTTAATATTTTATGTACATACTCCTATTAAAAAAATATAATCGTAGGTACATAAAATGTGCAACGATAGTTTCTTCATATTAAATGAAACAATAGAAAAGGAAGAATTGGACAGTACTTATATTTCAATTGTTGTAACCGTAATATTTAATAATATCAAATTGTATTTTCTTGTTCACAAGTTGGTGCATTTGGTATTGAACATTTCATAGATCTGTTTTCAAAAATATACTCAACAGAGTTACCCCTAACACTAGATTAGTGTACTATGTATTATTAAATTGATATAAAGTATTCAGGATATACTGTAGAAAACATGCTGCACTACCAAGAGAAACATGAATAAACTGGAATGTTTGATATCATAACTATTGTTTCATATTTAAAAAGGGTTTATTTGTTCGTCAGGCAAGGAAGATTACCTTACAATGAGTTGAACATAGTTTAATAGGAACATGAACATACTACATAACTCAGTTCATTATATACAACATACACAGACTTATGCGCGACGAGTGACAGCGATCTATGCCTGATATCTGAGCATGTTCCTATTAATACTTTGTTCAACTCATTGTAAGGTATACTTTTCTTGTTGAACATTCTGTTTCTGTATAATTAGTTTGTTTTTCAAATTTCAAAACTCGAATCATAAGCGTTGTCTAACGTCTTCTAGATGTATTTAAACAATAGAGGACTTCTATACAAGGGAAGTGCAACCAACTTGACAAAATAAAATTGACACTAATGACATAAGAAATCGGGTCACATAAAGAGGCTATTTTTTGTTCAATTTTTGGTTTTTCTTATATACTCTAATGTTATTTACTTATCATGTTGTACCCGTAACGTAAAAAATACTTTTTATTTTAGGGTATTTTATATTTAAAGGTTGAAGACGTTTGTCAATATCAACTGTCGATAATGTCAAAACATTAGCGTATCATTGCAATTTATTTTTTTATTGTTAATAGACAATGGGGTCTATTTTGTAACATATGCGTTAAAATTTAGATGCCTTTAAAAATTAAACTTTTAGCGGCCCGTTAATTTTTTTAACCAAAAATGGTATTCTGTTTACACAAATTTTAGAGGCCTGTTAAAAATTATTTATTTTAACGGATTCCCTTAAAAATGGTAGGACAACATCACATTTAAGATTTATTTGAACTAGTTTGAAAACATAACCATATGAATCCTCAATTTTCAATTCAAAACTGTTAAAAATTAAGGCGAATTTTAACATCCCTTTAAAAATGATTGTTATTTGAGGACTATTTTAAAGGAATCCGTTTAAATAATGACATAAGTCAATTAGCGAATACGAACATATTTTTAAAGGCCGCCAATATTTTAACGGCCGTTAAAATTTAAAGGAATTGTTACAGAATAGACCCCTATTTGTGTTTATCCCGGTTTCTTTAAGAATTTTTTTCAATTGATTTTATATATTTATGTCAAATGCAAAAATGCTGCTGCTACAAATACAAGTTCCATATACTATACAACCATATACAATACTAGTTACGTTATGCCCATCTATGGTGACGCCTGTGTTCTATCATCGAGATAACTGACAGCTGACACTGACAAACTTTTTCAACCTTTAAATGTAAAATACCCTAAAATAAAGTCTTTTTTACCTTACGGGTACAGCATGGTATATAAATGGCTTAACAGTAGATAAGAAAAACCAAAATGTAAACTTAAAAAACAGCCTCTTTATGAGACCCGATTTCTTATGTCATTAGTGTCAATTTTATTTTGTTAAGTTGGTTGCACTTCCCTTGTATAGAAGTCCTCTATTGGTAACTTTTTATTGAGTTTCCAACTAATTGCTGATTTTAATTAATCAATCTATTACTTTTCCAGACATTTTGTTTCTCTAATTATTGGTTAATATTTTTAAATACGCTATTAAAATAATATATCTATATAAACTTAACAAAAACTATACAGTGAAATATAAAAAATAGGTAATAATATATTCACCAAAAATGGTGTATTATTATAAAAGGGGTTTCTAGCATTAAAAATATGAAAATTTTACTTACATGAACAACTAATTGTTTAATTTTGATACGTATAAAGTTAGTAGAGCCCCATTTGGATTTTTTACGTTCTGAGTATGTCATAATGTTAGGAGTTAGAATTTTTTTTCGCTCCTTATGTGCTCTGCTAGCTTGATACCAAGCTAGCAGAATCTTTGGATTTTTCAAATTTTGATATCGAGAAAATTTTAGGCTTATTTTAAGCTAATTTTATAGCAACTTAAAAAAATTCCGCTGTGTTTTTATAATACAGAATTAGCCTTAAAGCTTCAAATTATGCCCTGTCCATTTTTTGGTTTCCTTATTGTTTGTTTTGACGAAAAATTCTATAAATTCGTATTGTCCAACTAGTAGATCACCTAATTTTTCCGATAAGGGCAAAAGCGGATATCTTTTTAAGTTAATATAGAATTAGCCTAAAAGGAGCTTACAATTTTTTTGTATCCATTTTTTGTTTCTTCAGTTTTTTTGAACAAAAATTCTCTAGTATTATCAAGATAGCAGGGCACCTAATGTTTTCGATAAAGACAATAGCAGAATTTTTTTTATATTAATACAGAATAAGTCTAAAATTGTTCCCTGTATTTTTAGATTCCTCAATTTTATTAAGGAAAAAATAAACTCGTATTGTCAAGATAGCAGAGCACCTAATTTTTCCGAAAAAGGCTAGAGTGGAAATTGTTTTATGTTGGTATAGAAGTAGCCTAAAATAAGCCTAAAAATAAGCTGTATCCAATTTTTAGTTTCCTAATTTTTTTTGGATGAAAATTCTACAAATTTCTTTTGTCAAGCTGGCAGAGCACCTAATTTTTCTGATAAAGGCAGGAGTGGAAATTTTTTATGTTAGTAGAGAATTAGCCTAAAATGAGCCTAAAATTATACCGTGTTCCTTTTTAAGTTTCCTCAATTTTTTTTTGGAGTTAGGGTAGCCATATGTGAGTAGTAGGGATTAAGTGTAAGGGGTTAAAGAAAAGGTCCTTTATTTCTCACAAGTCAATTTAATTGGCGACCGGTTTCGAAGATGTCACTTCATTATCAGGCACACCTTGACTATTTCCATAAAGGAAGCGCTACATAAAGTTTAACGAAACTTTGTGAGAGATAAAGGACCTTTTCTTTAACCCCTTACACTTATTTCATCAATTTCTTGCATGAAAAATTGTAAACTCGTATTATCGAGCAGAGCATTTAATTTTTCCAATAGAGCGGGAATTTTTTTTTATATTGATATAGAATTAGCCTAAAATGAGTCTTAAATAATGGAGTGCCCATTTTTTTTAAAATAAAATACTAAACTCGAATTGTCAAGTTAGCTAAGTACCTAATTTTTCCGATAAAGGCAAAAGGGGATTTTTTTGGCACAGAATTAATCTAAAATGAGCCTAACATTATGCTGCCGTGATAATGCTTTACATTGCTGAATTTTTTTAATGAGTAGCACATTAAATGCCTATTGTTTTTAAGCAAGCAGGGTATCTGTTTTTCCTATAAAGAAAAGAGCAAATATTTTTTTAGATTGGTAAAAAATTAGCCTAATAATATGGCTAGTACCTATAAAGAAAGGCACTGAAAATTTTGTATGTTGATATAAAATTAACCTAAAATGAGCCTAAATTTATGGTATACTCAGAATGTGAAAATCCAAAGGTGCTCCATTAGCTTGACACGTATTTAATATTGTTGTTAAAACAAAATACGCAAGGTTTCTAAATTGACCAATTATTATAGTATTAAGACGTACCTAGATGGAAATTATAATATGGCTATTTTCAGTAGTTTCCTCCAAGACATTATACGAATGAAGTGGTAAATGCACTTTATTTATTTGACCAAATAATTATAATTATTATTTATATTAAACTTTTTTGGTGATCTGTTCTGTTTTGAAAAAACTCTTCAGATTGTATTAAATACCTATAGAGTTGACATATTTTAATAATATGAAGAATATCTCGGTCATATATGAATTGGTACCTACAAAAGTAAAAAAATAATATATGTAGGATGCACAATATTTTATATTGCTGAATTAGTTTTCATTTAATTGCAATTTAATTGCATCAGAGACAACTAATTTTAATTCATACTATGTGAAATCATCAATAAATAAAAAATATCTATTATTGTTCGTAAACTTTAAAATTATATACACGAGAGTACTGTGAATCTCCATATTACTGTGAAAACATTTATTAACTCGAAACAATTATAATTTGGAAGTAGTAGTGTTAGAACCTCTATAAAATGCCTAACTAATACTTAATATTTTAAGTTGGTACTGTACAATGATATATGACAGTTGACATTTTTATTATTCATTGTTCTGTGTGAAGCCCACTTAGCCCACTGTATTGTTAATTCAATAAAACTAATTCTAAAGTAAATCCTGATTCATTTAAATAATCCTGAGTGGATATTTAATCTATGGGACTTTATTATCAACCCTCGACCGAGTTTATTACAGTAGGTAAGTAATAAATTAAAATATTAATAAAAATATAACATTATTCGGTTATTAGAAGTTACTACTATTAATTTTGTATGATACTGACCACCAAATAACGCAAAAAAAAGAACCATAATGAAACAAAAACTATTCTTTATTGATCATTTTCCTTGGTACACCAAGCCTAATGAAACAATGTAGTTTAGACATATAAATTACAATTTTCATATTTTTTTATTTGGATTTCAAATTTCAGCTTTGACCTTTCTACTGGCACCTGTTCCAAATACCTTAAAATCTACAAAAATAGGAATGCGTAACATTTACAAAAGTTTTAAAAATTTTATGTACAAATCTTCCAAAATATTAAAACCAATAACGTTTTATGTACACACAGGATGTAGCCGAGAGTACCACCTACCTTAAATTTTTCTTGTAAAATAACAGTTTTTAAATTTGTGTTATTTTTCGAGACATTTTGGGAAATTTCTTTTGGAGGGAACACTCGGTAACAACAATATTTTTCTTTCTAACAATTCGGATACTTTCCTAATATGTATACAAAATAAATAATAGAGGTAACAATATATTTTTAGTCTGTTTTTCGCTCAATATTTGCAACATTTCATTTATTTTTTCTAGCAATATATTTCTAGGACTTTTTTAAGGTGGTGAAAGTAACCACAGATTCGTATTAGTTATACAGGGTGGGCCATTAGTGCGTTGGTGGAAGATTGCGGGTTTATTAAGGTACATTTTTAAAATTAATTTTTGGGGCCTGGTGTAGGACCTCTAAGGCTACAACCTAAAAATATTTTCGATGAAATTCCAATTGTTCTACAGGGTGATTTATATCAAAGTTATGTTTTTTTATTTGGAACCCCCTTTATATTATTGAATATTTGGATTCCTCGGTCAATTTTAGTGTGACTTTATGTATCACACATGGTATCTAAAATGAGTCGTTAAGCAGCAATTCATTATTTTTTCAAAAAGTAGATGTCTAGTAAAAATTGAATATCGCAGTTATTAAAAAACTTAGAAGGCCGTGACTCTACAGTGTTACTAAGCATGAAATGTACTAACATTTGCCAGACGATCAAAGTCAAACCCTTTTCGTGTTTAAAGTAATCGCTAAGCCAATTTGCAAAATATCAATCCAAGGTAACTTGATTAATTTAAATGGGACTACCAAATTTTTTCATTTCATTACATGCAGAATTCGATTACCTTTTTAATGAAATAAAAATATGTTGATATTTATCTTTTACAGATTTCTTTCTATTTAAAAAAATCTAATAATTCACAGTATTTTTCAATTTTTAAAACCTTTCAATTAGTAGGCTGTGAAAATAAAGTAAATCTGTCACTTTTTGTGACATTAGAAATTAGTTATTAAAACTCTTTTTAGTTTTGCTCAAGTCGTTCTAAATTTAAGTGATAATAATGGCACATATTTCCCAAAATTAATTAATTGATATGATTCACATTCTCGGAGAATGCTCTAGAAATCCGTTTTTAGCAAGTCGTCTCTATAAAGAAAGATATCCTGAACGAAAACGTCATCCAAGAGAAGAATCATTTAGAAATCTCTTGGATAGGTTTATTGCAACAGGAAATGTTTCTTATATCCAAAAACAGGAAAGAACTAAATTTGTTGTAAATGAAGAAAATGAAACCAATATTTTAACTGCAGTGGTAGAAAACCCTCATACTAGTACTCGCCAACTTGAAAGAGATTTTCAAATAAGCCGAACCTCTATCAGAAGAATAATAAATAAAAATAAATTCCATTCTTATCATATTCAACTTCACAAAGAGCTCAAAGAAACAGATTATCAATACCGGATAAATGTTTGCAATTGGGCAGAAGGAAAATGAAATGAAAATTAATATTGAAAAAAAATTTGTTTACAGATGAGTGTATCTTTCACCGAAATGGTTATATTATTCGACACAATTTTCATTATTATTCAGATGAAAACCCTCACTATTTCAGAGTCAATAGTCAGGACAAAAGGTCGGTTAATGTTTGGGCAGGCATAATAGAATCTTATGTTATTGGTCCTTTCTTTTTTGATGTTTTAAATTCAGAAACTTATTTAAATTTTTTAAATAACCATTTATTTGGTTTCCTTGAAGATGTACCACTTGCCCAAATTAGAGATATGTACTTTCAACAAGATGGAGCACCTCCACATTGTGCCCGTGTTGTAAGCGCATGGCTCAACAATACATTTAATGGAAGGTGGATTGCAAGGGATGGACCATTGCGATGGCTAGCTAGATCTCCAGGTATTACTCCAATGGACTTTTTTTTTATGAGGTTATATCAATGAAAAAGTATATGCGGAAAAATCAACCACATTTGAAAACATAAAAAACAGGATTAGAAACGCTTTTGAAGAAATTAACCCATAAATATTGGATAGGGTTAAAATTTCTTTTCGTCGAAGAATCCAAGTTTGTTTAGAACAGGGTGGTAGACATTTGGAATATTTATTAAAATAAATGCGTTTGTTATTTTGATTGTGGTGTTATTTATTTTTTGTTTTCTGTTTCTCTTTTTTTTTCTTTTTTTTTCTTTTTTTTTTCTTATTTTTTTTTAAATTATTAAATGTTTTTTGATTGGAATTGCTGTTTGTAATTTTTAACGTAACTACTCATTTCAAAGAGATTAGAAAAATTCTATGAACCAATAGAATTTTTTAAATAAAAAGAAATGTGTTACATATAAATATCAAGATATTTTTATATCACTAGAAAGGTAATCGAATTCTGCATGAAATGAAATGAAAAAAATTTGGTAGTCCCATTTAAAATAATCAAGTTATCTTGGATTGAAATTTTGCAAATTGGCGTAGCGATTACTTTAAACACGAAAAGGGTTTGACTTTGATCGTTTGGAAAATGTTAGTACATTTCATGCTTAGTAACACTGTAGAGTCACGGCCTTCTAAGTTTTATAATAACTGCGATATTCAATTTTTACTAGACATCTACTTTTTGAAAAAATAATGAATTGCCGCTTAACGAATCATTTTAGATACCATGTATGATACATAAAGTCACACTAAAATTGACCGAGGAATCCAAATATGCAATAATATACAGGGGGTTCCTATTAAAAAAACATAACTTTGATATAAATCATCCTGTAGAACAATTGGAATTTCATCGAAAATATTTTAAGGTTGTAGCCTTAGAGGTCCTACACTATGCCCCAAAAATGAATTTTAAAAATGTACCTTAATAAACCCACAATCTTCCACCCACGCATTAATGGCCCACCCTGTAGATTATACAGTTTGTATCCCCAATTATGGAATTTTTCTTAACTTAGTTTTAAACAAGACGATGATTAAAAATAAACCATTTACATTTTACCTAGAATAATTATGTTTCTCACTATCAATAGAAGTCAGCATAAGAAATTTATCTATTGAAGACGTGTCACATTTAAAAAAAAACAATTTTATTTTCTAATATTCTTTAAATAAGCTAAATTTTTCACTTTAATTTCCATATTTGATACAAAACCAAGATTCCTAAGAGATGGCGTCATTTGCTAATTATTGTAAAACTCAAAACATGTTTTAAATGACAGTTTGGACTTATTTCATCTTTGTTCACAGATATTATGGACGAGGCTCGAATCCCCGTCATGACCATATTTTTTGTGTTTCAATCGTTATATTGTATATATATTTATTTGATTAACGCTTCACACTGTATGATTACGGTAACGTAATTATTTGCGTAAAAAGTATTTACACAATAGTTAAATCAAGTTGATATCTCGGCTGAAGTTTTCCGTAACTAAAGAAAATAATGCAAGATGTTGATATGTATCTTTCATCTGGTTGTATATCAGCTACTGAAGTGACGTTTTCAACAGGTGAACGTTCGATATCAAAGACCATTGTGATCGTGATGTTTGAAAATAAACACAAACACAAATCTACGTTTTCGGATTTAAAAACATTATAAGGAAACAGAGAATGTCTGCAAAAAATTCTGTAGTATCTATATAACTAGTTATCAGATGTCAAAATGGTATCAATCATTTAGACACTAAGTACGAACATATTATTAGGTACCTTGAGTTAAGAATATTATTGCACTCATCATCTACTTCTATTAATCGTCCTTAATATTGTTCTTTATCGTATTTATAATATGAATTTTGATTTTGAGTACCTATAGGTACCCACAGAGCCGGATTAACCACAGGGGCCAGTAGGGCCATGGCTCAGGGGCGCAACGCCAGGCGGGGGTGCCGCGCCACGTCGAGGCGGGTGTGAACTGCTTAACATTAACTTATCACATGCATGTGTTATATTGCGAGTTGTGTTGTGACTGGTGAAGAAGTTGTATCTACGAAATATATGGAAAGTTTATCAGTAGTGGCAAAGTGAATACTAGCATAGTTCTTTTGTTAATTTGTTACCACTAGAATCATGAGTTCACGTAAATTATGTGGAGCTCAACGAAGGAAACTTCTTAGGGAGGAGGAAGAGAAATCTGAAGAATTGTTGAAAACAGACGAATGTAATACAGCCACATATGGAAGACGAAGAATATGACTATAATAATGTAATAGCATCTTCATCTACATCAGGAACAGGGACGTGATCAGAAAATTCAGACAAAAATGCGATTGTCGTTGCCATAAACAATGTGGTTACTGTTGGTGGTAAGTGCACAGGTACATTTAATAATTATGTTTTATACCTAAGTATATGTTAGAATTGACGAAACTTGTGCCTTCTAATTACCACTCAAAAGACCCAGGTGTGTGGGTAATTAATACTGAATTGGAAGAGTATATAGTGAAGAATCCTTGCGCTTAAAATTTGGAACAGATAGATTTAGAACAGTCAAAAAGACTGTATCCCAATGAAAATCGCAGTCCGTATCGACATCAAAGCAAATGTTTTTCGTGAAATTAGTAAATGGCGATAATATCCGGAGGGAATGGCTTTTATACTCTCCATCAACCAACAAAATGTACTGTTTGCAGTGTAAATTATTCGGATCAAAGCTTTTACAATTCGTCAATGGATTTAATGATTGGAAGCATCTAGAAAGAATAGGGGAACACGAGAAATCTATAGAGCATCGAGAAGATACAAAAACGTATACATTACGTTCCACAGTACTCGGAAAAATAGATAGCAACATCGAAAAACAATACTTAATAGAAAAAGAGTATTGCAGAAACCTTCTGAAAAGGATAATAACAACTATTCAATTTTTCGGGAACCATAGAAAGATCAGGTGAAGAGCAATGTGGAAATTATTTGGCTACACTTGAACTAATTGCCAAATTTGACCCATTCCTAAATACTCATTTCGAAAAACATGTAAATAAGGGAGAAGGACATGCCTCCTACCTGTCAAAGACTGTTTGTAATGAATTTATAGAATTTTTGGCTAAATACACCAGAGAAAAAATAATAGAAGAAATAAAAAGTGCCAAGTATTACTCAATAAGCGTAGATTCAACACCTGATATTTCGCATACAGACAAGTTAACTTTTATTTTGCGGTATGTGCAACCAATTAGATCGGTAGTTGAACATTTCATAAAATTTATTAGCAAGGTTGGGCATAAAGCTGAAGATATGGAAGTAGCAATTTTGAAAACACTTGATGAATTCAATCTGTTGGACAGTCATACGACAATGCGTCAAATATATACATACCATGTGCAGCTCATTCTTTAAATCTGATAGGTTACTGTGCTGCGGAAAGTTATTTACAGGGAACAGAGTTTTTCATGTTCTTAAATGAACTCTACGTTTTCTTTTCATCTTCCACTGTTAGATGGGATATTTTGAAACAAACTTTAAGTGAGTCTGAGAATGGAGACGGAGAAGCAAGAAACAATTTGCTCTCAAAACAATTAAGTGCAACTCGATTGTCTGCAAGACCGGACGCAACTAGAGCGCTCTATAGATGTTATTATAGCTACCAAAATGCCCTTCAAAACCTAATAGATGATCCAAATCAACAAAGGTTCAAGCTACTGGTTTGCGGGCTGCAATGAACAAACTGGAAACTGGAATTATTTTAGAAGTGTGGAATAAGTTGCTACCAAAATTTGATAGTGTGAGCAAAACATTACAAAAACAGTCCACAGACGTTTTCTTAGTGACAAAACTCTACGATTCACCGATATTGTATGTAAGCAACTTGCGAACCGACGAAACATTTGAAGAAATCGAACAAAAGATTTAACAAAATGTTATATATACAAACTTGAAGTAAACAGAATTTGAATAAGAAAAAAAGCTTTCGATGAGAGTAAAGAAGTTGAAACGAATTTTGATAAAAAACAAAATATGAAAATTAACACATTTTACGTTATATTAAATAATTTGTCATCAGAACTAATTCGAAGAAAAATAGCCTATAAAAGGGTCTCAAACACGTTTGGATTTATGGGATCGTTATATGATCTTTCGGACAATTAAATTTTAATAGAGGCAGCAAATTTATGGCAGAGGTCAGTCTGAACTTGATAGATATTTTGCAGAACAATGTATTCAATTTAAATACTTTCTAAAAGCTTTCAAGGAAGAAAACAAAGAAGAAAACTAAAATATGGCTAAGATACTACAAGTTCTGAGAAGACTTAACATAGTTGCAACATATCCAAACATTGACACTGCTTTAAATTTTTTTTTGACAATATACCAGCAACTAATGTTACCGGAGAGAGGCCGTTTTCAAAACTACGTAGAGTCCAGAACTATTTAAGAAATAGTTTTTCTGATTCGAAGACCAGAAATTTAGCTTTATTGTGCATTGAGAATGAACTTGTTTTTATTTCAAGCAAATTAAGAGACACTTTAATAAAAAGGAAATGAGATTCGAATTTTTTGTTCGTAATGTTATTTTTCTTATGTTAATATTCTTTCAAAATAAATGCACTGAATAATTGTTTTGATCACGTTTATACCTTAATAATAGATTGAAAAATTAATTGTTGGGAAGTGGCGCTTTAAAAGTTTTGGCGCGGGGCGCCGCTGGTGCTTAATCCGGCCCTTGGTACCCATTATTTCTTTTTTGATTAGCTTTATACAGGTTTTTTAAATCATTTTTAGAATAATATTGTTGTAAAAGTACATCCAACATATTTATTTCAATCAAACAGGCGAGCCCAGCCCTGAATGCCATACCAATCAATCAATTATTAAATTAATAATTAAAAAAAATAATAATCCAAATACAAAAAATAATGCGGCGACGACGACTCTATCCGTCGAATTAGAAGCTTCAAAAACTACAACTCAATCGGTAACATCATGCATTTTCCCTATCTCTCGCATGAACAACTGATAAAACGGATTTTTAAACGGAACGCAGTCACAACTTCTAATATAATATTATCTCGCTCTAGAAAGATCATGTGACCAAGCTTCGAGATATTTTGAATGACTGTTGGTAGGAATGCATAAGTCCTCAGATTAAATAAACATATACACCTCAAGGCAATTATGCCATGCAGTTTGCATCAACCACGATTGTCAGCTTTTCAATTTAGTAACAAATGAATGATTTCTCCGGGAAAATTCTTACCTACAACTTGTGAAATTTATATTTGTTCGTTAAAGGCTTTCGTGATACTACGTTTTTGAATTTTTAAATTTTAAAGTTAATTCACTGTGATAAGTAATATGGGAACTTTAAATTAACCACCTCAACTTCGAACTAGCAGCTTTACTATCAGTCAAACAAGATAGAATAAAACGTAAAAGCGCAAATTAAAGTCGCAAATTTACATTTGACAGATGTTTTGTGATGTGTTATGTTCGTTTTGCGTTTAGTAGTAAGAGTTTTGTGGTAGTGTTATTTGTGGAAGTTAAAGCAAAATGTGTCTTAACATATTTTACTGTAAAATAATTTCAATACCTGACTTCAAATGTTTTGAATAATTATCCTAAGTTTAGTTTACCAGGGCCATATTTTAAAAAAATCTGTATAATCGGCACGAAATATTTAATATTAGCCCTTATTCACACATTTTGTATTGAAATATGTACACTGTACAATTTTTATTCATAAAGTCATATAGATATGGTATTTATTTATAGTACGATTCTAAAATGTGAGTTTTTTTGGCTCTCCATAATTTTTTCAAATAACATTTGAGTATAACTTGAGGAATGCGGATTATTTACTATTGAACCGTTTTCATATTTACCCTGTACCTAAAATTTTTACAATAATAATATATTTATGAAAAACGAAATTTTCAAAAATTGGATATAAAAATTTCCCATTTGTGTCCAACTTTATGAAAATTATGTTATGTTCTCAACAGCATTAAAAAATAAATAAAAATAAGTTGCAAATACCACTAACATAAGCAAAAAACATAAATTCTGATTTTAGCACCATTTCCGAAATCAGTTGTAACACCAATTACATTTTTAAAAATATCACACAATGATATTGGAACAACTTGTACCTACACTAAACAGGGCGCTTTACAATGTAACGGACCTAGGCAAATGGAAAAGTAGAATGATATTGAAATTTTAAACTAGGCCTCCTTTTACAGGAAAATTTCTAAAAGTCATTTTCCTTTAGAAATAATTATTATTTTACATTTTTTCTCTTAAAATACAAAAATATATGTATAATATAAGTAAAATAGAAAGTATTGACTCAAAAACAAATTTGAAGAATACGGAAAATAGTGTTTCAATCAGTTCAATTTACATTCACATTATGTCACTTATAAACCAATAGTAATTACACTGTTGAAAATATACAGATTGTTAGGTAAACATGCGGTAAAAATACGTAAATGGGGTTATTCCTTGGACTATTCTAAGAATATTTTGTTATTTGATGATTTGTAAAAACCCGCTTTGTTTCGAAGATACAAGGTGAACAAAATTTCGACACTAACAAAATTTTATTATTAAAAAGTACATGTAAAGTTGCCTAATCTACAAAAAATGTTCAAAATGACTTCTTCCAGCTTTGACAAGTATTCAATCTTTTCATTATTGATTGCCAAACTTTTTCAAACAAAGCTGGTTTTCACAAATCGTCAAATAACAAAATATTTTTGGAATAGTCCAAGAAGTAATCCCTTGCATTTTTGCCGCAAGTTTACCAAGCACCCTGTGTAAAATTAAAACAAAAATTACACCAACTGTATTTATATAGATAATATTTATAAACTTTCTACTTCTATAAAAATAACCAATTATGACTTTTTGAGTCGAAATTATAATAATATAATAGATAATATTTAGATAGATAGATAATATTTATAAACTTTCTACTTCTATAAAAATAACCAATTATGACTTTTTGAGTCGAAATTATGAAGTCAGTAACGTAATCCTCATTCTCTATTGCTTTGGTCAGTTACTTAGTAAAACGCTCTGCATGTAAGTGTACAATCAGAAGGCAATTAACACAATGCATTTTTTACGATAATTTAAAGATAAAATAATAAAAGAGCTCGTCCTAGTTCCTCTTATTTGTAAAATGGGAACCAAAATAAGCCATTTTAAACAACTTGACTGCAATTTCCTACTGTTTTATGTGCTTTCTAAACAATTATCTACAGATTATGTTTTAAGAGGTAATATATTTAAGTTGCCAACATTATTAGTTTTGATCCAAATATACGTTAAAAAATATGAAACAAATTGTTGAAATTTAAGAATATTTTTAAATAGAACAATTATTAATTTAAAAAAATACGTCCTTGATTTTTGTTTTTTTTTTTCGTAAGCACTAATTTTGTACAAAAACAATCAATAATATAATTATTTACAATTTTTTTTATAAATGCAAGTTTTTGAATAACTTTTAATAAACTTAAGCTTATATGCTTTTCGCTAGATATTCCAGAACAGTCCAAATCTGTTGCGAAGGGTCTACAAACCTCGACAAGTCTAGCCAGCTCCTCTCAGAAAGAAGAAGAAATTGACTAATTTTTTATATTCTCTTTTCACGGTGGCTCCGATCTGACGCAATTGAGCTGGGTAACTAATTAACTATTCTTGAATTCGAAGGAGTAGACGACAGAGCATCAGGTTCAAATACTAACCCATTTTTATATAATCAGTTCCATTCTTTGTGGAATTTCTTAAAAAAAAGGTCCTCAGCTAAGATTTTTCGTAAACGAGGGTCCTTTAGCCGAGATTTATCTAAAAAAAGGTCCTCATCTAATATTTTTATATAAATCCGATTCCTCCTTTTTATTTACGGCTTTGAATATTAAAAAACAAAGGGTGGTATTTGCATAAAAAGAGTGGCATTTTTGTCAAAAGTGGGACATTTTCGTGCTGTGGCGTTGCGCGTACAAGCAAGTCAAAAAGCGTGGTAAATACGCCTAAAGCGTGACATCTGGCATCCCTACTTATTTGCAATGTACAAAATTTGTATTTTGGTTTCACTCTTCCTTCAAAATTTCTACTCTCTGAGATTCAAGAATAGGTTCCCAGGTGTAGCGTTTGTCAGGTCGTGGTCTCAAGAATATTCTTTACTTTTACATAGCGGCAGCGTCAGGTGAACGCAAACCAAACAAAAACCTACTTTCTGTTAGTTTTATTACCAAAGTATATTAACCACATAATCAAAGTATGTGATATTAACCGTTGAGTAGCGACATAAGGCGTCGGTGCCTTTGATCTTGGGTAGTGCAAATTTTCTTTCTCTCTCTTTTGACGTTATTGACGGAACGACACAGTAAAACACTGCTCGAATTATGAACTGGTCTTGAATGTGATGTTTACACTGCTCGACGTAATTTAAAGTAAAACTCTTTTGTAGTTTACATTTATAATAAAGGTTTGGTCATTAGGCAGTTTTATATTTATGAGTATTTAACTTATAGCACATGCATTTCCTGGCATAATGAAAAACCCACAAAACCCCAAAAAAAATTAACAAAAATACAATTAAAGAGCACTAATAAATCCACAACAACGAATTCCTATATCAGGTGCCGAGTGAAAAGGGTTGTTTACATCTCTATTTCGCGTCGGCGCACTAGAATTCGGTTTCCCAGCTGTCGCTACTCAACGGTTAATATACTTTGTTATTACTTTGTGTTTCGCCTAAGTTGGCCAAGGATATTACTTGATGGGTGACAACTTTAGGTAAAAACTTAAAAACTGCAGTCGATCATCTCAAAACCTGCAGGCCCTATGAGTACAACATATAGTTTGGACATGCCGTCTTTTCGAAGAGACTGAAAACCGTATATTCGAAAGATAGAGTTGGACTTATTGAAGATCCTTTACCTCTGTAGTTGAAATTTCAGAGCATTCGGCAATATTTGTGGCAAAGATGTACCGTGCTAACCAGCGGCGATTAAACCACGTAATTATAAGTATAGATCGAAGTAATTAAAAATTTAAAAAGTACGTTATATTTTTACTAGTTATCTTAAATTTGGGAAAATGAATCAGATGTCAAGGAGAAGTCGTAAACAAAATTTGGTATGATACAAGTTTTTCACCTTAATCGTATTTTATGGCACCTGTATAATATATAACTATTATTTAACAGCTGAAAGACGAAGCTCCTTCCCTTTTTAAGGCTGAATAAAATTGTCTTGCGTTCAAATTCTTTTAACAAAATTAATTATTGACAGTTGACAACACTGGTTTGACAGCTGACATGATAGCTGACAGATGACATGACAGATGATATGATAGGGTAAGTTCGGTTTGGAACTCGACGGATCGGACAGAGCGCGCACGGAGTGTGTGACTCATAGACAGAGTTCGCTCTTTTTACAATCTCAAGAAGAATACAAGGGGAATGACAAATGACACTAGTGATAGTTTGCACTTGAATACACTTTTGTAAGTGTGTATGGACTGTAAAACAATAATTTTAATCAAATAGGAAATAGTTATATCAAAAACAAACAAGAATTAGTACCTGTTAAATTGATTAATCGCCAATTAGAATATTGACATTTGACATTTTTGAAACATTCTTACAGATACCCGCTGTTCTCCATCGGCCAACTCGGGTAAGAATGAGCGCGCTCTAAATACGTGATCTGTGGCAAGCCGAACACAAAAGAGTACACTCTGAGTGCCAAAACGACCACAATTAAGGCATACCGAGTGCACTCTGAGTACAACGAACGCCAATCCGAACTCAGCCATAGTTAACAGCTGTCAACTCAGCTGTTATATGCCGCGCCTGCGCAGTTTAAAAGTGCGCTCAAGTTGCCCATTAACTACTAATGTTATCAACTTGGTGTGACAACTCGAGTGACAGATAAATAAACACAAATACTTTGGTTTAGCAGCTTCCTAAATTTTGTTATCATCAACAACTTCAACTACTTGGCTAGTTTCTCGTCTGACTCTAAGATTCGGTTTGAATATTAAAGAAAGTAACGGCGTCGTTACGTTTAAACATATTATTTAAACATCTAGTGGGTATATTCTGGCCACAATATTTAATTATTTGTGAATTAAAAATTAAAAAGATTAAAACTAATGTTTTATAGATAATTTGGTTTACACTCGGTTATTTTACATCTTTAATTCAGAATCGCCGCTAGAGAAACGTTTCAAAAAACGTGGCAGCACGTAAAAGAAAAATCTAAAATGTCCTCTGGGTCTTAGACCAATATTTCTATAGTTGGTACTATTTTTCATATCAATAGGTTTCGTACAAATATAACAATTTCGTGCGCTCCTACGTAAAAATTCAATCGACCAAAGTAATTAATTAGCTCTTGGAAATAAAATGAAATTCAAACGAAATACAATAATCACGCATTATAACCGTTTTGAGAACATTAGAACATTAATGTTGTAGTTATTTCAAGGAGGAAACATTCTCATAACATAACCCGTAATAGATTCAGACGTCACGTATTAATTTAACATAAATCTCAGCGGCACAATAAATCTATTAAGGACTACTAGGCAATACCGTTTGCAGTGATTGTTGTAATGTTATGTTGCAAACTCAAATTCCGTACAGTATTCTTGCTGAATATTCAAAGAATAATTCCAATACTGTTTTATTGAATTAGTAGTTTTAAATTTCTTTATACAGGGTGGTCCTAAATTATATCTATACCACAATTGCCAGAGCTGAGAGCACGTACAAAAATAACTTTTTCATTAAAATTGTTTCAAAAACTGAATATTGAGGGAATTATTATTGTATTCATAGAACACTCCAGATCTTTCTTCCCGTAGGAATTTCATGACTATGTTAATATAATCTAAAATTACACGTTAACTACTACTTTAATTCTCTCGAAAATGGCGAATAGTCCTAATTAAAGAGATAGTAGATATCTATTCTAAACGGCTTAAAATAAAAGCAGCAACAGACAGAGATGGGTTCAATGTTTTAAATAATTTATTTTCATGTTTATAACGAATTATTGAGGAAGCTTCTATTCAAATTTGTAGTCACAGATAGATAAATTAAAAGTCAACCAACGCTATGATATATTCTAATTTTTTTATTTTTTTTTAAGTCTAGCCTGTGCAGATGTGCTTATACAGGTGTACCGGAGCGTGTATTGAAATAGACCTGTGCAGGTTTTGAACCTGTACAGGCGACCGGTACAAGATCGAAAATCAATTCTTTTCAGTGACACCGTGTACGGTAAACCTGTGCATGTGTTGAGTTTATTTTTCCTTATTTTGTAAAAAGGGCACAAATTACCCGCCTATTAAAAATACTGTCAATGTGAATTTTAAGAATTTTGTAAGTTGTCAGTAATAACGTCGAAAATATATATTGCACAGCATTTTTGTTATTTCTCATCAATTATTTCTCGTCAGCATGCGTGTGTGTGTCTTCCGGTCACTTGCGCAGATCGATCAAGATTAACGGAAGGCCGGTGCATCCAGTTTAGTACAATTGTAATAGATCTAGTACATTCTCCATTGATATAGAATACAGAGATGTCATGACGATACTAAAAGTGTACGCATTTTTGCATTACAATTTTACGTCATATTCACACCCAAGCTTATGAACCTATAGTCGTCTAAGTCGTCATTTTGATTACACTTTTCCATCACTCAAGGTGCGTCCACTTGTCATATCGCAAAATAGTGATTATGTCGTCTTACTTCATTCCATCTCGATGACTTCTCAAAGAATCTGGTATCTACTTTAGTAGACTTGAAGCTAAATCTAGTACTTTTTCTTTCTCTGGGTATGTTGTCATTTGTCACCTATAAGTAGGATGTTTGTTTATGTACATGTGTTTGTTTTGGGCGGATTTTAAATTTGTGATTTTTTAAACTGTTTTTAGATAATATTCTTATTGTAATAGTGGTTTTGAGTTTCATTTAGTGTTAATTTAAGTTTATTTCTCTTGTTGGAAATATTCACCTATTGTTTGGTACAAGAACATCTAGAAATATCTATTTACTAAACCCACGACATGTTATGGGGTTTAAAGTACATTTCAGGTACCAAATGTTTATTATTGAAAAATTATTTAAAAATCTTACTATCCTTATCCTTATATTAAGAAGTGAATTGTGTAGTACGGTGTATACATGTAAATGGTAATAAAACCGTCACAAAACAGATTACAGTTTGATTCTAAACAAAGTTTTGCAAAATTACAATATTGTGAATTTGTAGATATCCATTTATCATAAGAAACAAAATTTTACAACTTGCACTTTGAAAATAATGAATACTTCAGTTTTGATTTTGACATTAACACCATATAGATTGCAATTTGCTGGGGACTTTTTTGTAGATTTCATTTTTAATATAAACACTATCACATACTATAAGAAATAAACAAATTTAAAGCTAAAAAGTAAGAAAAAACTCGAATTGTAATTGATACAAATTAAAATTTAAACAATGAACACGAACGCCATTGTTGCCAAATGATAAACTGATTTTAAAACAAAAGGTCTTATTCCAAAGACATTACAATGTCTTTGTCTTATTCACTTCTTCAAGAGCTAAAATCCGACGACGTAGCGAAATTTTGCTACTTCTGGCAACCCTGAACGATATCCTACTTACAGGGACCTTCTACATCTTTCCTCCAGAGGGCGTATCACTTAGCTTGAATCGCGAATTGGGGGTGAAGGGGTTTGTTAAACCGTGACGAGTATAATATTCGCTCCGTGCGAAGTCATGGAAAGGGAAGCAAAAGCGATACTAGCGCTAGCTGCGGATAATTCGTGCATTTTAGGGGGATATTTTGTAATTTTGGCATATCAAATACACGTATACATTTTACTTTTTTCAAAAAAGTAGGTAAAAACAACACAATAAGCAACCGGAGTTGCTGTGTTGAAAATTGTACAAATACTAGCAAAAAAAAACAGTGAAACTTATATAACAAATTTCACTAACAAAGTGGAAATTAAATCAAAGAAATAAATGGATAGGTGTACAATAAGAAGAAAAATTACCTTTATTTTTGTGATAATAACAGTAATGCTGGAAATAGTAGACATCAGAAACTAGAAAGTTTTTAAATAAACAATAAATTATCATTTTACGATGTTCTTTAATATCCCTTTATTCTTAAATGTTCATTCAGCAAGGACTAGATTTCAAGATTTCTGCCGTTGATTATAATATTTGGCTGGTATGCAATTTTGTGACTTACTGATCGAAAACCAGTTTTAATAATTCATTCTATGTTTTCTTTAGAACAAAAATGAAAATATAAGTAGCGATCCTTTTTATACACGCTATTATAAATGGTTTCTTCAATGACAACTTATTAGACTTAGGCAACTTCTCATACATTTTCCAGTAAATACTGTTGCCTGCCTATATTTTATTATTGATTTTTAATGATTATACATAATTTTCTTCAATTTAAGCGTGAAAAATATATAATAATAATAATAAATTAATGTTTTAATTGTTTTATAAATCCATATACTTTTATTAAAACTAACATATATACTTTTTATTTACGAATTCTATTAAAAATTGTATTTGTCAGTATAGGCAGAAATACTCCTTTAATACCAAAACAAATTGGCGCTGCTGTCGCGCACGGAGCGAATAGACTATAGAGCATTATATGTTCATTCTAGTTTTTAGTATTGTTAATTTTAAAACTCATTTGCGTGTTATATTAAAACTCACATATAAAAACACGGTTTAAAATTTTATTGTGTAGGTATAAAGTGTAATTTTCAGTGCCTACCAGAATAAGTATAAAAATTCAATTTTTTAATGTTGGTTTTAGATAAAATCTTTTATAAGTTAAATAGTTTCATAGACTTTAGTTACTTTTAGTGTATCTACCAGTCTGAAAATTAACACGAAAATTCCCACGAAAATTAATTACATATTTATAGCATTAAATTAAGGCTAATTTAATTATTGTTCAATAACATTTCGAATTAGTCCCATTTTAGTTTTATGTTAATTTACAAGGTGTTTTCACTATAGGCACTCCTAATTTATTCCGATATTTTATAGTTACATATATACCTGGAAGGTGCAAATATATTAATTACCGTAATATATTTTAATACATTTTAATATCCATAAAAAAATTTTATTTCCTTCTTTAATGACTTATTTAGATCTAAGCGTTTTATGTTTTCTATAAATTGTAATGATCGAGATTGCTGAAGGCGATTTTTAATAGAAAAATAGTTATTACATTATCTATTATTAGTTTGGATTCACTTTTATTTAATGTTTTATCTTAAGGTTAAATAGATTTAGTTCTAAAGTAAATATAAACCTTTAATAAATGACGATGGAGTAAATTTACTTTAACAAGGTTTTAACTATTTGAAACAAATTTTAAAATAGAGTAATAAATAATTTATTTATACGTTGGCAACTTAAATATCTCGAAAAATAAGGCGAGTGTCTAAATATTTTTGAAAATTGGCTATATTTTATTTTATTTCAATAAAAAATTGCAGTGTAATGTTCATATAAATCGCAAGATAAGGCAATAAAGAAATTAAAATAACATTTACCTTGTTTATTTAAATAGTATTTTTTTTAAAGTGACATTTTTTGTAATACATAATGTAAAATTAATAATCTCTTTACATTGTATAACAGTTGAAATTATACAAAAACGCATTTTTGGTAAATAAAAGGTAAATGTTATTTCAAATTTGATGTCAGTTATTAAAATCCTTGTGAACAATTGCAAGAAATTCTAGTAAAAATTAAATCTAACGTCATTTTAATCATTACCATTTTAAAATATTATACATTTTTTCATAAGTGTCATAATTTATACAATCACATTCTAGAATTTCTTGCAATATTATCATTAATTACCTATTTGTAAATATAGGTACTATTGTAATAGGACAAATAATGCATTTTTGTTATACTTACATATTTTTTCAGCTTTCTGTCACTAAAAGTAATATTCTCTTATGACTTTCAAATATTTTCTAAACAAATTACCTTCTTGTTGATTATTTATAAGAAAAATATAAAAATTTTGCTAAAATGTTGGGTGCATGTCAATTGATCTTAGGTTTAGCAGAAGAACATAATTTCAAATTATTGAAACTGATTTTTTTCATATTTATTTTAAGACAACTGAAACATATCTTCTATATCTGTTCTATTCTTCAAACTGACTACAAAATTAACATGCACCAAAAAAATTATTCTAAAAAGCGATAAATAAATTCGGTTAGTGCCTTTTCATGTGCAGCGAAAGATGATCAGACCGGCTGAATGATCTCTGACACAAATTGCAGCTGAAGGGCTTTTGTCCTGTGTGCTTCCTGTAATGCCTAGTCAGTTCGTCAGATCTGGCGAATTTCCAAGTACAACCTTCCCAAGAACATTGATACGGTTTTTCTCCTGAAAGTACAAAGAAAAAGTATACATTTATTTTGTTGATACATTTTTTATTGTATAGAGAAACGACCCCGCACAAATCTGATGGAAATTGGGTCCCGGTCAAATTCGCTGAATTTTTGATATGTGATAGAGTTTAGCATACTGGTCAATTGTCTCAATGGCCACAAAGCTAAAAAATTGATAGTTTGGCCGGCACAGAGCTTTAAAGCTCCGAATATCCTCCACGGATTTATGTATATGCGCAGTGTGTATAGACTTTTGAAATAGCCTATTTCATTTTTTTTATTATCTAGGTTTATATTTTTGAGGTTGCTGAATTCAGATCTGTTGTTAGATTTTCCAAATTGACAGTTGGCAGCTGTCAAATAGCTGTCAACAATTCTTCAAAGTCCGGTAATAAAGTAAAAAAAATATTTTTTGTTTATAACTTCAAGTTTTTTAGATAAGTGAATATAAATATGATATAAAATTATGTAGTCATCAACAAGCTGTCAACTAACTGTCAAAATCACATACTTTGATAACTATACGGTGCAAGAGAGAGGTCCGACACGCCCAACCACATACTTTGATTTTCTTTTACTATACGGAGAATGGTCGCACTGCGCAGCTTTCTGAGTGCCTTTTAAAAGGAGATAGAAAAGTCCGCCATTTTGATCCCTTACTACGTGTTGCCTACATCTTGGCGCAATATTTTTAATAGGTGCGTTTTAATCATCCGCTTCTGCTTCGGAATTGTTGGTTTTCTTGTTTTAATCTGACAGGTTAAAACGACTAAACCGACAATTCCGGAAGCAGAAGCGGATGACTAAAACTCACCTGATATTTTGCTTGCTGTTGTCAGTGTCAGTGAATATTATTTTTGGAGTCACAGTTTATTACTAAAGAATCAGTTAGCTCACTCGGACCATTTGAAAGTTTCAAAATAACATCCATTCCAGAGATACAAATTCAGGATGCGCAGAAGACTGCTGTTTTATTATAGGTGGTTGTCAAATATTGTATTATCCGAGTTGCGCAGTGTATAAACTGGAACATTGAGATCAAAAGTGCCGACGCAGAGTGAGCGATCCGATTCTTTAGCTATAAACTGTGGCATAGGAATCAAAATGGCCGCGCCCTATGTTGGGCGTGTCGGACCTCTCTCTTGCACCGTATGGTAATCAAAGTATGTATATATATTATTTTTAAAGGAATTATATCAACTATTATATTAATTATAAATATTTGTAACAAAATAATAGTTGTGTATTAATAAACATGTTGCCACTCCAAAAATATATTGTTTATTGATTATCAGGTATCAAAAATATGTGTACCTATAGAAATTTGTTGAAATATGTTCTATTGCTTATAATATTTTTAATAGGTTCTTATTATACAGGGTGTCCCAAATAAGAGTGATTGATTTTAAATGTAAATGCACAGCTTATTAATTGCTCTTCAATAATTGATTTCGTTTATCCTAAAGTTTTTTTTTCAAGTTTGTTCACATTTTATCACTACAGGGTAATCCATTAATTTTGGTCAACTTGAATGGAAAAAATATGTATTATTTTAAATGGAACACCCTGTATATTTTGATGGCATTCAAAAGAGATTCATCTACTTTTTAAAAATGTATAATTTGATATCTTTTGTTTTCTTAACAACACAGATTTTCGAGTTTTTAAGTAACACTGCTGTTTTCTTTATTTAAAAACTGACATTAAATAAAATTAACAAAAAGAATTTATTCAGTAACAAAACATAACAAAAATTTATTAAAAACTAGAAAACAAACATTTATAATGAAGATGTAAAAGTTACAATAAATGCTGTATATGTCTACCCTCTTGTTCAATGGACATACGCAAGCGAAATTTTAAATTTTCAAACAATTTTTCTAACATATCTGGCGGAATATTTTCGATAATGTTCCCAATGTTATCTTTTAGTTCTTCTACATTGTTAGGCTTAGGACTGTAGCATTTATCCTTCACATATCTCCAGAGCAAAAAATCTGGGACAGTTAGATCAGGAGATCGCGGTGACCACTCAATCGGCCCAGTTCGACCTATCCACTTTTGATTAAAAAAATTATTTAACGAATCTCGTGCTATCATTGAAAAATGAGGTGGTGCGCCATCTTGTTGAAAGTAAACGATGTCTCTAATTCCATCTTGAACTAATTGTGATGAATCTCTCTTTTGAATGCCATCAAAATATACAGGGTGTTCTATTTAAAATAATACATATTTTTTCCATTCAAGTTGACCAACATTAGTGGATCACCCTGTATTGATGTGATAAAATGTGAACAAACTTAAAAAAAAAACATTTGGATAAACGAAAGCAATTAGTGAAAACCCCATCTCTTTAGAGCAATTAATTAGCTGTGCATTTACATTTAAAATCGATCACTCTTACTTGGGACACCCTGTAGTTGTAAATAAAAATCAACACTGTTTATCCATCTATTTAACACTTACAAACATATACATATTTTAAGTTGTAAGGGTCCGAAGCCTCTTAATTTTTTACATTAGACACAAGACCTGCGATGTCACATTAAATCGTGAATATAAGGTAAAGGATTTGGGAGTTGTCTTTCAGTCTAATTTGACGTTAAATAACCAGTTCTGGCTTAGCATTAATTAATTATTTGTTTCTGTTAGTTTGTTCTATTACTTTATTAAATAAAGTGAGCCCGCCCCTGTGTAGATGTTCAATTTCCTAATGCAAAATGCTGTAGTTAAAAAAAATGAAGATGGTACCTAATTTGTGTAGAGTTTTAAAAGTACGGACCAAAATATTTGATTTTAATTTTGTAAATACTGATTTATAATAATGTAGTCGCCATTATAAAAATTTATTGTAAAAACATCAAGATGGTGCCATTAAATATTATTACATTATTTTATTTGTTGATCCACGTACTATTTAAATATGCAGTAACATTTATTAAAATCCGATATACAGGGTGATATTCTAGCTAAGAAGAGCAATATATAAAAAAACAGAGTCCGGTCCTGGAATTTTTTAAAATTAAATTATGTTTTTGATTGACCTAAGCGAGTGTAACTTTTGTACAAAATTTTATCAAAATAACTCTAGCCGTTCAAACAAAATGTCCGATTTTAGTTTTGGCAAAAAATCATAAAACACCATACATTACAAAAACGAGTAAGATTAACCTTCCGCCGATAACGTGAAAATTTTTAAAATTTTAGATAATGCGGTCTATCAAACCGACCTTTTCAAAAAATAAAAAAAAATGGAAATCAATTGCGGAAATAAAATGTTTCATTATAACATGAATATTTGCTCTATTATCTATGCTGGAATATAAAATGTATGAATTTTTTTGTTCTTTAAACAATTTAGGAGGTAATAGAAAAAAAATGTCATTTTTATAGACTGATTTTTATTCAAATTAAAATATTAAAAGAAAACTCAAATTTTTAGATAAACGAATGATTAACATAGTAGATAGGTAGTAAAATAATGAAAAAAAAAAAACAGTTTTATTCTCGAAAACCATATAGATTACTGGAATTATTACTAAACATTTTGGGCCTCATAATCTTCGTAACAAGCTTGGCAAAATCCAGTAAGGTGCTCCAGACACAAATATTTCTTACACTTTCTGTAAGTATATTTTGTTCTTCTACTTTTTTTGTGCTACAATATGTACAGCGTCCATAAATTCTCTTTTCAGGAGCAATATTTTCAGTTTCTATTCCACATATTTCAGCAAGCCGCAAACGAATTGTCCTAGGAATGTTTTGCTGTTGAGCTCGTCGGCGAATATGTTCATCAAGCAACTGAAATCCTAGATTTTCTAAAAATCTTCTTTTATCGATTTTTGTTTGAGTATTGCTATTATAAACTATATAGCTATTTATTCCAGCGACGTTCATAGCACTATAAACAATGACCACTGGCCAACGACGAGTTGCACGAGCGCAATTGTAGGCTTCACACATTTTGTCAACAACGTCGACACCTCCTTTCGTTTGGTTATAATCAATAATTATTTCTGGTTTGCCAGTTTACCTATCAATAGCAGCATCGTAATGCATTGTCGATAGTAATAGGACATTTTTGTTTTTTTGGACAGTACGAAACGAGTGTACACTTGTCTCTAAAAGCAAACATAACTGATTTTTCTGCTCTTGGCAACAACATTGCTGGAGGTATATCAGGTTTGTTTTTGCGTAAAGTTCCAATAGTAGTAAGGCGGTGTTGCCTTAGAAGCATCTCTGACATACCCAGGCTATTGAAAAAGTTGTCCATTGTAACATTTCTATTTGATAGCAGGATTGGTGAACAAAGACGAGGTACTAATGCTAAATTCGAAGTATCATTCTGATAGGGTCCAGCAGGCTGTTTTCCTAGGTAGACCTCCAAATTTGCGGTGTAAAACATTTTGGCGTCTACCAAGGCATATATTTTTATTCCGTAACGATTAGGCTTCGATGGCATATAAACTTTGAACGGACATTTGCCTCGGAAAGCTTCAAGTTTTTCGTCTATGGTTGTGTATGCAGACATATTATAGTGTTTAGGTAAATTAGATACAAACTCGTCGTAAATTTCCCTAATCGGGGCTAATTTGTCTAATTTCACCCTTTTTTTTCTGGTGGTTTTATCGTCGAAACGAATATGTTTTAACAAAAATTTAAATCTTATGTGGGACATAGTAAGCCAGGAGATATCCATGGACATTCCATTCGTCCGAAATAAATCTTCAGCGTTTCGTCGGTTATCTCTGCTAGCACCACAAATATATAACAACCCCAATAATGCTTTAATTTCTAATAAATCAGTGGGTCTATAAGATCTATTTTGCGATACATCATAAGCTTGCGTTTCTATAAATTTGTTAGTGTAAGTAACAATTTTCTCTAACATATTCATAGAAAAATAGCATTCCCATATTTCTGAAGCTTTATTTTTGTTCCGGATAACTCCTTTAGGACCTGGTAAATGGGCGACAATATTTTCGGCACGTGTTCGTACATTTGGCATTGTTGCAGGATATTTTCGCCATTTCGTAGTTCCATTTTTACCAATGAGACAAGGAATTCTTGCAGCCCCTCGAACTAGTATTTCTCTTTCTTCACTAACAACCAAATTTTCATCATTATCGGAGAACTCCTGTCCCGAGTCTACATCTTCCAAAATTTCCAGATGGTCGTCTACCAAACTGTTTTCATCATCTGGTTCAGCCTCTGAACCAGTTAAAACCTCTTCATAAAGTCTTAATAAACGTTCTTGGTCCCTTTCAAAATCCATTATAAAATTATTGTACTAAAATGTAATATAAATTATTACCAAAGCAAAAATTAATAAAATTATTCTTACCCTAAAATAATGCACGAGAGATAACGTCCGTTTCTGAGACCGAATCGCCTAATAAAATCAAATTATCTCTGAAACCATGCACACTTTCTGCTTGCGACTTCACGACTGAATAGACAACCTCAGTCGCGGAAGGTACTATAAAACACAGATTCGACCGAGAGTGCGTTAGGACTAAACCGCGAAAATTCAAATCGGTCGGTCTGACAGACCGTTATCGGCGGAAGGTTAAAGGCTAAGTATAGGGGTGTTTTGAACTCAGCTAAGTGTCCTCTACCTCCCATTAAGCTGTGTCCATTTAAATCTGAAACACTCTGTATATTTTACCAAATGCCCAGGAATTAGGAATTATGTCGGGGTACTTTCTTAACAATAAATTCAAATTCGTTGAAATTCAACACGACATTTTTCACATTATAGGACAGGAAGACATTTAAATCAAAATATTTAATTTTAATAGGTATGTCCGCAGTAGTTATTAAGAATTTGTGGTTTCTAATTTGTTTCATTAAAATCCATATGAACGTTACCTAATTAAAAAATATTTCAAATATCTTTTGATTACAAGCTATTTGCCGACAGTACTTTCCCATATATTTTGGCTATTAGTATTTAATTTAAAATTTATTCAAATTCGCCTAATTTTCGGCTAACGTTTAAATGTTTTTAGACACACCAATTAATTAACAAATTTTTTTACTATTATTTCATTACAATCTTATGTCAGACCATTAATCTATGGCGAGTTGTACATGTTCAAAGGTGTTGCTTACATGCTACTTTCAAGGTTTGTGATTAAGTTATCCTTTCTTTCATTTTTCCGGCTGCAGGCGAACATTTTTAATAAGTTAACAGGTGCGGATCTAGGGAACCAGATATAGTATACAGGATGTGTGTTAAGCACATATGTAGGTGGGACAGTTCAAGTTAGTTCTAAGGAAGCAGCCTGGTGACCTTTAATACACTTTAATTTTATTCCGATAGAAAAAGATTCATTGTAAAAAAATCTATAATCTAAATTATAAACCACAAGAATTAAACAACTTTTGAGAAATAATCAAATATTAGTAAGAATTTTTGCTATATACTATTCGCTTAGTGCGAAGTCATGGTAGAAGAAGCAAAAGCGATTTTAGCGCTAGCTGCGGATAATTCGTGCATTTTAGGGCGATATTTTGTAATTTTGGCATATCAAATACACGTATACATTTTACTTTTTTTTTCAAATAGTAGGTAAAAACAATACAATAAGCAACCGGAGTTGATGTGTTGAAAATTGTAAAAATACTAGCAAAAAACAACGTAAATTATAAAAATTTTCAGTATCAAAGTGAAAATTAAATCAAAGAAATAAATGGATAAGTGTACAATAAGAAGAAAAATTACCTTTATTTTTGTAATAATACCAGTAATACTGGAAATAGTAGACATCAGAAACTGGAAAGGTTTTATATAAACAATCAATGTCACTGGCCAACAAAATTACACTTTTTGACTGATGAATGACTTATGTCACATGATGTTTACTAATTTTAAGTCGCTGATTCTAAATATACCCCCACTTTTTTTCTGGCAGCTCTTGTTTACAAGTTATAGTTTTCACCAAAAATTCGCTGTATTATAGTGTTTATTTTCTACTTTTATTTTCTTTATAGGCTTTGTTACCGTTTCCTAGTGCCACTTCAGAAACAACACTGTTAATTAGAACGCAACAGTAAGTGGATGGAGTGGAGTCTTACCTATGTATCAAAATTATTTTTAAATTAATAAATTAATTTAAAAAATCTCAGCCACCGGTGGGATTCAAACCATCCTTGGATTCGCAGGTCCAGATTATAACTACTAAAACCACCCCACCCACCGGCTATCCCAACCCCCTGAATCGCAAAACTGTAAATAATAGTCTTTTTATTTCTAAGTTGAAAATTCTTTGTGACCTCTAGAGCTTTTGCTTTTTATTTTTGCCTTCAGTTGTTTTCTTGTGACTGCTAACCTCCCGGGTACACAAGGAAGGAACAGCGACATGTTGGGTTGGGAATGGGGTGTTAATACACTGCGACCTAAAAGATCTATTGTGCCCCCTTCTGTCGCCAATGCTCTAAGGAAATTTCTCAATGCCTATAACGACCCTTCCAATCCTATTTTCTCAAGGAAGTGTAGGATTTGAAGTGGCTTCAAGTTAGGTACATCTCCCTCTTCTATTTGATATCCTCTTAGACATAGTGCCCTTGGATTCTGGAGTGCTACACATTCAGTTAGGATGTGAATGAAGGTTTCGTCCTGCTCCTCACAGAATCTACACTTACTATCCTCTACTACTCTCAGTTTACTTTGGTGTCCTTTTAGTCGACAATGCCCGGTAAGGATCCCTGTTATAATACGTAGCCTGTTTTTGCTCAGGCAGATGCAGGCTTCCGATCTTTCCTGGTTATATTCATCCAGAAGTATCTTGGCCTGTCTCAGCCCCAAGAGATTGTTTCAATTATCGGTTCTTCTATTGGCCAATTCTTTTTTAATCTCTCCTAATATTGTATTACTGCTGATACCACAGAACGGCTCAGGTCCTACAAAGGGTGTTTGAGCCCCTTTTCTTGCAAGACTATCTGCAATCTCGTTTCCCTGTACCCCATTATGTCCCGGGACCCAAGTGAGAGTAACTCTATTTTTCTCGCCTAGCTCATGTTAAACTGGATACACTTCTCGATGGCGTGAATATCCGCCTGCAAGATGCTTGGGTATTTTCCCAAGCTTTCGGAGTGCTTGGTTCTTAGCCCATATACTCCTATTCCAGTTCCTTCTATGGTTTTGGAACCATCTCTATACCACTGAATAGCATGTCTTTCGGTTGCAAGCGCGATGGATTCTTGGCACCATTCTTTCTTGTACTTCTTTAGCATTTTATACTGGGGCATGTCCCAGATATCTTTAGTCCTGAAGCAAGTAAACTTTTGTCTGATTACTCCGTTCCTGATCATTCTATATCGTGTCCTTTTTGCCACATTCTCTATTATCAAATGTAGAGGGGTGAGGTTTAAGAAGATCACCTCCGTTGTGACCGTAGGACAGGTTCTCATTGCACCAGTAATGCAAACACAGGCTAGTCTTTGTACTTTTGAGATATTAGCTCTTGTAGTAGCTAAACTAGTTCTGTTACTTCAGGCTATAGCCCCGTAAGTAATGATTGGTCTCACTATTGCAGTATACATCCATCGCAGTATGTTTGGGTTACATCCCCATCGTTTACCTGCAATGTTTTTGCATACCATTAGGGCTTTTGTGGCCTTATTTACTACTTCTTTCTCATGTGTGTTCCAGATAATTTGTCCAGGGTTAGGCCTAGATATTTGACTTCATTTTTTCATTCTATATCTATCCCGTCTAATTTAACGGTTTTGAGATTAAGTTTTCTTTTCCTTGAAAAGGCTACTAGTGTTGTTTTTGTAGGGTTTATACTTCACGTCACGGCTCCATCTTTTGGTATGTTCTAGTCCTCGTTGGACTATATCACACAGGATATTACTAAATTTTCCACTAGCAAATTTGACTATGTCGTTGGCACAACCTGACAAGGTATGCCGAGGTCAGTCAATCTGCATAGAAGTTCGTCTACGGTTAGGCTCCACATTAGTGGGGATATAACTCCTCTTTGTGGACATCTCTGGTTGTGCACAGAGCTGGGACGAATCCTCGAAAAATGGATTCGAATCACGAATCCGAATCACGAGATGTGATTCGAATCACGGATCCAATGTTCGAATCCTTTTTCAAAAAAAAAAAAAAAAAAGGATTCGAATCCAGTGATTCGAATCCTTTTTTTCGGATCACGGATCCAAATTACTGTCAGTGTTATACTGTGGTATTAATTATACTCGTTGTAATGCCAATGAACTGGAGTGGGGTAGAATGCTTGTCAATAGGCTTGAGATGCGACTCTATGGGCAAAGACAGGTTATTTTTCATCTCACTCGGGAGTATTTATAGCAACAATTTTCTATTTCTCTTTATTATTGTCTGATCCACCAGATTGTGGATTGAACAATAACAATGTGAAACAGAAAATGGTTATTATAAATACTCCCGAGTGAGATGAGAAATAAAAATGGCTGCGCTCATAGAGTCGCATCCTGTTCTGTTGATACAACATGCACATTGGCTTTCTACCTCACTCCAGTTCATTGTGTAATGCTGCCAATTGTCTTATATTTGTTAAGGAACTTTGTTATACAATTCTGTAAAATGAGTTTTGACCCGTAAATAAATAAATAAATTAATAAATAAAAACATTTAAAACTTGAAGCTGAAAAACGAAGCTGGCTGTCACATTTAGCATATAGGCGATTACCTAAGTGACTACATACTCGTATAAGTTTAAAAATTGTTTAAACTTTACTTAAGTTTCCTTGTAAATATAAAAAAACTCTAGTTGATTGCCGTTATTTATCGATCTTTCACAAGAATCACTAATTTTTAATAAATTTTATATTAATAACTAAAACTCATTTTAAATAATAAAAAAAAATAGTCAGCTTGACATTAAGTAATGAATTGTAATTGATAGAAAGCATAGAATGGATATAAAGATATATTATATTCGTTCAATAGACTAATATCGCCCACATATTTATTTTGTATATCGTGCAAAAATAAATAATATACCTAAATGTGGATGTGGATGCAGAATTTTTTTTCACTTACCTGTATTGAGGATCTATATCAGATGATTTGTTAATTTTGTAATCGTGCACAACGCCAAACACATCGGTTTTCTATTCATTCTCAGTCTGTTTTAGTTTTTACTTTACAAGTCAAAGCTTGAGTCGGCCGTTCGCCCCGGCGTAATTTGGTCTCTAAAAGGATCCGAGACTGATATTGATGATTCGAATACGAATCCTTTAGGATTTTCTCTGCGAATCCGGATCACGGTTCCTTTTTTTCTAAAGTATTCGAATCCCGCTCTCGGATCCTCAAAAAGGATTCGAATCCTATGTGATTCGAATCCTCCCCAGCTCTGGTTGTGCAGATGGAGATGGTGTCCTACCCTATATGTGTCTCTGCAGTTCTCGTAGATAACAGCTGAGCCATCCATCTGGATGTGATGTTATCTACTACTCTGTATGCAAGTGCTCTTTTTACAGATTCGTGTGGCGTGTTGTCAAAAGCTCCTTCTATGTCTAGGAAGGCATATACGACCGTTTCTTTGTTTGTCATAACATCCTGGATTACGTCAGTCAACTGTACCAAGGCAGTTTCTGTAGATCTTCCTGCTCGGTACGCGTGTTGACTGTGGTGGAGTGGCACCCTCTCCAGGACTTCCGTTCTGATATAATCATCAACAGCCTTATCCATTGTTTTTAATACAGAGAATGTGAGGCTGATTTGTCGGAAGGATTTAGGATGTGTGTTATCCTTTTTCCCTACTTTTGGAATAAAGGTGACTCTGACCCTTCTTCGTGCTTCTGGTATATATCCCAGCTCCAGACTGCTCCCGGATAGCCGGATTATGTGTGGTAGTAATTCCTCCTGTGCCTGCTGAATCAGGGTAGGAAATATTCCCTTCACACCTGGAGACTTAAACGGTTGAAATGTGTTTACGGCCCACTTTAACCGATTTCTGCTGCTACATCACTACAGCGGCCTCTCTTGGGGCCTGCTTACCTTAGTTGTGTCCCTTATTAGAAAAGGTGTGCTTCCAGGAAAGTGAGTTTCGAGTAAGAGGCTAGCTCTTTTCTCCTCACTCTCCGTAAAGCTTCCATTTGGTTTCTTTAATGCCATAACTGTATCAACTCTCATTTTTGCCAGGGCCCTGTGCAGTCTCGCTGCCGCAGGTGTAGAGTTAATATCCTCGCAGAATTTTCTAAAGCTGTTACGTTTAGCTTTCCTGATTTCTTTGTTGTAGGTAGTAAGCGCCTCGATGTAGCTCTGCCAATCTCCGCCCTATTATAGAGCTTCCGCACTTCGGATCGTAAGTTTGACAGAAGACGGTTCCACCAAGGAGCATCCCTACTAGTTCTATTTCTTTGAATGGGGCAGCTTGATTCATATGCCTTAAGTATTGCCCCATTTAGTTCTTTGAGATCGCTTTCCAGAGCAAGTGGGTGTCCAGGTTCCATTTTTGTCTGGATACGTGCTAAATTTTGTTTTAGAATAGTGTTGCATTTGTCCCAGTCTGTTTTTCTAGGATTCCTCCTGAGGATCGTCTCAGGAATGTCGCTCTCTAACGTAAACACAATTATCTTGTGATCAGATAGAGATGGTTCACTCGATACCCTCCAGTTTTTAACTAGATCTGTAATGCTCGGTGTGCTTAATGTGATGTCTAATACCTCACTTCTCGCCCTTGTTACAAATGTTGGAGTCTTCCCAATATTTTGCACAATAAGGATCTTATTAAAAATATATTCTAAAAGTTGCTCACCTCTTTGATTGGTGTCGTTGCTTCCCCATACGGTGCTGTGCGCGTTGGCGTCGTATTCAAGAAGTAATGGCATATGTCTTCTCTGGCAGTACTCCACTAGCCTCGATACTTCCGGGGGGTGGTACATGCCCATCTCCGGCGTAGTAACTAGAAGCTATTACTATGTCTTGCCGGCTCATCCCTAATTCCAGGTATGCTCGAATTGGAACGAGATCACGCGTCATGAATTCTGAAAGACAAGATTAGTTAATATTATTTCTCACCATTATGCATGTTCTGGGTACTTTATCACTAGTGTGATAAATTACCCTTGCTTCCTTACATGCAAGTCCTCTTACCTGGTTTCTATAGACCCACGGTTCCTGGATTAGTACGATCCCTAATTGATCTTTAGTGAATGTCCTGGAGATCACAGCCGAGGCTCCCTTGGCGTGATGGACGTTCACTTGGGCGATGTCGATGCCGATACTCTCCTTTAATGGGGGTGTTGCCCCCATCGGTGAGGGTGTATTCCATATCCCCCTCTTCTGCTTCTTCATCAATTTCTACATCCTCAGATGAGTCTACGCAGAGCTTTGAGAGGTTAAGTCGCTCTATGCTCTCCACATCAGTCTCATCTTTGGAAGTACTAGGAGTTGGTTCTGTTTCTCCATCCAGTTCCTTTATTTCCTCTTTCTTTTGAAGGCCGTGTACGAGGATTTTCTCGAATCGATAGTGGATAGTGCATCCATTATCCTTGATCCGTTGGCAGGATAGGTCATGTATTCCTAACCTAAGGATCTGGCAGCGACAATATTAATTGGATTTTCCTATATGCTGTTCACTTTCTTTTTAAATCGGCGTTGGTTTGATCAGACACTACTTATTTGTAGTCGTTAACAGCCCAATAAAAAATTTAAGGTATCGTTGCCACAACTCTTTTGCGTTTTTCTTTGGATATTATAAACAGATTTATTGGTGAATCTAATATATATTTCAAAATAGGTATCTATTGCATTATAAGATGAAGATTAACAAAAAGAAGAAGACGCGAAGTCAATAAATAATTGCAAATTGAAATAACAAAAATTAAAAAATTAATCGACTTACCTCAAGGAAGATTAATTGTAATTTTCCGAGCTTGTCCGTAGATATAATTACATTGCGGTTTCCTTGAAACCTACTCATCAGCACGTATTTTTTCTAGAGTAAACAAAATGCCACATATTCACTGCTCCTATCGTATACCAAACCTGCATATCATTCCGTTGAAGTGCGTGTTACGAAAATCACCTTATATCTGGGAACTAAATATGCATCCACATATATTAGGGTGGGATGTGAAATAATTATATCTACGGACAAGCTTGGAAAATTACAATTAATCTTCCTTAATTTTTTAATTTTCCTTCGCTTGTCCTTGATATAATTAAATTGTAGATGTTCAGAGTAAGAAAAGGTGATTTTCTGAATAATTGTTTATGTAAACATTATAAACGTAATTAATTAAACGAATATTTACATTTATAGCTAATTTTATAACTACTTACTAGCTAAAAAATGAATGAGAATAATTGACAGACTTATGCCTAAATTTTGAGATAAATCGGTCGTGTTCCTGCGCTGGTTTTTGCAAGCAGGCTTGAATTTCGTTCTAGAGTTTTGCCGTTAGCCGGAGTTTTGTAATTATTAAAAAGTTCTTTTGCTGATCCACTGGTCATACCATTTGACAAATTAATTCTAACGAACAACGATTTCTTCATAAAGAGTAACATTGCAATCTGGTTGTATTTTTTATTTTTATAATAATTACATTGAAAACCAAAAAACCAGAAGAATCATCAAGAGTCGCTCGACTTTCTAATGATATGTTCTCTACGTCTATATTCTGCTTATTACCTCAAACAGTAGGACCAATAAAGACAAGATAATATTTTTTCGTCTTAATAAAATCGCAAATCGCTTGATTGCTTTTTAAGTACCGCTCAGAACTTTAAGAGGAAAGATCCCACTGCATATAATTTTTATAAAACACACAAAAAATCGCATGGTTTTTTTATTATTTTAAAAACATTTATTAGTCAAAGAAAACTAATAATTGTTTATTCAGAAAGGATAACATACATTCATCCCTGTATAAATCCATAGAAACAGAAAAATTATCAAAAATCGCTTGACTTCCTAATGATCTATATTTATGTAAGAATAGTAAACGTCTATTCTGCGTAATTCCTAAAGTAGGAACATGAGTGTTTCGTCTCAAGTGAAATCGCTCGATTTCCTCTTAGAAAATACCACCCGGTATTTTAAAATACATTATTTTTGTATAGAATTACTGAAAAAATCGCATGATTTTTTCAGTATTTAGAAGGGATAACACATTTTCCCTGTATAAATGCAAATAAAAACTAATATCATCAAGAAATGTCCGACTTCCTAATGATATATATTTATGCAAGAATAATGAAGATCTGTCTAATCTGCTTAATCCAAACAGTAGGGTTAAGACAAAGTTAAATAAGTATTTCGTCTCAATGAAATCGCTCGATTTTCTCTTAAAAAATACCGCCCGGTATTTTAAAAGATATTATTTTTACATAGAATTAGTACAAAAATATTTAGAAGGGATAACACACATTCTTATCTGAATAAGTCCATAAAAACAGAAAAATATTCAAGAATCTCTCGACTGCCTAATGATCTATATTTATACAAGTATAGCGAACGTCTATTCTGTTAATTCAAACAGTAGGGTTATGACAAGGTTAAATAAGTATTTCGCCTCAATGAAATCGCTCGATTTCCTCTTAGAAATACCGCCCGGTATTTTAAAAGATATTATTTTTACATAGAATTAGTACAAAAGTATTTAGAAGGGATAACACACATTCTTATCTGAATAAGTACATAAAAAGAGAAAAATCATCAAGAATCGCTCGACTTCCTAATGATCTATATTTATACAAGAATAGCGAACGTCTATTTTGTTAATTCAAACAGTAGGGTTAAGACAAAGTTACATGAGTATTTCGTCTTAATGAAATCGCTCGATTTTCTCATAGAAAATACCGCCCGGTATTTTAAAAGATATTATTTTTACAAAGAATTAGTAAAAAAGTATTTAGAAGGGATAACACAAATTTTTAAAGTCCATATAAACAAAAAAATCATCAAGAATCGCTCGACTTCCTAATGATCTATATTTATGCAAGAATAACGAACGTCTATTCTGTTAATTCAAAACTTAGGGTCATAAAGTCAAGATTAAATGAATATTTCGTCTCAATGAAATCGCTCAAGTTCCTCTTAGAAAATATCGCCCGGTATTTTAAAAGATACTATTTTTACATAGAATTACTGCAAAAGTATTCAGAAGGGATAACACACGTTCTTCCCTGTATAAGTCAAAACAGAAAAATCATCAAGAATCGCTCGACTTCCTAATGATCTATATTTATGCAAGAATGAGGAACGTCTATTTTGTTAATTCAAACAATAGGATGATAAAAGACAAGATTAAATGAATATTTCGTCTCAATGAAATTGCTGGATTTTCTCTTAGAAAATACTGCCCGGTATTTTAAAAGATATCATTTTATTTTTATCACGATTTTTTCAAATTCAAGAAATATGACGACGACAGCGATGTTGTATAATACGATATCCAAACAAACTTTATTTATAGGATATTTCGAGGGAACACATTAATGCTTTGTTGATGTTAACGAATGTAAAATTTGCTTAGAATGTAAAATATTGATTGGTAAACGAACCAAAACGAATTATTCTAATTATAATTACTTTAAAATATAATTGCATTGTTTTATAAAATAAAGTAGTGTTAGATTCGTGCAATATTCAAGACGCCGCCACTGCCTAAGCGATACTTGGATCTTGGATATTGGATACACACACACATACGCACTCGGCGAGTAGAAGACCGAAAAAAAAAGACACTTATGATCGACGTGGGTTCATATGCACACGTTCGACGCTCTCTAAATTTTGATTAATAACGATTGTTAATAACTTTTTGGGTATTAATACATTTTATAAGAAGTGATTAAGTGTTTAATTTGGTGAATGTTTATATTTGAATAAAAGACGTATTATTTTATTAAAAAAATCCAGTGGTTTGAATAAAATATAAACTAATAATTATTAAAACAAAAACGATCAATTAAATCTTAAAGTAGTTTATTTTCGATATTCAGAAGGGATAACGTACGTTTTCACCTGTATAAACAATATTTTATGTTAATGATGAAATAGTATAACAGCCTACCTGTTGATTCTTCGTCAGAGCTATACTCTTTTTATTTGTTCCTGTAAGTATTTCACCTAACTGCCTTAGCAACTTTGTTTTGCACTGTTTTTATCCCGATCTTAAGAAAAATGAGCGCGTTTTAGCATTTTTAATTTTTAAAATCACTTTTAAATATAATTTAGTCCGTTGTTGATAAGCACGAAAAAAGGAATGATATGCAGGTTTGGTATACGATAGGAACAGTGAATATGGGGCATTTTGTTTACTCTAGAAAAAATACGTGTCTCAAGGAAATTACAATGTAATTATATCAAGGACAAGCGAAGGAAAATAACAAAGCACCAACGAATCACACGAAAGCATGTCATCAATGAATCTATAAATCTATTTAGCATCTACTAAGTAACGCAAAATTACATAAAAAACTTCTCTTATAATAGGAATTATAATAGGAATTAGCACAAGGCAATTACTATCAGTGAGGTTGTTTTGCAGCCAATCAAATATAGTATATTACATTACGAGTGTGGAAAGTGACATTTTTCACACGAGTGCGACTATCACACGAGTGTGGAAAATCACTTTTCACACAAGTGATGTACAATATTTTTCCTACGACCACAAAATAATTTCATCAAAAAATGTAAAACCAGATTATTATAATAATTAAAATGTATTTAAAAAAATAATCAACAATAATCGTATTTATTAAATTTTCATAATTTCTAAACAAATAAAAAAAAATAAAAAAAAAAATAAAAAAAAAAATAAAAAAAAAAATCTGGCACAGCCAGGATTCGATCGCGGTCGTTGGACGGTCTCAAATTGCAAAGTTGATGCTCTAACCAACTGAGCTAACAGGCCTTATGGTAATTGATTGATCTAATCGCTTATGTGTTTAACCAGAATAAAAAGCAAATATATCTTAGTTATTTTAAAATTATTTTAAAAATAATTGTTAAAGATAAATATCTAGGATCTAATTTACAATAATTTAACAATCATATCGATTTTAGTATTAATATGGACATTACATAGATCAAAATAGAAATTATGTGTTTGACATTTTCTGACAGCTACTGCGGAAAGTAGCATATTCTCACTTGGGTGGAAAGTAAATTCTTATTCATACGCGTGTGATATAGGGCACTTTCCATAGGTCTATATAGTGTGATATGTGTCACTTTCCTAAGTGGTCGTAGGAAAATATTTTTTATGTTTTTCTCTAGTTCCGGGATTCTTTCTTATCAGATGATTTGACAACACAGCTTTGAATCGTTATAATGGAATGTCACAACATGAAACCTTTAAAAAATGTGTTAAATTTCCATGCCATGCCCATAAACAATGTACATATTTAAAAAAGTTTTATCTTTTTTTATAATTCAATAAATAGTTATTTATGCAACAAGTGTGTAAAGTTACTTTTTTGACGAATGTGAATGTTGTCACATGAGTCAAAAAAAGGGACTTTACACACGAGTTGCATACAATATTTTTTCTACTACGGCACATATTATCCACTAATATTAAAAATATAAAAGTTACTTTTTTTAACTAAAATAACGTTTTTTCACTTTACGTACTAGTGAATAAAAGTACAACTTTACTCACTCCGTGGTCAGTTTAATTTTGAAATACTGTGTGTGTTACCATGTTGTTTATTTTGTGTTTAAAAGTATTATTATGATATTCTGATTTCAAAAATGTAGGAAAATGTTGAGACTAAAATTAATATTTATTAACCGAATTTAGAGACTTCTTCTTAGTTTGGATTTAAAACTGGTTTAATTCAATTAACGTTTAGTAGGAAATAGGCTATATTAGTGTGACGTAATTTGTATTCCATTGATAGTTAAGTCTTAACTGAATTTGACATTTACGTTATTTTTTAGAATATTTTTTGCAGGTCGTAAAAATGTAGTTAAAATGAATACAATCTTGAAAATAAATAAAATGAATCTGATTACCTACCTATTTATTTTTATGATTCTACTATCACTGTCATTGTCAGTGGAACACAAATTATGTCATCACTAATACAGCGAATTTATATTGCTTGAAATGCTGTTTGGACATTTTTTAATCGATAATTAAGTCATTAGCAGTTTTCAATCTGTTTATAAATAATTATTTGCATACTAAAAATTGCTTACCGGTATGAGTTCGTTTATGCGCCTTTAGATGTGAACTTTTCGTATAAACTTTATTACAACCGACAACGTCGCATCTATGTATCTTTCTTCTTCTGATAGTCACTTCCGGCGTTTTTGTATCTTCGTAATCTTTATTGCTGATACTAATTGTACTTGATTTGCTAGGCATTGATGATTCTAGAAGGGAGGTTCTAGTGATTGATCTGCAAAAAAATAAATATCGATTTTGTACTTGCAAGAATCTGTAGTAGAAATAACTAATGATGATATTATTTAATGAAATCATAATGTATAGATGACGCACCCCAAATTTGGACGTTCTTAGATTGTCATATTGATAATACACACAAAGAAAAAATAGCTTTACTAAAATTAATTTGATTTGATTTAAGACAAGTTGTTATTTGTATAAAGGGTTTCCCAAAATTTAGACGGTCATATTTTAACAGCGTAATCTACATCCTAAAATAGAAGTAAAAGTTCATACAAACATAGGTCCGAAAAATATTGTTTAAAATGGCAATCAAAACTATGGCAGTAACTGTAAGAAACAATTTAATAATTTCACTTAAAACGATAAAACAACCGATTTTAAATCCCAAATGAAAATTTTATTAGCACAGCTAATTTGCCAAATAACTAGTTTAATAACTCACAAGTATTAGAAATTAACAATTTAAACTACTTACGTTTTTCGCCTAAATTGAGAAACCGTTAAAAACACTTCAAAACTACAAGTAAAAAATATATTTGTTAAAATATCTTGTTTCCCTTTTAACATCAATGCAATATATATTTTGCCGCCATTAGATCGTGGATTATGAGAACATTATCCACGGGTATGCATTGAGTAACCATGGTTACATTAGGTATTTGATATGAGTGATATTTTATATAATTGTTGTTAAAGTTTTTCTACTTACAAAGACGTATCCTTTATCCTTTGAAACGCTAACAGGGCTGCTGTTGATGTAAGAGATCTTCTTGGGTCCGATAAACTTAGTCTGATATCTTGTTGGTTTATCACATTGCATTTAGGAATATCTGAAACAAAAATAAGTTATCAAAAATTATTATATTTGGCACCCAAAGGAGGACTTATTCTAGGACCTAGAGGGCAAAATTTTTATAATAAGTCAACAAATTCCGACAAAGAAAATGTTACCACATTATTTACAGTAAATGCACTTGGTGAATTCGCTCGCAGTCTGACTTTATATAAGTACGAACGAATCCCAGCATCATTAGTTAAAAAGGCTCTACCAAAATGGGCCAATGGTAAGACAGATAACGGATGGATGACTGGCAAGAGCTTCTTTGGATACATTGACAATATTTTTGTCCCTTGTTTGAAAGAAAAAGCCATCCATCTGCCAGTTGTGGTATTTCTTGATGGTCACGGATCGCATTTGATTTTGGGGTTAAGCCGTTTCTGTCGTTAAAACAAAATAATACTTTTGGCGTTATATCCCAACTTAACGCACATTTTACAACCACTTGACGTTGCTGTTTTTTGCCCTCTAAAGAAAATGTGGCAAAAAATTGTGCGAAAATTGATCATGATGGCAAAGCCATAAATAAAAGTGATGTCCGTAGAGTTTTGTTGAGTATTATAAAAAATCAGGCAATGTCTAATAATATTATATCTGGATTTAAAACAACTGGCCTCTATCTATTCAATGTTAATAACGTCGATTTTTCAAAAATAATTAACAGAGAAATTAAGACACCCAAAAAAATTAATGCTGAGGAAATTAAACAACATTTACAGTACATTGAAAGCAAAATTGAACCAAATATTTTTGTCCAATTTAGAGAAGCCAAAGATAGGAACTATAATTGGAATGGAAACCCAGAAGCCACAATGTTGTTTGATGTTTGGCTTCAGATATTTTATAAAGCTGAAACCTACAGCGATAATCATATTACAGCCAACAATGAACAAACATGGACAATCTTACCACAATATAAATCAATTTCAGAACAAAGTTTGGACCAAATAACACCAGAGGGAGACATTAGCTCCCAGAAAACTCCACCGTTATCTCCAGAAATAACTATTTACTTGCAGAAGAAAAATGAGTCAACACAGAGATAGAAACGTGTTTCAAAACTCCTGAAAAATTTATTTCCATTTTTTCAGAAATAAGGGTTTCTGTTCCACTTGTAGAACCATGAACATCACAAATATTGATACCTCCTAAGCGATTTTTGGTAAATATTTTTGACGATATAGTTCCATGGCTGAAACAGAAACCTATTTTAAATAAAAGGAAAAGAGAATATACCCCTAGTGTAATTACTTGTGATCATTGGGTTAAGTATTACAAACTAAAGGAGGAACAGAACATTGAAAAAGAAGAGCGTATAAAAAGAAAGAGCAGCAAAACGAACATTAAAAGAAAACACATTAAAACAGAAAGAAAAAGAAAAAAGTTGGTAAAAACTCTAAAAATCAAAAGATATTTAATGATACGAGTTCTGAAGAAGAAGTAGAATGGGAAGAAAGTGGAAGCAGCACTGAAGACGTAGACATTTTTGAATATCAAACTGCAAAAATAGAACTTCTCCCTATAGAAAAATTAAAAGTATAAGACTTTGTTTTGATAAGAGGACCTCAAGGACTGTTGCACCATTTTAAAAATTTCAGTGTCTAAATAGTCTAGACTAAAGTAAACAAAGTTTTCATTACATAGATAATAATACATCCTCAGTAAATAAATCCGACCTTCTAGGAAAATTACCAGAACCCAAATTTGTTAAGGAGGGCCGAATTCTCAAGATACATTTTTCAATTCCTATTGATGTTTTGGAACAAATTTAAGACTTGTTAAAGTTAGTTTAAAATAAAAATATAATAAATATCGTTTATATATTTAATTTTTACCTGTGAATATTCGATGGCTATAAATGGGAAAACCTGATGGTCATTAGTGGAAAAGTGTGGTCAAAAGTGGGGAAATGTACACTTTTTTGTTAATGTTTATTTTGTGATTATCTATTTCAAAGTGTAATTATAAAACCTTTGCTAATGTATTTAGAATACCTTTAACCACTCACTGTAATTTTGACGACAACTATTCTTTAGACGTTTCTTATGTAGGAGGGATTTTCTCTTAGAATTTTCTTAATGTGGCCATAACCGGTGCCAGCACCCTTCGTACGTGGTGATAATCTCTTGCGTTGCCCGAGTACTGGGACAGTGCTGCTTTTTCTAATAACGGACAGTAAATATTCGAAAGTTCGAAGTGGATGGTTCCTATTATTATAATCAGTTAATCGTGTGATGCCCGATCAGTTAAGTGTAAAGGTAGCAGCCGTAAAATTTTCAATTCCCAAAAGATCTATAGAGGATCTATAACTACTTAATAATTGTTTTGTTCAATAAATATAAATATATTATAATTATTAACCAGTTTTATAAGTCAGAATATACTGTCTGATATTGAAAAAATATTGGTGTCCGGTACAAGGAAAAGTTTTCAAAATGTAATTTTAAACTTTAAAATTAAACTACCTTATAAAATTCTTATTAAACTATTAAATTTACCAACTTTTGAGTAACATTATTGCCTCTCAGCTCACATTTTATTACGAATAACATTATTAAATAAAGTTGGAGATACTTTAATTGTCCGGTAATATTTATGTAAAGTATGTTTTTTTATCTAGAAGTCTTCCTGATATTATGGTAATTTAATTCGTTTACTAAATACTGGCATGTAGGTTACCCAGCAGCCTTTTCATTTGTTGATGGAAATAGAGATAAAAACTATTCATATAGAATCAAATAGACATTATTAAAATTGATTGGTACCTATTAAGTGGATATGATTTTACCGGATGTCTAAATGTACAGGTCCATAGAAAATGGGGATCATTATTTAAAGCAGCATGGTGAACATAATTGAGTTTGGACAAGATGGATAATAGTGCTAATGCCCATTAAGTACAGTTTTTTATTTGGTTACTGTTTGAGGATAATTATATAATTGTGTTAAAACCAGTAGTTATTTTCTACATTAAATAAACCTAAATCAGTTTCAGAAAATATAAATGTAGAAATGTGTTTAGAAACAATAATACTAAAATTCTTTTCTTTCTTATAGAAATTCATATGGAGACACACACCACCGTCTTATTTTTAGTTGTTTGAATTATTTAACGACGAACAACTATAGACTAATCCATTAATTCATAAATAAGCATTTGTTTATTTGCAAGTATTCAATAGTTTAATGTTAGGCAGATAGAGCTGTCGCATCGGCTGCCGCATTAGGAAGAGCGAGATGCCCACTAAATTAAGTGGGGGATGGTGTGTATAGCATGCGTTTTATGAATGAATCAGCACTTACGACTACGATGCTTGCTTTACATTGTTGTCACACTCCAAAATAAATTACTTACTTTCATTACCTTTAACTACAATAAATATGGCATTAAGAATGCAAATATACTTTCTTAATGTAATTTTAAAAGACTTTTGTGGGTTTTAGAGCCTTTTTTTTTGAGTAACTTCCAACTTTTAACCACAAGCAACCCTTGCACTAGACTCTCTCATAATAATTTGGCAAATGCGTTCGATAATAATATGAATACTTGCAATAATTCGTCTTTTATAAACAAAATTGATCTAGTATAACGTTTTTAAAATACAATGCATTTTTTTATTGTTGTCATTGTTAAACGTCAAATAAATTATTTAAAGTTTTTAAATTTTTTTTAAAGGATTTTATTTTAGTGGATACTCATTGTAACTGAAAGTGATAAGTAAAAATAATTGTTTTAAGTTCAAATAAATGTGTATCTTATGCGAATAACATACAGAATGTTGAAGTAACGGTTATTTTTGTACGAGTTTTAAGGAACTCCAGAATGGCGTAAAGAATGAGTAAAGGGCCCAAATATTTTTACATGGACAGGCGTAAGTGGTAAAGGGACAACCTATTTTAATATGGACAGGCTTAATGAATAAAGCGATAAAATATTTTGACATGGAGCTGCTTAAGATATAAATGGGCCAAATATTCTTACATGGGTAGGCGTATGGGATAAAAGGATCAAATATTTTTACATGAGCAGACTTAAGAGGTAAAGAGACCAACTATTTTTACATGGGCAGGCTTAAGTAGTAAAGATACCAAATATTTTTTAAAGAAAATAACGTTTTTAAAAATATAAAGATAACTAACCCAATTAAAATTAAACAAAAATTTGACATAACATTAAATCAAACAAAATATTGGAACCAATTTTTCATCAAGGTGAACTAAGATCGGACTACTAATTCTAATTTAGGTAAAAGATACTTGTTGCTGTCAAGCAGGTGCCTCGAGTAATGAACATAATAGTCCAATATTAGGAATATCCCAATGCTGCACGACCAAGGTATTTTCAAGTATAATTAGCGTACCCCAAAGAAGTGTCTTGGTCCCGTATTGTAGCTTCTTTACATGACTGATTCCTTCATTTCATAAGGACGCCGAAGTAGCACCACAAAGACTACACTAGAAAAGCTAAATAATATTACACAGTGTGGAGACAAATTTGCGGCTTACTTACAACATTTGGTTGATTGGATTTTTTTTTTTGTATACTTTATTTGTGGAATCCTATTTTGTAAGAATGTTCTATTGTCGATCATACTTTCTTCTATAAAATAATGTATATTCAAAATGCGTATACTGGCACAAAGGCGGTAAGAGCATAATAAATAAAATCTAGATAATTTTCATTTTAATGAAGATTGCCAGGAAATAGAGTTATTATATAAGTAATAAAAAAGATGACCGACTATAATAAACCAATTTTATATTTTTATTTCACAATATATAATGTTGGTAAAACAGTTAAGACGATATAAAGATATGATACTGATTACTAGTGATAATAGTAATCCTGATGAATGAAGGATAAGTAGGTATTATAGGAATACTACCATACCGGTACAAATTGGTAATTCCACCATACTGTTATTACAATAAGCCTCTCCCGATAGTCCTATTTTCTATTGAGAACAACAAATATGTATGGCATCTCCCTTCCATACTACCTAAATACCATGAGTAATATAATCTTATATAGTTTAACAACGTCAAAAAATTATACAGCGTGAAAAATGTTATTTTAATATAACTGAGTGTTAAATAAAAAGAAAATGGATAATTATGACTAAAGAACCCTCGCCTTATAATATTATTACGCTGGTTTTTAGTAACTCAATTTATTTCAATTTAACTTTACAATGCAACTATATAACTGAATACCATGAACGTATATATACGTTTTATGATATACGTTGTAACGTATATCATAAAACTGACTTCTGACATCAGGATCACTCCGACTTATATAGCTCGCTTTAATCTTTTAGAACCTTTTCGAAACGTCCAGATGATTCTTAAGGTGGAATGACATTTCTCGAATATTTTCAACTTCTTCTTTTACTCGCACCTTTACAAACTTTACAACCGCAGCATACTGTAGGATGATGAGTAATATTGTTTCCTCCTCTCTAGTTATTCATCTCAAATAACTTGATTACTCGGTAAATCAGGTCGTTGCTTTTTCTCAAGAACGGTGTAGGGGCCTTTCCAGTTCAGTTGCAGTTTCTGATAAAGTCTTCCTGTCTCCTTTGCGCTTGAGACTGCACAGCCATACTGGATCACTTCTCTCAAAATGTGTCCCGGTGACATGCATGTCGATTCTAGCTTCTGCTTTGTCGATGTTGGCTTCCAGGCATTCTCAAGCGTATCTGTAGAATCCTGCCATTGTATACATCACATTTTTTACACCAATTCTCTACATCGCGTCGTCAATTGCCCCAATAAAATCTTTTCCGAACTCGCGCCTTTTAGTACCAAAATTTCCTCCCATACGGCTGCTATGAAGCTACTCCAACACACTTTTGACATGTTATTTCAGCAGTACCACTTGACGGACTACATGTACTCCATCGGGGCTCTCCCACTTTCGGTGCAATACACCATCGTGAAGATACAGGGAATCCAGTACCCTTTAAGAGTCCCACTGTATTTGGCTCTCTTGCCAAGTAGGTGTGACTTTATTTTTAAGCCATTCTCGGGCAACCTTCAAGTCATTGTCTTTCTTCTGCCACTTCCTCAGGCTTTCAAGGGTGATTTTTTCTTCGTCGCCCTCTGGCTTGATGGTGGTTGCTCTAAGGGTGACTTTATTAACCGGTTTCTCTCGTTCTTCGAGCCCTTTATTATACTGGCATTGTCTTTCCAACCAGGTCGCCTGGACAGAATGTCTGTATTGGTATGGAGACGACCTCTTCGATGATCTACTTCCTGGGTATAGCTAGAAAACCGGCTAGGTATGGATGATCGATCGGCTTCTCCGGGATACATAACTGCTGTAATTATTTCTTGTACTTCGTGACGGGGTTCGGAAGATTGATCTATGTGACTTCCTGGCTTCATTCCCTAATTCTAGAGTTATAGAATGAGCCCTGCTTCTACAGGTTCTTTGAAGGTGTCCGATTCTTCCGCAGTTTAAGCATCTTCTGCTTCCATTTTGGCTGTCTGTTTCGTTAGATATTTTGCAAGATATTTAAGATATGTGAATAGGTTAGTTGGGAAATAGTATTAGTATTGGTCTCTTCACTTTCCTGGAATCTAATTTCTCTCACTTTTGGATGAAAAGATCTGGATATCAGTTTTACTGCCTAATATTTCTGGGCTGCAATCAGTTTCTCCCTCAGTGTCTTGTGATGTTGTAGCTGAATGGCTTGCTGCATTTCCACATCTTGTACTCCATCAATGGATGCCTGAATGCCAACTTGTTCTTGGAAATCTTTGGGCGCCTGTGGATAGGCCAGATGAATCAATCTTTTTATATCGGCCACGAATTCCTGTAGACTCTCATTATGTTTCTGATTACGAACCTTCAGCTGGCTTTGGAATACCCGCTTCAAATGCTGCTGGCCATAACTTGTCTCCAAGACTTCGATGAGAGACTAACTTAGTTCCCTTTGAGGGAGTAACTGTAAAACGGTTGCTGCCTGTCCTTGCAGCGAAACTATCAATGAAGCCACCATCTCTTTTTCAGCCCAGCCATTGACTCTAGCTGCAGCTTCGAAATGGAGTCGATACGTTTCCTATATTATCTGACTATCAAACGTGGGTGGCTTAATGATATTGCTAGTATGACTGTGTGAAACTGGGGTTTGGATTTGGCTTGGTTCAGTTATAGATGAGGACGAGGTAGTGTTCTTCTTCTCTTCTTCCTTCCTTTGCCTTTCCTTCTCCTCTTCTCGCCTTTCCCTTTCCTCTTCTTTTTCCTTCACACAACTTTCCTTTTTATCTTTCATGTCCAAAAACCATGCCATGGACCTGAAGTATCCATGCCTGTTTCGTACTCAGTGGATCTAGTATTTACCATACATTTTTATTTTAGGTCCCACGCTGTCACCATTGTTATGCAGGTTTATGGTAACTCAATTTATTTCAACTCAACTTTACTGTGCAACTATACAGGGTGCGGCACCGAAAACGAAACAGATCGCATATCTTTGGAGAAAATGCAAAAAGAGGTCGATTTTTATTTCAAAGGACTCATCTTTCGATCATATCCTCAACTATCCTACATTCCCCCCCGCCCCTCTGTCACTATTACCAATGAAATTGAAATAGGGAAAGTGTGACACATCATTGAAAACGTAATTTTATGAGGAATTTGACTGTGAGACATGTGACAGTTCAAATAAGCGTATTGTCATGTGAAAGCCAAATTTAAAAATTTAATGCATAATTATCTTTGGAATAAAATTGAACTTACTACGCCTATGTTTTCGTAAAATAAAAATAAAGGTTTTTATTTTCATAACTACCAGGTCTGTTTTTTAGTTTAGCGTCATTGATACTTCAAGTCTATTAGCGAGTAAAACATAAAAATGGTTTATTCTATTCAGGAGAGAGTAGAAATTGTTGAATGTTATTTAAAAAATAATTTATATTCGTGTATGGAAGTTAATGGGCAACACTTTATGCATTTACTTTGAAGTAATTTAGTTTTTTATTATGGGAGTTGTCCTAAATTTTTCAATTTAATTTTTATGTTTACTTTTCTATTATTTTTTTAATTTTTATTATGAATTGTCTATTAAATGAGTTTTACTTTCAAATGAAATATCATTATTTAAAATACGGAAACTTTTACCGCAAGATGGCGCCAAAATCAAAAGTTACGTAATAAACTGCCACACAGTCAAATTTCCACATACTTTGATTACTATACGAGGCAAGAGAGAGGTCCGACACGCCCAACATAGGGCGCGGCCATTTTGAACCCTGTAACACAGTTTACAGCTAAAGGATCAGATCGCTCACTCTGCGTCGGCACTTTTGACCTCAATGTTTCAGTTTATACACTGTGCAACTCGGATAATACAATATATGACAACCGCCTATAATAAAACAGCAGTCTTCTGCGTATCCTGAATTTGTATCCCTGGAGTGGATGTTATTTTGGAACTTTCAACTGGTCCGAGTGAGCTAACTGAATCTTTAGCAATAAACTGTGACTTCAAAAATAATATTCACTAACACTGACAGCAGCAAGCAAAATATCAGGTACGTTTTAATCATCCGCTTCTGCTTCCGGAATTGTCGGTTTAGTCGTTTTAATCTGTCAGATTAAAACAAGAAAACCGACAATTCCGAAGCAGAAGCGGATGATTAAAACGCACCTATTAAAAATATTGCGCCAAGATGTAGGCAACACGTAATAAGGGTTCAAAATGGCGGAGTTTTCTATCTCCTTTTAAAAGGTACTCAGAAAGCTGCGCAGTGCGACCATTCTCCGTATAGTAAAAGAAAATCAAAGTATGTGCAAATTTCTGATAAAATTACCTTTCCATTGATGTGTCACACTTAGTACTTTCCCTATTTCAATTTCATTGGTAATAGTGACATAGAGGTGGGGAGGGATGTAGGATAGTTGAGGATATGATCGAAAGATGTCCCCTTTAAAATAAAAAACAACCTCTTTTTGCATTTTCTCCAAAAAAAATGTGTCTTCAAGATATGCGATCTGTTTCGTTTTCGGTGCCGCACCCTGTATAACTGAATAACACGAAACTGGCTTCTGATGTCAGGATCACCAACTTTTATAGCTCGCTTTCACCTTCTAGAACCTTTTCGAAACGTCCAGATGTTTCTTAACGTGAAATGACATTTCTATACATTTCTCGAATATTTTCCCTTCTTACTTTATTCGCACCTTTACTTATGACGACCGCAGCACACTGTAGGAGAATGAGTAACAATATAATTGTTTTGTAACTTATGAAATGGTTTCAGTGATAGCCATTTTGATAATGAAAAAAGTTCCTGATTTTTTTTAAATATAAGAAATATGGCAATTTGTCGACAACACCTTTTCCACACATTAAACGGATCGTCTGTATATTATCTATTAAACATTTTTGTAGTGGGAACAAAGTAGTGTAATAGATATTAGAAAGACAATATTATCTTGAGAATCAGCCAGTCAATAGCAGGTTATTGAATAATGATTATTCGATCAGACTCCGGGCATTATGCGATAACAATCAACAGATTTAATATAATGAAGCTCGCTTCCGTAATACAATGGGTGGCCGATTAAATCTTTTAGCGGGTAATTAAAATATTTTCAAATTAGGCTGTCAAGAAATACATATTTTTATTTATTACCGTGTGTAATTTGAATGGATTTTATTAACTATTTAAGGTTAAAAGAAAAAAAATCTTATATGTAATTTAGGGCATGCGTAGATCACTTACATTCTAGAACTGACTTTAATAAAGATTGTGCCTGTCCTTAATTGTGGATATTTAGGACAGCAGTTAGTGGCGATTTTATAGTTTTCGGGTGCGGTCGCCAACATTCATATCAGTTCGAAGTTTTTTAATATTAAATATCGTCATCTAAACTTTCTAAAATGGTGTTTTTTAATGCCTTTTCCATATTATGTACTATTAGACTGGGCCAAAAAAATTAACTATTTTTTTTCGAGAATGTCATTCAGGATGACAAAAAAAAATTAGTGAAAATTTGTGCCCCTAATATTAATTTTAAGAGGTCTATCACTTCTTTTCACTTATTTTTATATAAAATTAATATCTCTACAAAAAAGGTTTGATTGAAAATTTTCGTCAGACGGGCTGTTTTCGAGTAATTGAGCTTAATAGATCGATGTGTTTTTTCGAATCAACGAATATTTAAAAAAGCTCACGTCGGATTCTTAAAGGAAATTTAATGTTCTACAAAGAAGGTCTCTTAAATTTCTGCCTAAATTTAAGTTTTCAAAAGTTATTCACCATTAAAATCGAAGAAAAAAATTGAAATTTTTGGTAGATAATTTAAGTTTATATAAAAATAAGTGAAAAGGAATTTTTTTCACTTCATTGTTTTGACAAAAAAGAGGTAAATAAAACAAGGGTGGTCCTTAAGATCTCACAAGAGTAATTTAATACGACCGGTTTCGAGGAGATCAGATCCTCATCATCAGGTATGGTCTAAAATAGATAGGTAAAAACGAATGAGCTCATAACTAATAAAGTGGGTTTAAAAATTATGAAAGTTGTCAAATATCAAGAACTCACCCGTATTACTCATCTATTTAAGACTAAGCTTAGAGATTATCACAGGGTCGGTGTAAAAAACAAGTATGCGAGTATTTTTTAAGAAATCCATAAAAACAGTAGTTGCAACAAAAAGTTGATGTCAAAACACAAGTAGGTCTAAAACTATTAATTAATATTATTAAAATATTTCACGAACGGACAGACATTAAGACAAAACAAATTTAAAACTTTTTTAAACCCTACAAGAACTAAAATGGGCTCTTAGACAACATGAAGTGTTTATAATTCTGAAGGTATAATTTTTTTTATTTTAGATTAAAGATACTAATTAACGCCCTCTAGATATAAATAGACGAATTAACAATTCTAATATTTAAGAAAAACAGTTTAGAGGTTGTCAGATTTAAATATTTTGACATCGGCTAATAGATGGCGTTGGAGAAATAAATGTTTCTTAATTAATAATATAGGTTTTAAAATGAATTATTTGAATTTGTATGTAATAATAAACAAAATGAAATAAATTAATTATTATTGTTACACGTAGAGTCTAGCATTAGCGTCGGAAAATAATTTTTATATGTACTTAATGTTCAAATTAAGAAGTTGGTAACATATCAACGGAAAAAGGAAGGAAAGTGGTATTAAAGGAAATAAAGAAAGAGAAAACGAAAAAAAGAGAAAACTATTGATTTGGTTAGTTGTTTTTTGAAGTAATGTGCTGAAAAATGAAAATGGAAATGGAGACAGAGTAAAAATAGGGAATAGATAAGATAAGTATAACTAATAATTAAAGTCAACAGAATTTCATAGGAGAAAAAAAAATCTCCCTATGAAATTCTATTGACTTTAATTATTAGTTATACTTATCTTATCTATTCCCTATTTTTACTCTGTTTCCATTTCCATTTTCATTTTTCAGCACATTACTTCAAAAAACAACTAACCAAATCAATAGTTTTCTCTTTTTTTTCGTTTTCTCTTTCTTTCTTTCTTTCCTTTAATACTACTTTCCTTCCTTTTTGATATGTTACCAACTTCTTAATTTGAACATTAAGTACATCTAAAAATTATTTTCCGACGCTAATGCTAGACTCTACGTGTAACAATAATAATTAATTTATTTCATTTTGTTTATTATTACATACAAATTCAAATAATTCATTTTAAAACCTATATTATTAATTAAGAAACATTTATTTCTCCAACGCCATCTATTAGCCAATGTCAAAATATTTAAATCTGACAACCTCTAAACTGTTTTTCTTTAATATTAGAATTGTTAATTCGTCTATTTATATCTAGAGGGCGTTAATTAGAATCTTTAATCTAAAATAAAAAAAATTATACCTTCAGAATTATAAACACTTCATGTTGTCTAAGAGCCCATTTTAGTTCTTGTAGGGTTTAAAAAAGTTTTAAATTTGTTTTGTCTTAATGTCTGTCCGTTCGTGAAATATTTTAATAATTTTAATTAATAGTTTTAGGCCTACTTGTGTTTTGACATCAACTTTTTGTTGCAACTACTGTTTTTATGGATTTCTTAAAAAATACTCGCATACTTGTTTTTTACACCGACCCTGTGATAATCTCTAAGCTTAGTCTTAAATAGATGAGTAATACGGGTGAGTTCTTGATATTTGACAACTTTCATAATTTTTAAACCCACTTTATTAGTTATGAGCTCATTCGTTTTTACCTATCTATTTTAGACCATACCTGATGATGAGGATCTGATCTCCTCGAAACCGGTCGTATTAAATTACTCTTGTGAGATCGTCCTTAAGATCCTCTTTTTTGAACATATAACTCACACATGGCTACCACCTTCAACTTTAATTGTTTTGACAGTTCTAACGTAAAACATCAAATTATGATTAAAAATCAAAAATCAAAAATCAAAAAAAATTAATATTAAGGGCTCTTATTTTCACGAAATTTTTTTTTCATCCAGAATGATATTCTCGATATATTTAAAAAAAAAAAAGTAGTCAATTTTTTGGCAAAGTCTAATGTACTATTATTATAAACAACAAAAAAGATGAATTGTAATTTAAAATTTTTAAAATAAGGTTAGAAATATATATAAGGACAAAATTTCAAGTTTGCAATAAGTCTTATTTTAGCATGAAATTTATTTTCCTCTAATTACGTTATCACTATTAGCGGCTGACGTTATAGAAATTTGCAATAGAGACATGGGCGTCGTTACACAATTCTATAGGGAGGGGTAAAATTTTGAAAAACAGAGAAAATGAAAAACAAAAGTTTCTAATAAATAAAATAACCCAACAAAAAAGACAAAAACTAAAATTAAAAAAACAAGAAACTTAAAAAACATATTGTTAAAAAACAAACAGAAGGTGTTGAAAGAGAATGGAGCTTCGTTTATATATTTAAATATAAAATCAATAAAACATACTAATGGTGAGGGAAAGCGACACATAATCCTGCACGCAGGTGGAAAGAATGGATTTGTGGATGGTGCAGGATTAATATTTTCCTCTAAATCAAAATCAGAAGACTACCACGATAACATGAACTCGGATATGTTTATCAAATGGTTAAATGAAAAATTATTACCAAATTTAAGTGAACCGTCTGTTATAGTGTTAGATAATGTGAGCTATCACACAGAACTTTTAAACAAACCGCCAAGATAGAATTGGACTGTAGCCAAAATACAAGAATGGCTACGTAACGAAGATGTTGCATTTCCACAATACGCCCCTAAATCTGAGTTGTTATCTTTAGCCAAACGGCATAAACCACCACAAATTTATGTGGTAAATCAAGTCATACATAGTTATGGACATGATGTGTTACGGCTTCCACCGTACCATTGTCAGTTTAACCCCATCGAACACATTTGGGGTATATGTAAAACGTATTATGACAATCATATTGGAATTAATGGTTACAGCGACGAAGCAGTAAGGGAAATATGGAAACAAGGACTGGATAATACATCAACCCCAGAAATTTGGCAAAAAAGTGCTTAAAAATGTGATAAATTAATTGACGACTGGTGGACACGTGAAAATAGGATAAACAAAATTAACCATATAATTATATACCTTAATGATGACAGCGACGCTAGTGACACAAATTTTGAGAGTGATGCTGAAGATTTATAGGTATGTCAAAAGACAATTATTTATAATAATCACTGTTTAATATAGAATTTTAAAAGTTATGTTATTTTTAATCATCGTACTTACTTAATCGCAGGGTAAAACTGTGTATGTAAATTAAAATTTTTGTTCTGAATAAACTATTATTAAACAACAAAATCATGTAACTATCTCTTTTAAGCTTTCTGAGGCAAAATTAAATACCTAAAATTAATATTTATTGTTTCTATAAGAACCCCTTGCAATATACAAAATAACACCACCCATGAGTAAATGTTTAAAATACAACTGTCAAATCTTTCATTTATTTCTTAATCCGATATGGGTTTAAATTCAGTGAATGACCTATATAAAAGAAAAATATGAACAAAAAGACAGAGCCATACATAATATAAAAAAAAAAATAAAATATTTATACATAGAAACACAAAAACAAAAAACTCACTAAAACGAAAATTTTTAATTTCTTCTTCCTCTACCTAAAATAATCGACAACAGAAAACATTTCTTTTTAGTTTTTTGCGATTATTTTTCGATGTACGCCCATCATGCAATTTTTAATGGTATTTCTAATTAAAAAATATATATGTTGATTTTAATAAAAGTATATAGATTTGTAAAACAAGTGAAAAAATTAATTACTATTATTATATATTTTTATTACTTCAGCTAAAAAAAGTAGTATAATCAATAAAACTCAATAATAAAACATAGACAGGCAACAATATTTACGAGAAAATGTATGTTATGTTGCATAAGCCTAATAAGTTGTCATTGAAGAAAATATTAACGCCCGTATGCACCGTACACGTTTAATCCAGATCAAGTGTCTAATCGCGTTTAGTACCATTTTTAGCTATGGTACTAAACGCGATTAAACCCTTGATCTGGATTAAACGTGTACGGTGCATACGAGCGTAAATAATGTGAAAATAGAAACATTACCATTATATAATAAAGTAGTATCAAAACGTATTAACAAAAATAATTGGTAAATTTGCGATTGTAATTTATATTTTCTTTATTTTTAGTTCGAAAGAACCCATAGAAATTAATAAATAAAATTGGTTTCCTATCAATAAGTCACAAGATTGCATTTCAGCCACATACAATAATCAAAGGCAGAAATCTGAGGGATGTTGAATAAGATTGTAAAATAATAATTTATTGTTTATTTAACATCTTTCAATTTTCTGATATCTCCTATTTCCAGTATTACTGTTATTATTACAAAAATAAAGGTTTTTTTCTTCTTATTGTACAGCTATCCATTTATTTCTACTGAAAATTTATATAATTTACACTGTTTTTTCTGCTAGTATTTTTACAATTTACTACAGAGCAACTGTTATTCTTTATCGCCTTGGACAAATTTCGCTTGTGTTTGATTTTGTAGGTTTTATTGTTTTTTTTTGCGGTTTTTAGTAGAATTGCTGCATTTGGTCGTTGTCAAGTCAAGTAGTGTCAAAGTCATAATAAAAATATATTTTAATTCACTTATCTCATTTACACAGAATATTTCATTTCTGTGCTAATTTCACGTAATAATACGTCAATGCGCGTGCGCCTATACATAATTTAGTACTAAAAATTGGTATCGTTGCAAAAGGAAAAAAATATTTTTAGTTCTAAATTTAGTACTAAATTAATAGCTTAATTTAGGGCCAAATTATTTTAGTAGTTAATTTAGTATTGTGACATACTGCCATTGCGCATTGTAAAGTCGTAAAAGCCAGGGGGGCAATTGCCCCCCCTTGCCCCCCCCCCCCCCCCAAATGACGCCCATGAATAGAGATCATAATAGATATGATTGTTTTCGGTTCATCTAATCTATAATTTTAAAAAAACATGGTTGATGTGTTTCATCAAATCTCCATAATAACCCGAAATATATTGACCACATCTTGTATGTTGCGTGCGATCACCCCATAATTTCAAATGCGGTATACCTACTATTCGTTAAACGAGTAAATGGTGCACAAGCCATCAGATCCTCGTACATCGAATCTCAAAACTCAGTAAGAATAAGAAGTAGGATTATGGTTGATAGCTTAGCGCTTAGCTCACTTACTCCAAGGCCGCTTTAGAAGATGAGTCTCCGTAACGCGAGCAAGTGTAGAACATCGTAACCTTTCATGGAAATGTTTAATTAATTTATAGTGCAGGACAATGTACGTAGTTTTAGCAATTTGAAGAACATAAGGCATTCCAACGACGTGTCAAATAATAGCTGCCGGTGGAAACGCTATTTTTATTCGAAATAATAATCGACAAGCCTGTCAATTTATGAAAATGTATAAGTAGTTTATTTTAAAATAATATTTTCATTGTGTTGGATATCAAATAATATTTAAATTTAATATATTTTTCATGATTTAACGTGTTGTAAAATACATCGAAATATGTCGCAACCCCTTGGATATACAAACCCTTCCCGTCGACAGCTATTTTAGTAGAAGGACAACATTCGTCCTGGAAATGAAAACTAAATATTAAGGAGGTGAATCGGCATACTCGAAATACGATCCCAAAAAACGAACGCTAATTGAGCTTTTTTAATTCACCGCAAGTCTCGCATATTTTAATTGATAAATTATTTAATTTTATCTATATAAAATGCAAATCAGGTATGACTAAATTCGAAAAGATTGGTTAAATTATGAAATTTGGTAAGTATAATTTTGTGTCTAATTTTTTTTTGAATTATACCTAAATATAGTTTTAAGAGTAAAATAAAACACAGTTAACAGATTTTTTATTGTTATAATACAAGCATAAAAAGAAATTTGGGAATGTATATGATATTGCCTCGTCCTTTAATTTCGGCTTTCCCCTTTTTATTTTGCTGACAGTACTATCAGTAAAAAGAGTCGTAATATTTGGAAATATCTTCTAAAAAGTGTACCTCCTCTCTAGAAAGTGCTTTATCGGCCCTAGGAACGATATATATGTTGCCACTGTTCTGAGCGTTTAGGATCTTATAAAAAACCTTTACAATAAATAATATTATATTTAGACATATATACAATATTTTACTTCTTTAGTTTTACATCTGATTTGTATCTGTTTTACAATTTGGAATGAAGTAAATCTTGCTTTGATGTTTTTTGTCACTCATGTTACTTGTACTCAGGTACTTTTTTTCACATTACTTTGATTCTTTTTACATTGACTTATATAGATAATGAACGGCAACTACAGTCAATTTTGCGAATTTTATAACAAGAAGAAGAGAACTTTGAAATTTGACCATTGTCGATTCGTCTCCTTCCACATACTTTGATTTTCTTTTACTATAAGGGGCAAGAGAGAGGTCCGATACGCCCAACATAGGGCGCGGCCATTTTGATCCCTATGACACAGTTTATAGCTAAAGAATCAGATCGCTCACTCTGCGTCGGCACTTTTGATGTCAATGTTCCAGTTTATACACTGCGAAACTCGGATAATACAATATATGACAACCGCCTATAATAAAACAGCAGTCTTCTGCGTATCCTGGATTTGTATCCCTGGAGTGGATGTTATTTTGGAACTTTCAACTGGTCCGAGTGAGCTAACTCTAAAAATAATATTCACTGACACCACATAATCAAAGTATGTGACTGACACTGACAGCAGCAAGCAAAATATCAGGTGCGTTTTAATCATCCGCTTCTGTTTCCGGAATTGTCGGTTTAGTCGTTTTAACCTGTCAGATTAAAACAAGAAAACCGACAATTCTGAAGCAGAAGCAGATGATTAAAACGCACCTATTAAAAATATTGCGCCAAGATGTAGGCAACACGTAATAAGGGTTCAAAATGGCGGAGTTTTCTATATCCTTTTAAAAGGCACTCAGAAAGCTGCGCAGTGCGACCATTCTCCGTATAGTAAAAGAAAATCAAAGTATGTGGTCTCCTTCTCTCTAGTATTCATAGTCCTGTGCCATCTGTAGCAAAAGTCCCCACGAGAGAGCGCTGTCAGTGGTGAGAATTGAAACTTGGATAAGTGGTTTGCGACTCGACTAAACAATTCAAGATGGCGGCCATCTCTTACGTGAACGAGTATAGGTAAACGTCGAAGAAATAACCATGCGCAGTGACATAGTCAAAAGGACAATAACGTGTATCTCCATTGTTATTGGTCTGAATATAATGGGAAAAACAGAAATATGAAGGAGACGCAGCATAGATTAAGGAGAAAGAAAAAATCATGCGCAGTAACATAGCCAAAAGGATATTACTTAACTAATATTGGTCCCAATCGAAAGGAAAAAACGGGGAAGCGACAAACTAAGAAGAAGGGAATAAACAAATAAATAATTTGAAGAAAAAGTTAGGAAAAAAAGTTTAGACTTAAATTATATGAAGACAAAAACAAGCTTTAAGAGACCAAACAAATTTAAGTCTTTGAAATATATCACCCCAATCATTATCCGCTTAGAAGAATTCAATCGACGTAAATATAGCCATTAAAAGCTAATTTTATTATGCTTACAGCATTACTGTAAGGCTGTAGCCCTTACTAAAAAATATACTGTTGTTTTCGTTATAGAAAAAACAATGATCAAAAAAAGTTAAAGACCATAGCTATTCTTACAGCTTGTTATGAAATTATAGATATTAAAAGATATATAAAAAAGGAACTTGAGGTATAAACACAAACAAACAGCATTGACGACTTGCAAGTGAATAATAATACTTTTAAATGTTAAAAGATGATAGTTTTGGTAAAATTTTAGGTTTTTCCAAAACAAATTTTACTTCAGGACGAAAGCATGCATTTAGCTCTACCTGTAAACATTATAAAAGTATCTGATATTCGCGATTCAAGCTAAGTAATACACCCTCTGAAGGAAATTTGTAGAAGGTCCCTATAAGTAGGATATCGTTCAGTGTTGCCAGAAGTAGCAAAATTTCACTACGTCGTCGGATTTTAGTTCTTGAAGAAGTAGATAAGACCTTTTATTTAAGAATCAAATTTTGTGTCTAGTAATCTGTAATCAGTAATCATACTTTATATTTATTTAAGGATTTTTTTATAAAACCGATTTATTATATTGATTTTTTTTAAAATTTCAGTTCATTTATTCATTTTGTTTTAAAATAAGTTCATCATTTGGCAACATTGGCATTCGTGCTCACTGTTCACATTTTAATTTGTATCAATTAAAATTCGAGTGTTTTCTTACTTTTTAGCTTTGAATTTGTTTATTTCTTATATAGACTGTCAGATAGTGACCGATTTTGGTGCCCCATTTTCGCATACAAGTCTCGAAGAGGGTTGAAAAGTACATCGATGTTGAGTAGAATAAAAGAAAATTTACGAGTGGCTCTTGGGGATAACACATGGAAAATTCGATTTTCCTTATCAGAAAAATTTTCCGACCTCAAAATGTATTTCTACATTCGGGTCATTCAAGAAAATATGTTTTTCGGACTAGTGACGACGTTCGTTTTCATACATTCGATGGGCTTGTGTGGAAAAATCGGGCAAAATCTCGATTTTTCCTTAGAAGATTACGCCCTTATTTCAACCCTTTAACTACTTGCAACATTAAAGCCATTGGTTTTTTGAAGCCTAGTTTTATTAATTAATCATGTAGTGAAAACGGCTTGAGTGGAAAAATGGGCAACAAATAACCTTTCATTTTTGTTAAGGAAAATCGAATTTTCCATGTGTTATCCCCAGCAGCCACTCGTAAATTTCCTTCTATTCTACTTAAAATCGAAGTACTTTTCAACCCTCTTCGAGGCTTGTATGCGAAAATGGGGCACCTAAATCAGTCACTATCTGACAAATTGCAATCTATATGGTGTTAATGTCAAAATTAAAGCTAAAGTATTCATTATTTTCCAAGTGCAAGTCGTAAAATTATGTTTCTTATGTTAAATGGATATCTACAAATTCACAATATTGAAATTTTGGAAAACTTTGTTTAGAATCAAACTGTAATCTTATTTATGACGGTTTTATTACCATTTACATGTATACAAAGTACTACACAATTCACTTCTTAATATAAGAATAAAGATAGTAAGATTATTAAATAAGTTCATCAATAATAAACGTTTGGTACCTAAAATGTCCTTTAAACCACATAATAAAATATGTCCTGGGTTTAGTAAATACATATTTCTAATGTTCTTGTAACAACCAATAGGTGAATTTTTTCAACAATTTAAGTCATTCACCTGAAAAATATTATATTTATAACGAAAGAACGAGAAATAAACTTAAATTAACATTAAATAAAACTCAAAAACACTATTACAATGAGAATATTATCTAAAAACAGTTAAAAAAATCACAAATACATAATCCGCTCAAAACAAACACTTGTAAATAAACAATACTTATAGGTGACAAATGACAGGCGCGCGAAAATTAATTTGAATCGTTAATACACTTTTATTGCAACATTACTGAACGAGCCTTCCAAAAAAGAAGCAATATCTGATTTTCTTTAAATAAACCCAAAAATAAAACAAACAATAACCTAGGACACCAATTAACTATTCGATAAATCGGATTTCTTAAAAAGAAATTAAATTTAGTTATAACGATTCGTTAATTGCCTGAATTTGATTACTGATTTAAAATCATGTAAGAATCATTAACTTTAGGAAAAGTTACATTTAAATTATCACTTTTGTAGTGACATTTCAAATTACCCACAGATAAGTTAACCGAAAGTGGCTCAAATCATTTACATCATTTCAACATAATTTCTAATAGATATTTCACTTTAACAAATCTGTTTCCATAAATAAAGATAACTCGAACTGAAATTTGGGTAAATTGTATAATTAGAATAAGTAATAAATAAATTGGGCAATTATCCAAAAAGGTGTGACCAAATCGTACTGGCGTTATGATAACAGAGGCGGTTCTAAGAATTTTATGTTGGCTTTTGAAAAGTAATTTATTATTTTAAATAAAAATACAGCATCTATATTTATTAAAGTATAGAAAGATTCAAAAGAAACATTTATATAGGTTAATTTTCTTGTTACATACCTCCAAAAACTATCTGCAATTTGCTATTATATTTGCAATAAATATTCGGTAAATTTTTTAAGTTACTAAATTAAGCTTGTTACTTACGTAGATATTTCTATACATAATATCTTGTATTCTTTAATTACGTTTGAATCTGTATGGTGGGGAAGAATTTATCCTCCTGAATCAATGAGGCCATTCTAAGTTCATCAACCAACTTACATATTTAATGTAAAGGGTGTTTTTTATAGGTTTGTTTTAGAGTTGACCATTACTTTTTCTAGCGAAAGCCAATTTGACAGCTGATTTGTGCTCAGTTTTGTTTGAAATTTCACCATGAATAGACTACCGCCAGATTGCAAATTGTGCAAATTTATTTTGAAAATCGTGGTTCATTTCGCGAATACTACAGTGTGCTACATCTAAAATTTTGTTCAGCGATGAGGCTTCTTTTAGTGGCTGTATTAACGAGCAAAATTGCCGCATTCGGTATGAAGTCATTACTAAATGGACATTAGGTACATCCACTGGTGAAATCATTGGTTTATTTTTCTTTAAAAATGGTGCCAGCCAGAACGTGACAGTCAATGGAGAGCACTAGACATTTATGATTACTAACTTTTTTGTTTGCCAAGGCATGGCCCGAGAATAACAATCAAGGAGAAGCGACAGTAGCTGTCGGTGCCTTTGATATCGGATGTACCTTTTTCACAGCATGACTTTGATTGATACACAACTTAGCACGCTGAGAAAACATGCTTATTTTCTACACTGAGCGAAATAGTTTGGCAAATTATCTGAAATCATTGTTATAGTCCATGCGCAAATGTTGTAATGTGATTTAATTACATTGAAGTAGTTAGGGTTAATAGCAATGGTGAAATTTCGGCACCAAAATATAATTGATTATGTAATAATTAATTATTTATTACAAAAGTAAAAGACGTTTATTATTTTATAATTTATCTATAAAATTTGTTCAATATTTGGTTTATTTATTGTTAAAAATGTAATAAAAGCCCCATATTTAAATTAAATTACCTTTTCCTTAAGTAAAAATAAGGTAAATAAATTTAAGGGTGCCAAAAGAAATTTAGGTAACAATTAAAAAGACATTAAGTAGATATTTAACTAAATATTTGCAATGTGCTTATATTTTCAAAAACTTTTAGATTTAAAAAGTACTTACATATTTTTAGAATTTCTGGATTTATATTATATTAAAAGGACTTTCAAGTTTATCACTCGTTTCTGTATAAACAAGTGTTTTCTCGCCAAGTTAAGCCAGATGTCATTTAAGGTTTATGTATTTAGAGTTAAATACCTGGGCTGGCTATCACCCAGACAATACAAATATGTCCATTAGACGTCCATTCGATATACAATTTTGGATGTCTAGACGTTCAAGAATGAGTTTTTTCTGGACTCTCGACATCCAATAGACGTCCAGTGAAGTATATAAATGGCACACTTTTGACCATTCAGAGGACGTTCAATTCTGGAATATATTTGGACGTCGAATACTGAACATTCAAAAAAAGTCCAGGATTATATTTCCATTGAGACCACATCCCCACTTTTTTTACAGAACCGCAACTTACCACACACTATTTTATATTACTAATAATTTGTTTATTATTTTCGCAAACCGCTATACACCATTTATTTTTTTTTTATTAAAAATCGCTTGACCTGAGCAGGCATCGAACTCACGACACATCCATTATCGTTTTACCCTTTCAATCGCTAGACGAGCTCGACCAAGGAACCACTTGAAAACTTTTTACTAGATACAGTTATAATTGAATAAGATTTCAAACTTCTGCTGATAGAATGAAATGCAATAGATTCAATTTGTCAATTTTTAATGACCAGTTATATTAAAAAAGAAGTATATATTATAGATGAGTATTATCTGGTAGGCTTAATAAATAATGACCTAAGATGGACGTCCACTGGACGTCAAAATACTACTAAACTTAAAATTAAGTCCAAAAACAGACGTTCTCTGGGTATCAATATTCAGCTGTCAATTTAATTAGCATAAACGGACGTACACTGGATGCCCGGATATGGACGTCCTGACCCTCAAATAGATCTAAAGTGGACGTATATTGGACTATGTGTGCTGTCTGGGCATAGACGAATTTTTTGAAATAGTACTTATTTAAGTATGCACCAATATTTCCAAAATCAACTCCAGTATGATTCATTCAATAAATGTAAATATGAATGGGCAAAATATCTTTATATTGACATAATTATAATAATAATAATACTCTCCCTAATTCACCCCCTTACGAGTGAATTTCAACCCCTGAAGTCGACTGAACGACTTGTGTAGGGGAAGGGACGGCTATTATTATTATTTGCCGTAACGCTCCGGGGCGACTTAAGGATGATTGATGGTGCCATTTGACTTACAGGTGAGGAAAACCCGGAAAACCTCACCCACCATCATTGTACCTTACAATTTAGCCATAATAAAGGGATTTTGCCCATTTTAACCAATCCTAATTGAAACACGCGGATTTATTATATTTTTTTAAATATAATTTCAAAATAAAATAAACAAAATCTCCGGTTAATTGTTTATTAAATTTATTTAAAAGAAGAAAACATATATTTCACAAAATACAATACCTACATATGAAAAATAAAATGTCAAAAATGATTAAATCATACTTAATATTTATGCATGTGATAAAAATCTTAGTTTCCTAGTAACTGTTTTGGCACATTTCATATCTGCATTAGAATACCTAAGTGTGTAAAAATCTTTATCTTATTGCTACACAAAACAAACACCAAAAAATATCACTTAACATTGCTCACGTATTAAACACAACTTGGACTGACTTTGACATTTTGACATTTTGAGTGATACACAACTTATTTTCGCACATGCGCGTTACAAAACGGTACACTAAAAACACCAAGCTGTCGCTTCTCCTTGATCGTTATTCTCGGGCATGGCATTAAGATGGAAGCGTTGTGATTTCAACGAGATGGCACAACATGCCACACAGTAGACTCAACAAGTCGCTAGTCTACGTCGATAAGCCAGAGACCATTGATGACTTGGAAACCAACATTGGCCGATTTATTACCGATATACCGTCCCAGCTGCTCGAAAGAGTTGTCAAAAATTGGGACAAGATTGCGGTTTATTCGAGCTACCCCTGATGCCCATATGCCCGAAATTATATTTAAACACCAATAGCATACACAATACCTTTCCAATAAAGCCAATACCATGACCATTACTTTTATTTTAATATGTTTTATTTTAACCCTCTAGCCGGAATGTCCGACATATTATTATTATCTGTTTGTGAATGCACACGTATAAATTAGGGTTGAAAATTTACATTTTTTGTGAAATTAAATAAAATGTTTCTCTTTGTGCTACCGGAATTAAAAAAAATACTGATAAGTCGTCTTTATTATGCACTTTCCTAATATAAAATAAGTTTTGTGTTTTTAAATTAGAATAGTGATTGATTGAAATATTAGGAGCCTGCCTTTTGTCGGGTATTCTCGTGTATGCTAAATTTTCAAGCACCAATGAGTTCACGTGTAATTGATACTTCTTTGTTTATTTTCATAGCTGTTTCATGATTTATCTTTGTTTTATCGTAGTTTAACAATTTTATTTTATAGTAAATGAAATAATGAATAAATACAGTGTTACTCAGTGTATTTATTTATTGCAGTGTTTTTTGTACAGAAATGCATTCAAAAGAAAAAATCCGATAAATAAATTTGTTCGAATTTTTTTTTCAAAATTAACTGATAAGTTCTGACTTATTGGATAGTGTATCAGACCCAGAATCCGAAGAAGATGGTGAAGATGATGCTGGCAAGTATCACAAGAAGACGAAGCAGTAGTTGACACATTGATAGAATCAGAAACCGATTTGTTATCAGACGCAATCAACATTAGTTTCAGTATGAGCGAACTTTACCAGCCCGGTCAATCGAATCCTGTAGAAGCTGCTCAAATTCAGCTAAGAATAAAATTCAATTCAATCAAAGCTCATAACGGTTTTATGTATTAGATCTCTAGGTCGTTATTGGCTGAGCTAACCCAACCTTTACCTGAGCCTAGTCAATCGAATCCATTAAAAGCTGCTCAAATTCAGGTATATTAAAAACCTATATAGTTGTAAAACCTTTTATTCTGCGAATCCGAATAAGCAACCAGAGAAAGCCCGTTATTCCCGAACCGAAAAGACCCACGGTGAAATTAACTGTCCTCAAATCAACCTGAAATACAATCATCACATGGGTAGTGTTGACCTGATGGGTGGTCTAATGTGTCGGTACCACATTCGTTTAAAGACCAAAAGTGCCTCATTGAAATTAGTCTTCTATTATATGCTGGATATTTCCTTGACAAATGCCTCTCTTCATTATCGACCCGTTCATGCAGTTTGATCAGATTATTCTGATCTGACAACTTTCAGAACCGAAGTTGCTCGGTCGCTGATTATAAGTCAGACATAAACCAGTTGGTCGACCATCTCACGTCTCCAAAAAAGTAGCTAAACAATCATCTGGTATTCGTCGCACGTATGACATTCTACAGGATGCTCGGTTCAATCATATTGGTCATCGCCCAGATCAATTAGACCGTAGTTGAAAAAGAACGTGCAAGTTACCTGAATATAAATCTGAGACCCAGGTTTACTGCATTAAGTGCAAAGTAAATTTGTGTCTAACTTCAAATAGAAAATGCTGGACATGCCATAATTATTGATTTTTTATACCTAAGCAAAATTTTTTATATCTCTCCTTTTCTTATTGTTAGCTATTCTATTATTACCTTTTATCGTGTTTTATCTTATATTACATATGTATTTCATCCATTTTAGTGTAAAAATAACAAATAAAATACTAAAACCTGTCTTTTATTTTATGATACGTTCAACGGAATACCCGCCTTTTGTCTGCCTATTTTTGCACCTGGAGATCAAACCACTTAACCCATCAAAAAATGGACTTCATTTTCGTGATAAGTGCCCTCAAGTTATCCCTATATAAAATTATGAGTCGAAACAAAAATATTCCGATAGTTCACAATATCCTATGTTGGTGGGTGTTAGCTAATAGTCCCCAAACACAAATTTCCTGATAGATAGAAACGTCGAGCAATCATATAGTCTCATCTTATTGTTCACACCCCTTACAGAGTAAGAAATCAGATTCATGCTAACTGCTTCCATACTTGGCAATGACCAGTCAGAATGCCTGTGCTTAGATGCATATTTTGTTCAAGTCATAATCAAGTCTTTGTTTGCTGTAGTGTTTATAGGACAACTTAAGAAAAAAGATCTTAAAATCAAGTTTGTCACGACCAATATTGTTAGTCCAATGGAAGGGTCAGTTATCTATTGGTGCGGCATGGCTTTTGCTCCATTTTAAAGTCATTGTTGATAAATACTTTACCCAAGGTTTGGTACTAACTTTGAGTAAACTCGTGGTCTGTTCAGGGTGAGCGGTGCTTGTTTGCTATCTGTATGGATGTGCCATTGTAATAATTAGAGTAGCCCCCCTGATGTAAATATCAACCAAATGTTCATGTCACCTGTTATGTTGATACATGGTGTTCTTTGTTTTTGTTCTAGTTTGCGAATAGTTGTCAAGTGTTGGGATATCGATACTCAAACAACCGAGTACCCTATGTTAACTGAACCACTTTCATGGAACTGTTTTTTTTTAATTTTATGGTTTTGGTATTATTCTACCTAATTAGTCAGTTTAGTTTAATTGTTTTCTTTCCCTTAATCATTGATTAGCTGGACACTTAGCTAAATGAAACGATTTGCTTCTTAATTCATTTATTACCATTTTACCCTTTGTCTTTGGCTCTTTTCCTTCTATGTAAATTGGGATCCAATCCTTAGCATGTCACCCGACAGAATGACACCCGGATATGAGCTCGAAAAAACCAATCCTTGTTATTTCAGTAATAAATATTTGTCTAAACCTTGGGCAAAACTCCTTTGTTTTAGAAGCCAGAATCTATGCAATTGGAGCCTGTCTAAATGAGAATACAGACCGGAAAACTTTGATTAATCCATTGGATAATATAGATTCAGACAGCCAGGCAATAAAAGCTTTAAAATTAACATGTCTACATGTAAGAATTATATGTTGATAACCTCACAAAACAAGAATCGGTAAGAAACTTCTTTATAGGAGCAGTTTGGTTCAAATTAAAACAATGGATCCACACCATGCATACGATCCGCTGGGAAGCACAACATAGAAGAAAACGATAATAATGCTTAAACATACTACTCGGATCTCTTAAAATACACCTTAACTCTACATATAAAGGGTATTTATCAACTCGTAGATTATGAGCATCTATAAAGATATAATCCAGCTGGACACATGTGATGCACTATTACCGAGCTGGGGATTCTTGGTTTAATAAAGGTCAAGGTCCGAGTACATTTTTTAATAAATTCTAAGAAGAATCAAAATTTGTGACCAAATTAAAGATATGTCTTTTTAGATAGAAAGTGAGAATAAATTGCTAAAGAGATAGTCCACCTCTGACTATAAAAAACAAACTTCTTCCAAACGCATATTAGCAATGACTATTCATAATATGTTTTATAATGTGTTTTTCACACCGACTTTACTGATACTTCATTATTTATTGTTTCAGCCTTTACTTGATGAAAATACATTTGATCTTGAAAGAGTAAAACCAAATTTGGTAGATTTTCACACTTTTATTTTAAAAATATAAATTTTTTTTTTTTTTAAATACTAACATTGACATATGTTTTGAAATACAACTTCTTTTTCAAATGTGACTATTTTAAATTCGGTATCCAATATATATACGAAATATTTAACAAAACAAAGTACTTAAGAAAAACATTTGTAAAGTTATTAATGTTTTTCTTAAGTACTTTGTTTTGTTAAATATTTCGTATATATATTGGATACTGAATTTAAAATAGTCACATTTGAAAAAGAAGTTGTACTTCGAAACATATGTCATGTTAGTGTTTTTTAAAAATTTTTATATTTTTAAAATAAAAGTGTGAAAATCTACCAAATTTGGTTTTACTCTTTCATGATACTTCATTGTTTAATTCATTTATATTACGTATACCTAAATAATTTGTCACCATATTATTTATTTACCAATTTATTAATACTTCATTGGGTACATAATTCAATTGTGCACTTTTACATAATTGCTATTATATTACTCAGTCCTGGATTTGTCAATAGGCCGTATAGACCGCGGCCTAGGGACGGCAAATTTCAGAGGACTCTCATTCGATTTCAGAGGATAAAAGTAAAACAAGTTCACTGTTTTTCTCATGGTTTTTTATACTAATACGTTAAATCCCTATATAAACTCATTCCTGTCGAAAATTAACAGTCTTAGGTACCTACTGTTATTGTACCTATTTTATCTATATTACGACAATTTAAGAATGTGTGCATTTTCACAGCCTGGATTCTACTCATAATGTTTTTAAGGAATCAATCTCTGTCTAATGTTATCCTAACTTGGATATAGCTCTCCGCATCGCACTTTCCACTCCGGCTACAAATTGTTCTTGGTAAAGGAGTTTTCCTGTTTAAAATGCGTAAAAAATTTTCAAAGTTCTTCATTGTCACAAGAGAAAATGAATTATTTAGCTCTTCTTTACATAGAAGCAGAGATAAATGAGCACCATAAACTATGATGATATTATAGATGATTTTGCTATTAAAAAGTCCTGTAAAAAATTGTAATTCTTGTTTATTTTTTACGCTCTTTCTTAATGACTAATTCATTCGTTTACTTAAGTGCCTTCCTTACTACAAATGAAAAATGATTATTTTAGTAAGGTACATGGGGCGGTGGAAATAAAGTAGCACTCATAAAAAATATAAATCCGGTACTGATATTACTTAATCTTATATTTGGTCACTATGTCATTATGTCACTAATATTAATGAATTTTAAATAACTTGTTCATCACTTTGTGTATTTTATAAATCCAAGTTGCAACGTTACTATCCTGATGGTGGTCGTTGACCGAAACTAGTCGTCTTTTGCTTTTTTTAATAAAAAACTTGTTGTGGTTAAGACTTTGGGAATTTTCCCTTCCACATTTGAAACATGGATAAACCTTTACTATTATTATTGTAGGTACACTTTATAATTACCACTTTTACTCCTAGTGAAACATATATTATTATTTTCTGTAATTCCTGCATTATGCATTTGCAGGTCAACATTTCAGAAAGGCCTGTCCTGTTTTAAAACCTCTTGCCCAACCAGTGACAAATTATTCATTTGAATTAAAAAAAACGTATGTCTTTATAACTCGTTTTTACAGACAGGTTTCTACGTTACGCCTATCGGTGCACCGTTGTAATGTAAAAAAAATATTATTTATTGGTAATTGGTTACTGATCTTATCTTGATGGGTGGGTACGGACGACAACGGACAATCTGGACCAACAGAATTTTGAGATGAGGCAATCCTAATTAAGCCGGTACAAGAAGGAGGCAGAGTTTATTGAATATTACAGTACACAAATATAGAAATGAGGTTGTCAATTAAAAAATTGTTATGTCGATTATTATATTCGTAGGTACCCCGAAATTAGGATGGTACTGACCCGTTATAACCTACTCATTAATCATATGGTGACACAAGGCTAAAAATGTAATTAGATAATGTATACAGGTTGGCCTGTCAAATAATAACAGGGATATTTAGAAGTACGCTTATTAGCGATGGGAATTTTTGAGAAAAGAATACCATACAATGATGGAGAAACTAAAACAAAATCCGGTGTTAAGAATACCATCCGATAAAGCACCTAATATTCATGACTATATGAAACCTTTCGATGTTCAAATACCAGAAAGGGCCAAAAGCTGGAAAACTAGGAAAACACGAAACGAATCAATTTGGTATACACACGGTTCGAAAATAAAAAAGAGCACTGAAGCTGGAATGTACTAGGCGAATTCAGGAGACCATTAGTCTAAACCTGGGATCACTGGTAACAGTCTTTTAGGCTAAAGTAACAACATTATGACAGTCACGTAGCTCTTAAGAGCACTGATAAGGGGGTAGAAGTACAATGCAAATAAATATTTGATTGCCAACAGCCCTCCAGGCCCTGGCAGAACATAACAAGATTGCTACTGAATGAATGTCGGGACATGATTGACTGTTGGAAAACTCTTAGCTAGGATGGGAAATGAGAAAATTATAATTCTATTTCCGCCTTAAAAGTAACATTAATAACTTCAGTCGTAACCAGCGGCAACTCGTGGTTCACTTTTTTCCAATCATTTGCAAGTTCGGTTCAAAACTTTGAATAAGCGCCAATATGGCTGTTTTTTTTTCTACAACTATTAATAAATATTTTAGTTATTGTAATATTTGTTTTTGTTGAAACCATTTATAAAGATTATTAGTTATGGTCAGCTCAGGGCCGACTAGAGATGGGGGGTAGCCGGGACTAATTCCGGGGCCCGGACTCAAATGGGGGCCCGCCAGCGTTATAAGGGGGTCCCGGCAACTGAATTTTTTTATGAGAAATTCGACAGAAGACAAGAGAAGAGGGAAAGTTTTTGGTTGGGGAGGTTTTTTTTTTAGAAAACTCAATTAAGTACGGAAGAAAAAGTTTTACCTTGAGGACCTTTTTTTTAGAAAGAGCAATTATTGAAGCAGAGGAGGAAAAGTTGAAAAGTTTTTGCTTAAGTACCTTTTTTTGGAACAAGTAGAGGAAAAAAGTTTTACCTTGAGACTTTTTTTTTTTGAAAAGCAATTCAAGTAGAGGAGGAAAATTTTTTTGGTAGAGGAGCTTTTTTTTTGTCACGGGGCCCGATCTAGAGAATTGTCCTGGGGCCCGGCCTGGCTCTCGGCGGCCCTGGGTCAGCTGACTTTTCTTCATATTTTGAGATTATTTTTTTTTAAATATATGTCAGATTATGTATAAAGCTTGACATTGATTTTTGTGTAAATTAAATACCTTTTATTGGAAAATAAACCAAGTGAACTAAAATGTTTATTTTATAAGATCGGTCCCATCGCAATACATAACATTACCCAGATACAAACTAGAATGAAGATATATATTACATGGCATTCTTAATGATACTTTTCACAGTTTAACAAACCCCCCTTAACTCCCATTTTCAATCAGATTTTTTTCAGAATCAATACCCAGACAGCACACCAAATCCTTTGGATATCTACTGAACATCCCAATATCCACTGAATGTCCAGTCCATGGTGGATATCTATTTTATATCCATGAAATGTAATTTATAGACATGCAAATATCCATAAATAATTGTAATTATATAGCAAATTATTAAAAAATTACGCCATTGTACTCGCCATTGTGGCTAATAGTACCGTTGAGATATTTAAAATTAATTTTTTTAAGGTGTATTCAATATCCCATGGACATCCACTATAAATATAAATATATCAAAGTCTAAGCGCGGACGCAAACCATCGTGGATATCTACTAGATGTAATTTTTGATTTTGCTTCCTAAGTATAGATGGCGATACCACTTTCGTATCTACTCATGCTTAACCCGCCGTAATTGAGTTTGATCGACATTGTTTCACAAACAGACTTCATTAGAGACTGAAGTCGAGAAGTTCCATTTATTGCTGAAGATTCCTAATAAGGATGATTTTCTCCTTAGTAGGCAAAATCAAAGGCAGATTGTTGAGAATATTTTTTACCTCTATTTTCTTTCGACGTTATTCAATAACCATTGGTTACTTATGAACCTCTACTAAAAATAATTATAAAATATTTATCTGAATTTCTATATCCTGCTGGGATATAGACGGACATTTGGTTGGATATCCACAAAATATATTCTATGGATATATCTGGGATTTCTTGTATTGTCTGGAGATACTCATTAGATATTTTGCTGAATATTCATAGGATATCTTCTATATTCTGGATATAGACGGACATTTGGATATCCATATTAGTTCCACGGAATATTTCTGATATCCTGTGGATATATTGGATATCCACAAAATATATTCTGTGGATATCTCTGGGATTTGGTGTGTTGTCTGGGTAGGCTTCATCCCCTTATTGAGCTTGATTTTTCCAAAAATTTCAAGTTGATATTATTGTTCGTTTTTTTTAAATATTTCAACCTCCCTAAATCCCCCTCCCACTTCTGCTTTTCATTTTTGATTTCTGATTATTTTTTAATTTCAACCCCCCTTAAACCCTCATTTTTAATCAGATTTTTTTTAAATCAAAAGACTCCTTATAGAGCTTGATGTTAAAAATTTCATGTTAATATCACTTTTTGTTTTTCATCCTAACCCCCTATTTTTAATCAGATTTTTCTCAAAATCAATAGGCCTTGTCTCCTTATAGACTAGACCGTTACATCAGTTTGACAATGTTTATCAGTACCTCGAGCATTTATAGATAGGACATATTTCTATAACTTCAAATTCATTAGGGGGAAGAAATTATCCTTTTTCAAATAAAATATATAATAAAATTGTCATACAAATGATTTTTCTTGGCTGGCAACTGCAATCTAAGATCTGTTTAAAATTAGGTAGTTTATATCATTCCCATAAGAGCCCATTTCTTGATGGAACTCGGTCATCGCTTAATTTTGAAGGTTTTCCTATAAAAGAGAACCGATGACTTTGTATACATTTAAGCAGTTTTCTATTTTAGAGTTGAGTATAAAACACATGACTTTTTTGCAGAAACTAGAACAAAACAAAATATACATGTAACCTCAAAAATAATACTAAATATTTAACCTGGAGCTTGGAGACGTGTTTCTTTAACAAGCATTGAACTTCCGATTTATTAAATTCGCAGTTTTATTTAAAACGGTTTTTAAATAAAAACAATTAAAATTGTCTTATATTGAATTTTAGAGTTTGACAGCTTGATTGGAAACATCAAAATAAGATAATGTATAGAGGACATAAACACTATTTTGCGATATCTCAAGTGAACGCAATTTGATTAATTTGATGTTAATAATTTTATATTTGAAGATTGATTGAATGAAAATGTTTTTACATCATTTAAGTCATGCTTTAAAAAAAAAAATGGTATTTATTCTCACTAAAACTGACTAACTCCACTTGCTCGAGTTTGAAATATGACGTAAAACTGTGCGGACACTTTTAGTATCGTCATAGCATCTTCTCTTTATTTTATATCAATGATTAGAAAGTTCGTATGCCCCGTCCTACTTTGTGACGCCACTGCGTTGCGCAAATTAAGCTGATTTAAGTGATTTTATGTTTGTTTCACTACGTTTCAAGGATTTGTTAATGTGTGACATCTCTTTTTAGCTTAACTCCCTCGGGCTCACTTATAAAAGAGCGCCACGGAAACGCGATTAGTCAGAGCGCAGTGGCGTACTTAAAAATAGATCAACACGTATGAAAACAATAAAATTATTAAAATTGAATTAATATTTTTATGTTATTTATTTTAAAATAATGTGTTTTAGGAAATGTAACTGGGTGTTCACTGCACAAGTAAACCAATGGAGAAACCGTCCCTGGTTGTAACCTTTAAATAATGTCATTGATCTATTTGATAGCACTAATAACTCAAGATTACATAAAACTCATCAAATTTCCTGTTTACCCAGATCACGTAGGATACGGGATTTTTTATTCCATGGGATATGGGTATTGTTGAAGACTCATTACTTGTTAGTTAAATACCATGTAATTTTGAATTAAATATTTAAAAAAATAATAGTCCACTTCTAGTAAAAACATCTAGGATTTCGACTAACTTTCTGGTTAGGTTAAGAGCATCTGTGTTAAATAAATAAAACAGAAAAAGAAACTGTTCAGAATCGCAATATTTTGGCCATGAGTGATGGTGTAATGTGTATTTATCAAGTGAGTATCCTATTATTTACTTTCAATCTGTATACACCTATTATGTCTTAATGATTTCTTACGATTGGCAACTTTTGTATGAATAAAAAAATATGCAAATCATCGACTAACAGAACTATTTTAATGACTGTCTTATTCTTTAACATACGACTATTAATTAAATTAATTTTATTCTAATAATATCGAGTGAATATGTTCTTTGGGTCAGATGACTATTGGTTTTTTTTTTGTACGGTCACACTTTGTGTATAAATTCTATGCGGCTTTCTAGAGTCGAGTGGCTGTTACTATTGAGATATTTCTTTGTTTAGTATATTCAACTATTATAATATTAAGCTCTCTATATGTATACTGGATAATTTAAATTAGTTACCTACCTTATATACAGGGAGTTCCATTAGTGTGTGGAAGTCCAATATCTCGGATGTTTTTGAAAATACTAGAATATGTCAAATACAAAAGTTTTACAGTACATAGAGGCGCCTATTGTAAAAATATTTTCCAATATATAGAGTGCCCCCAAAAAGCAAGGCAACATTTTCAATTTATTCAAAGAATATAACAATGTAACAATACAGAATAATATACTTAAATTCTATCAGATAATCACAACTTTTTTATATATATTATAATGAAACACGAAATCCCAAGAATATCAAATTAATAATTAAAAATATTTAGACTACACCCTGTATAGTGGTAAATTTGACAAGATCAAAAGTAACTAAATGTAGTGAGACAGTGTTACCACACGAAAATTATAAATTTTAAAATGTAAATTTATAAAAAAATTAGAACATGGATTCCAAAATAACCTATTAATTAATGAACAATAAATTATCATCGAAATTATGTAATCTGCCGTTTAAATAAACTCACCTTTATAAATCCAATAATCAAATTTCAATAATGTAACTAAACTGTCAAAATTTTGATTGGCTAATTCTTTTTTTTTATCCAACTTGATGGGAAATTGAAATCAGAATTTGTTGATAAAACAAAAGAGACGATATTAAGTAACGAAGAAGCAAGGACATGTAAATTTTTTCCTTCTGATATCTTTCCAAAATTCCTTTTTCCTAAAATATAAAGAGACAGGAAAATTAATCCTTCAATTATTTATTTATAAGTACCTAATTAGTGTATAAATATCAAAGGTAATGTAAAATATAACTTACCCATGGAAAATCATGTAAAACTGCCCGAAGACGAGTTCCCCAGGAAAACATCTTCACCGTTGTATGCACTGGCATACTAGAAGAAAGGCCTCCAGAGGTAAAGACCTTTGTAGTATCTTTTCACGGACATGAAAAAAAAAATACGTTTAACACTTGGACATCTCATATTTCACAGTGAAACACAGGTATTTTAATTAAAAACTATCATTAGTGACTGATTTAAAAAACTACTTACCATAATTGAATATTTGAGTAAGTAATCGAAAAGTCGACAAATTTCTTTATTTACGTCCAAAATAGAGTGACAATATTGTAATATTGTAGAGACATTTTAAGATAATTAATTTATAAGCCATCTTTTGTCTGACTTGAGAAGTTACTATTGAGTCGGTCTAAAGACCGCTACTTGCATTAAAGAAGCGACACGCTGTAGGTAGAAAGTTGAATCACGTTCTCCAGCTATATTTTTGATGTATAATACGCCATTTTCGATCCATAAATTGATCTGTAATGACGTATTATATAATATTTTCGTTTTAAGTTTATTTTCATAATTGTTTCTTTACCCTATATTAGCCATGAAGAATCTCTGAACTCGCATTAAACCCTGAAATTAACTTTTTTCAATAAAACTACCAATTATATACAGAGTCTCAAATTTTATTTACTTTTATTTTAATTATTCAAGAGTTGACGATATACGAGGTGCAGAGGTAAGTGTCTAAATGCATAGCTGAAAACTTTAAAACCTATTAACTAAAGGAATCATGTTATCTTGTTTCATCACTATTTGTGTATAATTAAAATAAATTAAAATAATTAAAAAAAAATTAAATTAAAATAATAAAAAAACACATCATCATTACTCATTACAATATATATTAATATATTGATAAGGTAAATCTAAGTGATAGAATAATTATGTAAAATTAACTTAATTAAAAAAAAAATAGTTACATTTAATTTAAAATTTGCTAATAAAAAGAAATATGACTTGCCAAGTAGTATAATAAATATAGTATTAATGTAGGTAAACTTAAATTAGATATTCGGATATGACATTATACAGCTTAATAAAATGAATGTAAGTTAAAATAAATTATCGACGAAGGTAAATAAAAAATTCAATAAAATAAAAGCAAATGATGAGAAAAACATGAATTATACTGTAACTATTTACATTACTATTCAGGATAGAACAGTGTAAATACATTAAACAAGTTGTGTTCTTTATTACCAATAATCTTAAAAGCAATAATTTTCTTTCATATAAATAAATTTTAAATGAAAGAGGAGGATAATTAATTAAAAGATTACATAAGTATTTTAATGCAGTATTTTATAATATGTTGGTTCGATTGAATTTCGAGTACCAGATCTTAGAGTATTTATAGTTAAAAATACCCTATATGACATTGCAACAGGTAAATTGATAATACATAAAAAGTTCAGAATTTTGAATACTATGTTCCGTTGCCAGGAGACGTAGGAGATGTACACAAATTAAATAGAAAGAGGTAGACATTTTGAATTTAAGATAATTTTTTAAAATAAATATTTGATAAATAAAAAAAATTGGTTATGTTTACAAATATGCAGTAAGTAAGAATTACTAAGAATCCAATGCAGGAATGCAATTAGGATCTTTTGCATGTTAGACAGCTTCAATCTTCTCTGGAGGACACATCATTTAACCCAGAAAGTGACATAATTTTCAGTTATTCATACTGGAATAAGATATTTTACTTATAAACTGATATAAGTGCACTTTTAAATTAATTTCTTACAAACAAAACCAAATAAATGAACTAAAGTTTTAATAAAATTTAAACAAACTTTCATTGTGTGTACAAATAACACCATTTTTAATATTGAATATCAATAATATTGAACTTTAATTGAGAATTAAATCTGTATTTACTAGATTAGAGTATCTATACATGAGATGTGATTACAAGAACTTCCATCCAAGGCCGCCGAGAGCCAGACCGGGACCCAGGACAATTCTCCAGATCGGGCGGTTCTGCTTCTCTACTTGAATTTTTCTAAAACAGAAGGTCCTCAAGCAAAAATTATCCTCCTCTACTTCAATTTCTCTAAAAAAAAGGGTCTTCAACTAAGAACATCCCCCCTCTTCTGTCGAACTTCTGAAAGTAGCAACACAAACACCACCCACGGTGTCGTTGAAGGGTAGAAAAGTTTGCCAAAAATGGCGCAAAAATCTGAGTATAGGGGGTCTACTCTACACCCAATAAAGAAATGATATTCGCTTACAGAAAAATCGGGACTGCTTATTTTCAATAGGTAGGGCTAAAAATTTTAGCCTGATGGCATAGAATTTCCGGTGAATTGAAACTTTGAGACTGCTTATTTACGGTAATAGCAAGTATAAAACTTGAATTTTAATGAGAGTGTATAAATTTAGGAGATAATAATCGGGTTTCCATTAGACAATTCATTACAGAGAGACACAAGGCCTCTGTTCGATACATTTTTTATTCCTTAAGTACAAAAACACAAAAAATCCTTAAAACAGTTTGATTTCTTAAATTATTTATAATGGATTATTTATAATAAAGTGAGCGATTGGAAATAATTAAATGTGCAAGGACGAAAATTCTGCAACTGCTCTTCTCAATTTCTCACCGTAAGATGGAGCATCAATCGCATTGATCTTGTATCTGTCCCAGTACTTTAAAAATTCATGGTGAACACTTTCACCAGCTTGTTCTGACCAGAGGCCCAAACCAGTGTTGGCGTTCAGGAACTCTAGTGACCCTTTCAGATGAGTTAAGGTGACGTGAAGTTTCAGGGTGATGGAAACCCCTGTACTTTTCACTGCTTTGTGCAAGTCTCCAACTAATTTCTCAACATTACAAGGTCCTCTTTCCACGCGGAAACAGTTTTCAACCAACTGATCCATTATTTTGAAAGCCGCAATGAAGGGGAAAATCCGGAAGTACCCACATTCCTGACATATTTCGGTATCGTTCAACCTCTCTGCCTTTTTCAGCAAGATCCTACAAGCATTTCCTTCGAAAACCTCCCCATGATAGCCTTTAGAAATGATGTTCAATTTTTTTGGCCAAAGAAGGGCCCTTTCTTTGCCTAAAATTGGTACCAAACCAGACCAAAACAAATGGTTTACAAACCCTTGTAGGAGGTGTAGTTCGGGAGGTGGGCATTTTTCCAATACAGTCAAGTCGTCTTTTTCTCTGAACAAAGGAGGATTCACTGTACTGTTGAAATATCTTGCATGTTTTTTATTTTTTGCGTCAGCACAAAATCGACTATGGTCGTCTTTCAGATGTCCATATGTTTTCAAAATATCAGCAGGAGGCATAACATTCCTCTCTTCGGGATCGCGATATCTCAATTCATCCAAAGTCACAAAACAGTACGGACAAGGGTATGTAGAGGTGGCCGTTTGCTGTCCATTGACAATCAAAAGCAACTTAAAGTCTGCTACGAATTTAAATGGAACATTATTCAGCTGAGTCAAATCAAATAACACCTTCAGGTTTTCGTACGTTTATTTGATTTTGGGAACTGTGGCTAACACGATAAGTTTTTGGACGCTGGTCCAATTCGCTCTTTTACCGATCATTCCGCCTTCAGTATACCTTGATCGTTGTCCTCGTATGTGATCTGCAAGATTACTGTCGTACGCTGGATCGTCGTTTGCTGGCAAAATTGTCATGGAAACCTTGAAAAACCCCTGTCCTCCATCAGCCATAATCTTTAATTAATAAAATCCTTCTAGCTTGCGCTTTTCAATAACAGACAATCAACTCCTCAGCATTCGCCCAGATGACAGTGCGTCAAATTCCACTTGATCTTGGTGGTAAATATCCAAGAGCGTTCTTGAATTTTCTGTCATGTGTTTCGAATGATGAGACGGAACGGATTTTCTCCCAGCAACAGAACGAATGAAATTGGTGATTTTAGAAATTTGTCTTAAAGAAGCTCCAGTGTTAACTCGTAAATTATTCAAACGTTTGGAAGAAAAAACTGGGTTATTTTTTTCGGGAGGGTTCACAAGTACGCGACAAGGACGCCCACCTGTTGTCAACTTCACTTCGATTTCTGGAGTATTCGTGGAGGTACTGGGAAGCGCGTCGATTTTCTTTCGGAGAATAGAGCTAGCGATTTGGTCTTGTTGTTTTTCTGGAAGACGCTGAATGGTTGAGAGCAAGTTTTTGGTTACGGTGTTACCAGGTCTATCTTCACGCGCAACACAAGAATGGGGTTTTCCTCTCACCAGTTCTTGAAAACAAAATTTGCAAACCACCATGTTATTGTTGCCTGACTTCGTCGATTTTTCCCCGCCAACATTATTTTTCTTTGATGTGTCGATTTGCACGGCCCCGTAAATACCTGTAGGTTCACCAATGTCTACATCGAAACTCCGGCAAATGCCTCGTCCTCTTTTTGGTTTTTTATGGATTGTTGCTCGGCCCGTTACACAGATGTAACAATTACACATCGAACTTCCTGTAAATTTGCTTCGCATTCTGGTATTTTTCGGCGAATGAAGAGTCTTGTAGGTCGGCATTTTAGGCAGCGGCCTTTTCTGACAGCCCTGTTCAAATTCAGTGAGAGTGTGTCGACATGTAGTGTAAATGCTTGCCGGGTATTTTGAATCCAACAAGTCGAATTTGTGATTAATCCACTTTTGAATCAATTTTTCAAACTTATCACTAATTTTAAAAGACTCTCTTTTTTTGTCCCCAAAGCCAATTTCCGACCACAAGGCGCACAAACTTTAAGTCAATTTTCTTTGTGATCACATTTTCTATTTAACGGGATCGACATGATTAAAAATAAAAATCTATTTTCCCCTCGGAATGTCGCAGAATACTGATAACATCATTGCGCGCATTTTCTCGAATATTTTACCGACAGGGAGAGGGGGAGATACGGTTGAAATCTGCAGTTTCGCGTGGTTTCTTGTGTTTACATTTGCGTATTCATTTGTGTGGACATGTGTGTGCAGGTTAATACGTGTGTGTGTGTTTACAGTTCCGCGCCTGTAACTGTATACACCCGTTCGTATACTAGTGTGCATGTGGGACTCTCTCCATTTGAATTCAACGGTCATTCTACACCCTCAGGTTGAAATTCATTTTACAACCCTAAATATTGAAAATAAGCAGTCCCGATTTTTCTCTAAGCGAATATCGACTCTTTATTGCATGTAGAACAGCCCCCTATACTCAGATTTTAGCGCCATTTTTGGCAAACTTTTTCGCTCTTCAACGACACCGTGCACCGCTGGCCGGGCCCCCTTTTACTGCTGCCGGGCCCCCATTTGAGCCCGGGCACCAAGAATTTGTCCCGGCTGCCCCCCTTCTAATCGACCCTGCTTCCATCGGACCATGAACTCTGAGGTAAGAGTACTGTCTCTAGTTTGTTGCAGATATTGTGAAACAGAAAATAAAAATTAATAAAAAAAGGTTGATGTTTCTTAAATCATTTTGTGGAACTTAAAGTAAAATTAGATTATTTAATGACTGAACTAGTAAGCAGGTACAATAATAAAAAAAAAACTAAACAGTAATTAAAAAAAAATAAATAAAACTTACCCTATTTCATAACAATATGTATATATTATTACACATAGGTATAAAATACCTCTATGTGCATATTGCAAAGGAATACATTATCACTGATTTATATGTCGAAATGTCGAAAAGAAAAAAAAAACTTAATACATAGGTAGGTTATCAAAATTTATAATTATTGTTTTGCAGACTTTACAATTTCGTACTGCATTATTTTACTATAACTACCAAAACTAATAACTAGCAACAAATTACAATTTAACAATTAAACGGCAGCTCAAATCATATAAATATAAATAGTTAAAATAATCTAAAAAGCCTAAAAGAAGATTTCCAAATTTTATTTTTCTAATTTTCATACTACTTAGAAACACTAAAACTATTTTAGGAGGTGGTCAAACATCAAAATATAATTTTTAACCATTATTGGACCTTATTGTGCATTTATGTCGTTTAACCATTATTTCTAAGCCGAAATTCGATTTCCAAATTTTATTTTTCGAATTTTCACACTACTTGGGCACATTAAAATTATTTTAGGTGATGGTCAAACGTCAAAACATAATTCTAAATCGTTATGGATCTTTATAGTAAACTTATGTCGTTTAAGCATTTTTTCCAAGTGGAAGTTTGATTTTCAAATTTTATTTTTCGAATTTTCACACTACTTAGAAACACTAAAACTATTTTAGGGGGTAATCAAACATCAAAACATAATTTTAAAGCATTATGGGGCTTTATTTTGCATTTATATGGTTTGATAATTATTTTCAAGCCGAAATTAGATTTACAAATTTTATTTTTCGAATGTTCACACCACTTGGGAATACTAAAATTATTTTAGGGGGTGGTCAAACGTTAAAACATGTTTCTTAATCGATATGGATCTTTATTGTAAACCTATGTCCTTTGACCAATTTTTCCAAGTGGAAATTCGATTTCCAAATTTTATTTTTTGAATTTTAACACAATCTATTTTATGCGGTGGTCGAAGATCAAAACATAATTCTAAACCTTTATGGATATTTATTATGTCCTCATGTCGATTGACCATTTTTTTGAACTAGAAATTGGATTGGAAATGTTTTCTTTGAATTTTTAACCCCTCTAGGTCTTTTAAGATATTTTAGGAAGTGATCAATCGCCGATACATAATTTTAAACGTTTTTTAAAGTTGAAATTCATCCCAAAACTCTTGTTTTTCTATCATTTACCTTCTTTAAATTATTATAAGGGGCGTTAAAAAATCTAAGGGGTGGTTAAACATGGTCAAAAATTGGTTAATTTTATGGTGTAGGCAGTTTAAAAAAATATTTACTTCGAGTAGCCAGCAGGCACTCGGCTATTAATATTTTTTTAAATATTAAGGTTTCTGAGGGTGGTCAAAATTAGTTAGTGGTCAAAATTAGTTAGTGGCCAAACATGGTCAATAGGTGGTCAAACGTATGCCGCTTCTAAAACTAAAATTTTTGAATTTCGGGGGGCCAGCTTTACAGAGCTACCATTTCAACGTGTGAAAAAGACAATTTTCAAATGTCAGAAGCTTGAAAACAATTGAATTTAGACATATTACAGTGTTTGGACAAAAATACTTAGACACTAATAGGACACCCTGAATATATATTTTCTGTCATTTATATTTTAAAGTCGAATTGAATAATGTTTATGTTTTCTTCTTATGTATATTTTTTGTAACGTAAATAATTTTGTTTTATATTTTTTATGAGTTACCTACTTTCATTCATCTATCTATTTCTTATATTGTCTTGTTAATAGAGTTTCTGATGAATAATAATGCATTTATTTATAAACATGGAAATCTTTTATAAAAAATGTTTAAAAATTTGCGATTTGCCAACTTCCAAATCCACCCAAATAAAAAAAAATCGCCACTTCACGTTACAAGTAACCAGCCGCTCAACTATTTTAAAATTGTATAATTAAAAAATGGGCGTGGTTCTGTCTAAATCGATGATTTGGTTTCTATTGTGCGTTGTTGTGTTACCAACAGTTTTCAATGTAGTTGTGGTTTTGAATGGGAATAGCGAATTATCCGTGAAGAAAACCGGAATTCTAGCTTTGATGCCATCCGCACAAATAGTTGGCCTACATTTTGGTCCGAATTCTGTTAATTAATTGAAATAGTTAATCAATGGAATTATGCAACTGTGAAAGTATGACTTAGGTATAGCAAAAGGTGTCGATAGTTTTGATTAATTAAAAAACAGAATCTAACGAAATCCATTTTAAGTATATGTAGAATTTCATTTTATTATTAACCAATGTTTCAGACGAACAAAAATTTGTCCAGGCTAACTTCACTCGATACCGAAAGGATTTAAAAAATTGAATTGATACCAGAGTAACATATGAATGGTTTATCCGAAACGTCAATGTGAAGTTTCTTCTTCTTCTTCAATTCAATTTTTATAGGCCTCAGCTGCCAGGGTTATTCGGCCTAGGGTAATTGTATTGGAGTTTTCTGTGTTATAGGTGGATATTTTAAAGGAAATTTATTTTTTTCGTCACAGGATGCACATCACACCATGTGACAATTTGTAATTTTCAGATTCGAAAAATTTTGTCGCACTATTCTTGCTTCTTAATAACTGATCACATCAGACAATATTCACTTCACGATGACTGTTCTTGTTAAGGATTTTGATGGAAACATTCACACATGACTGCCGATTCTGACGCCGCCATTTCAGTGTTGACACCACGGCGTCAGAATCGGAAGTCCAATGTGAAGTTTGTCAGAAAAGGTGACAAAAATTGTTTTGGTTGTTCATCTTACGGAAACAGGGCACATGTTGATTATAAAGGTTCTATTTATAATGTTAAATAATCTTTTCAAATACCACGCAATATAAGCTTTTTTTAATTATGTTGTTTCCTTCTCAGGAAATACCACTCGACTGTCTCGTGGTATTTTTAAGGAGCATTTTGTTTCGTGAAATTAATGTCCAAAGAATACACTTTCTAATACGGTTTGCCAGCGAAATATACAGAGTGTTAGCATTAGTGCTGCGACGGCCACCCCCAGGCCCCCTCTTTATTTTTTGATTTGTTTAGTTATTTTACTTTACTCTTTGAAATGTTATTAATTATTTCACAAGTTTTATTTTACTTTAAATTCTATACTTACTGTAATTGGCCTTTTTTTCCTCTAGTAGAAAAAGTGATCGTCTAGTTAATCATTTGATAATTTAATTAAGGTTTAATTAAGGTAAACCAGGATTCGATGCAAAGTTTGGTGCAAATTAATAAATAAAACATACAAATTCATATTTAAACTCTTTTTATTTTTCAAACTTTAAATGTGATGCAATAATTAGCAAAGTATATTACAATTGTTACTATTTACTGAGATCTAACTTGAGTCCCGTTCAAACGCAGACCATATTCATTTGCTATCAATATATATTTTATATAGGCTGATGACCAACAGAGTTAACAAACAGCGTCAATTCGCCAGTTGATTAACTATAGTGTTGTTGTTTATATTCTGATTTAGGTTGATGACCAACGGAGTTAACGAACAGCGCCAATTCGCCAGTTGGTTAATTATTGTGTTGTTGTTTATATTCTTATCTAAGTTGATGACCAATGAAGTTAACAAACAGCGCCAATTCGCCAGTTGATTACCTTACTTTGTTGATTTCACATATACTTTGTTTCATATCTTGTAGAACGGGTTGCTTAGCGTATAGGTGTCCCCCCTTGAGCTAACGAACAGCGTATTCGCCAGTTGGTTAACTTACTATTTAATTTTACCATCCTGGTTTGTACAATTTATCCAAGATAGCACATCCCTGTATATTTCTAAAATATTTATTTCTATAATTTCTATTGAAAAGACTTAATACAACCCTGTATGTATTTTAATATTGATTATTATAATCTATATTGAAGTAACTTAATTCAACCCTGTATATTTCTTAATATTGATTTTTATAATTTCTATTAAAATACTTAAAATTTCACCCATCCAAAACAGATGTTATACTAAGTATCTTTCGGGGTGTATGACCTGAAGGCCATGTGGTTCATTGGTTAAATTGATATTTTGTAGCAAATGTCAAGCCGCCCTTAAACGAAACCGGGGTGGTATCTCAAAGAAAGTTAAATAAATCTTTGACTCACCACTGAAAATACAGACACTAGATTATGTATTAATTTCATCTAGCGTGGTGGAAGGCGTCGATTTAGGTACGTCGCAGCATTGAGCGTCGAGGCGCCTAGCGTCATGGTGGAAAGGAAGGTATTTAATACTGTACTGTATTGGGTCAAATATAGGGTAGAATTATGTAGGTGGTGCGGGCCGTGATTTTATGAAGGAAATATTTGGGGACGGCAAGCGTCTGAAATAAGGCGTGGGACGTTGAGCGTCGAAATGAGTGTACGGTAGGAAATACTTAAATGGTGAGGAATGTTACAGCATTCGAGACGTAGGGAATAGGACGTTGGGCGTCGAGACGTTGACACCTTTGGGAAATAGGGGGTATTGTGGGATAGACGTCGTTTATGAAAGGTACAGACTATATAACTGGGTACAGATAATAAAATGTATGCTTGCACATCAAATGATAAAAATTAAATGACCCGAGCTCATTTTTGTCTGGCTTTTTATAATAAAAGTTTTAATGGCTTTGTGACGTCTCTATGTCTTTAGTTCTCATAGAAATACTGTGGGTGCAGGGGGTGGGTTATTTATTACTTATTTTGAAAGCTTTGAGTATTGAAATATTGTCGAAATCGGTCTAGAAATCGAAACTAGAAATATAAGCGAGTTAAGCGCTTTAACGATAATCACTTCGTGAAAGAAATAAGTTTTATCGTGTTTTCTTTGGGCTGGTTCTCAGCCACGTGCACTAATTTTGGATCTTTACGGACGTGGTTATAGCTATCATTTATTAGGTGTCGTAAATAAGATTTAATTATCTGGGAGATTTTTCGTTAAATGGAGCATTTTGAATTTAAAAGAAAGTAATATTGTATTTAATAAATGGAATTAATAAATTATTAAGGTAGGTACCTGGGTGCGGTAGGTTACAGTGCGAGCAGGAAACAAATAACACCAACGTTGCCTTGTGCGCTGTGTAATGTAAACAGACACACGCCGAGATATATCCCCACGCAGCCAGCTGGCTATGTTGATATTATTCGTTTTCTGTTCGTATTAATGCTAACTTTCTGGAGTTTTCACTTGGACGTTAGAAAAATGTATTGGAAAACGTTTGATAGTTGGAAACGTTTAATTGTCTTAAAAAAGGGTTGTCCACAATCCACAAACTTTGGGATTTGGGGGCTTAAAATTACTGTGATTTTTTTAATGTAGATTTCTGTCAACGTTTTCAGGCTTTTCTTAGACTCTGTATATCTTAAATGTCGCTGGTTCTAACATAAGTGGGCCATAATGAAATCAAAGAAGAACTGAGGCTTTAAATTCAAATTTAATAAATATTAAAGTCCTGGATGTATTTATCTCTATAAAAAAAAAAGAAAAAATCTAGGACTTATATTAAATCAAAACCTAAATTTCACCGAACATGTAAATGATCATTTGTTCGCGGTGCGTATGCCAACTTAAAATTAATTTATCGGGAAAGACATAACATAACAAAAAAATTTGCCTTTGATCGAGACCTAAATTTAAAACTATCAATCATCCAAAACATTAAAAATCATCATAGTGAATAAAGAATTAATTATTTACCTACTTTTCTATCACACAATATAGATATATACATACTAACTGCAGTCGAAATAAAAGGTCCAACTTCAAGTAACAAACAAAATGCAGAATTGGAGTCTAAAGGTCCGTATAAACAAAACGCGCCAGGCCCGATCCGTACCTGCGTCGTCTCAACAACAGTCCTACCACGGACCGCGCTAAATAGAAGATCTAAGTAAGCCCGTTGCTTTCCATTGCCTAGTTGGTAGAGCCACAACAGCGTACAAAACTGATGCTGGGCCCGTTTATGGCCCATGCATGGCTCGGACCCGAACGGATCCGTCGCGTTATCTAGACGCATCTTAAGGCTGTTTTACCGCTTTCCGTTCTGTCGAAGTTGAGATATACCTCATCCATTTCATAGAATATTTCTGTACGCAACCCTCTCTTTGTTTGTGTAAAGACAATTGTACGTGTAATAATTCTATCTTATTTCTTCGCGCAGTCTTATGGGACGCATATCTTTATCGGTATTCAACTCCACCTGGAACCGGACTGGTCAAATTTGTCTGTATATTGTAACAACTATTGTGTTGATTGTGGTTTCTTTGCAGATAATATTTTTATTTATTACTTAGACGCCGGATACGAAAGTTTTTTTTCTTCTTTATTAATTAACGTTTTTTGAGGGTCATCTAGTGGAATTATTTTTTAAATAAATGATAAACATTAGTGTTGTTATTATTACTAATATTCGATAATATACACTTGGTATCCGCGCGAAAGCTTTAGTGCTTTAGTGCTTTAATAATAATAACAATCTCATTATTAATTTGTAGCGTAGCCGAAAATTTTTTTGAAAACTATTTTATCGTACGCATGTATATTTTATTGTACATAATACATATGCGTTATTTTAATTTCAAAACAAATATAATGTATTGATTTTATCTTTTCTTTTTTCACTGAAAGTAAAAATAGGTCAAATTAAATTAAATACTGAAATAAAAAAAATATAACCTTTTCTTTGTGAATCATCCTGTATAGATAAACAAAAATGTAAACTGCCAAAGCCGACTTTGAACTGTTTAAATTTTAAAATTTATGTGGGTATTTAAATATCAATTTAGTTGTTTTTGAGGTGCAACTGATCCTATTTATGTGTACTTTGTAAAGAAGTGGTATTTCTAAAAATGTCCAATTTGCAATTTCAGTTGGGGACATCAGAAATTTAAAAATTTTAACAGTACCATTTCTCCATAAGGAAAATACGCTGCCTTTTCAAGAAGGGAGGTGAACAAGTGCCTCCTTTGCGACTAGTATACTAGTATACTGTTTTTACTTACACTCTTCTAGTATCTAACTATTTTACAATAAAATAGTAATGGTTGGAGAAATTTAATTGAAATGATAAAACTATTATTAGACGATACCTTGTCGAAAATGTTCTCTTGTATTTATATAATTGCACAGCAAAGGAGACAATATGGGCGTGATCAATTCTATTCATCGGTGTCAAAGGGCAGATTTCCGTCCAACGCCCATCTTTTGTCGATTGTGACACTCACTGTTGCATTATGAGGCAATAATTACAGGTAATCGCTCTTATAGAAAAGAAGAGAGTAGCGAATCGTTATGGTGATTATGTTGTTGACAATATTGGTATAATATGGGATGCTCGTATCAACATTTATCTACGCCTCTTGTAAAGAATGTCCATGTACCGAGATAGAATGAAAAGTTTTTTGATAAGAGATGTAAACAATTTTAGGTCATCATGATTCACCGTATATTACTGAAACAGTTATTTATGTAACCAGTTACAAAATTCCTTATTTTGAAAAAACAAAATCAATATAATAAATCGGTTTTATAAAAAAATCCTTAAATAAATATAAAGTATGATTACATATTACTTACTATACACAAATTTTGATTCTTAAATAAAAGGTCTTATCCACTTCTTCAAGAGCTAAAATCCGACGAGGTAGCTAAATTTTGCTACTTCTGGCAACACTGAATGATATCCTACTTATAGGCACCTTTTACAAATTTCCTCCAGAGGAAGTATCACCAAGTTCTTTACTGAATTAATTTTTAATACAATTCGGAACAGTGATCCGCTTATAAATTAATGAATCGCCTGGTATACAAGCCACTAAAAGAAAAATTAAACGCATCCATGTTTGTTCATTAAGTTATTTTATTTTGTGCTCGTTCTATCTAAGGATAACAAGACAAAAAGCAAATCTTGACAATCTCTAACTGAAAACACAAGCTTATCTTTAAAATCTAAAAGAATTTTCCTTCGTTAGTTTTTATAATAGATCCCAAATAAGGTAAATGACTATACAGTATTTGTCACTTTTAATAGATGAACATTTGACTCATTATCCATTGTAAAAAAACAGTGAATAATTCGAAGAATGCACTTCTACGTTTACAAAGAAACCGATTTTCAATCGTTAGTTAATATGGGAATTTGTTGTTTGGTTTTTAATATAGCGCAGGAAAATTCTTTTTTTCAATATTAAATTTAATTTTCTATTCCTCCTATGTCCATATATTCTTCATTTTGTTATGCTTTGATAGGTCAATTGTTCTTATGTGTCCATTGTTTTTACCAAATAAATAGTCTTTTATTTTTATTATTTTTTTATTATATTGTGATCTTTTGATCATCATTTCTTCCCATGTCGTCTCAAAAACCCAAATAAAATACTTTCAACTTCAAAAACAATCTTAAGCTTTTTATCCTTACTGTACAGACCAAAATATACCAATATTGTTTTTCGAATCATCAGAGGTTGCTGCATTTCCATATCTTGTAGTCCATCGATGAATGCCTCTATGCTAATTTGTTCTAGGAAATCTTTGGGCACCTGAGGATGCGCCAGATGCAGCAATCTTTTTATTTCAGCCTCGAATTCCTGTAGACTATCATTATGTTTCTGACAACAAACCTTTAGCTGGTTTTGGAATACCTGTTTTAATTGCTGCTGGTCATAACTTGTCTCAAAAGTTTGGACGAGAGACGAATAACTGGGTTCCTTCTGTAAAAAGCGTGGTGCCTGTCCTCGAAGCGACACTATCTGTGAAGCCGCCATCCCTTTTTCGGCCCAGCCATTCGCTCTAGCTGTAACTTCAAATTGGAATCGATACGTTTCTCATGTTGTCTGACCGTCAAACGTGGGTGGCCATGCTGGTGGCCTTGATGGTATTTTTTTGTGATATTGGATTTCAATGTTACTTACCGAAGCTTGCCTACAAATTCTTCATTCTAACTTATTTCAGTTCTAATTTGCCTTACCAACTCTACTCTAGCCATTTCTTGTTGTTTTAAATACTCTTGTTGTTGATCTAAATTAATTTTTAGATTCTCTTGTTGTTGTTCTAAATTAGTTTTTAAATTTTCTAAATTAGTTTTTAGATTCCCTTGTTGTTGGTCTTGTTGTTGTACTAAGAGAGCCACTCAATTGTTCAGTTTAGCTGACATACCTTTTGCTTGAAGTTTCCTTGAATGTGTAGCAAGCCATTCATAATTGCCACCTCTGCTTTTCTACGTCTCTCCTCCCTACGGTTTTCCTTTTTCTCCTCTTCTTTCTTCCAGCGCCTTTTCTTTTTCTCTTCTTTTTTCTTCCAGCGCCTTTTCTTCTCCTCGCCTTTCCCTTTCCTCTAGACTATTCACTCTTCTTCTTTTACTTGTATTTTTACGACCGCAGCACACTGTAGGGTGATGGGTGACATTGCACTTCTTTTTTTTTATTCGCACGTTTTCTATAACAGCATGCTACTTAATAAGGGTGCAGGGTAACAATATGTAAATACAGTTTGCTTTACGTCCAACTCTGTCTAAATCTATAAATGGTTTGTGCCGTTGGTTGCACAATAAATAACTAAATCTATTTTCTAATTTTTTAAATAAAAGTAAAAATTTACCAAGTTTTGTTTTTCTTATTTTAATAATATGGATTTTCATCAAGTAAATGCCGAAACAACCAAGAAAATATAATCTCATTATCCGTACAATCAAAGGCTTTATATCCAAGATATATGAATACCTGTGTATGATATTATCTTCACAGCTTTAACGAAGTTACATAAGTCATGCAAAATTTTCCAAATGTAACTCAGGCGATTAAGCTAGCAAATAGAAACGCGGAGCTAAGTTTGTTTAGGATTTTCGAGGTGATCACTTGGAGCTTAATACACCATAGTCGAAATTGTGCATTTGGAGACTGTATAAATCTAGTTCTAAGTAAGAAGTAAGAGAAAGCATACAGAAATAAACTTATCAAATTTCATAAAGTACAAGAACGAGTTGCTGCATTAACAGGTAAAGCAAATATAAGATCCACTTGTTTCAGTTCCTATTATTAAAGAAACTTACCTTCCTACAATAACTACTGGATACAATTGTCGGTGTATAATTTATATACTTTGTATTATAATACTATAATCCTTTTTTATGATACTAACCTGTTAATCTTTAACCAGAATTGTCCACCTAAAATTTTACCCGAATAAGGGATTTTACTAATTACTTCTACTTCAACTTCTATAAATATTGTAATGTGAGCCATTTCATTATTCAGTCATGCTCTAATACTCCAAGTCCCTCTCTGTATTATTTGGCCTTTGAGGCTCAACTTGTCCGATTATTATACATAATTAAACCCCTTAAGACCAAACCTATGTGACGACTATGGTGGAGACACTTTCGCGAACATTTCAGAGTCAACGAGATACTATTTCTAGTCTAAATATAACGTGATAACGTTTCTGGTACATTCTGGTAATTTTGGTGGAGGAGCATTCTAGACCACCAATTTGTATATAAATATTGGTGGAGGACCAACAAAAGTTAGTTATTATATGGACAGTGAAGATAAATAGTAATTAGTAGTAGTGGTGCATATAAATAGTGAACGATTCAAAGACATTCGATATATATATATAAATTAAAATAGTAGTGTTATAAAATAAATAGGTGTTTAAATAAATTATTAATAAATAAACTGTTGTTTTAAAGTAAACAAACATCACAATATAATGTAATAACATCAATAATTATTGTGTATCCATTTTACTAGTTCAATATTTTATGTAAGCAGAACTACCTAATACTAATTGAATGTATAGTCGTTTACTAGACTAGGGAGTAGCGTGAGCTCTTGTTGGGTTATTTCGTTCTTAGAACTTGTAATATGATCTTGTTATATTATCCATTTTTATAGTGTTTTAAGCTCTTATTATTTGGGGAGTGGGTCAGGTTATTAAATAACTCATATTACCTTGAAAAAGAATGTTGAGCGCCACTATATTTAAAACTTACTAAACTTAATTATCGATTAGTGATAAAATATAGAAATCACTAACCATTTAGATATGATAATTAAATAAGGTATTAGATAAGGTAGCAACAAATTCTAATTCACAGAGACTTACTTATTCAAATTTAAATTATTTATTGCAAACTTATCTGTAGTATAACAGGTAGCAGGTACAGGGAATTCATATGATAGGCTTGGATATCACCAACTGATAATTCTTCTTAGGTAAAGTTAAATCTCGTACACTTCTTTGGATGGCTCGAATTAAACCTCTTGAAATACTTGAAACAACCTCTGTAGCTGGAACCAAACTTCTAAGTTTCAACACTTCCACACATTCAGCTGGAACGTTCTACCTAACAATCTTTTTCGATAAACTTCTATAAAACCATCGATATAATTTCTACTGAACTTCTACTGAGACCATCTATATACAACTTCTACTGAACTTCTACTGAGACCATCTATATACAACTTCTATAGGACCATCTATATACAACTTCTATAGTACCATCTATATACAACTTCTATAAGACCATCTATATACAACTTCTATAGGACCATCTATATACAACTTCTATAGGACCATCTATATACAACTTCTATAGGACCATCTATATAGGACCATCTATATACAACTTCTATAGGACCATCATACGTGTTACACAGGCACAAAAATTACGAAAGGCAGCGTACAATAGATTTAAGTTTACAGGTACTCAGGAGGATTGGAATGATTATAAAAACAAGAGGAACCAGGCAGTCAATGTATTACGCCGAGAAAAGAAATTATTCTACGAAGACAAAATTGACAAATCCAAAGGAGATAGCAAAAAGATGTGGCAAACAATAAAACAGTTATTTGGACAAAAGAAAGAAGATCTGCCAATAGATAAAATCAATTTTGACGGCTATTCCGGACCACCTGAAGAAAACTTTAATAAATATTACAGTGATAGCATTCGTGATCTAGCTGAGAGTATAGAAGATAAAGGCTTACTGCAATTTGGAAATGACCTTGAAGTACAGAAAGAACAATTAGCAAAATTTCAAGAAATTACTTTCAGCCAGTTACAAAAAATAGTGAGCAGCCTAAAGAATAAAAGTTCGAGTGACGGTTTTTTAAGTCCAAAACTTCTTAGAGACCTATTTTGTGTAGTTGGATATCCCTTGCTAAATATTGTAAATACAGTGATAACTAGTGGACGAATCCCTTCGGATCTCAAAATTAGTGTAATCGTGCCAATAGCTAAAGTTCCGTCGCCAACCCTGCCAGAACAATTTAGGCCAATTAATTTACTACCAACTATAGATAAAATTATTGAAATTGTGTTAAGAGATCAATTGAAGCTATTCTTTGAAAGAAACAATATTTTGTACTCAGGGCAGTCTGGTTTTCGTGATGGTCATTCATGTGAAACGGCATTGCAATTTGCATGTTTTAACTGGAGGGAGGAAATTAATAAAGGAAAAGTAGTTTTGAGTGTATTTGTGGATTTAAAGCGTGCTTTTGAAACGATTGATCGGAAACTGCTACTCTACAAACTACAGAAATATGGTATAAAATCAGATGCCATAAAATTAATCCACAACTACCTTCAAGGCCGATACCACCAAACTAGAGTAGGCAACAGTGTGTCCAATGGAACGGAATGTAATTTCGGTGTACCACAAGGCAGTGTCCTGGGCCCTTTATTGTTCATTATATATAAACGACATAAAGGACGCGTTACAACAATCTTTTGTAAGTTTATTTGCGGATGACACACTCATATCTGTCGCGGCTACTAATTTTGAAGAAGCTGTTCGCACCTTAAACAGTGAGCTAAGTATTCTGTATGACTGGTTGTGTATCAACAAATTAAAACTAAATACAAATAAAACCAAGTTTATGGCAATGGGATCTAAATCGACCTGTAACAATTTTGCGGAGCGAAATTTTATCATCTGTATAAACAATATTGCCATCGAACAAGTATATACGATTAAATACCTAGGAGTTATTTTAGATCCTCAATTGACTTTCAACAGTCATGCAGACTACTTATGTAGGAAATTAGGGAAGAAAATAGGGTTCTTTAGAAGAATAGCTTCAAATTTGTATGTCACTTTTACATTCATGTAATAAAGAACAAGTAAGCAGACTTCAGGTACTCCAAAACAAATGTATGAGAGTTGTTCTAAAATGTAATATTTACACTCCAATCAAAAATATGCTACAAACCCTAAATTGGCTTTCCATTGAACAGAATATTAAAAAGGCAACCCTCGTTGTAATCTATAAAATGATGCATCAATTAACACCGAAATATCTAAGTGAGTTACTAGTTACGCGGCAACACTTACATTCTCGACATTTAAGATCCGATGAAAATTTCAACATAAATTTTTCAAATAAAACTTTCTTAATGGGATCGTTGCTAATTAATGGAATACATCTTTTTAATAATCTGCCAAAAGAAATAAAAGACTCTAGCAATTTGAATTTGTTTAACAAAAAATTATGTAAATATCTTAGAGAATCAAATTAAACAATTGTGTATATTATGTAAGATAACAAAAAAAAAAATGTAAATAAAAAAATAAATAATTGTATATAATAGCAATGGCTAAATAAACGGATTCATTCATTCATTCATTCATTCATTCATTCATTCATTCATCTATATACAGCCAGGCTACAAGGAAAAAGGTAAAAATATAAAGAAAGGAGTCAGGAAGAGTATATAGGAAACAGATAATGCTTTTTACTATCAAATGCACAATTTAATACTATTATTTGAATAGCTTCACAGAGACCAAATTTAATAGGAAAATAAAAAGTCTTATTTAACACATTTAAAAATAGTAAAGCATAGTATCTCTTTCCTAACAAAATAATAGATAAAATTATATAAAATATTTTATTATGTGCCATTCAATGTTGATGTTATGTTTCAGATTTGACATTTTAATTAGAATTTCTTGTACAAAATATATATTTTCAACAAAATATCGGTAGGAAACTTACCTTTATAAAATCAGACGGTCATTGAAAATATTAAAGACAATTAGTACATCGGATGTACTAGATAAAAGATAATTAAAATTCAATAATTCAACTTGTTCAATGACAGAGGTAAATCGAAATGACAACCCGAGTTTTGACACAAGGCATAAACGACAAATGACGTTTATGTAGAGATGGTGGTTTCAAAACAACGAAAACGGTTACAACCGTTACTATGTCTGGGTCAAATAACGAAAACGGTTCCAATCGTTACAAACTTTTAATCTCCGAAACATTTCAGATTACATGTAACAAATTTTTTAATAAGGATAAAACATTTTGAATAGTACGAATTTTTAACATTCTTCGCTTAAAACAGTTGTCTGTATTTCAATATTTTCTCATAGATCCCAACATCTGATCTTGACAGATTGTATATGTAACAACCCCTATGGTTCCCTTTCTTATAAAAATCTTAGAAATCGGAAATATGGTAAAGAATTATCGTTGAACATACATAAAAAATTAATATTCCGAAGAATTGAAAACCTCCTTTTCTTTGAAGTCGGTTATAAAATAAAAGAATACTCACTAATAACTTATTTTTATAATTTATTTCCCATCGGCCTATTTCTAGCTGGTCAACAGCGAGCACGCTGATCCTCAACATCCATGGACTCGAGATTGACGGCTTTACATCTCCTCCGAAAGTTGGCAGACTCAACACTATACCTCGTACCCATTGATACAGCGCCTGCCATCTGTGGTATGCAACTACGCCGGCTTTTTTATATTTATTTTTTTTTCGGTTTTATTTTTACATTTTTATAGAACATTTTATTTTTCTGACACCCTGCTATAGTAGGTATCCTCCCTTCCCTCCTGATTACAATAGTAAACTTGTATTTTGAAGCGTAGGACCCGTGTGGCAGTTGTGTTTCCTAAAAGAATCGCCCATTTAACTATTTACAACTTTATTTGTAGCAAGTCTGTGATAAAGTGGAAAATATAATTTAGGAAACCCATCCTAAATCATAATTCACTCCGCAGGGCAGTTTGTTTGTAATTTTATAAGTACGCGGACTTTCCTTGGATACTTACACTTTCAAGTACTAACTATGGGCGAACCTGCTTGACTATAGATGTCAATAAACAATAACGAACCTGCTAAGCCGGGCCACTGCCCAGTTAAAATGTTTCGGTCACTTTATTTGAAATTTTAACTTTCCTTATTCAGGACTACACTGACAGTTCTGGCAGTTCTGACAGTTATGGCAGTTCTGACAGTTATGGCAGTTCTGACAGTTTTGACAGTACTGACAGTACTGACAGTATTTAAATATTGGACTAACAATTTAGATTTTTTGTGACTTCCAATAAAAAATACAGCATTTGTTTGAGTGTTTGAGTTTTTTATTTTAGTGCAACCGAAGAAAAATTATATTTTACTTGTCTAAAAGCATTGTTCTCTCACTTCAAAAATGTTATTTTTGTAACCAGTAAAACATTGTAATATTTTGTCGTGATGTCATAATTAAAATATACCTAAAACTACAATTCAAAATTGTATAAAATTTACCAATAATAATTATTCTTTGACTTGAGAAGTACTGGTTAATAAATACGTTTGGGTCGAACACAAATATATATTTTTTTGAAATCATCTAAAACCTAAAAATACCTAGGTGTATGTATTGATCTGAAAACATATTTTGTCGTAAGTATCATGGTTGTGAAATTATGAGATCCAGTCTATTTAACATGAATTCTATTAGTAAAAACTATTTACTTACAAGATGAATAGCAATTAAAATATTTTTTTCAATGTTTCTTTGACTGCACTATTTCGAAAGAAATATCTACACAATCAGCAGCAGTTGCGTTACCTACGTTATGTATTGCTATCTAAATGTATCAACAATCACAATTACCGTAGTTAAAGAGTTAGTTTTGCCTTCAATGCCAATCTATTTCTTGTAGTCGTAAACTAAGACCCAAGGTAGGTAGAAAGGTATTGCGAAAGGATAAAGGGTTAATTTTATATTTGTTTTACATGTTAGTGACATGCACGTGTATCGTAGGGTAACGGGTTTATAGTGTGCTAAATAAGAATGGAACTTATTATCCATTGCTATCATTTTCCGAAATTATTTTAATATTAGGAGTGAGGGTGGTTGGGATTGAGTACGAAGGTTGTAAAGAAAGGTCTTTTATTTCTCACAAAGTCAATTCATTGGCGATCGGTTTCAAAGTGATAACTTTAACATCAGGCACAGCTAAATGAAAAGTCATGGAGTCAATGTATTAAGATTAAAAAGAAATCAACTCTCCACACCAGATCCGATTTTTCTTCTATAATTGGATATTTTAATACAACATTTTCAATAAATTAATTAATTTGACACAAAATATATTGTAAAATAAAAGTTTCGATCTTACTAGTTTCATACTTCATTTTATAATACAATTTATGTGGAATTAATTTAAAATTTAATTTTAACTACTATAATTTGAGTTTACTGCCATAACATTATCTCCCTTTCATATATTTAATTCTGTGTCAATTCAGTTTAATTCAATTCTACGGGATTTATAGCTATTTTTATTATTAGTTTCTAAACGAATTCAAAAAGACTTATTGAGTGAATAAATGCTGCAAAACTAGGTAAATAATGAAGAAATAAAATGAGAAATGGAAGCATTAATCTTATCTCAAGATCAGGTAATAGCCACAAATTACTGTAAAGCCAGGAATCTTTATAAAACCAACGACTTCAAGACTATAGATTATGTAAAAATGAAAATGAAACACTATATCTGATTATATTAGCATGGTTACCACTCATAAAAAGGAAATATCTTGAAACAAACAATCTACTGGCAAGATATATTGTAATAGAAGAAAATTGTAGAATAATAACGACAAATTAACGCCGCGTTGTAAATTCTCAAGTACAGATGTAATTATAATTATAATATGGGATAAATCCAATCAAACGCTTAAGTATACTGACTGTAAATGATTTAATTATAAAAATAAAAAAAATTAAAGACAACGTGCTTAGTAATCGCAATAGCTATTTAATGAACTATTATATAATTAAAAAGTAAAGAAAAAAACAAATTTCAAAGATATGGAAATATAAATATAATGAATGTGTAGTGATGGATGTCAAAACTGATAATGACTGAATCTCTGCAGGCAGCAATTCAAGCTTTAGCACCACATATACAAAAATATGTTGATTTAACAGAAGGTATACCAATGCTTGAATATATAAGTTCAAAATGCCTTACAGAATTATGACGCATATGCTAAAATATTGTCAGCAAAATCTACTTTAACTAAAACCCTCTAGTACTTGCCATGTCCATGTTTCGAAGAAAATAAAGCAAAATAGAAATATGTATTTATTTACAAGCAACGTTTTTTTATATTATGTAAGGCATGATGGTAATACGCTTGGAAAATTTACAGCGTCTGCAAATGATTTGTTATAGGATTTGATGAGTGTCGTATTAGCAGTAACTTATTTATATTCATAGTTACGGCATATATAAGCCAAACTTACTAGATTATTGCGTCTTTTATGATGGGTGAGATTTTATGGTCTGGAGTACATAATATCCTGTCCGCATATTACCAGAACTCAACATTGTTGGATCCTATATGTATAATACTTGTTACATAAGCAAAATTTATATACAACCTAAAGGTTCTTTTGATTACTCGTTGGACGAATTTATAAATTATTTTTAAACTTTAAATATATTTTTACGTACATTGTATTTTATTTGATTTATCTCTAGCTGATGAATGTTTTTGTAATATATGTTGTATTCAACTTGCATAATGAAATTTGGTATTAGTAGCTATGTTCGCGGAGCCTGTCAGCGAAATGTCCACGACAGATGAGCATGCGCATTTTTTAGTGGGTCCCTGTAAATAAAAAGAAAGCCTTAGACTCTCGCGAGTCAACTTAATACTTGTCAACCTAATCTAACCCAATTTGACGGTAAGTAAGTTGCCACTGAAAAAGCAAATAACTCCTCCCTAAGTGTAAAAAAACAAAAATTCTGACCTCAAATTCGTCAATTTTGATCCCAAAAATAGTCGCAGAAGTAATTTCGTGAAAATCGGTTTGCGGGAAATTCCCAAAAAAGTATTACACTTTTCGTTACATCCACGCAAATTTACTTTACCGCTACCAAAAAAGTTTTTGGTACTTTAAAAAATAATCATAGAATACCCAAAACGACCAAAACAGATTTAATAAAACTTCGAGAAAAGGATATATGCCACAGAATATGCAACGACTTGAAAAATTACCACGCCAAAATTTTCAGTAAAAGGGTGTATGCCACATAAACTGACGGTATTTATTCAGCTCTACTTCAGTGGGGCCTGGAAGAACTTACACTGCACCTGCTGGGTATATTCAGATCCTCGTTGGCTCTGAGGTATATCCACAGAAAATGTAAAGAGGTAAAAGTGGTATTCATACCCAAACCTGTATGGATTACACTGTCCCAAAAACATACCGACCAATTAGTCTAACATAGTTTTCCATGAAGACATTGGAAAGGCTATGCGAAAGGTACATGAGGGATGCGGTGATTACAACCACACCACAACAACAACACCAGGCAGATCTACTGATTCAGCCCTTCATCTAGTTGCTGGCCGGATAGCTAGACAATAAGGAGTCCGCTTTGAGTGTTTTCATAGACATAGAAGGTGCATTTGATAAAACCACCTTCCCAAAGATAATACACTCATTAACCAATCGGAATGTTCCACAGACGATTAGTGGGTGGATTCATAACATGCTCTCAAAGCGAGCAGTAAACATAAGTGTAGAAAAAGTGAATATAAGAGGTTTGGTTGCAAGGGGATATCCACAGGAGGGGTGCCTTCAAATCTACTATGTAACATGGTCCTCGACACCCTCATCAGCTACCTCAATAATGACAGTCACTACAAAATAGCATATGCAGATGACCTGGTCATTCTGCAAACAGGGAATTTTGAGAACATACAAGAATGCAAGTAGTTCTGAAAATTGTAGAACAGTGGTGCAAGGACCATTCACTTTTTATCAGTCCTAAGAAGACAGAAATTATCCTTTTCATAAGGAAAAGGATGAAAATTAATTAATTAAAACCTCCAGAACTCCTAAACACAAAACTAAACTTTGCAACAGAGGTGAAGTACCTAGATCTCACCTTTGACAGCAAGTTGACATCGAACTAACACTTGGAAAACAGAGTCAAAAGAGCATACATTGCTTATGAACAATGCCGCCGAATCGTGGGGCGTACCTGTGGTTGCTCCCCCAGAGTCGTTGCATTAACAGCAAAATTAACAGCTATCCGTAAACTAGAACAAATTCAAAGAACAGCATGTCTCAACATAACAGGAGCCATGAAAATAACACCGACCAGAGCCATGGAAGTCATTCTTAGTCTCACTCCCCTTGATATTTACATCAAGGAGGTTGATCTGACGACAATGACATGCCTCCGCACAGTTAAAATAGAACCTGATGTAGGATCTGGTAAGGCGAGACGTCGTTTTTGGCAGGAGGCGCTCGATACACTCCTACTGCTTCAAGCAAACATGGACTTCATGTCACCGATGGTTCTAAAACAAAACAAGGCCCAGGATGTGGAATATACTCCAGATTCTTAAACCTAAATATAAAATGGGCTGTAAACAATAGTGCCAGTGTAGTTCGAACAGAGCTAACGGGAATTCTCATAGCAGCAAAAGAAATCACCAGAAATAATATCACTGGAAGGAACATGCTTATCTATACAGATAGCAGACAAGCACTATTCACCCTGAACAGACCACAAATTTACTCAGGGTTAGTACTAGAATGTCACGAAGCTTTGGCCGAAGTATCCATCAATAATGTGGTCACCTTAAGATGGATCAAAGCTCACACCACATCGAAAGGTAACCATCTTGCTGATTCACTAGCTAAGAAAGCAGCCAACCAAATACTCTTTGGACCTGGCCCTTCTATTGGCCGGACAAAATCGGTAGTGACAGAACTAATGAAAGAATATTCCCTTGTAAAAGTCAAGGAACGATGGGATGAAACAAGAAACTGCAGAGTTGCCAGAGATCTCGTTAATTTATCATGGCAACACTGCAGCAAACAAATACTTGACTATGACTAGACAGAATCTGCGCGTAGTCACAGGCATTCTGACTGGTCATTGCCAAGTACGGAAGCATCTCTATATCATGGGGCTGTCAGAATCCGCATTCTGCAGAGGGTATGAAAAAGAAGATGAGACTATCGAGCATATCCTTTACGATTGCTCGACGCTCTCATTTATTAGAAGAATTCTGTTCGGCGAGTATCGGCTAACACCGGCCGATATAAGAGAAGCACCTCTTAACGACGTTGTCAACTACATTAAATCTGTAGGCTAGCCCACGAGCTAGGAGGTGTCTATCATCTTAGGAGGATGCACAATGGGTCTAGTGAAGCCTAAGTGCCGTGGGGGGTAACCCACCCTTTACACGTTACAGATACAGAACCTTAGACACGTATCTGTTGCTCTTTAGAAGATAATGAACTGTCCTCACTTTCAGTGTAGTCCATGTCCTTCACAGTATTATCTAAGTCAAACTCATTGCTATTTTTGTCGCTTGAATCAGAAAAAACTCATCAAAATCGAGAGAACACCCAGCGTGTATCTATCACTTATGATGGTGGCTTATAACCTTATAAAATTTTTCGCCGCTCAGCAGAAATTGTGAAAAGGTCATATTACCGGACCATTGCCAACATTTGGAGAATCGTTAAATTAAGTTGTATGTGGATAGTACCTTTATTTTTGAACTATTTGGACTAAAAACATAGGTTTTTAAATTTTTGTGGTTTGCGTCCTTTTCACGCCAAGGTCTTCAATTGTACCCATGACTTCTACTTGACTACCACTCGTCTCGAATGGATTTGATTTATATGGTCCGCGATTCAATTTCTGAACCTTATAATTAGTATTGTCTATGGAATCTTGTATTCTCTTTATGACAATAAAGTTATATTAATATAATTGATTTTTGCCATCACAACTTCCATAGGTTGCACTTTAATATCAATGCTCATTTTTAGTAATAGATCTTGTTAAATACTCCTGTTTTTTGTTTAGAAAGTACCGCTTATTAAATATTTATTTTACCTTTCATCTTTCCTTGCTTCACGTTTTGGCAAATAGATCCAATCAAAGTTTATATTCTCCTTAATTGAACCGGTTTACTCTTGGTTAATTGATCAATGATAATCATATTAAAGAAAAAGATTTCTTATCCAATTTTATTATACTCGTATGACCTTTTGATTGGTAAATTTAATACACCTCTCGTTAAACCATGATATTTTCCGAGCACTCATCATCTGAACCACATCCTGTATCAGATCCGTTTATGCATCGTAAATAGCTACAACACGATATATCAATTTTGTAACAATCAATAAAATAATTTATAGATGCTTTACTTACTTTCAATTGGTTGTTAAGTACATAATAATTACAATAACTAGATTACTCAAAATATAATTGCACACTTGAATGATCTTGTCGATTTCAAGCATATTGAACTGCTAACGAGATTGTCCGCAAGCACGAACTCCGTGTTAGTTATGACTGGCGAGTGTGAATAATTATCGTTTTTTTTTTAATAAAAACCAAAGAAACTTATTCAAACGACTTAATAATAAAATATAGTTGGACATTGGCAAATAAGTAGTCTTTTAAAAACGGAAAAGGAATGCATTAATAAAAAGAAATTCGATGTAAAGTTATCATTTTTCAATTTATTGAAAATAATAACACATACAAAAAAATTGTTTTGTGCTGCCACTTTAGAAAATGCGTTTTTTCCAATCATTTTTTAGCTCGGAAAGTGCGTCGTTGTCGAACTCTTATGTCAAAATTTTCATTAAAGACAAAATACCAGCGACTAGCCAGCCAGAGAGAAATTTCGAAGGGTATGTTAAATATCACAGTTGCATCACAATACCGTAGCCATCTGTCAGTCGATATTTTTGACATTCCGTTTAAAGATGAGTAGCGATGAAAGTGACGAAGAAAACATTCCATTCAAAATTAAAGAAGCGGCAGCTGCCGCAACTACTGCATTATTACCAACAAAATCCAAGGAAAGGTATGAAAAAGCCTATGAATTTTTCGAAAAATGGTGTGAATAAAAAAAGTAAGAGTAGTTAATGAAGATGTTTTGTTAGCTTATTTAGCTATAAAATCAAATCATCAACTGTATGGAGTTTGTATTCAATACACAAAACAATGTTAATAAACAAGAAGGACATTGGTAAATTTCCCAAGTTACCTATTAGCTTTCTTAAAGAACAAATATGTGTAGTTTTGAAACGCACTTGTGGAAACAGTATTAGAAAGTGTTCGATAGCTGATAATGTATAAATATATATTTTTCCTACGACCACTTAGGAAAGTGACACATATCACACTATATAGTCCTATGGAAAGTGCTCTATATCACACGCGTATGGATAAGAATTTACTTTCCACCCGTGTGCGAATATGCTACTTTCCGCATCAGCTGTCACAAAATGTCAAACGCATCATTTCTATTTTGATCTATGTAATTTCCATATTAATACTAAAATATTGAAATTGAAAATATTGAAATTGTTGTAAATTAGATCTTAGTTATTTATCTTTAACAATTATTAATAAAATAATTTTAAAATAACTAAGTTATGTTTGCTTTTTATTCTGGCTAAACACATAACCGATTAGATCATTTAATTGACGCAAGGTCTATTAGCTCAGATGGTAGAGTATCAAACTTTATCAACTTTTCTATTTGAGACCTGACGAGCGACCGCGCTCAAATGCTTGCGGGGGCAGAATTTTTTTTGTTTTTCAGTTTTTCTTTTGTTTAGAAAATATCAAAATTGAATAAATACGATTATTATTGATTGTTTTCTTAAATTCATTTTATTTATTATGATAAATTTTTGTTTTTTTTTGGGGTTTTTTTTTTGGTTTTTTTTTTGGGTTTTTTTTTTTGGGTTTTTTGGTTTTTTTTTTTATTTTTGTTTCGAAAAATATGAAAATTTGATAAATACAATTATTGTTGATTATTTTTTTAAATACATTTAAATTATGTTAATAATAATCTGGTTTTACATTTTTTGATGAAATTATTTTGTGGTCGTAGGAAAAATATTGTACATCACTTGTGTGAAAAGTGATTTTCCACACTCGTAATGTAATATTCTATAGTATTAATTAGGAATAATAGGAGCATAAAATATTAATTAAATTTTTTATTATTTAATGTAATTTAATATTATTTAATGTAACTGAATATTATATAATGTAATTTAATTATTATTTATTATTATATTATTTAATAGTTTGCTATTATTTATTTGATATTATTTGATATATTATTTGATATATTATTTGATATATTATTTGATATATTATTTGATATATTATTTGATATATTATTTGATATATTATTTGATATATTATTTGATATATTATTTGATATATTATTCGATATTATTTGATATTATTCGATATTATTCGATATTATTCGATATTATTCGATATTATTCGATATTATTCGATATTATTCGATAATATTCGATATTATTCGATATTATTCGATATTATTCGATAATATTTAATAATGAAGAATATTAATAAACAAGTTATCTACTTGGATGAAATCTTGGAGTCAATGCAGATCTTACCTTCAATAAAGATAGCTGTAGAAAGTAAGAAAGCACACATTTTATGGACATAGTGTAACCTCTGCCCAAATCAAACCTTGTTCAGCGCATGTTTATTTTTAACTTTTATAAGTATTTTCTACAATCCAAATAGTGTATAAATGCCAAATTGGTAGATTACATTCCATATTTTGTAAAAGTAATTATGATTATTTAATTTGGACTTACTTAACTTTTGAATAGTGATGTAACTGTTTATAGACATACCTGAAACAAAAGAAAATATGTAAGAATGTATGAAAGTACAAACAAAATATAAATTAATAGTCTAAACGGTAGGTAAAGAATAAGGGGGTCTATTCGCAAAAGGTCGGAAAGAAATGAAATTTGGTGGGATGGTAGACATTAGTGCCCTGATACTACATCTTAGTTTGCGACCTCAGGGGATTGCTGCTCGAGGGGTGGAGGGTTGAAAACTCTGCGTCGTGACGCTTTTCGGGAAATAGCACCGTTGTGGTAAGGGCTATCGAAATATATTATATGTATTATGAAAAAAATAATAATATATAAACACACAAATTAAAAATCAAAATTAAACTAGTCATTGTCATCTGCATCTGACCCATACTCATCTTGTGACGTTAAAGTAGCAGAAACAGAAGTAAATTTCCTGTTTTTGTAAAGTCTCCTTAGATTAGACGAAAAATGTCAATATATTTTTTTGGGGAATCGGAATTAGAGATTCTTTAAATACCCGAAAATATCATTTGTTCCTAAATATGTAATACAGATTTAGATACTTGGGAAACAGACCTAACCTCTGTATAGTATTGCTTCTTACTTATAGGTGGCTCTAAAGTCTGAAGGGAATCGTGACATTGACAACAAAACAAAACCAATAATTGTGTTACTCAACTCAAAATCTTTGCTTATTCTATTTAAAATAACCGTATACCGTACATTAGCCAAAATTACCGTATACAAGTACGGTAATTACCGTACGGTTGGCAACCCTGCCTGGTAATCACAAATATTTTATTTTTTATTCATGAGATACTCAGATAAGGGAAACGGTTTAGATAATTTTATAATAATTGATTCATCTGTGAATAGTTTGAAGTATAATATTCAAAACTTTAAACATACTAATGTAATGTATAATATTTATAACAATTTATTGTAATATAAATGGCCTTGCTAAAATTTTATATATAAATAATTCGCCCATCATATGACCCCCCTTGTCACTGTGTTTCTGCCTGTATTTTTGTAACACATTAAAACCGCATCTATCCTAGAGTATCCCGGCATTAAAATCTAAAAAGAATTTTAGAAGATCTCGAATATTAATAATACCGTCCTACAACATCGAGGAGGCAGAATTTTCATAAATGCATAAAAACCTCGATTATAGGTATACCTCCAATACACAACTTGCTTTTCTCATTTTTATTTTATCCTAATTATCGATAACAACAAACGAACAACTAGAATTTCGTCTATTATCAATAATTCAGCATTAGCTCCTAGTTGTAAGAACCTATTAAGTTTCCACCTGTTACAACATAATATCTAGTTCAAGTTTAATTTCACCACAAACATTTCTTCATTGTTATTGTATTGCCGTTAATATATCTTACTATATTGTTTGTTTACTACATCCATTTTTTAGAAGTAGAGAGACAGCCCCAAGCTAATTTCATTAACATTACGAAGAAACCATTATATATGATTATGATATATGTTTTAGTATTTGGTACCTACATAATTACTTCATTGGTTGTTTGTATCGCTTAAGACTAATTCATAAAACAAGATTTTTCAATCTACATTTATTTGCACACTTGTTTTACGAATACATTTAAATTACTAATATGAAATATGATTAGTTTTTAGTATATACTGGCGGCGATGCTAAATCATTTTAAAACAATGTGGAGCATTCGTAATTAAAGACGAAACTGAATATTTATTACTTTCTTATCGCATAATTTTTTTTGTTTTACAAACGGTTTTTTATAATATTTTATAATATTACCACCCGATAATTTTATGGCACGAAACTGAGTGTATAATTTATATGAATAGGCTACGAAAATATTTAAATGATACATATATAGTATGGTAATGGCAGTGGCAAAAAGCATTGTCGATGAATCAACTATTAAGATTACTGCTATAAAAAATAAAAATATAAAAATATTTTATTATGACTGCACACATTATTATTTAATCTAACGATAAAGACAAGCTGAAGAAAGGGAAATAATCATAAATATTCAGCCGTATATCTATTCACATATGTGTTAGCAATTACAGAACTGACACATCAACCTTCAGCGATAATTAACCAATTCGAAAATTACTTTTACTGCTACATACGGTATGTCCGGAAAATGTTTTATTTTGGTAGCCTCTAACCAAAAAGTAGGCAACTATATAAGTAAATAGCGGATTAAATTATTCTCTCAAAGTTTGCATAATATAAACAAAATTAATTACTAATAGTAACCTAACCTAACCCTGTTTTTTCAAATGGTTTTTCAGGAAAAACAACGATAATTAAATTTATTTACAACACTACCCAAATCACGTATCGCACCAGCATAATCAATCACAACGGCCAATACGAAGTAGATCAAATTCCCTATTCAGTGACAAAACAACATGGCAGTTTAGAGGCAGACAATCAGCCAAGTCCAAGAGAAATTATCGGAAGACTATAGGAGAAATAACCCCTCCTAATATAAAATTGCAATGTAGTTGTGAATTTTAAATAATATTGCGAATAAAGATATTTTAAATCAGGGATTTCCAAAGTGGTCAATACATGCCCCTTGGGGTCCAAATCGGTTTCCCAGGGGTCGATATAAACGAAAACTGATTTTGGAGGTCGACAAGGTCTAATAATCGACCTCTGTTAATACAAGTTCTTATTTGAAACTTTAAAGATACTGTATAAGTTGTGTTACGTGTACCAACTTGTTAAAAGAATGACTAATATTTTAATAGAAAGTATCATTGTTGTACTTTAAAAAACTCAACAAGTCGATAAGCTTGCACAAGTTCGTGCAAGATGAAAAACTCAGTAAGTCAATAAGCGTGGACAAGTTCGTACAAGATAATGAGTTCGAGCGTACAAGTCGTTCAGGCATGTTTTGACTTGCTCTGTATTTGACGCATATACGCGATTTAACACGAACGAAATCATGATCAAGTTCAAGTCCAAACAAGCTCCTAATATGTTACTATATAACAAGCTTGCACTTAGGATGAAAGTTCATTTGCATTTTGAAAATCGTTGGAGCTTGAATGATATTACATTCATCTACTAATTTATTTCAAGAGATTACAAAGTGATTACATAGTTAAATAAATTGAATTAACATAAAGTGATTGAAAAATAATTTACAAAGTGCATAGTTACCTACGCGCGTTAATAGCGTAACCATACGTTTCTGCAGTTTATGAAAAAGTAACAGGATAAGTACCAAAAAACGTTTCAATATTTTTTGAGATTACTTTAGAAAGATGTTACCTAAAATTATAAATGTTTAATTTTCTTTGTTTTTGGTTTTTACGCTGATTGATACCTAATACAAATTTTCTATACTACAGTGACTATATCCAAGTTTATCAATGAGGACCATATGAGGACTATATCGTGGGCGTACAACAGAACCCATTAAGTCCATTTTGCAAGTTTTGAGAAAAACGTATTTAAACGTGGCAGAGCTTCCGTAATATCCAGTTTTAAACTGAGAAATTGTAACTATATTTAATTAAATTTAACTTTTATTTAAGATTGTTAAAATATAAATTAAAAACAGTTTTTTCAAATTACTTTTTTATTATTCAGATTTTATTTTTTATTTTTTAACAAAATATTGGACTCAACCGATTTTTCCTGACTTTTTATTTATTTTCTAAACATGCTAGAGGCTCATCATCGGAATCTTCCAAATCAGAAATATCCGTGCCATCAACAGAATGTTCTGCTGTTTGTTCTGCAATGCGTTTAGCGGCCGAGAGAGAATTGTACCAAACATGAAATTCAAGAGGTATAGCGTCAGTTTTGCATAAACGCAAGAGATCACCTTTTTTTAATTTAGTTCTTGGTAGTATTTTACCACACAGATTTTTAAGTTGTTTTGGAAGTGCTAGTGGCCTACCTTTCCCATATATTTTGATTGATTTGTAATCACTGCTATGTTCATACTTATACTCAATTACTTCAGGATGCTGCTTAGAAAACTTTTAATGAGGAGCCAGTTAACTAAATCAAATCAAATCAAATCGACGTCAGTTCATTTAGATTATAAGAAACGCTCTTTGTATTCCGTTTTTTTTTCTGCCTCTCTAGATGAAAGATATTAAGATAATCTCCTATAGTATACACTGGAATGTATTTTTTTGGTCGCTCGATTGCATACTGTGCATAGATTTAGACTCCATATTATAGGAATGCCCACTCACTAAGAATTTGTGCTCAATAATTTCAATATGAGTTGTTTGTACCAAATAAAGTAGTAAGGCTGCCACGTGTTGATTCCGATTTTGCCCTCTACAAGTATCAGACCAGGGGCCCTATTCTCGAATGTATATTAAAAATGTCGCATTAGTCATAATGTCTACTGCTAATGTCTATTAAAATGTCGATCGACTGACACTATCCGTATTCTCAAAGACAAATAGAGATTTTAAAATCGGTGACATATTTGGCGAATGATAACATCTGACAACATTGGATAGAAATATACAATACGAGTATATTACAGTAGACAATTACTTACTGGGCCCCGCTTCGGCCTCTTTTTCGACCTTTGGCCTTATAGTCAATGAGGTGAACGCATAGCTCATCCTCATTGATTTGGCCTCTAGGGTTCCCATGTCTTCGTCTCCGATGCCAAAGAAGAAAAGATGGCCCTTAGGGTCTTTTTTGATTTCATGGTGGAAGGTGCACCATTTCGCCACATGCAAGTTTGGGTTTTGTCCTTCAACTCGCCTAAGCGCAACTTCTTTTTCGTCAAAGTCAGCTTGCGCTTCCCCTAGGATCCAGAGAGATGCTTTGGTGAACTTGAGGAGCTCGTCCATCCTTACAACTGCGAGTGTTGCTCCTTCCCATGTTTTTAAGGTTAGTACCTTGGTTTTTAGTCATTCCAACGTCAGGTCATCGTTGCAGGTTACTCTGATAATTTCACCAGAGTGCGACCAAGACCTGAATGTGGGTGGCTTGGTTTTGCTGCAGGAGGCGGACAAGATTGTTTTGGCCAGCTCTCTCATCAGTTATCTTACCGTAAGGGTTATCCTTGTCTATTATAGCTACATTTAGGTAGCTCGTAGCTGCATCCTTGTAGCTTATCTCAGACATAATTTTGTGGTCCTGTCTGGGTTTTTCACCTTCCAGGGCGTTACCTCTTTTCTTGTCCCTAGTTGCGTCCTGTACCAGCCTCTTGTGGAGGCTGAACTAGCGTCGCTGTCTATGGACTTGATTAGGTCTCTTTTGTTTTGTTTGGTGAGGGGGTTTGCAGAGGGTGGCGTTTGCCGTAGCACTGCCTGCCTGCAGCTTATCTCTCTTTCTCCTGTTTGCTTCAAACTCAGAGATTCTTTTGTCTCTCCGGGGCCTGTTAGTTGGAGGTGAACTACTGTGTCAATCCTCATTTTTTCCAAACTTTATTTTGCATTTCTTATTCCTAAGGGTCAACAGACTGAGGTTCACTGAATTACGTCCACTGATTGAGGCTCAGTGCCTGAACGAGGACCCAATGCCCGAACGAGGACCCACTGCGCGAACAAGGGCCCACTGCCTGAAAGAGGGCCCACAGCTTGAACGAAGGCCTACCGGTCTTTTGCCGGTAGACCGACGGCCCAATCCGATACTGGACAGGACTAATAATTGATCAATTAGGAGAAATTGTAAATTATCATTTCATACATTTTCAAAAACAATTTGTACATTACTTATTTTCATTTCTCTTAAAAATAAATATAAACTGTCACTGTCACGACACTCATAACATTATATTTAAAAAGGCATGCGATAATACAATGTCGACTGGTTGAATACCACTCGACTTTATGTCTAACAACAAATGTCGAATTCGCCATTCCAGAATATGTTTTTGCGTTCTTATTCGACATTTCATCAATGTCGCGTGTGACATTTAGAAATAGACATTCGAGAATAGGGCCCCAGAGCGTTATGTATTTTATATTTGAAGGTTAGTCAAATACTTAAATAAGTTCCTATTTCAAAGCTACCGCGTTTCCCGTTTAGTTCATTTCAATAGTAACAGATAGCATTATTGGGAGGAGCAGATTCATAAATAGTAAGATTGTAAACGCAGATCTTTCCTGAGTAATACATTGGAGTTACATCCGAGCAAGGTATTTAAAGTACAGACTGTTAATAAAACGTAACAGATAAAAAAAGATTTTGTCTTGAATAACTCTTTCTTTGACTGTATTTTTTGCAGCATAGCAATCTTCTTTTCGCTTCTTGTGTCATAAATCCCGTCTAATAACTACGGGTCTGCTGGGTTATGCTATTTATGCTTGAAAAGCTTTAAATCATCTGCAAATACTAAAAAGTCACAGTTTTGGAAACATCTTGCAATATCGTTAACAAATATATTAAACAATAAAGGTGAGCAATTAGCGCCCTGTGGTACACCAGAAGATACATAGATTGTATTTGATTTAAACCATCCTATTCTTACCTGTTGCATCCGACCAGTTAAAAAACTCTTGAACCAATGTAGAGATTGAATCGAAACACCAAACATTTTTAATTTTTTCAATAGAATGTTATGATGATCTACTCTATCGAATGCTTTGGAGAAATTCGTATAAATCGCTTCAATCTGCTATTTCTTTTCCAAGACATTTAGTATTTTTTGTTGAAAGACCACTTAATTTGTAATAGTTGATTTATTCTGTGAACAGCCATGTTAATTATCAATTAAACGTTCTTTGCAGTAAAATTTTAACTGGTTACATATTAGATTATCGAAAAGTTTTGCAAAGAAGATTGATTGCATACACTACGATAGTTTGTTATATCTTGTTTATTTCCTGATTTAAATATAGGACGAATATAAGACTGCTTCTAAAACGTAGGAAAAAATCCAGAATCCAGCGATAACTTAAAAAGTATATATATTGGATATGTTAGTATATAAATACAATTTTTAAGAAAGTAGTCAGGAATCCCATCCGGGCCACTGCTCATTTTATTGGGTGAAGCCATGATTTCATTAAACATATCTTCAACAGAGATAGAAAAATTAGTCATGGTGAAATTACTATTATTTCCAAATGCAGTGAGGTCAGTAAATGGCGATTCAGGTGAATAAACCGTGGAAAAGAATTGAGCAAAAGAATTTACAATGTGTTCTCCATCTACTGCTATAATATCTCCGTACCTGGTACTTCACAGGACGAACGTTTACTGTTTACATGTTTCCAGAAATATTTTGGATTGCTGCGTAAACTATGGTCTACCTGATTAATATAATTGTTATAGCAACTATTAGATACATTGCATGATCTTCTAAGATCTGAAAAGACTTGCTAATCCTGTAGAGTAAGAGTATTTAGATATTGTTTATGTGCAACTTTCTTCTGCTGAATTAAAGATCGTAACTTTGCATTAAACCATTTTGGACAGCTAGATGTTTTAAATTTTTTCACCGGCACAAACAAAGATACTGCCATATTTAGTATATTATGTAATTCTGTTACTACTTCATCAATGCTTAATAAGTTTAAATGATTTTTTCCAAATGATACTAGCGAAATAGTTATTAAGACCAATATAATCAGCATTTTTAAAGTCGTAGTAGAATTCACTATAACATATTGAATTATTATTGTTCTTGTGTAAAGCAATTCTGAAAGTATAACTGATATTGTGATAACTGTTTTCAAAAATCGGATTAGATGCTTGAAGTATCTCTAAGTTACAAAAATGTTAAAAAACTAAATCTAAAAATGTATTTCTATTATTAGGAATGTTTATCAATTGAAAAAAATGTAGGAGAGCATAACTCTGAGCTACCCGCATAGCATGAGAACCTTGAGGGCAATTTATTAATACACCATCTTCACTGTTATCCCAATATGCTTCAGGTAAATTGAATTCGCCAAATATGTAAATCTGCTGATTATTTCTTTGAACAATATCTTCTACTGTCCTACAATGTTGCTCATACACTACTTCTGAGGATTTGGGAGGAATGTATACTCCCCCAATAATAAAGATTTCATTCTCAATTGAACATAGCAGATAAAGTTGTTCTACCGATTTGTGTAGAGGATTTAACACAATTACTTTGATGGAATCTTTTATAATGATTATTTTGAAGTACAGCTTACAGGTGCCTCAGGATTAATGTAGTGGACTTAAAACGACGCGCTTGAGCTTATTGAGAGACTTATTGACTTGAGACTTATTGGTGAAGAAATCCCTTTTAATCAAAAGTGGACTTAATGGGTTCTGGTTGTACGCTCACGATATCCAAGTTTATCAGTAAGTAAGTTCGTGAGCATACCTAAAAAACGTCCAGTGCCTAGGTGTATTAAAAATAAGCTCGTGTGCAAATTTAACAGTTTCATTATTGTTTCTTAAGTAGTTTCTTGAACATATTTTTTTTATTTGCACTTGAAGTTTGGATTTATTCCATCTCCATCAAATCAACACTTGCCGGTGTGTCTCATATGCGAAAAAGAATTCAGTAAAGACGTTATGAAGCCTTCAAAACGAAGGACCACTTATCAAGAGTACAAGCTGACAAAAAAGTAAACCCTTGTTTTTCTTTCAAGTTCTTAAAGAAAAACTAGAGAAAAGACCATCCATAAGATCGATATTTGCGTCATCATCTATGTAAGATGTCGATGAATAGAATAGAATACTTTATTTAACTATGTTATTTAGTATTTCATAAAATTATAGCAGGCCAAAAAAAAAACAGAATAAACAATCATAAGATTAAATATTACAAACAACAATATAATCATCTAACATACATATCTCGAAAAATTTTTGATATGAAATAAAGTAAGGGTTGCTAATTTCACCCCCCTATAATGCAACAGGAATATTGAAAAAATACCCGTGGTTAGTCCTTTGTGTGTGCACGAAAATTACAAAATTTCAAGTTTCTAGCTTTACTGCAATTTAAGAAAAAAAAATAAAAACTCAATTTTAGTCACCACCTTTTAAGGGTGATATCTCGGAAAGGGGTGGGCTGAGGAAATTTTGTTACAGGAAAGACCCATCATAATTTCATACGCATAATTTTGTCGCATTAATTTAGAAACCCTTGTATAATCTAAAACAATAAAATAAAATAAGGAAACTCTTAAAACCTAATAGTACAAAGATAAAAATATCTTAATTATATAATGCATTACTACAAACAAAAATATTTTTAAGATATCTTGAAGGAGAAGACCCAGGGAGAATTTACGTCAACAGGGAAATAAATGGAAACGAACATGATTTAAAAATTCAGAAAAATCATAAAAACTGTGGTTTTCAAAGTAAATTTTCAATAATATTTTAAAGTTACATAAGTTTGTCGATTTTAAATTACTAGGAAGTGCATTATATAGACTAATGTCATATGAGATTTTTGTGATTTTAATAACCTATATCTAGGTAGTCGAATTAGGTTAGCATTTCTAGTGTCTTAAGAGTGAATACTGGACTAAGTAAGAAATGAGGGAGCTCTTTTGTGAATTTCAATAAGACTGATATGCATATACAGAGACGGAAGAGTCATAACAAATAAGTTTTTACAAGAGTTCCTATACCTGACATTTGACAAAATTCTTATTGTTCTTTTTTGTTGAACGAAAATAGCTTCAGACTCAGCCGAGTTTCCTCATAACGAGGTTCCATATAATATTTGAGAATGAAAAAGAGAAAAGTAAGCTATTTTTATAACTAGTTATGTTTTTTAATTGACGAAGTAAAAACAAGGAACTACATAACTTTTTTTCAATTGTCCAATGTGACTGGACCAGTTTAATTTATTGTATATAGTAAAACCTAACAAATTTACAGTTTTACGATCTGGTAATGGTGCACGCAGCGACACATCTATGTTTTGTGATTTATCTTGATTAAGTTTAAGTCTATTTGCTGCAAACCAATAACTTGCTTTTTTTTCCAGTTCATTGGTTAGACTAGATAGTTGTGAGTAGCTATCACTTGAATAGATTAACGTAGCATCATCAGCAAATAACATACTATGATTAGGTTTCATGAAATTGCATAAATCATTTATGTATATGATGAAAAATAACGGTTTCAGAACTGATTCTTGCGGAACTCCTGTATTTACAGGGTTTAAATTTGACCGGCTATTATTATAAAATATACTCTGAAATATGATTTGAAAAGGTGTAATGCAGTTCCTCTAACTCCATATTAATTAAGCTTTTCAAGGAGGATATCGAGTGATACACAGTCAAACGCCTTTGACAAGTCACACAATGTAACTGCAAACTTTCCGTTTTCAATGCTATTAACCCTGTAATCAACGGCAGACATTGCAGCATCATACTTTGAAAATATGTGTCAAGAACTGATTTTTGCTAGATATTTAGAGACTGAAACCAGAGGAGAATCGATTTTTTAGGCCGCGGAACATTTTACCGACAAAGCTATTCCATGGAAGAACATTGCTTCTGTTGTGACTGATAGTGCACCATTTATGGTTGGTCGTCATCGTGGTTTTATAGCTCACTTAAAGCGATAACTGCCTGAGGTACTGGTCATTCACTGTTTGATTAAAAAAAAAACATTTAGTAGCAAAAAATATGAGTCCTAGATTGCGCCAGTCTTTACAATATGTTATAAATACAATAAATAGAAGATTCGAAGCAATTCTTTGAACTCTCAGTCATTTGCTCAGCTATGTGAGAAAAACGACAAAGTTTTTACTTAATTACTTATGCTTGGCTGTCAAGAGGCTCCTACTTAGCAAGATTTTCAGCTATTTTTGAATCTGTGTTGGAGTTTTTACAAGAAGATCCGAATTTAAAAGAAAATCTGAACAATTGTAAAACATATATTTATTACTTGACTGGTATCTTTGGTATGTTTAACCAAGTTAATTTACAGCTGCCCGGTGACGATCTCAACTTGATTAAAACAAAATCAATAATATCGACCTATGTTGGAAAACTTATCCCTTATAAACAAAATTGAAGCAGAAAAGAATATCCACAGTTTCCGCATTTGTCAAAATTACCAGAAATGCTTCAAGGCGATGTTATTTTATCATATATCACTCACTTGTACCCATTACACAAGGATTTTACTAAGAGGTTTGAGGATCTCTTAAATTTACAAACCGCAAAGTTTTTAAATTGGTATTTTGTATCAATATGAAAAAACTAGAGATAGGATTTTTAAAATAATTTGGCTGAAGTATCAGTTCATTTTGAAAAATATGAATTCATATTTTGAATTATCTTACATAGAAAATGAAATTCCAGAAAAAATGGCTGAAGTATCAGTTCATTTTGAAAAATATGAATTCATATTTTGAATTATCTTACATAGAAAATGAAATTCCAGAAAAAATGTTGGAACCAGCAAAAATGTACATTTAACATAAATATTCAAACATAATATATTTGGTTAGTATATGCAGTTGTATCCATTTTCTTTAGTATTTGTTAATCACTTTATTAAATAAAATAAATAATTGAGTTTGAACGAAGTGTCTTAAAAAAAATATTGTACGTCACGCGACCAAAAATTAGTGTTAAGCAGGTCTCTCCAAGCTTCCAGGTCTCGCCTAAGGCTCGCCCTGAAATCTGCTTGTCTCGACTTTCAAAACACTACTTTCCGGTCTTGTAACGTAAATTACTATTTTATTATGGTAAATAGGTATATTGTATAAATTGTGTTAAACGTGAAATCTGCGACAAACTGTATAAAGGGTATTTTTTTTATCCACTATCGCCTACATATCAATCGACAATCTATCAAATCGCCCCCGCATTCTTTGATCATAAAACACTTGTTCAACATTGGAAACAATGCTTTTGATACTGAAAGACTATAATTTATACGCGGAAGACATTTTGCCACAGATCAGTTACGAAAGTCATATACTTATGGGAATTTTATGACAGAATAAAAACGCTGATCTTATTATTTGAACTTTTTAAAAAGAAAATCTAGTACGATGAATGGCAGATCTTAAATTTCTTCCGTGACAGCAAAATCGATGCGAGATTTCTAATATCGCTTCGTTCTATGCCTCACTTATTTTCATTTAGTACGTGTTCCATATAGAATGTATTAAAATAAAATACTCATGAGCGTACTAGCGTCTAATTTGAAAATGAGTATAAAATTGAGTAAATTATTTCTGGATTAACTATACAATATTCTTTTGTCAAAACATTTTTAAGATAAACTGATTAATTGGTTATTTTATTTTCGGTCCTTGTAATTTTTATACCCAAAAATAACTTAATTTCATTTAAGTCATTCGAAATTGTTTCATCAAACATTTTTTAAAGCCTGCTAAAGTATTTTCATCTTTCGATGAAATTACCAGGTCATCCACATATAGAATGACAAATGTTTTTACTTATATTGTTATTGTCTAGAATATATAAACAAGGATGTGCTTTAGAACTTTTAAATTGCATATCCTTGAGAGTATGATCGAAACGTTCAAACCAGCATCGAGATGATTGTTTTAATCCGTACAACGCTTTACTTAGTTTACAAACTTGATCCGCTTTTGATTTAACACCTTCCGGGACTTTCATATAAATTTCCACTTTGAGGATACCATTCAGGAAAGTGGTCTTTACATCCATATTGTGGATGTTTAAATTAAATTGATTTGCGAAAGCTAAGAAAAATCTTAGAGTTGTAATCTTGGCAACTGGTTTAGTGGTCCCGTTGGTTGGTCCACTAAATTTAAAACTAAAAAAAATAATTTTTTAAAAATTCTATTTAATACATATATATAAAAAGAATAGACACTTTCGAAATATATAAAAATTGAACCGATCGATGAAATGTTTATAATGATCTCTCTGCAGCATAGCAACGGCGGTCCTTTTATACTGCGTTCCAAATCCGCCTACTTGAGTCTTCTTTTCATCCAGAAAATCCTGTAAAGGTTTACAAAAGAAAACACATATCTTAATTAACAACGGTGACGTTATTAAAAAAGAAGAGACCAGATGGTTGTCACTCCAAAACATTGCATATAACCAAAAAGTAAAAATAATGACATAAAACGTCAAACATGAAAAAACAACTAAAATGTCATAAACAAATCTGTTAAGTTCTTTGTGGGCTCGTCAAACAGGACGCGAGCACCACAAATACTCCCCCACTGGTGCAAACGTTTCGTTATAGTCCTGAAGATTCTGCTGACTGAAACCTCTTGCAACTAACCGTGCTTTATATCTGGTTGGTCCACCCTCTTCATTATTTTTAATTGTTAAAATCAATTTGCAACTAATAATGTTTTACCTTCCGGTTTATTTATAAGTGTCAACGTTTTGTTAGTTTCAAGTGGATAAATTTCATCTCTTATGGCTTCTTCCCATTTGTGTTTATCATTGCGTTCATAAATTTAATAATAAGATTTTTGTACATTTTCTAAACATGTACTTGCAATAAATAAATAATTATAATATGTCGTCTTATTTTTCAAAATATGTTTTTGGAGGGATGTTTTATTCTTTCAGTTCTTCTAATATTCTGTGGTATATTTATAATTTCATTATTATTTTCTTTAGGACCTAAAGTTTCTGTGTTAATGGTAAGTTTATAAATTTTTACAGGAATTTTAATATTTATAGGAATATCTGAGGGTCCAGAAGTTTTGTAAGTGACTTCATCTATGATAACATCTCTGGAAACAAAGAATTTTCTATTTTCCACATTTCTCAAGTTGTACACATTTTGTCCATAATGGAGTATTGCTTTAAATGATTTAGAATCAAATTTACTTTTTCTGGTCTTTTCATGAACATAAACTGTTGAACCAAATATTCTCAAATGATTTAGTTTTGGTTTTTTATTGTGCCACATTTCATATGGTGTTTTTTCTTTTGGAAGAGCTTTTGTAGGTGTTAAATTTAATAAATGTGTCGAAGTTAATATAGTTTTACCCCAAAAAGTTTTATCTGAATTCGTACTTGCAACTAAAGTACGTGCCATTTTAGATAATGTGTGATTCATTCTCTCCGATACACCATTTCGCTGTGGTGTATCTGGACTAGTGAGGTGATACATAATTTTCTTTTCAACACAAAAATTTCTATATCTAAGATCTAAAGCTAAATTTGCAGCCGCTTATGACAAAGTAATTAATTGCTGTTAATTAACATTATTTGATCTCATTGAGTAACCAAAATATTAACATGTTTGCAAAATCATAATATACTAGCTAATATCGCCTTAAATGTTAGTGATGGTATAATGCATTTTTTATAATTATTGAAAAGGATTTTATGCTTTTTGTTTAAAAATAATTCGACAAAATTGTAACATGTGCAAATATTAATTGCAAATGAAGGCATTCGTTAGACAGGCATGCAACATTTCATGACGTCGGCAAACAGACGATACTAGCAACAATAAAAATTTCCAAAATATTTATTAATGTTAGTTAGCTTATTAAAATAACTCAGTACGATCAAAACAACGCCTTGAACCAAAAAATTTGCCTAACCTGTGCAGCCTGGAGCTATTTAAATTTAACCGATCGCTCACGCACAGGTTGTGTAAATTGGTTAAGATTATTTTAAGAATTTTTATTTCATGTATATTGTTTTTGCGAAGTAACCCACGATGGTTCCAGTTAAGTAAATTAAAGTCTATTCATTTCATTTACGCCGCGTCAAAACATTCTCCCACCTGGCAACAGCTCACGTGGCATTTTCTTGCGCTTCTATTGGTAATTCGTTCGTTGGTCATTCGAGACGACGCGCAAATATTTTTGTCAGAGTCGAATTCAGTACAATTTGAATAATTAGAAACGGCGTTTTGGTAGCATTAACCGTGGTGGTTAGTTTGGACATTTTGTATGTTTGATTGATTATTTTTTCTTATATTATAGTTTAGACATATTTTGTTACTGCTTCGTGATTTTGTAATAATTGGCATTATTATTGGAAAATATAAAGAATTTACTAAAAAATTTTAAAAAAGAATTCATAATGTTTTAAATTAAAAATTTAAAAGAAAACACGTATGGAAATAAAGCAAATAATCATGTTATTATTCTAGTTAATGATTTACTTTGAACTAGAGAATTCAAGGTAGAGCGCGACATTTTTAAAAATAAAACTATCACGTAAACTTTGAGTTTATATAATATAGAGAGACGAGACAGAAAGAAAGGACTCTATCGAGTAAGGACTGCGGTCCAAAACTCTTGTTTCGGGCTATGTCCCGAAACAAAGTAATTTGTAGAGTAAAGTTTTGTGCAGCGATTTGTGAATTATGGGTAAATATCTTTAACTTATTTTTAAAGTGTTTTGTTTGATAATAATTAATTGATTTACATATAAATGCCAATTTTACATTTTTGTCCCGATTATCATATTTATCTTATACTTATTTTTATATTATTATGTAGTTAAAGTTTTCCAGTGCTATTTATAATTGTTAATAAGTCCAAACTGTATAGTTCAATTAAGTGTTCATCTAGTGTTATAAATCTTTATTCAAAGTTTGGATATATTATCAAATAGTACTTAATTCCCTAATTATAATTTGGGTAATTTATTCTTTAGAGTACTAGTCACTGTTGTACTTATTTTTAATATACATTTCTTATTTTTTTAATACTTATTAATCTCTCCTCCCCCTTTCAAAACCAGGAAAATATTTCGAGAATTTAAGAAGCATCAGCGTTTCTATTCCCTTAGGACTAAAAGAGTCTTAATCTAGTTGCCAAGAACCGCTCGACTATGCTATTAAGGGATAATTTTTTGTTTTTTTAATATAATTTTTTTTATTATTTTTATTTGCCACTGGGGAATTGATGTTCCTTCTAGACTCCAGGACTCTTTGGCTGGTGACAGTGTTGCCTAAATTCCTTAATATATTATTAACAACAGTAGCTAAAGACCTATCAGAGTATCAGTAGTTACAAATGGTCTTTAGGCTAGATGGTTGTTACATTTAGTGACAAGTGGTGGTCTTTAGGCTTCCCAGTTGTTAAAATTTTTACGAATTTAAAAACTTTTTGTTAGTGTTTTAATTATTCATCTACCGACAGTATGTCCTCCACAGACACAGCAGATGAAGTCCCGAACAATTTTTTACTCCTCCTAAAAAGCGACCAAAAAAGGGCCATTTCGACATCCGTACTAAAGAAATGGTTCTTAATATTTATAAACATTAAATTTTATAGAAACCTGATATGTTGGTACATGCTGTTGAAGGAGAGTTGCTGATAAAACAGGGATGTGCGCTAAAACCGTTTTTAAGTATAAGCAAAATCATAAATTTTCTGAATCAAAAAGAAAGCTATGTTATAAAATAAATTTGCAACTCTGTGGATGATTTCGATAAAAATGCAATAAGGCGCAAAGTAAATCAATTCTTCTTTAGAAATGAACATCCAAAAAACGATAAGGTTTTAAAAGAAGTCAACGATGATCCACATTTGTCTACTTTTAAGCGAACTACATTTTACAAGCTTTTGAACAACATTTAATTTTAAATTTAAAACTCGATGAAGAAATAGTTTGCTTTTAGACAAAGACAAAATTGTTTTGATGATACTTAGATTAACAAGCTACACCAAATCAAAAGTATAGGTCAATACGTCGGTTTAATCATCCAGACAAACCTTTCTGGATGGACTTTCAGCTGGTCTAAAAAACCCATCAGGTATGTGCGTAAAATTGTGTTAATAATCCCAAACAAATGAGCAATTGTTTTTTTCGGAAAGAAAAAAAGGCTCATTATATGCCATATTAGAAGTGAAGAAGACTTTGTCTCTGATGCACTTTGTTTATTTGAGTCAAAAAAATCCGGTGACTACCATAAAGAAATGTGTGGAAAATTAGAAGATAACTGTACTATCATGCAAGATAATGCGTCTTATCATTCCAAAAAGTTAAGAAAATACCTAAAACAGCGTCTAAAAAAGGTGATATTCAAAAGAGACTATGAGAGAAAAATTGGATTTCACGAACAAATGCGGCCAATACCAACTTTATTATTTTAAATGCACACCCTGTATATTTTTCAATTTTTGGCTTCTTCAGAAAATTCTATACATATTTTATATTTTGTACCTGTTTCTGAAATATTAAATGTTTTCCGATTTATTGCAAAAATTTACATTAATAAAATAATAGTAGTTTATGTTACAAAGACGAAAAGTTGAGTTTTTCGGGCGACTACGAAAAACTTGTAGGAGTCAAAAAAAAAATAATTCCATTTGTGTCCCTGTGTTGTCTCTATAACCAATCATTTGTAGAATTGTTATTTTGTGCATTTCTGTTAAATTCACCTTTTTTCTGATATACAGTTAAGAAAATTCAAACGACTATAACACTGAAAACTACTGTCATGCAGTCAGATAACAATTTGCTAAGGTCAGGCGTTTTAAACAAAAGTAAACCAAACTATTTAAGTATAGAATTTTTTATTTCATATTTGTAAAAAGGAACGCTGAAATGGTTTTTGCTTACTTTCTTATTATCAAGACCTAAATGGGAAATAAGTATTGAGTGTGTTGTAGCGAATTTCTGTAATCAAACAATTTTATTTTGTTATTGTTATTTTTTGCAATAAATCGGAAAACATTTAATATTTTCGAAACAGGTATTGGAGATAGTACATAAATTATGTATAAATTTACGAAGAGTCAAAAAATGAAAAAATATACAGGGTGTTGTATTTAAAATAATAAAGTTGGTATTGGCCACTGTTATAAATACATAAATATGTTATAAATATACCAATACATGTCCGAGCGTTTTTCCGAGCACGCTCTCATTTTTTTATTACCGAATTTATTCCATTTGGCTGTTCCACACACTGTATTATTAAATATAATAATAAAATAGGAAAAACTTAAGTACTCAATTAGTTTTTCTTTTTAGTGCATGATACAGTCAAGCATGGTCCAGTACAATACACTATTATTTCAACAAAGGACGAATTAATTTGGGTTATAAAGTCATTAATTCCAAAAGAAGACAACTGAAACAATAATGTACATATTGTTCAAAAAATTTTGGTCCAAGGTTCAACACTTTCTCCTATAATGAAATGTGTCAACACTCTGTATTCCATTCCTCTCAAATTATATTATACGTATCCATTTCTATTGAATCCATAAAAGGATAGATCTGTTAAACAAATACTCTTCCACAAAGCTGATCGTAATTCATGCAGAATCGGCTGATCCGTCCTATCAGTTATGACAACTGCTGAGAAAACTTAATTAAAACAAGAGATATGTGTTTCTCGCGATTGCATTTATTTATTAGTTCGTGTGACTTGATCCGATCAGTGATTCTAAATGAAGTCTTGCGTTTCAAGAGCGATATACACGTCAGTACTTAATTGAAATGAAGAAACAAAGAGTAATACCGAAATTACTATGTTAAATTGTACTAACTGGCAAGGATTTAATTTAATTTATAGGTAGATTGCCAATGCAGAATATTTTTAATTATTTAACGTTTTGTACTACCTATTTTATTTAGAGATTTATGTATTTTACTATTATCTCGTAAAAAAATATAACCAATCAGAAACGTCAATTTTTCTCCACATAACCCGTTTAGAGTTTAGATAAACAATTAAATTGTACTAGTGCATTTAACGTATTAAATTGCTATATCTCATGAAGTAAAGATGATAACAAATGTTTAAATGATAAACTACAGAACTAACCCTCATCAACCCCTATGCGCCTCCTAATATGAAAAAAATAAATAGCAATCCCGTGTATGAAATATAGAGGCAGCACAATATGTTTACGGATGCACAAAATATATACTGCGTTGAATTAATAGATCTATACAATTTAAATAAATGTTCTTCATAAATCTAAAATATTTAACTAGTTTTTAAAGGTTTTGTGAACCATCCAAGCATACCTTGATTTTCAGTTCTAAAATATAATCTTAATATAGGGTTTGCAAGTATTAACCAGCATGGTTTGGCTTTCCAGAAGATCCATTGGCTAGTTCAAGACATTCGTGGTGGACCCTCTAGATAACTGATTACAGTAACAATTTTTCACAATGTTTTGTTTATAATACCAATCTATTCAAAACATCTGTTAGTAGAAATATTTAAAACCAAACAATGGAGATTTTGCATGTACAAAAAAGCCAAAAACTGGTATTTTATTTACCATAAAAGGATCCCTACTATACAAAGTGATTTAAAATCGCCATGCGTTACCGTCTCGATGATGGTGGATGAGGTTTTCCGGATTTTCCTCACCTGTAAGTCAAATGGGACCATCAAACATCTTTAGGTCGCTACGGAGCGCCACGGCAAATAATTATAGCCGTTCCTTCCCCTACATAAGTCGCTCAGTCGACATCAGGGGTTGAAATTCGTAAGGGGGTGAATTAGAGAGAATATTATTATAATAGTACATAGTAAAACCTATTTAAAAAAGATAGCATTTTTATCCAAATTTTATATTTTTAACGCCAACCTTCAATAGAGATATGCATTACCATAGCGATTTTCGGAAGTAGACAAATTCTTTATCTTTCTGTAAAAATTAAACCCTTTAACTGATGCTGCAGATATTAATCAACAAAGCCATGGCATATGACATTATCGTTTGACAATGCCACGGCTTAGTAAAAGTTTTGTTGTGAACTATTTATAGCAAATAATGGAAAACATTCATTGTACTTTACCTGAAATTCAGAAGTTGTTAGAAATGCTATAACAAAAATCAGTCGAAAAATACAATCGCCAGTATGACATATTCATAGAGTGGTGCAAAATAAAGTGAAAACGTTTTACATGCGTATTTTTTCGATTTATCGAAAGAGTATTCTTTTTCTTTAATGTGGTCGAATTCCAAGGAGAAAGCAGCCTTTTCAGCAAAAAATGACGTTGACATTAGTCTTTACAAAAAACTTAAAAGTAAAGGTAATAAGTTAGTCACCACTTGAGATGATTGACCGTAAGAAAAAGAAAAAATTCAATTTTGGGGAATTTTCTTAGGGAATTTTATCCTTTTTCATATGAATCATTTCAAATAGTGACGAACTTGTTGGCTTTTTTGATTTATGTTCTTAAAAATGTTTTTGACAAGTAAATATTAATTTTTTTTATTATTGTGACTTGTTCATGATCTGCTTAATTTTCTGTTTGTAGAATCCTGATGATGGCTTAAATGCTCAAAGTGCTAGACTAATTAAGGCAGGAATTATATTAAAAATATAGTCCCCGCACACTTTAAATATTAAATCTTGTTTTATTTCTTAATTACCCAGTATGAACACCTTTAAAAAAATCACTATTCTATCAAAATACAGTGAGGACGTATAAGTTGGAAAAAATCGATATTTTTCTGTCTAACAGTAAGTACTTTAACAAAATACTTTAACAGGTCAATTTTAATTTTCAACTGCGCTTCTTACGCTACAATTGGATGTACTAATGACGTCACCATTTTCTTGTCGATTTTTTTAAAACAACATATTTGTATCTACATTTTTGTATTCCCCAATAATAGAAGATACTTATACTCCAAAGACACTGGTTTGCGAATTAGAGAATTGGAGGCAAATGTTATATCAGAAATTTTTAATCTAAGATTTTATTGAAAGGACTACTAATACATTTTTAATTTTTATTAGTTTGTATAATTAACAAACCAATACAGGTCACAAAAAATAGAAAACTATACCAATAAAAACCTACCATGGTTATTAGTCCAGTTCATCCAGTAACAGTATAGATTTAAAATTTATTATATAACATTTGCCTCTAATTCACAAACCAATGACTTTGGTCTCTACGTATTGCATACATTTTTGTAATCGACTATTATTGAGGAATTCAAAAATGAAGAGAAAATTGAATGACATCATGTACACAGTGGTGACGTCATTAGTACATCTAATTGTAGTGTAGATTAGATTTAGAAGGAGTTGGACGTTATTTGTCCTTGTCCACCGCCAGCTTTTCAAATCTATTGTGGGACTTTTTGAGTATATCGTCTAGTGTAAGACGCACAGTTGAAAGTGAAAATTGACCTGTGAAAGTAGTTTATTAAAACACTGTTGCTGTTAGAAAAATATATTGAATTTATTCCAACTTATACGTCCTCACTGTATACAATATACACTCTACTTATGTTAAAACAAGCAGGACTTGCATTTGCTTGATTTTTTTTAAATGACATGAAAGTACCTAGTACTGGATAATTTCCAATTTCTATAAATATCTATAAATAGGTACCTATGTCAAATTAGAACAAAGAACATTTTTAGAAGAACAATAATTATCAACGTGAAGTTGTAATTTGTAATACGAAATAGTATAATTATATTTGAATAAAATAATTATTTTTTAGTGCAGAAAAAGTCATTTGTGATTTAAAGGCTAAATACAATTTATAGCTAGGTGCATTCATTTTATTGAAGTAGTTTCTCTAAAATTACTATAATTTTGAGACCTCCACAATGACTAGCCTCTCCCTTAAAGATTCGATAGCGTTTTATGTTCTATAATAATTGTTTATTATTATAGGCTATATTCCGAGAACTATGGATTTTATTGAATAAACTGTAGATACTTAGATTTTGTAAATTTTATTTGGATAGTAATTATTATAATTCCCATCGAAATAAAATTTGATGATCGAACCGTAAATTAATAATTTCAATAAACAAAAATAGTCTCAAAGTCAAATTAATACATAGATCGAATCATAATTTGTAAAAATGTATCATTAACGAAAACATTCTTTTTCTAATTTTGGCATATTATAAAGTGACATCTTTTGCAATCGTAGCAAGTGTCTTAACGACCTACTTTATGTCACCAGTTAATTAATTTTGAATATTATATTGCGAAAAGAAAAATAAAAATAAACCGTTTTTACATAAATTATGGGTACTGAGGAATAGTTATTTACGTCATTATGTGTGATCAGAAAAAGATATATTATGCAGCATTGTAATTTTTTTTTATTAAATATTCAAATATTAATGCTTTTTCGTCATACTGTACTATTATCTTACCATAATATGAGCGAAATTGATATCGAAAAGGTGCCGGCCGTTAAATAAAATAACGGCCGCGCACCACCTACAACAATCACAACAATCTAAAGTTGCCTAGCAACCACATCAATATACTATACAAACATTGTAAGTTTGACAGTACTGTTTCTTGTTGAGTGATTATAGAGCGGAAAAGATCAAAGATGGAAGACATTTTCGAAAACGATATTCCCTCCGATGTACTGGAAGAAGCAGCTGCGGCAACCAAAAATTTATTTCCGAGTACAACCCAACAAAGATATCAGCAGGAATACGACAACTTCGTGAAGTGGCGTCAGAATAAAAACATACATAGTGTAAGTGAAGAAGTACTGCTAGCTTATGCAAAAGGAATGTCTGAAACGTATTCTCCTACATCACTGTGGACAAAAATATCAATGCTGAAACTTGCGTTAAGAATACATGAAAACATTGACATATCAAGGTAAATTACTATACTATCCGCCAACATTGAACTAACTATATACTCATCTAAATTATGTTTGTTTGTAGATTCGGTAAACTATTCTTGTTCCTGAGGCGCAAAAATGAAGGTTATACCCCAAAGAAAGCCAAGGTTCTATCGGAAAATGATAAACTTAAATTTTTGCTGGACGCGGATGATCATACCTGGCTACTGGAAAAGGTTGTGTTAGTGCTCGGTATTCTAGGAGCTTGCAGGAGAAGTGAACTTACGTCTCTCACCATTAACAGTTTCGAAGATACAGAGAAAAACATCCTCGTATCACTAAAAAATACTAAGAATAAAAAAGACAGAAATTTTCTTATCCCAAAAACAGGACTTCCATTTGATGCATATGGTTTATACAAGAAATACAGTAATCTGTGTCCTCCTAGTTTCAAAAATCAGAGATTTTTCGTTGGTTATAGGAATGGCAAATGTGTGCAGCAAGTCGTCGGCATACATACCATCGGAAGCGTTCCTAAGAAAATTGCCACCTTTTTAAAACTTGAAAATCCCGAACTTTATACAGGACATTCATTTCGTAGAACATCAGCAACTATGCTCGTAGAAAATGGTGGTGACTTACTGTCATTAAAAGAACTGGGAGGATGGGAATCATCAACGGTGGCGGAAACTTACATAGAAAAATCGGTTTCTAAAAGAATGAAAATAACAAAACAACTTTTTCCAAATAATCCGGAGAATATTGCATCTTCAAGTACTGCAAATAGTTCACATTCTTCAGAAACATCTTCCTCTGTAAAATCTAAATATCCTTGGGACGGGTTGCAGATTTCAAATAACACCAATTGCGAATTCAATTTCCACATCCATTACAATAAGGAATACATTGTTTTATTCCGTACCTATCTTTTAAGATTTACGTTTAATAAAATTTGTTCTTAAATTAGGTGTTTTGTTTTTGTAGCAGTATGACGAAAAATCTTGAACGAAACACGGCCGATAACAGCAAATAACGGCCTTGGCTGTTTATGATCCTCGGCTATCGCCTCGGATCACAAACTTCAGCCCGGCCGTTATTTGCTATTTATCGGCCTTATAACGTTAATAACTATAACACATCCACTGGTTCTGTCTTGAAATAAAATAGATATTTTTTAAAATCTAGCATCAATATTATCTATTTCTATCTCCCAAACTATTTTTTACACATGCTGATATAGTAAATGGGGACTTTTGTTCGCCTGGCTTAAATAAAATGTAAAGACTACTAAGTAAATCAGAGCTAAAATTTATATTTTTTTGGAAAGACCTTATGCACGACTAAATTGGCTGGAGTAACCCCAAGTGGATCAAAGTCAAAGTTTGAAATTAAATCTGACCACATTCTATATTGCTATATTAGAAATATTTCCTTCATTGACGCTGGCTGTATCCATTAATGCAACACTTTCAACCTCTTGCCCAATGGACTATAAGGAATCAATTAAATTCTTCGAAAGAAATGTTTGATTAAAATCACCCTGATAACTCTGACCTGGGAGACGGACATCGTATACGAACCGGTCGTTATCAAGTGTGCTGAACAAAAAGAGTGTGGATTACCTTTAAAAACTTAAGTATTTTATTTTTATTTTTAATAATATTAGAATTATCCTGATTCTTTCGGGGCGTTCTATTTAAACAAATATGGATATCGACCGCCGCCCGAAAATAATAATTCTAATAATTTGATAAACGCAGACATTAAAAAACATTTGATTTAAATAATCTTTATCAAAAAACGGATACTGGGCCATATTTTGTTTATTTAAAACACCAAGAAAAAAATATCGGGAGGCTTTTTCCGATTAGAATAGGTCACTTTTTGCGGGAAGTGCCTGAATTTCAACAAAACATCACAGACATAAAACCTATAGGATTAAACAGAGTAAAGGTTATTTTTAAAACATACAATGTAGCAAATTATGTAGTAAATCATGAAGTTGTCCTCAAAAATAAATTAGTAGCTTACATTCCACAATTCTATACACATAAAAAAGGTGTAATACGTATGGTTGACACATTCTTTAATACAGATTATTTAAAAAATTATATCGAATCAAATATCAAGGTAGTTGATGTTAGGCGGATGAAACGAAAAGTACAAGACAAAAATACTAAAGAGGTAAAGTATATAGACACACAAACGATAGTGGTAACCTTTTTAGGAAACAAAATTCCGGACTGTGTTAAAATTAATTTAGTTAACTTTCAAGTAGAGCAGTATATTTACCCCGTAGTCCAGTGCTTCAACTGTTTAAGATATGGCCATACTAAAAACCAGTGCAAAGGCAAGAAAAAATGTCAAAACTGCGGCGATGAAGATTGTACTTTAAACCCCTGCCTAGAAAATAGAAAACATTGTACTCACTGTGATAGTATTGATCATAGTTCAATTTCTAAAGCATGTCCCATATATAATAAACAGCATACTATCAAAAAAGTTATGGCAACAGGAAACGCTTCTTTTAAAGAAGCTGAAACATTGGTGAATAACCCCTCTTACTCCAAAATTATCACTAATAATCGGTTTGCACTTTTATCAAACGTAACGAACTTTCCTGAATTAACAGCTCTCACTAGTAGTTTTAGTGCCGTTCTTAATAAACCAAAACCCCCACAATCCCAAAAACTTTCTACCACTTCAACGAAAAAAAGGAAAAAGTTATCACCTCCATCAACGCCTCCGACTAGCTCCGATATTAAAAAAACCAAATTTTAATTCTTCAGTTCTCCCTAATCCATATAGAGAAGAATTTAGATTATATATAGAAAAGTTAATTTTTGAAATCCAGAATTTAGTAAGTAATATAATAAATAATAAAGTAAATATAAATGATGAAAATTTCAAGCACATTGTCAGTAAAATGTTAGATGGATCAGAATATCTAGAACAACAAAAACCTAACTCATTAATAAAAATTTCTGATAGTGAAAATGACGAATTCTTTTAAAAAAATAAATAACAACTTAACAATTTTACAATGGAATAGTAGATCAATTACGGCTAATAAAGCCAGTCTTATTAATTTTTTAAATACTTTTCATGTTGACATTATAGTAATATCTGAACTTTGGCTGAAGCCTAAAAATAAATTCTACTTAAAAGGCTTTAACTTATACAAAAATGCAGAGATGATGGCTACGGTGGAGTGGGAATATTTATAACAGAGACATTAGTGTACAAGGAATTGAAATTATCTTTGAATTTTAGTAGTAATATTGAAGCTTGCGCAATTCACCTACCTTCAGCAGATGTATCAATTGTGTCAATTTATAGACCTCCAAATCTGATAGTAAATCCTTCTGATTGGACAAATTTATTTGAACAGTTCAATTTGTCCACACTTTTTTGTGGTGATTTCAATTGTCATCATGATATGTGGGGTCCGATTCCAGATGATAGCAATGGAAAAATTTTAGTTGAAGCTATAGAGCATTTAGATTTAGTAACCCTCAATGATGGTACTCCTACTAGGATCAACCCAAATGGAAATCACTCTGCAGTCGACCTTTCCCTCACTTCACATTTATTAGAGGACAAATTGGACTGGTCAGTCTTATCTGATACCCTGGGATCGGATCATTTTCCGATAATTATTAAGTTACAAACTAGTCCCTCAACTTTTTACATTAATCCATTTACCAAATGGAATGATGCCCGCGCTGATTGGAATACATTTAAGATAACTCTAGAAACTGAAATTAAAAATAAGATCCTCGCAATAAATATAAGTTGTACAAGAAAAGTCGAGTCATTGTTAGAACTAATTTCTGATGTAGCCTCTCAAACTATGCCCTCAAAAAAGTGTTTTACTCCCGTTACCCCTAGACCAGTTTGGTGGGATGAGGAATGTACGGATATGATCAAAAAACGTTCGTAGTCACTAAAAAATTTCAGAAAAGTAGGAAATTTTAATAACTATCTGACTTGCCAAAAAGTTGCTGCCCTAACTAAACGTTTATTCAAAACCAAACAACGAAATAGTTGGGTATCATTTTTAAATAACTTAAATAAAAATACGCCTTTAACTGACATTTGGCGACACATTAAAGCTATTAGTAATAAAAATTATCAAAGAAGAAAAGCACCTATATCCAAAGAATTGATTGAAGAAGTTTTAAACAAATTGGCTCCTCCTTCTGTTTCCAGTTTCATCGAACAAAAACTAGACCACTTTACTTTTCATAATAAGAACAATTATTTATCAAACCCATTTACTGTCGCTGAATTGGGCTTAGCTTTAAAAAATAATAGTAAGACTGCCCCGGGAATTGACGGCTTCACCTATAAAATAATCAATAACCTTCCTCTTTGTGCAAAAAATCTGCTGTTACAGGCCTTTAATGATTGGTGGATAAAACAAGAGTATTTTGACTGTCTTAAAAATATAATAGTTTGCCTTATATTAAAACCACATAAGGATCCTCTTTTACCATCATCTTACCGTCCTATTTCCTTACTATCTTGTATTACGAAGACTTTCGAAAGATTGATTAAATTAAGATTAGAACACTTTGTAGAAAGTAAATTACTTTTACCTCGAGCTCAGTTTGGATTTCGTAGAGGGCAAGGTACAATAGAGGCTGTAAGTCATTTAGTTACTGATATACAATTATGTTTCTCCAAAAATCAATTTACGTTATGTTTATTTATTGATCTAACTGGCGCATATGATGTTGTTGATCTGAATATCCTATTTAAGAAAATGGTTAAAATTGGTATACATAAAAAGTTTCAGCAAATATAATAAATTTATTTAGTAATCGCAAAATTTACATTAGAGATCAGCATAATGTATTACATGGTCCACGAACGGTATATAATGGCTTACCACAGGGGTCCATTTTAAGTCCCATATTATTTAACATTTACACAGCCGATCTGCACAGATTAGGAAATGACAATATTGTTCAATACGCGGATGATATATGCTTCTATTTCACCCATAGTTCATATGAACAGTGTTTGAATGACTTAAGAACATTTATGCACATACTTTAACAATGGTTTATAGACATGGGTTTCAGTATTTCTCCGGAAAAGACTGCTTTGATATGTTTTTCTAGACGTCGTCTAGTTACACCTAGGTCTATCTCTTTAAGCGGATATACGATCCCATTTGTCGAAGAATTTGAATATCTAGGTATAGTCTTGGATAAAAAATTATTATGGACAAACCATATTAAGTATGTAAAGCAGAAATGTGAAAAGGGAATAAATCTTCTTCGAGTTATTTCAAAACAAAAATTTGGAGCAGATACTAACATTTCCCTGATTTTCTATAGGTCATACATATGTTCGATTTTGGACTATGGATGTACATTATATGGTGCGTCGTCAAAAACCAACTTGTTAACCATAGATCGTATTCAGTACAAATCCCTGAAAATATGTTTGGGAGTTATGATGTCCTCACCTAATCAGGCAGTATTGGCTGAAATTCAAGAACCCCCTTTATCGCTTCGTAGACAATTTTTGGCAGAAAAACAGATAATCAAATATCGATCATTTAATACAAGCATGGTGTCTAAAATTGCTCTACTTAATACTTGCAATTTAACCCTACCTTATTGGCGGATTAAAAATTCGCCTCCATTGTCTGATACGTTTGTTAATACCAATTCTGACGATTACTTTATCAACAAACATATTTATTTCCCAATTTATCAATACATATATGACTCTCTATTGCACACACCAACTATTGTATACCCCACATACACTAATCTTCCTGCCTTAAATAACCTAATTTTGAAATCCCAATTGAGTTCTTTTAGTGAAGATATAATAAAGATATTTACAGATGGGTCAAAATATGATGAAAGAACTGGAGCAGCTTTTCTTGTTTCTAATATTAATCATATAGAAAAATTTAAACTACCTATGTATTCCATAATTTTTACAGCTGAAGCTTTGGCCATTAAAAAAGCTCTTTTGTGGTGTAAGTTAAGTCAATTTCAAGCGTTCGTTATTATGTCTGATTCAAAGTCGGTCTTACAGGCTATCCAAGGCTCTCCAATAAAGTTTTATCGACAAGAACTTGTATTTGAAATTAAAAATTTATTATATAATCTGAGGACTATCAACAAAAATATTAATTTTATTTGGGTTAAAGGACACTGTGGCCTCACTGGAAATGAAATTGTAGATCAAGAAGCTAAGGCTGCCTGTAGGATCGGTGTATATACCAAAGTCTCTTCATTGCCTGATATCGTAAATTCACACAAGAAAAACATAAGAAACAGATGGATAAGCCAATACCATGATGTTTCTAAAAATTCAAATAGTCATTATTTCCAACTTCATAGGCAACTTCTTAATAATATTCCTCATCTCAACAATTTTGGTTTACCCAAAAAATATACTTCTATACTATCACGTCTCAAATTAAATCATGGACGGTTTCCTGCCCATTTACATAAAATAAAAATCATAAACTCTCCCACTTGCACTTGCAATAATACGTCGGTTGGAGACGCCAATCACCTTTTCTTTGAATGTCAAAATTATGCATTACAAACATCTGGGCTATATAAATCTTTAATCTCTCTCAATTTTCCTCTACCAGTAAATTTGACATCCCTTCTGACAAGCACCGATAAACATCTCGATATTTTAATTAAATTTATATGCGACACTAAGCTAGATATTTGAGACCCTACTCTTATTTCTTTCTTTTCTGTATTCCGTTTCTATTATTTAAACATTCTGTGGCAAATGGACACCGTCCGAAGCCATATCTCTCACACAACACAACACAACTCTGACCTGATATTTTAGAAGTAAGACCTACTGGTTTCATTAATAGCATCAAAAGATTTTTTGGCAGTTCTGATTCCATGGCAATTTTAAAGAAGGCGTTGAATACAATTTGTCTACCTTCATATTTAAAATAATACTAGATTGATGTTTGCAAACTTTTCCAGTAAATCTTACAGGGCAACTGCATATGCCTATGCTTAAATCAATAAAGTACTTTTCTTTATTTTTATTTCAGATGACACAAAAATCCCATATTTGTAATTTGTTTAATTTGACTAAAATACCTCTTGCATTCGGACAGATCTTGTTAATGGTGCTTTTAGAATATCTGTTTGTGATAGCTTTTAAAGTCCGATGTAATAAAATCAGTCAACTGAGTTATATCCCTTTGTCCTTTTTACTAGAATGTTGTTTGTATAGAACCCCTGGCTAAAATGTATAATCTGTGATAAAGGGACCAGGTATTAATGTCTATTTCAATTTTTTGGTTTATATATTTTTTATAATTTTTGAATTTGCAGTCACTTTAAAATGTCACACTCTTCATATTAAAAACTTTAGTTGGGACGTGCAGAATATTTTTAAACAATTGATAATGATTTTATACAGGGTGTTTCGAACTTGGCGTCCAAATTTGTAGGAGTGGTAGTTTGTCTAATTTGAGACCGATTTGCAGATTTCATTTTTCCAAAATATTTAAAATAAAAATAATTAAAAACTAATTAAAAATTATAAACAGGTACGGTCCTGCACAGCGATGGAACGCCTCGACTCGCGCGCGCTACGCTTAGAATCGACAAAATTGCAAATCGCATCTGTTTTTGAGGACTATTGCGCTACGCGCTCAGTGTAGGACCTGCTCTTTGATTTTTTTTATAATGGCTCTATTTTGTTTATTATAATTTTTTTAGAAAAATGAAATCTGCCAATGGTTCTCAAATTATGCGAACTACCACCCCTACAAATTTGGACGCCAAGTTCGGAAACACCCTGTATATCTACTTTTGGAATATTATTACGAGCTTTATTAAACTACTTTCAAACTGCCTTTAAGACATGAAAAGTGAAGAGAAGCATTTAGGTCAGTGTTTTTATAGAACTTTTCTTTTAGTCATACATCGCCTGTTAGAATAATTTTGGGTGAAATATTGTTCAGGTGAAAATCTAACAAATTCTTAAGTGCAACATCAAATAACTCTTCTTTCTGGCTTGTAGAAATAATGCAGCATAATGGAATAAATACTACGAGCTTGTAAGTGAACAATTAATATTTTTTAGGAATATATGAATATTAAATATTTACAATAATAGTCAAACATATGCTGACGATCAATTTTATTGGGTCTTGAAAGAGTAAAACCAAATTTGGTAGATTTTCACACTTTTATTTTAAAAATATAAAAATTTTTAAAAACACTAACATGACATATGTTTCGAAGTAAAACTTCTTTTTCAAATGTGACTAATTTACAATTCGGTATCCAATATATATACGAAATAATTTAACAAAACAAAGTACTTAAGAAAAACATCAATAACATTACAAAATAAACTAACTATTTAAAGTAAATAAGGGTACTTAGGTGAATTCACCCTTATTAAATCTCTTTCCTAGTTTTCTGTGAAATAATCCCGGTAATGTGCTCTCTTATTGTTATCTGATTGATATTCTAATTACCTAAGTACCCTTATTTACTTTAAATAGTTAGTTTATTTTGTAATGTTATTGATGTTTTTCTTAAGTACTTTGTTTTGTTAAATTATTTCGTATATATATTGGATACCGAATTGTAAATTAGTCACATTTGAAAAAGAAGTTGTACTTCGAAACATGTCATGTTAGCGTTTTTAAAAATTTTTATATTTTTAAAATAAAAGTGTGAAAATCTACCAAATTTGGTTTTACTCTTTCAAGATTAAATGGATTTTCATCAAGTAAAGGCCGAAACAATAAATAATTTTATTGGGGTTTATAAATTGCTTATGGGATCAACTCCTGTGGTGGTAAACTTCTGGCGATCAATTACGGGCAGTCAATTTTCCGGATCCCCTCTAAAACAAATCAATAGTTGGGAACGCGAGACCAAGGGAGACGACAGACGACAGGCAGCAAGCGGAAAATCTTACAGAACTAAAAGTGGTGTCACCTGTCGCGCCTTCCCAAATGTATTTTATATAATTACATGTGTTCAGACCTGAAAAGAGTGTGCTCGGTCTCCTCTGTCGCTTCGCGTTTGAAGTTGGTCTCAGTTACGCCTCCCCAAATGATAGCTTAAGGTTTAGCAAAAAGCTCGATACATCAGGCCAATGTAGATGAGCCAAATATTTTTATGTCCAAACAATAAAATATTTCTTAGCGTAACTCTAGTAAGAAATGCCTATCGAGTATTTTAACATATTTAATGCAGAAATGGTAATAAATGGTTCAGATTTACAAGATGTTAAGGATAACATCCGTATAATTTTCTAGATTAAACTAAGAAAAATCTTTGTATAGTTGTTATATTATTTTTATTTTGTAGTTATATTTTTGGTATATTGTTACTATATATTTATTGTTATATTTTTGTTATATTTTTGTTATATTTTTGTTATATTTTTGTTATATTTCTGTTATATTTTTGTTATATTTTTGGTATATTTTTGGTATATTTTTGGTATATTTTTGTTATATTGTTGTTATATTTTTGTTATATTTTTGTTAGTTTTTTATTTTTGTTATATTTTTGTTATATTGTAATATTTTTGTTATATAGTTTTTATATTTTTATATTGTTGTTATATTGTAGCTATAGTGTAAACGTACAGAAATTTTAGTAAGAATTTTTTTCTTAATTTGCAGTTATCGGTTATCAGAAATATATGGGTAAGAATAGGATCTCTTTATTGACTGGCCTAAAAACCAGTGAGCAATATCCTGCAGAATATCTTCTCCATATTGCAAGAGGATTCGTCCTTTTTTTTTAAACGCCATCAATCTGTTTTCTTTGATAGATAATTCTTAGTATAACCATCATCCAGTAATGAAATCAGTATTGAAATCGAATAAAATCTAATTTACTCATTAACTTCTTTGAAAGAAATAGAAAAGGCATTAAAAACGATAATTAAACTGAAAGTGAAGTAAAGTATAGGATTTATATGGGTATCGACGTAATACACTTGGAAGATTGATTCTATTTCTTTAGGGAATTGCTTTATTAAGTCTCAAGTTGTGTTAATCAATGTCTAACTAAGTTTATTTTTGTTTTAGACACCGCACAGTGCCACGGTGTGAATACGATAGGGTTTATTAATTCCAAGAATTAAATGGAATGTGAACAACATAAGACTTTCATTTTATTTACTAGAAGAAAACTTTGTGCCGACTTACTGATTATTGATTGTGTCATTAGAGAAAAACCCAGAAACTCTTTCCATCATATCTTTTAATAAAAAAAAATTATCTTCACTTTGATTTTTTAATACTCGTAAATATATGTTTTGATGAATTTTGAATTTATTTCTTCCACTTTCTATATAAAGAAACATAATATACATTCATGGGTTTTATGTGCAAATTCGAGGTTCATTATAGTATTCATCGTGATGCTATGATTATTAAGTAATTGCAAATGAATATTTTAAAAGAATTTTAATTACATTTTGAACTTACATGTTTGAAAGAACAAGTACTAACCAAGACTAAAGTGTGTTAACATCATTTGCATACAGGGAAGAGAATAACATGAAACACCGTCTATTTATGTTTCTAATAGAAAAAGTCAGGAGAAATTAAAAAAATGTTATGGAATTAAAATATGGGTACATTAAAATGAGTAATTCTTGTGTAGAATCGATAAATAATAGCTCTTCTATTTTTATTTCATCTATGATTTATACTTAAATATATCGTTAATTTGTAATAAAACTATAATCAGTCAATTTAATTGCAAGTATTAAAGCCAAAATGTCAATAACCTCGATGGTGGTGAGATCAAGGCGCTTGCCTTTTATGTACGAGGCCCGAGTTCGGATACGGACAAATTAAAATAAATATTTTTTATTTTATAAATTGGTAATTTTTAAATTAGTCATTTTAACAGAACAAACAGATTATTGAAGCGAATATAATAGAAATAATTGAATGGTTTAATAATAAGTTGTTAACAATCAATTTCGACAAAACTTTTTTTATACCCTTAGCATCGTATGCTGACAGCTGACAAACTCATACTTTAATATTTAAATGTAATTTTTGCAAATTATATTTAATTAGTACAGTTGTTCAAAGTAGCCTCCCATAATATTTATGCAGGCCTGAAGACGGTTTTCAAAGTTCCGACTTACATTTCTAAGCATTTCCACAGTAACACTTTGAAATGCCTCTCTTACTCGTATTTTCATATCATCTACTGTAGTTGGAGGTATTTTATACACTAGAGCCTTAACGTAGCCCCAGAAAAAAAAGTTAATATTAGTTAAATCCTATCCATCGTTCTGGAAATTGATCTGCAAGTTCGCTATTTACAAGAGCGTTATTGTGAGCAGGAGCACCATCATGTAGATACCACATTTTTCGGCGTACTTTAAGAGGAAGATCTTCAAGCAATATTGATAAAAAATTCACTAGAAAGTCTAAGTACAATTCCCATTTACAGGTTTGTTAAAACAAATGCGGTCCTATCACGTACTCGCCGATAATGCCACCCCAAACATTTAAAGACCACCTTTCCTGACTATGAGTAATTATATAGTATGGATTAGAAGTGGAATAATAAAGAAAGTTGTGCCTATTGACACAGCCATTTTGATGAAAAGTTGCCTCATCTTCAAAAAGCACGTACTCTTCGTTCAGTAATTTTTTGTTGTGACCATTCACAAAAAGTTACCCTGTGTTCAAAATCCGTAATAGTGAGGTCTTAATGTAGTTGCATATGATACGGATGCATTTTATTTTTGGAAAGTATTCTTTGTACTGACGTATAAGTTATTTCCTGTTCTCTTGAAATATTTCTTATACTTGTATGCGGATTTTCGGTAACTGCTAACAAAACATTTAGTTCATTTTCCTCTTTAGTAACAGTTTTTGTTCTATCAATTTTCTCATATGAAACTAATCCTGTTCGGTTAAATCGATCCATCAGTTTTTCAAACGATGTTTTATTTGGCGTTCTACGCTCTGGAAATCGTTCTTTATAAACTCTAGTTGCTAACAAAGAGTTTTTTTGCATTCTCCCAAAATCCATACCCTATCAACTAATTCTTCACGACTATAATTCATATTAAAAAACTGGCGAGACTTTATAGAAAACAAATAATGCAACACTAATGACATTAATAATAACAAACTGTCAGTATTGGGGGTTTTCAAAGCCAACTTAAAAAGAAATTAATAAACAATAAATTTAGTAGATTTCATTTGAATCAGTGAGTCAAAGAAGAGTACTAGTCCAAAAATGGCATTCTGAGTAAAGTAAAAAAAAAACGAAATAACTATTTTGTTATTTGACATATAAATTTGACATGTACATATCAAATGTAAAGCTATTTAAGATGAGTATAGGAGATTATGTTTTAACTATTAAAAAGGGTTTGTATATGAAATATTTAAAAAAATATATTGTGGACATGTACTAAAGTCAATTATATAATTTATATTTTATTTTTAGTAGCCTCTATTTTAGAAATAATGCAAGGTTGCCAAATAAACTATTTTATTATAGATAATATACGATAACATATTTTTAAAAAACCCATGCACGTAGCTAGGGGGATCCGGGGTGACCTCCCACCCTAAAATTTACTCAGCATCCCCTCCTTTGGCTCCATCGGTTCCAAGTGTGGGCCAGGAGGAGATTTATCTTATAAATATATAAGATAAATATAATATAGATAAAGTAGTAATGTTAGACGTATAAAAAATTAAAAAAATATACGTTTATAGGGCAGACATTTTCACGTATATATTGGGTAGCATATCAACGGTATCCATACGTATATTTTAGTACATAAAAAAACGTCTTTTATACCAAAGTGGATTTGTATAAATATACTACAACTATAAATCTAATATAGACGTATAGTAAAAACGTTTAATTATAGGTGGATACATTCTTAGTAATCGACGTTTATATATGACAAATAATATATGTTTATAAGGCGGACATTTTCACGAATATATTTGGTAGTATATCAACCGTATTTATACGTATGGTAGTACCTAAAAAAACTTAATTTAAACCAAAGTGTGCTGCCTGGGTAATTTCAATTTTTTGTTTCTCCACCGGCGATATTATTATTATTATTATTATTATTATTATTATCTGCCATTTTTTTAATTGGTTCTAGCTTCATTTATTTCAGCTTTGTAGTAATCGTTTTTAGTGTTTTTTTTATTTAGTTAAGTTTATTTATTAAGTTTATTTCTATAATTAATATACTCTTGTTTAAGGACTTTTTTAGGTGATCTCGTTTGTTTGTAGAGTTTATGAAACCTGTTGTAATCCATGATTTTAGCTTAATGTACCTTTTTACAATTATTTGATCACGAGTGCATGATTTAATAAGATCTGTTTTATGAATATGTTAAAAGACACTTCTGCATCATTTTCCGATGTAACATTTTCCCCCCTTTCAATTTTTACTTTCCTGTATTCATATAAGGAAAGTATAGGAATCATGAGTTTTTGACTTTAAAAAAAGGAGGAGGTTCTCAATTCGTCGGAATATTTTTTGTTATTCTTTACTACGTTGTCTTATTTTAATTAGTTGTTAGAAAGAGGATACTTTAGGGGTCGTCCCATATAAATTTGGCCCAGATTTAATAATTGAGTTCATGAGAAAATCCTTAAAATCATATGTAGGTATGTACAGCAATAATTCTTTTAGCACCTTGTCCGATTTAAGATTCTTTTTTTATTAAAAAGGGGGTACCTCAGGGATGGTCACATATAAATTTAGTCAGGATCTGGTGATGTCATCTGCACGATTTTAAAGTCGGTTTGTTAAAATTACTTTAATAGCTTGTAACACTGAAATATTTCTTTTGTACTTTTTTGTATCACTTAAAATAGAACACTTAGTAAAACATTAAATTCTAGTAATTAAGATGGATGCGATTACAACTTTCCCAAAACATTATGTGAATGGGTTATGAATAAAAATGTTATGGATGCAGGAAACTAAAAGCAAAGTAGGTAATCACAGAGTGATGATGAGATTAGTAATCTCTCGAAATGACCTTTAGATGCAGTTTTTGCATGTTTTACAGTCTAGTGGGAAAACCGTTCAGAAAACTAATCAATTTATCACGGGAAAGGTACGAAAAGACGAAACTGCGCTAATCTTTAAGTTTTGCCACACAGTGGTGTGCCGAAATTAAAATTTAAATATTAAAACTTTAGAAAATATAAAAAAACCGGTAAACCTATTATTCAAAATATGTTTATTTTGGAGAAGAATAGAAAAAATGGCGATCATAAGACCTTTGAAGTAGAAAGATGAGATATATAAAAATATGTCGGCAGCATATTTCATGAAGAAGGAGGACATAACAAAGAAATAAAAGAAATAACGAAAAAGGGAATGTCACAGCAAAAAATATAAACCTATAACTATACTACGTTCAAGTTAAAGACAAGTAAGAGTCTTCACAGTTACCGGAACCGGCTGGCCGGGGCAACGGATAGCCGTATACGGCAAGCTTTTACAAAATAAATTAAGAAAAATTTTGTTTATCATGGATTTATACTTAATGATAAGGAAATTAACCAATTAATTGCTCAGGAAGTATTAGATGTAATAAGCACATCTTAATTAAAAATATTTTACAAAATAAGTAAAGATTCTCTAACCGATCAAGAGACAGCCAGACAAAAAGTGAAGTTTTCTGCAAAATTATTTTTTCCACAATTTCTACAAGGCTATTACTAGTTGTGGCGCAGGCCAATTGGGTTGAGTGTGCAGGATTTTTCAAACTGGTGTTTTTTACATATGTTGTCCCAATAACATATGTCCTTTTAATTTACGGTCAATGACTGGTTTGATGTTATGAAATGACAAACTATAGAAAATCTTAAGGTGAAAGGAAAAACATTTTTAATGCCATTTCAAAAAGGTACAATGCAATTTTTAAACAGGAAAATATTAATTAATAACATATTAAATTTTTGGTATTATTATGACAAATGTGTCAATTAAATTATTGTTTGTGGATCTAACGAAAAGATTTTGTCTAAAATATATTCTTACATACAGATTAAACCAAGATAATATATAGGAAAACTTTTTTGGTGCTTATTACAATTTCAGCCTGGATATAGTAGTTTCCAGTGGCTAAAGAAAAGAATGTTATTTGGTTCCGGCTAGCTCAAATGAACCGCTAAATATACCGTTCAACACAAAAATCCTCTTTATAAAAATATCATGTATTTTGTAACATTTGGACTTAAACTAATATACAACTGACCCCCAAATGTTTATATTGGCCTCAGATTTCTTGGAAGGGTCGAATAGGCCCATTAATAGGTAATAAACGGTCGCCCCATTGTTATTTGCAGGTAGTTGGATCTATGCTTGAAATATCCTTTTAGTCGTTACCAGAAAATCATTTAGTAAACATCTATTCATATTTTCGCTTAGATCTACGTGCGTGTTAAAACGGTACCAAAAATATCGATGCGCGTTTGCGTTAATAAAGCCGATAGCTTCTGTTATATGGGTGGCGAAGTTACCGCAAAAGCGTACCAAAAAGCGATATCTTCATTAGTAAAAAAGGCTTATGAACTGTACTGTGGATGCAAAGTTGGCAATCAAGATAGGTCCTGGGCCTCAAAAATGTGTTGCAGTTCGTGCTCGAGAACATGGGTGAAAGGTACTCATAAATCTATGCCATTCGCAGTTCCAATGGTTTGGAAGGAATCTCGTAATCACATAGATGATTATTATTATTTTTGTATGACGAATATTAAAGGAATTACTAACAAAACCAAGCGTAGCATTCAGTACCCCAATATTCCTTCTGAAATGCGACCAGTGCCCCATGACAACTCATTACCCATTCCCCAGCCACCTCAGAGTTACACGCTTGATTCCGAATCAGACTCCGGAAGTATTTCACCAGAAGCCGGACCAAGCTACATCCCTAGTTCTCATGATTTGCCTGATACACCCCATTTAATCACTCAAGGTGAATTAAATGACCTTGTTCGTGACTTGGACCTCCCGAAAACAAAAGCTGAACTTCTAGGATCCCGCCTGCAGCAGTGGAAGCTCTTGGAAAAAGGAGCGAAGGCAAATTTTTTTGTCGTGAAAGGTGATTTAGTATTTTGCCATGACATACCTGGCCTAATGACCGAACTGAACTTACCATATACTCCCGATAAATGGAGACTATTCATAGATTCGTCTAAAGCAAGTCTAAAAGGTGTTTAACTTTTTAATGGGAACGAGCATCCATCGGTTCCTATAGGTCATTCGGTAAATATGAAAGAAACATATCATGACAATCTTAAGATGTTACTAAGATGCGTAAAGTACGAAGATCACAAATGGAACATATGTGCAGATTTAAAAGTGGTGGCGTTACTGACAGGACTGCAATCAGGATATACAAAATACTGTTGCTTTTTATGTGAATGGGACAGCCGTGCAAGAGACAAACATTATAAAATCAAGGTTTGGCCTCCACGTGACACAATACAAGTTGGCGTTAAAAATTTGACCCGAGAACCATTAGTTCAGAAAGAAAAAATATATTTACCTCCACTTCACATTAAGCTGGGTCTGATCAAAAATTTTATTAAAGCACTGGATAGAGAAGGAAATGCTTTCAAGTATTTAAAAGACAAATTTCCACGTATAAGTGAGGCCAAAATTAAAGAAGGAATTTTTGTTGGTCCCCAATTTAGGCAATTGTTTAAAGATGCGAACTTCAGGCAAATTTTAAGTGACAATGAAAATCTGGCATGGAATGCATTTGAAAGTGTTTGCAACAATTTTCTTGGAAATAATAAATCAGAAAATTATCGTGAACTCGTGGAAGAACTACTCACGGCCTATCATATTTTAGAATGCAACATGTCACTAAAACTTCACTTTCTCCATTTCCATTTGGACTTTTTTCTGGAAAATTTAGGAGCAATATCAGATGAGCATGGAGAACGATTTTACCAAGATATTGCCTCCTTAGAGAAAAGGTATACAGGAAAGTGGAGCCCGAATATGTTAGCCGACTATTGCTGGACCCTAATACGAGACACATCCAGGAGTTCTTATAAAAGAACGACTTATGGAAGTAAATATTAAATTATTAATAAATGTTTATACTGTGCCTAAGCTAACTGTTAATAAAATATATTATAGGTTTTTAATTGTTTAAATTTAATAAATCGGCATTGAAAGGGGTTTTTATTGACTTTTTCTTAATATTAAAGCATATGTCCCTCCCTTATCATTGGAGGCTGATATCGAAAATCTGAGGCCAGATCCGGATTCAGTAGGCCAAAATATCTAAAATCCAGCTAAAATCATTCCAGGGAGGAAAAAAAGTTTTAAAAAGTTCGTGAGTGATATTTGACAATTATTAGAGAGTAGGGGTGGGTTCAATTGAATCTTGTAATTATGCTAAATCGCACTTGTAATAGTTAAATTCTACAACAAAATATGTTGCACGACCGAGTGGTGCCCCTTGGTGTTTACAGGTAAGTTATACACATATAAATTTATCTTACAAACACAAGATCTATTATTATTATTAATATTATCTGTGTCTAATAAACAGTGACTACTCTTTAATTCCTTTTCAATGAAAACATCCAACCAGGAGGGTAACCAAAATTCTAATGACTTGCAATCCTATACTTATTATGGAACAAACTTACTTGTTGATCGTGATGGGGTGGTTGGCGACAACTTCACCTTTTGTGTGAGCCCTAGGAGTGATTGTTATGGCAAAGCAGGAGGCATAAATATAGCTAAATGTCTGTAGCAGTGGTTTGGTAGTCTCTGCCCTATGGGTGGTAAGCAAGCACCTAGTACATGCGTAAAGCGGGAGAAGGTAATGCCAAGAACGAAATATAGATCTACCATACAGGATGAAGGATGTGTACTTAGTTTACTTATAAGTAATGAAATAAACGGAAGAAAAGAAGGTCTACGAAAAATAGAAAATGACATGCGTTATATAAAGCAAAGTTTATCCGGGGATGATTCTAGTTACCTCAAGTTGTCGTGTGGTCTTAAGGAGGTTTTCGATTCTAATATAAAAATCCACAATATAGGTAATTCAATCTCTGTGGACAATGATCTAAGGATCTAATAGTGTTCTCTTTATTTTTAGCTAAGAAAATCCGAAATTCGCAAATTAACCAAGAGCCATGTGCTCCAAAAGAAAGCTAATATAAAAGAGGTTAAGTTCAAACTGGTAAAGTCCAAAAAGTACGCTTTATTTTGATAAAAAGAAAGGTATATAAGTTTGGCAATCATTGGCAAAAAAAAGAAAAGAAGAGAATATTTCATGAAACTAGAAATGTGTCAATGGGTCAAATATCAATTTATAGTCAACCATAAACAAACTATTTATAGGTTATCAAAATAAATTATTAAAACAAAATGTGCCTAGTGTTTTATAATTGATTTGGAACCAGGTAGGTAGAGTGTTAAAACTTATATATAATAAATAGGACCAACATAGTCTTATTGTTATTTATCTAAATAAACCATGAGATTTTGTTTCGAGTTAAAATGTTTGATATTACTTTCTGAATTAAATCATAAGGGCTAGCTTTAGAACATTATAATTATTAAATTACCTCTTATATTTCATTGATCTTGTTTTCTTTATATAAAATACTTTGCCAATTTTAAAACCGTAACATGCTATGCCGGAAAAAGGAGGGCTTTACGACCATCTAGTTGCCTCAGGGTTTAAGTACAGGCTTAGATCTTATATTCTGGGTCGCAAAGAAGGATCATATTCGGATTTTGGGAATGAAGAGAACGATGATAGACCAAGTGTAGCAATTGATGAAATACATTTATGTAAAAGAGTACCAAACCCATAAAATACGCCTGGATAATCTAGACAAGGAATTAAATGACATTGAATATGATGGTTTAGAACATCTAGTCGGTTACTGTACAGACTAGAGAGGAGGCGAATCGGCAATGATCAAATTTCAAATTTCCGTCCTTCTTAAAAAAAAGTACCTGAATACAAGTAACATGAGTGACAAAAAACATCAAAGCAAGATTTCCGTCGTTCCAGATTGTAAAACAGGATTCAAATCAAATGTAAAACTAAAGAAAACACAAGGAGAAATCAATTCAATGACTTTTTAAAGCTTCTAATGTAAGTAAAATAATGTATTTATGCTTAAATATATTTATTGTAAACTAGTCACAATATGTATCTTATGGAGTGTAGTTTATTTTATTACAAGTTTCTATAATATAAAATTTTACAGTCATAGATCATGACTTACAAAAAACAGTAATACTAGAAAAGAAAATAATGTTAGATAAAGAGTTGCTACTGTTATTTTTTTGTTGAACCCCAATTGTGCCATTGTAAATGTCTTTTATAGGATACTAAACGCTTAGAACAGTAGCAGCATATATATCGTTCCTAATGCCGATAAAGCACTTTCTAGAGATGATGCTGTTCTATACTTTTAAAACGATATTATCAAATTTTATGAGACTATTTTTACTGATGGTACTGTTAGCAAAATAAAAAGGGGAAAGCTGAAATTAAAGGATGAGGTAATACCATGTATATTCCCAAATCTCCCTTTATACTTGTATTACAACAATAAAAAATCTGATAACTGTGTTTTATTTTGCTCTTAAAACTATATATAGATTTAATTCAAACAAATTTTGCCACAAAATTGTACTTATCAAATTTCAGCATTTAACAAACCTTTTTGAATTTGGTCATACCTACCTAATTTGTATTTTGTATAGATAAAATTAAATAATTTATCAATTAAAACATGCATGGCTTATTTAGAAATACATACAACAGTAGTATGTTCTGTTCTTTATTTAGCTATAAACAAGTTTATTTTTATTATTTTGACACAATTATGTATAATTCCCATAAGAAGCCATGTATTTTGAACACCTCATGTCGTACTAGCTCCCATGCGGTTAATTATAAAAGCTCAATTAGTCTTCGTTTTTTGGGACCGTACTTTGAGTATGCCGATTCGCCTCCTTATATCTAGTCTTCATAGTCACAAGATTAAACAAAGCGATTCTTCCAAAGAGATGTCTGCTCATCTTAGCGAAGGAGGGTTATCTGGCCATCTGCAGAATTTATGACCCAAATGCAGACACTTGAAAAAACATTTTAAACTACAAATGCTGATACTTTATTATTAACAAAACATTATTTACAAAAGTTACTTACCCTGAGTTCTTGTTCTTGTTCTATTGACACTAAAAGAATATTTTTCCATCAAGAATGTTCTTTAAAATAAAGGCTCTTAATCAAGATTTAGGAAATTTGACAATTTCTAAAAAAAGAAAGATGAAAAAAAAATATTAATTAAGAAAACTTAATATGAAGGACCTCTTTTAAGTAACCTCCTAAAAACTAAAGGACAAATGGTTTCCTTTTTTGCTATTTATTATAAATTAAAATTTTTACGATTTCCTCTTATTTTAATTGAAACCAACACATTTGAGGTTTTATAAAAAAAGGCTGTTTTTTTTTGCTTTGAAAAATGTTGTTCTTTTAATAAAAAATTAATAAAAGCATTAAAAATGTGTATTTATACAATATTTATAATGGGTATGAACGTATAAAATGTGTAATTGTTTCAATTTAAAAAAATGGAAATCGTAAAAATATTTAAATTTTGAGGATGAATATCTCGAGCAGGTACTTTCGTCCAATTGATTTGACTGCTGATTCGTGACCATCGTCCCAAAATCTACTAAAATTACAAATTTAGTCAAAATCGGTCGTGATAACGTAGGTAAAAAAATACGCTATTTTAAAAAAAAATATTTTTTCCATTTCAAGTATTTCGTCCAATTTATAATAAAATATCTTATAGTAAAATATGTTTAAAATGAGTTTTTTTATTTTATTTAACAAATTTTAATTTGTAATTAGTTCTTATTGCACCCTAAACACAAATTTTCTCGTTAAATAGAGAAAATAGCTAAAATATAATGTTTACTTTTCTCTAATCATATGCATTTGAATAGAAGCAGGGCACGTAATGACGTTACTATGCGAATTGGACGACTTTAGGGATGGCTAGATGTCATACGTTATGTTTCGGTAAGTGTGAAAAGGCTTTAATGTAAAAAAAGTATCCATCGCATGCTTAAAACAAAAGCTTCATGAAATGATTACATCTTAGGAAGCGAGTAGTTTGAATTTGTTGGGTGTTTGTAACGTTGTTTCTTATTTGTTTTGTACATAAGAATGCCAAAAAATAGAAGACTAGAGTAAATAGAATTAAATAACGGTGTAGAGGATAAGGTAAAATGGAAAATGTAGTAAACAGGTAGTGAGTCTATTTATATTCTATTGGGAATTAAAATAATGGAAATACAGTTCTATAGAATAGTTGTTAAACCAGCTTTAATGTAATAATCTGTACATTTCCGTATTTTTTATAATTTTCAATATTTGAATATACACAAGTAATTATTTTAAATATTTTTTAAAAGAAAATATTGATTTATGCTTGAGGTCACTTGAAGAATTTGAATAATGGTCTAGAACGATATAAACGATATAATATTATTTTAAAACCAAAAAATGGTTTATTTTTATTTGTTTTCTTTTTGCAACTTGTGACATAATGATTTTTCCGTAACTATTTACATAATATTCATCTTTATGTAACCAGTTACATAAAGTAGATAATTTTGACACGATTATAAAAATATCACTTTATATGTCATTTTGTAACTCTTTAATCAAATAGTTTATTGTATGCTACAGATCGGCAACACGGAAACAATCTACTACAAAAAGATAACCAAAACACCAAATTTCAAGATTTTTTTCAAATCTATGGACGCCCATGGTTAGTGGTAACGGATTCAGAGGTTACGGCGGGTATACGTATACATTGTACCGAACAACACAGTCTAGTGGTTTTTGTGGAGTACTCGACGTCTTCGCCGTGGCCTCCGTCTAGCGGGTCACGATCTGAACTATCACACGCTCCGGCCGCAAGAGCGCATCTTCGACGACGGCGGCGCGGCGTGTGTACTCCACCCAGGGCTCACCAGGAGGTAGCCGTGTCATGGCTTGAAGGAGGACAACGGAGCTCACACACATATTAGAGAAGTCATATACGCGTGCAGACACGTTCTATACCTGCTTTTTTACTTCCCTATTACTAGACGTTTGTTGATTAGCCTTCTATATATATTGCTACGGGGTGCATATATATTAATATGGAAATTAATGACGAATTTTAAATTTAATTTAAAAAATTGGGATATCGTGTATTTTGTTTGTTTGATTTTTTTTTTAAATTGTCAAATGGGGAGAAATTAGAAATTAATTTTTTTGTGTGATAAAATTAAATTCAGTATCTTTTATTTTGTACATTTTAGAGAACAAACCACCCCTTTCAGAGTTTTGGGAATTATTGAATTAAATTGGTTTTATATCAAATGGCGCCCAACGTGGGGCCGGACAATTTCGAATTAAATTTTAGGAATATATTATATGAAAAAATTTCGATCATTTTCATTGTCGATTTTGTTATAAAAAGTACATTTTATATAAGGTAGATTAAAGGTTTTGTATGGTTCGTATATGTGATGTTGATGTTTGATGTGTGATGTTTGTAGAGTATTGAAGATAAGTCTTCCAATACGCGATGCACAAGTGCTTGTGAAAGCTACAGAGAGTTGGAATGAAGCAAGTGGAAAAGGAATGGTGCCAACATTGCCATTTATACGAACCGATCGCGTTGAAACGTTGACCAGGTCGTATAGACTGGCATCGCTATTATTTTTCCTTATCTGCTTGTCCCAGTACTGCAGTTTTCATACGAACTTGTGCCAATGCTGTATGAAGAAATAGTATATAAAGGTTATGTGTGAAAGTTTTAAATTTAAATTGTACAAGTGATAAAATAGTAATAAAATTAAATGGGAGAAATGATAAAGAAGAAAAAAAAAACAGAAATGGTTAGAAGATAAAGAAGAAATTATAAAGAAAATGGAGAGAATGGAGAAAACCATAAAACAGGATATAAAAAGCAAACTAGAGAAGGTAGAAAAAAAATTGGTAGTGGCAGTGAAAAAAATGGAAGAGTCAAAATTACTAACAGAAAATAGAATAGAAAAAGAAGATAAAAAATTAAGAATGAAAATGATATAGGTTAAAAATTTACTACAAATTTACAAGATAATACATTTGAAATGGAGAAAATGAAGAACGTTTGAAAATAGAAATAAAGACAGAAATAAAGAGAGAAAGAAAAAGCAGAAGCAAAACAAAAACAACAAGAATAACATGATAATACGGAAACAAAGATGTAAGGAAAAATGTTGTGGAATCTCAAGAGAAAAAAGAAGGGATCGAAACCGAAGAGTTAAAACAATTGCTACTTAAAATGAGTGAAAATAGACAAAATTAAGCACAACAGATAAGAAATGATACGAAAAATAGATGAATTTAAAACATTATACAAAAAGAAAATAGGAACAGAAGAAAATAAGAAGTGATCCACGAAAAATGTTTCTAAAGTGGGCCTTAGAAAAATTCACGTATGTCGAGCTTACAATTCTTCTTCTTTTTTTAAGTGTTACTTTGGATTTAGTTTAGAGCCGCGCATTGTTATCACGGACATGACTCGTATTTCTGTCTTTGTCAGTCATGGACTACTTTAGAAACATATTTCTATTTATAGTTTTTTTTATAAAAGTGGAGATGATTAAAAGGACAAGAGAAGTTAAAAAAATGCAAGCTGAGAAATTTGAAATATTTATAGAAAAAGTTTTAAAGAAGTAAAGGAAGAAGTAGAAAATTAAGAGGGATGTATAAATACAGAGAGAATGGAAATATTAAGAGGGATGTGTAAGATACTACAGAGAAAATGGAAATATTGGAAGGAAAATGGATTAATTAATACAGTGATAGAAGTAGAGCAAAATGTAAAAGAAGTAAAGAAAAGAATTATTAGAAAACAAAAAGACGAAGAAATAAAAATTGAAGGTATGAAAATAGAAATTGAAGAATTAACGAAGAAAACAAATAAAAATAAACACTGAACAGAATGAAAAAGATAGGATACATATAAAAGTAAGCGTAAAGGGCGTATATTTAAATTTAGTGCTAAAGAAAATATAGAAAAAAGAAGTAAAATCGGCTGCAATTAAAATTTTAAAACAAAATTTTATTGTTTTCGCATGTACATGTGATTTGTCCCAACACGTGACTTTCCACTTAAGTTAGATCCCGGTTAAAACAAAGATAAGAACTAATTTTGTACTTTTCATCAAATATATAACAAAAGTTATAGATAATGAAATCATAAAAATCCTTTGTTCGACATCCCATCGAAATCAGCCATATAGTTTGGACTGTATCGTACTAACAAAAAACTTTACGGTCATTTTTTAAAAACATGTTTTCTCGAGTCCTCCTCCGAAAATTAAAGATCCGGCGTTTTCTCAAATTCGAATTTTGGAGTGATTGCAATAACCTCACAATTTTTATGGGAATTAGGACGTGTTTCAAAGCCCACTCATACTGCTTGTCATCAATAGTGATTCCAAAATATTAATGTTGTCCCCACATATAAGCTTCGTCGTTCTTTAAAGGTTCCTTTTTCTTGTGAATGTAATAACAGAGGTTTTCGTCTACGATGCTTATGTCGATTGCAAATGCTTGCGTGTATAGGTTTTATCTCTCTAACTCCCATAAAAGGTCATCAACCACCAAGGTCCACATGAGTGAAGATAAAACTCCTCCCTGCACGCATCTCTTGTTAACTGAGACCTCCTTTGTTGTGTTAAATAAATGACTGGTAATGGTTCTAACCGCTGCTTAATGCAGTGTGTTACGCCATGCCTAAGCATAGTTCCTTGTATTGAATTTTACGAGTCCGAATTAAAGCCTCCTTCTACAACTAGGAAAACTGTACTATTGCTATGCTTTCTAATGCTTGTTTAGCCTTTTGAGCTACCTTATATATGGCTGCATCGCAAGACTTTCCAGACTGGTAGGAAAGATTTTATCGATGTATCGGGTTATTCCGTAGAACACCGTCCCGCACATATCTATCGATTAATTTTTCTAAGGGTTTTAGGAGAAATTATGTTAGGCTGATTGGTCTAAAATATTTAATCTCCGCGTATGATGCTTTTGCAGGTTTTGGAATGAAGACAACTCTTGCAGATCTCTAGCTTTGTTGAACATATCCAAGGGCTATGCCAGCTTAGAAAAGTTTACGCAGTGGTCCCTCCCGTACTTCCTGGTACTTTTATATTATATACCATCAGGTATAGTTTAAAGGAATTTATTTGTTCTGTTTATTATTGTGTTTGCAACAGATCAGTTTGTTTGACCCAGTACCTCGATTATCTTGCTCTCTTGGTCAAGGATACTCTGACATTCAGGAAAGTGTGACTTTAGTAATAACGGTTAAGTCTCCTTTTCTGTGTTTGTGAGTTCTCTTTGTTGATTTTTTGACCTTATGCATCCTTGCATATCTCTGTGTACAGTTTTCCTGAGTCTGTAACATTCTGAATGGCTTCCAATGCTGTTAAATAATTTCTCTTGTAGACTTCCTAGTTCCCCGACTTTTTGGCCAGGTTAAAGAGTTTATGAACACCTTTTCTTGAAAAGGTGTCGATTGCAAAATATAGCATCTCGATCCTCTTTCCTTATTTTTAAAGGGCAGGTTATTCAAACGTGTTGGTTACGGTTTGTGTCAGACACTCTGACAAAACTCAACTGCCACTGAATTCTTCGGTGTCGGAGGACACTCCTCCAGTGCCTACTTAAGTTCCTCCTTTAACGCCCTCCAATTACAGGTAATAGGATTACGATATGTCTTCTCATCCGAAATTTCTTTACCCAGATTTAACAGAATATGCCCATGGTCGAAAAATGACGCTTCTTTTGAGACGTCCCACTTTCCTACCAATGAATAAGCTCGATGTGTACCAGTAAATAGATGTAATTGTATTTTAGTACGTATTCTTAAATTTTTATTAATATTTTTTATATTGTCCAAAATAAAAGTATTTTGCTCTTGCATAAAATTTTTTTTTTTTGGACAAACCTCGTATACGACGGAAAAAATTTGATATGTGATGGTTACAATGTAGGTTTTAGATAATGCAAAACTTATTACAAACAAATATATTTTTTCCATGAAATTATTATTAAAAAAGTTTTCAATATACTGTGAACTTTAGTAGAGACACGCATAGGTATCAAAAAGACAGCATAATAAATAAAGCATTCGACATTTTTTTAAATATTCACCTTCAATCTTGACAATATTTCTTGGTTTATTTCGTATGAACTGTTTAACTTTTTTTGATTAAATTTTAAAAGTCGCTAATGAGGCATTGTAAAATTTAAAAGAGATGTATGAAAAAATTTGCTGTTAAATATTGTGATCACATTAAAAATAATAAACTTAAACATGGAAGGCAAAAGACAAAAAGCAACCATGGTGGAGGTTTGTACATCACCGAACTTGTATGAATGAACGTTCATAATTTATTAAGGGCAGCTCAATCCACATTTGTTATTCTTACTTTTATTTTATAAAATAATAAAATTATAAATCTATTTATTTTTTGACATTTTAAAATAAAAATAACGTCTAATAATTTTTTTAAACTTTTTAGTTTTTCATAATGAGGCATGTTCAAAAATTTTGAAATTTTTTTTGTGAATAGTACAGTTCAAAATAAAGCTACATAAATTTTTTTTTTATCTATTCATTTGCCTGAGTTATTAATTTTTTTAAATTTATGACGTAGCCGAGAATAGACCAATAGAAACTAGCCACATAACGTTGCCAGTTTGACGGTATACGAGAAGTAATATACGTTCAATTATCTGCCACGGCAGTAATGTTTTTTCTTTTTTTTTTTAGATATCAGATGATTTTGAAAATTGTTAATTTCTTAAATGATGGATAAACCTTTACATATAAGAAGTTGTTATTACCACACAAATGTCTCCGAAGTTCTTGTTATTTACCACACAAGGGCCAGCTCACTGATTCTATCAAAAAAGAAAAACAGGAAACATAAAATAATGTCTTCTAAAAATACACCGGATCTTCAAGATGCACAATCAATTTCTGACATTGCCCCTTCAGGAAATTTAAAATGAGCATACTATAAACACTCCCTCGGAATCTCCTGAAAGTTTTGAAGATAGTGAAGTTTTGTCTGAATCAGAAAAAACATCTTTAATACCTGATTCAGAGGGACTCAATAATAATGAGCAGGATCTTCAAAACCAATGAACTCTCAAAATAATTGTAAATAAACTGAAGATATATTTAGGATTGTCCAACAGTGTTTTTAAAATACTCAATGATATTTATGAGAAACGAACTCATTTTGTAAGACTAAATTCCTAATAAATTATTAAACTGTTTAATTGTATTTTTTTTATTAACTTATCACATTTCAGAGAATATAATAATTTTATACAAACAAAAATGTAAAAACTGTGAAAAATTTATTTATTAACCTATTATTAAAATATAAAAGTACCTGAATAAGATAAACGAAGTAGAAAACACTTTATTTACAAATAAAAATATATATACAAGCCCTAACAATAATGTAGTTGCACAAATTAAACGTTCCTCTAAAGATTTATTATCAAATTCAACTTGTTATCTATTTACTTTAAATGTGGAAGAAACAATGCAAAATACATTTAATGTTCATGTGTAATTGTTTCGTAATTATATCCTTTTCCTAAGCTGTGCCGCTGCGGGCTGAGCTTGATTAAATGGACTGTATATAAACGATTGTGGAAATATTATACTTTAATCTATTATCCAAAACATAACGTGACATTAATAAATAATTATTGACAATCAACAAATAACAAAAAAGAACATGAAACGAAACTAAGGCTTATATACATGGGTGGCGAAACCTTTATTTTACTGCAGGCATCGAACATAAGCTATTCATGGAAAATCACATTATCTCCATATACTTGCCTAGCAGATCTAAAAATAATAAAATATTTAATAAAGTGATGATTTTTTTTAGTATTTTCAAGAATAGAATTTTATGGATTCCTATTTTATTACTTTTCTATATTCCAAATTATTTCATAAAATATAAACATTTATGTTTTTATTATTTCAATTTAGCAATATTATGGTAGATTTATTCATGTAAATACTAGACATGTATAATAGTTGTAAAGAGTTTGTATATTTACAAAATAAATCGAGAATCGAGACAAAATCAAGTAAACAAAACAACAACGAATGTTAGGTTAGGTGGTCCAGGTGGTGTCAATTTTTAAGTGTCACTAAGATGTGGGTTCATTTCGAGATCCTATGAATCGGTTTGTTCGTTGACTTGGTTCTGTATAACAAATAAAACTTCGACACAAGCTGATTGGTCTATTCCCGATGACGTACACATTTCAAATTTTAAATTATAAATGGTTTTACTTTAAAAACTTTCGGCTTTTTTAACAAACTGATTATGTAGAATCACTTGTATAGTGACTAATTATTACAATATAATTCATAAAACAGCATATCTCACATGTGAACATGGCCCATTGAGTAATGGAAAAAATGTACTGTACCAATTGAGTGGACTGTCTGTACATCGTATCCACTTATGTTGCACAAACTATTTCTATTCAATTAAGATAATTTACATCCGACTAAAGTAAAAATTTTGATTAGCACCGCATTAAAACATGCCCAGTATCTTTAGTACAAAAATTACGATCAATAGGTGATTTACTTTCAGAAAAAAAAATCCCGTGTATAGAGCCGCTAATTGCTATACTGGCACTGAAATATTTCGTATATACGTACACGTATGCATACGACCTTGCCGAAGGCTACACTTACCTTAGATTTTTTTAATGACAGGCGAACGGCAGCCTCCATTCTATTTTGTTTCACTTCCCTCATGGGACCGATAACAAAAGACGGGGCTACACCGCTAACGAAGTAGGCTGTCAATCGGTTATTTATTTTTTTTTTAACTTTATTCCGAGTATGAACATTAAGGTTGAATGGTAGAAAAATTTTAGAAACCAGCAGGTAAATTTATGGAATAGTGAATTATTCAAATTTTAATAATTTTAGTAATAATTGGTGTGAATAAAGTGAAGCAGAAGTTGGAAATGCTTTTGTCAGTTCTCCCACTTTATACACATAAATTGACAGGTTTGCGGCACATCTAACCGAAGTGGACGCGGTACATTGGCGTACAAAATTATTTTATAGATGTAACAATTTCGAGTAAATAGTTTAATAAATTGTAAATAGCTGTTGAAATTTTGTAAAATTATGATTTGGATTTTATAATACATGTTTAATAATTATTTATAGTCCATAAATACCATGCGATTCTCCGGTTCCGCCGGTAACAATTTAAAATTACTTATTCTATGAAACGACACTGGCAGGTAAACATTACTGCGAAATTCTCGAACCCGTACGACGTGGTTTGACGTTTACTCCCTCTCGGTTTGTTCGGGTTCTTCAGAAATACAGTTTACCTAGAACTATTCTAGGATACACTTGGCCTCAAAGTCTACGATTGTTTGCCTTTTGTTATCAGTGACAGCTGTTAACCATTATAATTTTCCAATCATAAGTTTTTCTCTCACGTCAGGTCTAAGTATACTGAGTATCGCTGTTTACACCGCATATATCGGAGCCCATTGGGCCTCCCACAACATCAAATAAAGGATTCGAGACAAAATATACCAAACGGCCGAAAAACAGATGCCGGTTTTCTAAGAATATTCTAAAGCTGAACTCTCCAAAGACAACCAAAGCCAAGATAAAAAGGACAGGACAATCTTATGTATTGCCTCCAACATACTTGAATAAAAGTTACACCTCAGAGGAGGAACAAGGGCTTAGAAAAGAGATAGACATAATAATCTTCCTCACTCACCGAACAGTCTGTTCAAACTGAGAAACGCTGAAGAACGCAAGATATGAGTCCAAAAACAAGATGGACGTAGAAGTAGAAAAAACTCATAAAAATGAGGAGCCATTTACAGAACCAAGGAAATTCAGTTCCAATTTCCAGATACTCATCAGAGAGAAGTCGAAGAAGACACTTACCCTCACTAAAAATCAAGTCCTAACCGATAACTCAGAAGCTCACAGTGAAAATGATGACGAAGATATTGGCGAAATCGTCAAAAAGCGCAAGAAAGGGGCTAAATTTAGGCCTTTAACCCTAAATGAGGCTTCCACATCAAATATACAACAAGATATGCCGCCGAAAGAAGCCAAGACAGTCAAATCTATCCCACCCTCAGTTAGAAATAACAAAACAAAATATCCATGCCCCCCATTGTCATCGATGACAAAACAAATAATCAGAGTGAACTTATCCAAGACCTTAGGGCATTAATTACAGGCGAATTTAGTGTCAAGGAAACAAATTATACTACTCTAATATTTACAGAAAAAAGGAAGATCATGACAGAGTTTTGGTAAAAATTAAAAATGAAAAATTATCATTTCATACATACACAGCTAGAGAGGATAAGTCCCATGCCTTCGTATTTGTTATTATTTGTTTTTATTCTTTGTTTACTTTCTAATTTGGGTAGAAAAATGTTTTTTTTTCGTTTCTTTTATGCTTGTTTTTTTTATTTACTACACTGTAAATTATAATATTTTCCCCCTGTATTAAAATCTACTGTTCAGATCTGCGTTTTTTTTTACCCATACTGTTCCAGCAAATGTTCATCTGGCAACACTGCCTAGATCGAAAGAACTTTCCAACTACCATTTCTATAAAATATCGACTAATCACCTCGAAATGCAAGCGTTGACTGAGGACAGTGAGGACTGAGTGCGACAGGCAGCAAACGCTCTACCCCGAGACCGTCTAATGTGTCGTCGACTTCTGTCTCTCGGACGTGTCGCGTCTTGCGAAATGTGTTTCATATAATTGCATGTGTTCAGACGTGAAGAGACCGTTCTTGGTCGCCTTTGCCGTCACCTTTGTCGTCGCCTCTGTTGTCGTCTGTTACGCCTTCCAAAATGGTACCTTAACAGTTTCTGTCAAAACTAATTTTTTTATATTTTATATTCTTAAAATCTAGCAATAAACCTTAATATCATATACTCACCGCATTATAAATTTTGATAAATTAGGATATTAAGTACAAGGTTTTTTTTGTTGTGCGATAACTCATTTGCATTCGCGCATTGTTTCTTTGTAGGGTATACGGCAGTCAACGAGATTTTAATTGCAGGTACGTACGTAATATACTTAAAATAAATTACAGGTTAAATTTAATAGTTTTGAACAAGGACTATAATTTTCAAATAGGCGTGGAAATAATTTTGATCGTGTAACAATAATGCTCATTTCCTAGTTAAAAGTGTAAGGAATTAAAAAATTAGTTACAAAAATCTGATATGCACAACACATGACTTTTCTGTCCAGTTATCTGTAGCTGTAACATGTAAAAGATTGATTAATCAATGGAACTTGATCCTCATTAGGCTTATTGTGCATCTTCCTAAGTAGATATGCACCTCCTAGCTCATAGCTTACAGATTTAATGTAGTTGACAACGTCGCCAAGAGGAGCTTCCTTTATATCGGTCGGTATTGGCCAATTCCCGCCGAACACAAATCTTCTAATAAATGAGAGCCTTGGGCAATCGGTCATCTTCTTATTCGCAACCCCTGCAGAGTGCGGATTCTGACAGCCCCATCTAGTTATAGGTGTTTTCCATTTATTTTGTACAACCTATTGTTATTACACCTGTACATATTTAGGATGTGAACTAAATACATACATTTTTCACACACATAATACTCGAAACATTTTTTTTTAAATAAAAGCATATATTGCCAACGAATATACTGAAAAATTTAAATTTTTCATTTGTCCTTAAATTTTTCCATTATGGTCAATTTTAGAGAAATTATAGACTATCATAACCAACTTTTATCTGAAGAATTTTCTTCTCCAATCGTAAATAACAGAAATATTCCATTAAGTGAAAAAACAACCCCCTATAAAGTACTCTCCAGATACTCCTACTATGCCCAAAATTAAATCAACTGATAAGAGGATAGACTAAAGCTTAAGTTTAATATTTATTGTTTTTCTCATCAGATTTTTTATGCCTACAGTAACTACTAATTATTATGATCAAGAGAGTCGACAACAACTAAATTTTCCTATAGTTTAATCATAAAAATGTTTAATTCAAGTTCTCCAGAGCCTCCGTTATTTTTATTTATTAAAAATTCCCGTGTTTAATCATTTGCGAGAACCCTCGTAGTTTAAAAAAATATAATTATTTAACGAAATTCGAACTCAGCTTTAAACAATCAACTTCAAGTAAATTATCTGGAAAATTTCGAACATGTCAAAAGGACCTTTTTTTAGTTCTCCGATTTGTAAACAGTGGCTACTCCCACTCCGAACCATTCGTAAACCGAACTAGTCCGATAGTAATGTATAAAGCTCCGCTCTTTTTCGTGTTGAAGTTTCGAAGTTAGTTTTGAGTAGCAATGTTAATACCGTCGTTTTTTTTATTTTTACCGTCTGTTATATTTGGGAAATTAAGGTAGGAATTTTTTATTATTAGCCTATACTATTGGGATTTATTTCGTTATTCTCTGGGTCGACCATCGCTTGTAAAATATTAGCAAATAAATCGTTTTTATAGACCGGGAAAATTAGTATTTACTAGTTTTTAATTGTGTACCGTTGTAAGATTCTGAAGTTTCGTAGGATAGGCCAGACTAGCAATCGCACAGGCTGGTTTCAACGACTGAATTTATTGAAGCCTAAGTTGAAGAAAATCAATATTCCAACTTTGTACAGAAAACCTGTATGTGATTTCTAAAGTTATGTAAGCGAAGTTATGGCCAGTGATCGCACAGTCCTATTTCGCCGACTTAATTTCTTAACATCCAAGGTGTCCCGAGTCAATAGACCCTTCACTACTTGGTCAATCAGTGAATTTTTAATTTACTACACTGTATCAGCTGTATTAAACCGCATCCCTTTGAAAATAATCCTTTAAACGGAAACTTTTAATTTAAATATTGGAATAGTAACTAAGTTTATTTTTCCGAAAATCCGACCATAATTACTCGGCTATTACAGTTCAACTGTCGTCGTTTTAGAACGACAGTTGTAAATAAGTCCGTCATATTAAGTATATTGTTAATTAACCTTTAGTAGGAAACTTGCAAGTGCAACCGTATCACATATTTATGCTTTTGATTATTGCGTAGCTTAAGTACAATGCATTAGTATACAGGATGTGCTCCGAAAATTATTTAAAATTGTTGATTTAATTCTTTTATTTTTTTATTCAATTCCACGATATTTTTAGTTTTTTTATTATTTTTCATTTGGTAAATTAGAAATACTACGAAGTTTTAATTTGGTAAATATATTTTCCTTAGGTTAATTATAATGCTAATTAACCTGGAGGTTACACCGCTGATTATAAATACTGGGTGGGTATATTCGTTTTGGTGATTTATTTCTTTTAATTTTTACTTACTTCTGCAAAGTTTTAATTTGATAAATATATTTGCTTTATGTATACTGTTAATTAACTTTGATCTTCGCACCGCTTATTATTCTTATTTTTTTAATAATTTTTTTTTCGATAGGTTAATTATACTGTTAATTATACTGTTAATTATACTGTTAATTATATTGTTAATTATATTGTTAATTATACTGTTAATTATACTGTTAATTATACTGTTAATTGTACTGTTAATTATACTGTTAATTATACTGTTAATTGTACTGTTAATTATACTGTTAATTATACTGTTAATTATACTGTTAATTATACTTTTAATTATACTGTTAATTATACTGTTAATTATACTGTTAATTATACTGTTAATTATACTTTTAATTATACTGTTAATTATACTGTTAATTATAGTATTAATTATACTGTTAATTATACTGTTAATTGTACTGTTAATTATACTGTCAATCATACTGTTATTTATACTGTTAATTATGCTGTTAATTATACTGTTAATTATACTGTTATTTATACTGATAATTAACTTAGAGCTTCTACCGCTCATTAAGATTATTCGTCTTTACTTATTTATATTTATTTTCTTATTTGTTGTTGTTTGGGGCAACTGATTGTAGAGAAAGACTAAACAGACTAGTATTAAAATTACAGTGTTTTCAAAACCCATGCTCGCAGCCCTCACTAACAAAAAGTGAACGCCTCTGCTGAGTTTCAGCTCTTAATTTCTACCGTATAGCGGGGTTATTTTGGAAATGCGGGGTAATTTTTGGAAATTGTGTTTTTTATTCAATCTAGCAACGATGTGTAATCTTGGCGTGCGACGCCAACGAACGTTGGAGGGTTCTCAGAAAAGACCGCGAAAAGCCAGCAGTGTTGCCAGTTTGTTACAATTGTAACAAATCTATTACATTTATGAAGGGTTTATTACATTATTACATGTTCAATAAATCTATTACATTTTCACGAGCCTCGAACAATTGATGAACTTGAACCTAACATGAACCTAACCACCGTGTCTTTATTTTATGTTCCTAATATATTGTTTATTATTTTATGCAACTAATCCCATCCCAAACATGTTTCTTTGATTAGGTTTATCCCAAACATATTTTCTTGAGCATGCCCAAAGCGCTTAAAAAGTTTCTTATATCATTGGACCTTGCATTGGAGACCGAATTTATTTTTCCTTCATTTTCTTAATAAAAGGTTTGTTTCAACCCCAGTATAGAACCGTTCTTAATTTATCTGCGTATGAGTAGAACAGTTAAATCGTACTATATGTACTACTCATGCGCAGATAAATTCAGAACGAGTCTGCTGTTGCAACAAAACTAAAATTAATAAGAATGTGGAACAAAAATATCCTCGTGCTGCATTATGACAATAATTAAAAGACTGTCGTTGTTCTTATCAATACATAGGTTATTAAAAACATAAAACATTAATTATCAATTACAATAAATTGAATCTATTTTTTATGTATAGTTCATTTTAGGTTGACTATAATTTCTATTACATTTTCTTGAAATTTATTACAATTTTGAGAGTTCATCTATTACATTCCTTCAGAGTGCTCTGGCAACACTGAAAGCCAGTCAGTACTTGTTGCGGGCTCGTAGAGGTAAGTTCAGTAGCTCTAGGCGCCGGCAAACCACATGCGTTTTTTTGCAAGAAAATGAATATGGTCCAACTTTCACTACTACACACTAGTAAAAATGAGTGAATGCAGCTATGGCTTTGCAAAAAAGTTTGTGTGGGTGTTGTTACTCAGAAATAATACGTATTTTAAAAACAATATATATTTAAAAAAACTACGTTTTCGGTGAGCGGGACAATTTTGGACGATATATTTTTTATTCTTCCAAAATAGCCCCGCGTTTCTAAAATGGCCCCATTTTCTAAAATAACCAAAGAATTTGCTTTTTTAGGCTAAAAATCTTCTGGTCTCTAAAATAAAAATGGTTAGCAGTCACGTAAAAACTTTAACCCATTAGCAAAATGGTAAAAACTATACCCCATACAGAAACTATACGGAAGAAGCCTTACATTTTAACAAGCGACAAAGAAAAAGTGCTGGTTGAACATCTAAACGTGGTTGCTTCCTGGGGCTTTCTGTTTGATATTACTGACTTGAGGATATTAATCAAGTCTTATCTTGACAGAAAACGCAATGGACGGAGGCTTAATAATAATCTGCCCGGTCGAGATTGGGCTTCAAACTTTTTAAAGAGAAATAAAAACTCAATATCGAATCGATTTTCTGCGAATATCTCTACCAAACGTGCGATGGTAAATAGGCAAAATTTGGACATTTTCTTTGACAATGCCCGAGATATGTTTAATATCACAGACCTGTCTCTAATAATAAATTTCAACGAAACCAACCTGACTGACAACCCAGAGGCAAAAGAATTTATATTTAAGAGAGGCACCAAGTACCCTAAAATAATAATAATACTCTCCCTAATTCACCCCCTTACGAGTGAATTTCAACCCCCGAAGTCGACTGATAGACTTGTGTAGGGGAAGGGATGGCCATTATTATTTTTATTATTATTATTATTATTATTATTTGTCGTGGCGACTTGAAGATGATTGATGGTGCCATTTGACTTACAGGTGAGGAAAACCCGGAAAACCTCATCCACCATCATCGAGACGGTAAAGCATGGCAATTTTTTAATCTGCATGTCATATCAACAGAAATTGAATTTCTATTATTACGACACACATCAAATCCTTAACCGAACCATGCAAATTAATTAAAAATCTACATGGTCCGGTCTGGGATTCGAAGCCCAGCAGTCTCAGACTCATAAACTTGCTTATAAATGAATATAAGCGCGTTAGACCGCTACACTACCGACCCGGGTAGTCAACTCCACGAAGACTGCCATAAGCATAATTTATGCTTGAACTGCGGATGGACAACTTTTGCCTGAATATGTAGTCTACAAGGCAGATCATATGTGGAATAGTTGGACTCACGGTGGACCTGCAGGAGCGCGTTACAATCGGTCTCGAAATGGCTGGATTGATGCCGTCTGCTTTGAGGATTGGTTTTATAGCATTGTTGTCCCTTATTTAAGAAACAAGGTTTGTTTATAATCTAGGGATTCAACATTTTGCTATTTTAATAATAATCCCTATTTTTTATTGCAGATTTTAGTTGGCGACAACCTATCCTCACATTTTTCACAGAAAATATTACAAACATGCCAAGAAATGAACATATGTTTTATCTGCCTATCCCCTAATTCAACTCATCTGATGCAACCCCTTGATGTGGCATTTTACGCTCCTCTAGAGAAGTACTGGCGAGCGATACTTACCGAATGGAAGAAAACAGGAGGGCGTAAAATATCTACGTTATCTAAAGATGTATTTCCGCAGCTACTAAATAAACTTCGTCCAAAATTGGATGAAAATGGTAAAGCCTCCGAAAATCTCATCTCGGGTTGCCGTAAAACTGTCTACATCCGAGCCAAAGCAACGACTTCCCGCTGAACCTGAAGCAGCAGACGCCAAAGGTACACATAATGTTGTTTCTACTGGTGTGGTTGACATTTTAAAAAAAATGCGTTATAGTACAGAAGCACTATCACAACAAAGACAAAGACGCAAGAGTGCGTCAGCCAATGATGTTGTTGCTTCAACCAATGCGATTCCAAAAAAAAACAGTTGCTAAAAAATTTAAATTAAAAAAAAAAGAAATCAGCGATACCATTATCGTCTTTTTCTGACGAATCTGATGTACCATATGAACCCGGTAAAGGAGGCGATAGCCCAGAGAGTTTCGATGACTTGCCAACATTCTCGAAATCCTGAGATCAATCACTAAATAGCAGTAGCAGTGATGATGATATTCCATTGATAAACTTTAAAGAAAACGTGCCACCTGCAAATTCTTCGATTTAACTTAAGAAACCGATTGTAAATGACTGGGTATTGGTAAAATATAAAAGAAAAAATGTACCATGCTACTTCGTTGGGAAAGTAGTTTCAATTTCAAAAACCAATTCAGAGTACTCCTACACGGTAGATTTTTTAAAAAAATCCTCTAAGACAGAGCGATTCCTAACACCAGATGTAAAAGATATAGATGTTGCTAAAGAACATATAAAAATAATAATAGAATTTTTTAAATTTAATGAAAATTTATCATTCTTATAATTGCCAATAATATCCTATATTTACTACGCAGGTACTTCCTGGTTGAGTGCCGAATTATGCTAAAAGGCTGAAGAAACCAAATTTCATTTAAGTTTACGTTGTTTTTCAGAATTTGTAATTATGTTTCTTAAATGTTCTTGATTTTTTTTGTAATAAAATTAATAAAATAATATTTTGTGTTTTTTATTAGTTTTTTCATCCCTAAATGAAAAAATACTCATGTAGATATATTTTTTTATATCTAAAAAGTCCCTTGAGCTGTTTAACTTCATATTCTGTGTTATTTTTGCCAACTAAAAAATATCCCCGCTCTATGGGGTTATTTTGGACAGACCATCAAACATTTTTTTAGGACCCCCTATAAAAGGGGGTCGTATTTTTTATTATGATAATATTAGCTTGTATGTAGACCTATCCAAACTCCATATGAAACTTACTTATTCTTGGACGCTTTTTATAGTACATCCAAAAAGGTCCGAAAAAAAGCCGGAATAACCCCGCTTTACAATATTTGACTAGTAGAATTTTTTTTTAAATATTTAATTTTATGTCTGTAATATGAGCTACACTGTATACATTTTTGGCTAATGTTGAAATATGGTAAGAATATTTTCGACCAAATGTATACGCCCAATCACCGTAAATTAAAAAGTTTAAGAAGTTAAATTTAGTTTAATTTAACCTATCTTAAGCTTTTCTATTTTTTTCTTGAATATGGTACTATTTTCTTCTTAAGAATTTAGCTGTCAAAATGCTTTGTGAATACGGATATGTGAGTGATATAATTAAAATAACAATTCACCTGTTGTATTAAGAAGGATCAACAACTGCTTCATCCATGAAAGCTACAGTAACCGGTGCCGAGGTAAGTAAATAATGATTAGAAAATTTTAATTATCTCTTACAATTGTTGATATATCATAAAATATATATATGGAAGTGACCAAGGAGCAACCGACAAATGATCTCTATTGTTTTCCAAACAAATGTCAGAGCTACGGTGATTTAGTAATTCTTGTATGCTCATACACACATCTTGTAATCTTGCAGCAATACTTCTTGTTTCGTTGTAGATTTATTAAGAACTGTTTCAACATGAGCTGTCATAAATTCTTTTTTTATGGTTATTGATGATTTTATTCTGCAATATTGCGACACTGAAGCGCTTTACTGGACTCCCACATTCGAAAACGAATGAATAGAAATTTACTGCGTGTCCCAAATTGACAATTACTAACATCCCAAAAAACTTTTAAGCGAATCATTACTTTTTAGTTTCAAGGACAATTATAAAATTATAAAATTATAAAATTTTTAATTTAACATTAACTTTATGATAGAAAGGGAAAATGCTTCATTTATATTATATAATTAACATCTTATTGTCGTTTAATATATTTACTGCTAATTATAAGAATAAAAAGAATTTTCTATACTATGCTTTGGACATCTGTATAATATGTTACGGGCAATTTGATTATTTCAGGCATTATTCATAATGGCCGGGCAATTTATAAAGTGCCCAATACAGTCGGGTCATTTAATAATTTTGTATTTGTCTATAATAATTTATTACACTGCCCGGTCATTAAAAATACTGCTATTATTTTCTGGGCACTTTGATTAATTTTAAGCAATTTGGCAACGTGCGTATAGTGTGATTCTCACTGGCCAATCAGCATCCATTTTTGATGGTTTGTCGCTTGTACATCTTGCGCGTTAATGAGTTCTCGTTCTCGATTGTTTTCAGTTCTTTGCTGGGCTGTTAATAATTGTGCCACGAATATTTAAATTTTGCCTTAAAGTGACTTTATCGTTTTGTTTTAATGAGATGACAAATCGTTTCGACGAACCGCTGAATAAATTGTGTTCATCAAAAGGTCAGAATACACAAATTCTCACAAAACCTCAATACTTGGAATTAACAGAAAAAGTTAAAACATCTAAAAGCAAAGTGGTAAATAGAAAACCCGAGGATTATCAGCGTTTACGCAGGTTTGACGTAATGACTATTGGAGAGAAGGAAAAGATGATAGTTCCTGTAAAGGAAGGTAAAAAGCAGATTAGGTTTTACGTACATCGGGAACAGATATTTCAACATTTACATGATGCACATATTTCTATTGGACACGGTGGTCGAAACCGCATGGAAAAAGAGATCAATTTAAAGTATAAAAACATCACAAGGGAAATGATGTAATCTATCTAAATTTATGTATATAAAGAATGTCATCCAAGACTGTGGGCCAAGGCTATAGTCGATGACACGGTGGTCGAAACCGCATGGAAAAAGAGATCAATTTAAAGTATAAAAACATCACAAGGGAAATGATGTAATCTATCTAAATTTATGTATATAAAGAATGTCATCCAAGACTGTGGGCCAAGGCTATAGTCGATGCGGCTGTAAAGGGGGCTGTAAATCTGACAAGTGTCGTAAAGAAAAAAAGCTTTGTAACTCGAAATGTCACCAAAGTGGAAGCTGTTCTAATAAATAAAAGCTCTAGAATTTGACATTTTGTATGTATAATGTATTTATGCACATACGGTACCTAATATGTTTTTTCAGTTTGTTACTTAAAAATTTGTTTTTAATGTAATAAATCCTCTTATTTTTGTATGTAGATAAATATAAATAAAAATATTCTCAAATTGCCCACTCGACTTCCAGTATTATTCATAATGCCTGGGCAATGTCATTTTTTTCTATATAATTTATCATTTTGTCCAATCCCTTCGGGCACTTTTTAAATTGCCCGGGCATTATAAATACTGCCCAGTTATTTACATTGCCCGTAACATATACACCTCGCCAGATAGTATAAGATCTACACTTGTTAATATTTTCTTTTTTTCTCTTCGTATACATAGGGTGTTCTAAAATTAGTCGGTCATATTTTAACTACGTAATCTACATCCTAAAATAAAAGTAAACGTTTATATAAACATAGGTCCGAAAACGTTTCGTTTCCAAGATACAGTTAAAAGTGAAGTCCTAAAGACATTTTTGTAAATATTTTCTAAAATTTCACCGGTTTTGAAAGCTGAAAAAAAATAAAATTTCTGATTCCCTAATGTTTGCACTTTTTAATAAGATAGAAGAGAGGCGCCAAATACAGGGTACTTTTTTAATAGTAAAATATCACATGAAAATATTTTTTTTATAAAACTGTAAGTAGTCTACTTACACTTCAGTTTATATATTGTAATTGAGGAGACTCAAAATGACAGGTTATTTCTATTTACTAATCAGAACCCCTGCATAACCATATCTACTGCAAATCCCGTATTAGGCACTTAGCTAGCCTAATATAGGGTACTAGTGTTTCAGAATATGATGTGTACAACCAAGTTTTTAAAATAAATGGATAACGATGCAAAAATCTGATATTCATACAAAAAAGAAATTTTAATTAAAACAATATTAAAATACATATTATTTACAAAAATCACAAACATAATTTGTATCATCGTACCCAGCACATTCCGAATGAGCCCATTTAAGACACATTATACATCTTATCCATTGTTCATCAGAAGAATCATCAGAAAAAGAAATTTCGCAAAACATACACTCTGCATCATTTTCAACTTCAGTAAATGGTGACCCACAACCCTCTTCACCTAGGGTTACTTGCACATCATAATCCAATGATGATGGTTAATGACATTCTGGACACTGTCGCTGAAAGTATTAAACCAGTCACACTCTTTCGTATAGGTAAACCGAATGATAGATATCCATGAATGATTAAAGTAATCTTTACTAACGAATATGATACCAAAACTGTTCTTCGAAATAAACGAAAGCTTCTAGTAAAAGCTGCAACCTTAAAAGTTCTCCATCATTGATTGTAAGACTCCAATTGAAGTTCAATGCCGGAAAGATCTTCATTGGACACAAGGCAAAATGGTGGAGAGTCAAATATAACAATTAAATATATACAGGGTACATCCGAAAATTGTTAAAAACTTTCGCCAGTAGCACATGCGAAAGCCCTCAACTAAATAACTGGTCATTTATTTATTCAAATTTAGACTCTCTAAAAGCAAAATTTAATGAACTTCTTTGTGTTGTCCAAATGTTGAAACCCAAAATTAGTTTTAATACTAAAACCTGGTTTTCTCCTACAGCTCCTGATAGGGTTTTACAATATACAGATGAGACAGAACTGGTCGTATAGGAAGAAGTGTATGTATCTACTTTTCTACAGATATTCTTCAGCATTTTTGCATTAAGTTTCTAGATCTTTATATCCCTAACATTGAAGCAATCGGTATCCAAATAACTTTAAACAAATTTTCCCTAAATCTTTGTTAGACGACAATATAGTTCTCATCGAAAAACTTGAGTACCTGTCCTCATTGGACAACCTAGTTTTAACAGGAGATTTTAATTTTCTAGAAATATCTTGGCCTATTACAAGCATACCAGATCAAATCACTTTCAAAAATATTTTTATGGATTTTGTCCAAAAATTAAACTTACATCAACTAATAACTAGACCCATTCGTTTTCGAGTTAATAATGAACCATTACATTGGATTTAGTTTTCACAAACGACGAACAGATACTAACTGATCTACAGTTTGAGTCCCCCATATGAATTTCAGACTATGTCACCATAACGGGGAACATCCAGTTCAACTTACCGGTACCAAACCCACACGCAAACCAAATCATCCTAGAAATCACGGATTTTAATAGAATCAAAGATACATTGATTCATCTGGATTGGAAGCAAGTATTAGGTTTAAAAGATGATCCAATAAAAAAGTGGGATAATTTTTACAATATCTTTTTGAAATATAAGAGTCTTCACACGAGAAAAAAAAACTATTTTCCGTAATTCATTGAAACTATGGATAAGCAGCGATATACTATCATTGATAAAATATAAAAAGCAACTATGGCGTCAGAGAAGGATATGAAAACTCTATAGCCGACAAAAAAAAAACGATAAAAAGTTCTACAAATACATAAGATCATTATTAGTTGTCAAAGTATTAACCCCTTTACTGCAAAATCCAGATAGAACTATGTATCAAAATAATTCAGAAACTTCTGAAATTTTATCTGAAACCTTTTTGAGGGTTTTCTCTCTGGATCATCTGCAATCTTCTTTGCCAGCGTGCACTTCACAACACATATTAGAAAGTCTTGAAGACATTAATTTTACACCATAAAAAAACAAATTCTAAAACTTAAAGTAGACGCATCTTCGGGAATGGATGGTCTGTGTCCATTCTTATAAAAAAGTTTGCCGATATCACATCCTGTCTCCTCTCTAATATAATAAATTTATCTTTTCGACATCATGTTTTACCATTTATCTGGAAAATAGCATCAGTTACCCCAATCTTTAAAAAAGGCAACAAACTCGATCCAAAAACTATCGACCCATTAGTCTCACATCTGCTGTTTGTAAATTAATGGAGTTCTTATCTGATAATAAAGTAATCCCAACTGAACAACACAGTTTCGTGAAAGGGACCAATCTGTTACAATGTCTTAATGATTGGACCAAAGCTTTAGACGACAAACTTCCGTCAGATGTAATATATTTAGACTTTTCCAAAGCTTTTGATCAGGTACCACATAGGAGATTATTACACAAATTGGAAAAAAGTGGGTTCCGAGGATCTTTAAATAAGTGGATTAGTCAATTTCTGTGCGGTAGAAAATTTTGTGTCAAAGTGGGTGAAGCGTTCTCTAGTAAGAAACCAGTATTAAGTAGAGTTACCCAGGGTTCTGTTTTAGGACTTCTGCTTTTTGTAGCTTACAAAATGACCTACAATATCATATCAAGAGCAACATGGCTTTCTAGGCTGATGACACGAAGCTCTACTCAGATCCTACCTCAAGCTCGTGTTATCTTCAGCACGATCTCAACTCTATTGTTACATGGTCTACTAACTGGCTGTTACCATTAAATACAGAAAGGTGTGTACTTATGCATATTGGTAAGGACAATCCAAGACTAACATATAATTAATTTTTCCGTTATAAACTCAGTGTATTTTTATCATGACTTGGGTGTTATTATAAACTCAAACTTAACTTGCACAGAACACATTTCCAGCATTTGTTAAAGCGCAAACGGCAAATTATACTTGTTAAAAAAATATTTTCAAAAGGTTTCCTTTCAGTCGCTAATCAAACTCTACAGATCACACGTAAGAACTATTATGAAAAATTGTGGAACTGTTTGGAATTCAGATCTTCTTAGAGAAAAAAACATTGTTACAAAATGTACAACGTCGGACAACTAGAATTACATTTGGTCCTATAGGGCCATCTTATTCCGAAAGGCTCCAGATGGCAACGCCGCCTACGCGGAGACCTTATTCTGAAATTTAGAATTCTGAAATATAATTACGGGAACCTGAGAGATATGTACATACTTAACAATGACGACCGATTGAGAGGACATCCGTACAAATTAAAAATGGGAACATTCAAATGCAATTCTAGAAAATTCTTTTTATGCAATAGAATAGTTTACACATGGAATAGCTTACCACTAGATGTACTAAATGCTGAGAATGTTAACATTTTTAAAAACAGCCTAGATAAATTTCTACAGGGTTAAAAATGTATGGAGTATAAGCTGTTAATATTTTTATTGCAATTTTAATTTATATGTATTACGTATTTTATTTTATTTTATCCAATTTAATTTGATTGATTGGGTTTAATTAATTTAAATAATTCTGTTTAGTTTAATTAATTTAGGTTAGTTTAATTGATTTAGTTTGTTTGATTTAGTTTGTTGATTTAATTTAATTTAATTGATTTGGTTTAATTTGGTTTAGTTAGTTTAACTTAATTAAATTGGTATCTGGGCTCATAGGTCTTGCTGTACCTCAGCCCTTATTCTATTTATAACAATAATAATAATGATAAAGACAATCTTTGTTTTTATTTTTTTTGGTCTTGTTTCATTTTCGGGACTTTTTTTTCGTCTTATCAACAAACATGATTTTTCTCTTTACTCTAGATTTGGCAGGGCTTTTATTTTTACTTAGACTTGTTTATAACTCCTTCTTGTATGGGGAGAATAACAATAACAGCTATTTCAGCATTATATTGTGTTGTTATATTGAGGCCTAACTTCGGGATATGGTATAAATCGAAAGGTAACACTAGATTTCTCCCAATATTTTATGCGAAATGTCATACGTCAACGTGGAAACAGTATTTTTAAAGCTAGTGAAGGGAGAGTATTATTATTATGCGGATTTTATAATTTTGGGAGACTGACCGTAACTAAATTCATAAAGAGCACTCTTACACAACCACTCTCCCGAATTAGTGAATAGGGTCCCAGAAGACTATGTAACATCTACGGTAAATGTAGAACAAGAACACTTGGTTTGGCACAATATATGTTTTCATTGGAAGACATATTGCT